>CM046889.1:12911894-12979063 GCA_025688845.1 Cucumis hystrix
TTTGGAATGTGCGAGATAATACATATGTACCTAAAAGGCTTCCTAAACAGAGTTCAAAATTTGATTTGGAACACACAGTAAAAATTTGGAATGTGTGAGATATGTGAGAGATAATTATACATATGTTTTTAAAAGGTTTCCTAAACATGAATAAAAGCACTTCAAAGAACTTATGAGAGGTAAAAATTCGATTTTGGAACACATAATAAAATTTTGGAATGTGTGAGATGAAGTTTAAAATGTATGATATGTGTGCGAGATAGGTGCAAGATAATACATACATACTTAAAATGCTTCCTAAACATGCGTAATAGCACTCCAAAGGACTAATGTGAGGTAGAAATTTGATTTTGGAACGCATAATAAAATTTTGGAATATGCGAGATGATGTTTGGAATATGCTAGATAATACATATGTACCTAAAAGGCTTCCTAAACATGCGCAAAAGGACTCCAAAAGACTTAAGAGAGTTAGAAATTTGATTTTGGAATGCATAGCAAAAGTTTGGAATGTGCGAGATATGTGCAAGATAATAATCATGTTTGTGAAAATTGGGGTCGTTGAGATGTCTACAAGATGTTTGCGATATGTTTGCGAAATTAGAAAAATAACTCAAACATAAAACAAAAATTCACTTTATTTTTTTCCATACTCCACTATATAACGAACAAAAATTCGAATATATGTCATCCTTAAATTATCGTGAAATTTTTACGATATCGAAATCAATACCTTTAAATTAGAAAATAATCAATTTATTGTTACACACCAATATCACTTATTCTAGGAAAATCGATTTTTCTAATGTGAATGAAAATTTTAATCTGTCATTGTTATAGATCGAAGGACTCACATGACTCATGATCCAACCAACACATGAGTTTTTTTTTAAACTAAACTTCAAAATTCAAACATCTCATAAATCAAGTTCAAAATTATAATGTATTAAATGACAAATTGTAAAAATTCAGAAGGTCATCAAATACCAAAATCTCTTAAACCAAAAAAGGGATATATATTAACGAAATCTCACTACAAACTACAAAGCATGGTAAAAAAACTTGCATCAATGTGCATCCTTTAAACTTTCTTCTAACTCTAGAATCAATACCTTTTGGTCTTCTTTAGTTTTCCTTGACGGAGATCTTTCGATCACTTTAGATCTAGTGCGCCATCCTCGTCCGAGTATGTAGGCGTCGTTCTCTTCGGCATGGCTTCTTGGTTCTTCTCTTCCCTAGAAATTTTCTCCTAAAGCAAAAATAAAGGGATGAAATAGTTGCGCCCAAGTCGCCAAAACCGTTGTCGCTAGTGTTGAAGTCACCAACTTCATCTCATAGTTCGTGCGCAGCTAAAGGATTCTTCTTGTTGAGAAGCCACGCAAGAAGAGAAAGTGAGGGAGAAGGAAAAGGAGAAGAATAGCATAAAATTGATTTTTAGGGTTTTTTAACTAAAGGTCAATATAAACTTATTCTAGCTTATTTGTCTTAAAAATCATCTTTTTGAAAAACTCATCTCAAAACTCTTTATACCCTTAAAAATAATCCCATTTTTGGTAATTTTTCATGAATCTTGATATAGAAAGAGTTAAAATTGAAAAAAAAAATTAAAGCTTAAAATCCCTACAAATCCAATGAAATTAGAAATGAAATTTTTTTAGTCAAAATTACAAGATTTGAAATCATAATTACAAACTATTTTTTTTTCTTTTTACAAATTAGAGCTCTTCTCTGTTGCTTTTAATTAATTGATTACTTTTTTGTAATTTTATTGTAGGTTTCTCATATACTAAACCGTTCATTGGAGCATCTATTTTCTTTGGCTATATGGGTGGAACCATAATTAATTTACTATTTTAATTTCGCTCTTGGTCTGATCAAAGATAAAATAAGGTGGGCAAGTCTCAACTATGTGATTGACATCATCAATATTAGAGAACACTGGATGACTATTACAGTTGATATGAAGAACGACAAGATATTTGTGTTTGACTCTATGCCCAACTATGTTGAAAAAAACTTGTTGATGAAACTCTAGCAATACCCGCACGATGCATTCCTTCACTGGCGGTAGCCGTTGAACTGCACATATTAATACCGAATTTCAAATTCAGCTCGTGGCCAATAATTAGATCCATAGACACATTGCAACATTGAAAGTCATTAAATTGCGAAATTTTTTGTGCTAAGTTTGTTAAATGCTTTGTAACAAATGCAAATTGTAATTGTCAAATGTAAAAAACATGAAAATGTTTAGATAACAGTATATGGCAGAATTTTGGACAAATAAATTCTTTTGGTAAATAAAGTGTTTGTTTCGTTTATGATATGCTTGTACAATTTTTATTTTTAAATTTTACTTGACGTTTGACCGAGTGTTTATATTTGTTTAGATAGTTTTAAAAAACAATCATGTAAATATATAAGAACAATCGTGTATATAAGTCAAAGCGATTGAGTATATATCTAAACGTGAAGGAATAGAATTCCCATAGCGGAAGCGTGTGAACGCTGTGCAAAAGAAATTCAACTTGAAACACAGAGAAAACACCTAAACATGCTTCTATGGTGGAAAAGAAGAAAAGAAAACTAACATTTGTAGAACCTCCTAAGAATTCTCGAATCTCCCAAAGAACACCACGAGAAGAACATCACTAAGCCTTCCTTGTTATCCTCAAGATAGAAAAAACAACAGAGAGTTTGTGGGGCTTCTGTGTTTTTGTTTTGTTTAAAAGGAAAAATATTTGCAGAGAGATTTTTCTTCTTGGAAGCAATAGATCGTCAAAAAAACTCACCCAGAAAAGATTGCATCCCTCCTTCTATATCTTAACCAAAAGATATGAAGAGAGATGGAGGGGAAGTTATCAAAATAACTTCCTCCCTCTTCCATTACGTAAAATAACTCCCTTGGGAGTTATTCTTTTATTTAAATTAATATTAATATAAATATAATATAAATTCAAATTACATTATATCCTATATAATATTAATTTTATATTATATCTTATATAATATTAATTTTATATTATATCATATATAATATAACCAATGGTTTAGATCTTCTCATTTAATCTATAGTTTATTTATGAATCTTATTCATATTATTATTATTTGAATCATATCCAAATATTAACTTCTCTCATAAAAACTTTATATTATAATGTATCAAATACATTATATTAATTGTATCATATACAATTTATTCCCTTTAATCAATTTGAACGATTCAAATTAAACCAAAATAAATTTGATTCTCATTTATCTTTATTGAGCTAACAATGGGATCTTATGGACCTACAGATTAAAGCTCCAATGATGTGAGATTAATTAATTAAACTCTTTAATTAAATTAATAACTGTTCATTAACTATCAGGTTCCACTAAAGACCAATAGTTGCACTCTTCTTACTGTAGATATATTTTTGTGTCCATTAGATATAACCAATTAACAGTGCAATGACCATTCACAAATTGCTCATAAGTACAGCTAGGCCAAAAATTACCGTTTTGCCCCTGTAGTTACATCTAACTCCTTAAGTACCACCAATCTCTCTAATGAACAATAGTTATAGTCCCACTATAACTAAACTCCTCTCGGCCCAAGAGAGGATGTGGCGCCACATTGTTCAAGCCCTGGAATCAGCCCTTAAGAGAGCAATTTCCCTACTTACTCTATCTATAGAGAAGGAGCGAATTCCTTCTTGTGTAATTGTGTTTCCAACTCCCTAATCAAACGAATCCCCAAAATGGTAGGTCTATTGAGTCGGCGATATAGGCCACTCTCACCCATGCAAATCAAAGGACTGCCTTCATAGGCAGGAGTTCACAACTCACTCAGGATTCAGGTCAAGTCACCTATGGTCATCTTGGTGAAATGTAGTCTCAACTAGTAACGGTGTTAATAAGAGAGACTATTCATTTCATGGTCCAATCTTATACAAACTCTTTGTATAGAATACCCCTGCTCTAATGTTTCAACATGAATGATTATGATCAAATCATTTGTAGCACTTTAGAACAATTGTAACAACTACAAAGCATGTCGTATTCGTAGTGTCATCAGGATAAGGTATCCAGCCTTATCCATCTACTACAGACCATTTAGGTTATCATTTAAACATGATCCACTTGTATGTCTCCACATACATGTTTAGGTTACATAAGATAACCTTGGATGTTAGTTTATGGGTTTTGTGGGTTAATGCAACTAAATGTCAAATAAAATACACACTTTATTTTATTATATAAATAAAATGTTTGTATAATATATACAATTACAAACTACAAGACCACAAGATTTAGGGCATCAATCCCAACAAAACGATCACGTATTATGCAAAATAAATCATAATGATTGTGTTACACAGTCTAAATGATCGCGCAAATAAACATATTCAATCGTGTTAACAAAACTAAACAATTGTGTAATACATCATAGACAACCACATAGTTGAGTCAAAACGATCTTGTAACTAAAACTAAATGATCACAGTCTTAAATCTAAACGATAGATTCATCGATCCTAAACGATCATGTGTTGCACTTCACAACATTGTATAGTCAACGATAAATGATCTTGTTATTACATGTAAACGATCTGTTAACAAAATTTGAAGGATCCTGTTATTAAATCTACATGATCTTGTAGTCATTTATCAACTCTAATGTCATACATTTGTACATACGTGTATTAGAATAAAAGAAAAAAAAAATCACATATTTTCATTAATTGTTCAAAGTTTGCATGCAAGTCCTACTATTGTGTCCTTTATGATTACAATTGGAACATCTTGATGAACTATTAAATTTGCTTACATATGGAATTCTTTGTTTTCTTGGTCTTCCAGCTTGACATTTAAAGACTAGAGGTAATGTTTTCACGACATCATCTTCAACTCTCCAATACAAATGAGTTCCAATAGGTTGAATAGAACCACTATATGTTGCTGATAGCATTTCTCTATAATAAAACTCATATACTAAAGAATTGGTATCTAAATCAAGCATTCGTAGAACAGCGATCATCGCATGTGCACATGGAATTTCCTCGACATCCCATATTTGACTGCTACAACATCCCACGTTTAACTTCACAAGGAACTGTTGATTTCCATCAATTACTTTGTATTCAGTGATACTAATTAGATCAACTTAATACATAAGACAAATAAAGAAAAATTAAAAAAGAAAAAATATGTACAAATAAGCACAGATAGACAAAGATAGCTATCTATTTGTATCTATTTGATACAAGTACAGATAGATTTCAATCTCTGTATATATCACTTTTCATGTTCTAAACGCAACACATTCTCAACTCAAGAAGTCAAACGACTATTCATTGCAAAAGCAGCTTTACTTTGTTCATAAACCACTTTTGTAATACATCTCTAATTGAACTAAGCATGGTAGCTACATGTAGTTCTCTAAGATCTTTAAACACTAAATTTACACTTTCTGCACAATTTGATGACATCATTCAGTACCTTCGTCTTTGTGAATATGCCTGAGACCACTTCTAAAAACCAACACTACTAAGATAACCACTGATAATTGGACAAACTGGCTCCATACATCTCATGTGGTACTCAAATTCATCAATGGTGTAGGCATAAGCACAACTAAAGAAATATTTATCAAGTAGTGGATCCTTAAAGTGGAGTTTCAAGTTACTTAAGAGATGTTTTGTGCACACACAATACACAACATCATGAAACACTCTTAAAACTCCTTTAGAGATGCTAAGATGTCTATCAGAAACAATGACTAAATTACCTCGCCCTGAAAAACTACCTCGTTTCTTTTAAAAAAAAACCATGTCCATGATGTATCATTTTCAGAAAGAGCAAGAGGGAAGATTTGATTGTTACCATCTTGTGATGAGGCTATTAATAGGAAGCCAACAAACTTAGACTTCAAAAACTTGCCATCAATAGAAATGATAGGTCTACAATATTTCCACTCCTTAATTGATGCACCAAAAGCCATAAAAGTGAAACTTAAAATGATCACTATCATCTATTTCTAAAGCAGTGCATGTACCTATAAAAATTACAAAATATTTCTGTTAACACCAACAAAAGAGAACAGATACACTGTGATATTTGTCTATCCCCATCTAGCTGCAAATGAATGTAAATTTGATATACGAAACTAATCGTACCTAGGTTAGATTCAACCAAGTTGTCAAAGAAGCTTGGAATCAACGTGTATGATTCAACTGTGTCACCTTTTAATATCTTTACTATGTGTTCTTCTACCCTTTAAGCTTTTTGATAACTTATATTAACTCCAAAATTTGTACGAGCCTTATGCACAATTGATTTTGGAATGGAACGATCAATAGACATGAACCTAAAGCCATCTATCAAGCAATTGCCAATTACTGTTGAAGAAGCTTGCATGTGACAACTTTGGGTAGTATTCAGTGAACAGTCATGGTAAAAAATATATTTTCGTAGCATTCACAACTCACTCTTCTTTTAACGAGATGCCTTAACATAGCATTTGCACTCTTCTTGCAGACATCTAAATTCAAGAGACCTCAAATTTGGTATTGTAGTTCTAAATTGAAAGTTGTTCTTCACTGCTATTATGCAAAAACACTTTGAAAGCACTTTTTTACTTTCAAATAAACTTTTTTCCTTCAAATCACCATGATAAGAAATCTCTCTTATAACTTCATCATTTGAAATAGAAGAAGAACCTATATTCAATGACATCTCAACATTCTCTCGTACACTATTAGAAGAAGACATTTTTCGAAGAATTAACACTTACATGAGCAACTAATGGATGTCTACTAGTAGCATTTTTAGCAAAAGTAGACATCATTGTCTTTCTTTATTGGATAATCTTTAGCAAAAGCTAAATACCATCTACTGCCAGCAATGTGATTAAAGATAATTTCGGACTATCTTTAGTGAGCTAAATACCAAGCAACATCATTGTCTTTCTTTATTGGCACTACAGTTTGAACATTGCTTTTACCAAAATCAAGTAAAACATATAATCCTATCGATCCATCCAATTGAATCTTTTCATATATTAAACTAACCAAAAAATGAAAGTTGACTCGGACATTTACGAAAATTCCACCAATTGAGTAATTCTCGTAAACATTGCATCCATTCCATTGACCTACATAAAAAACAATGATAGAAATAGACATTGTATTCGGTAATATATATATACACACACAATTAAGTATTTAATAACGATAGAAAGAAATAGATAAACATAGACGCCATCTTGAGGGGCATGTTGGCAACATGTTGAGAGCCCCACCTTGAAAGAATCAAGGAGACTCTTCTCATAGCCAATTGGTTTTGAGATGGAACCTCATACTATCAAACACGTACGTGGAAAAAATTAATTTGTACTAGAAGAATGTAAATAATGAGTCAACTAAAGTAATTGATTAAGCTTAAACAAACTGATTTAGATTCGAAATAGATAATTTAAATGGGTCTTTTAAAAAATATAACAAAGTGGCAAAATATTTACATTGTATAGAACAATTTCGAAACGAAAAAAAGCTCACAGTCCCACAATAAAAAATACCCCCATGATTAATTGAGACCCAACGCGCCTAATATATTTGGTAAACCATCGTTTAGATTTGACTATTCTTTGCTATGCGATCATTTAGATTTGACTACCCAATCTAAATGATTTTTTTTTCAAGATTCTTTGTATACGATCATTTAGATTTGACTGTTTTTTTATCGTTTAAATTTGGGAAACAAATCTAAACCTTTTTTTTTTCAAAATTTTTGGTACATGATCATTTAAATTTGCTTAGACGAATCTAAACAATTTTTTTTCAAGATTGTTTGATACATCATCGTTTAGATTTGGCTATTGAATAGTTTGACCATTTAGTTTTGATCATTTAAATTTGGGTAGTCAAATCTAAACGATTTCTTTTGAAAAAAAATTTGGTACTGATTTTGTTACCCAAATCTAAGCGATTTTTTTATAAATATTCTTTCTAGTTTAGATTTCGCTATCCAATATTTCAACGTTTATTTTTTTTCATATATTTTATATTTTACACGTGATCTTGAACAACCAAATAACACATCTATACGATTTTTTAAGATTCTTTGTAAACGATCGTTCACATTTGGCTATTTTTTAATAGACAATTGTTTAGATTTCCCTATCTAATATCTTAACGATTTTTTCCCATCATATTTTATATTTGGTATACGAGAACAACTAAATAACATTTTGAAAAAAAAATAAAATAGAACTTTTATAATTAATACACGATCTTGAACCATATAACAGTTTAAGAAAAATAAGAAAAGAAAAATTGCAAAAGGAAAAGAAAACTTGCAGTACAAAAAAGATGGAAATGAATGACAAATTTGAAATATTAAAAAAAAAATCGGTTTCATCGACTTTTTGATTGTTTTACGAGCTTAAATATTTTGATGTTTTTGTTATATTTATGAAATTTAACCTAATTTAAATCTTATTATATAATGTAATCCGATTGAATCACAGGCTCATACATTGAATTTTTTTTTTAAAAAAAACCAATCATACATTTGACTTTATTTAAGTTGAATGAGTTCGAAATTTAAGTATAGAGGTGGATATATAATTGTTTAATCGAACAACACATATATTTAACTATCAACCGACCAAATCAAAATTAAACAAACAATTTTAATAGATAAGATCAAATACCAAAATGTCAAAGGAAAAAAAACACAAATTAAGAAAAATTAAAATACACCTAGTTTGTTAGTTTTAGTTTTAGGCATGTACTTTGATTAAAAAATATATATATATAAATACAAATCTAAAATTATACCAGATAGAAATAATTCAAAATTTTTGTAAATTATTATAAAACAATCTTGTAGATCCAAAAAATTCTATTGTTAATTTGTTGTTAATTTTAATTTCTTTTATTATTATTTAAAATCTAAAAGTATATACATATATTATATTAATTAACTTACAGAAAATTATTATGAATATTTAATTAATTTCAGCAAAAATGGATTGATTGAATGAAATTAGCAAATGACATTTGGAAAAAAGAAGGAAAAAACAGAAAAAAATATAATAAAAAGGGGAAAAGAGCCGAAAGGGAAATCCGAAAAAGGCAATTAAAATTTGATTGTTGGAGTATAGTTCGATCCACGTGGCATCTAATTGTTGCCCTCCGCTTTGGTGAAGAGAAGCCATCGATTGTTTTTGTTTGTTTTAATTCCAAACCAGTCCTTCTCCTTCTCTTCCTTCCTTCGTCCTCCTTCGTTCTTCGTTCTTCGTTCTTCGTTCTTCGTTCTTCGTTCTTCGTTCTTCGTTCTTCTTCTTCACCCAAACCCTTGTTTCCAATCTTCCTTAACTCTCTGCAATCTCAATTTCTACGAACGAATCACCAACTCAGCTATTTCACGCTCACAGAAACCCTACAATTTTCATTCAACTACGACACGAACCCACTAGTCTCTCAACCAACAGATTTCTTTTTTTTTTTTTTTTTTTTTTTTTTTTCTCTTTCGTTTTCTTTTTGATATGGCGACCAATTTCCTGATTAAGATCTGAGTCCCCTTTGATTCTTTGTTTTGGACCACGCGGATGGGTGCTACTGGCTCTAAGCTCGAGAAGGCTCTCGGTGACCAGTTCCCTGAAGGCGAGCGCTACTTCGGCCTTGAAAATTTTGGCAATACTTGTTACTGTAACAGCGTCTTGCAGGTTTCCTCCTTCTTTACCCGATGCATGATGCTTTTACCTTCAATTCTATTCTTCCTTTTTCTAGGATCTTAGTTGGTTTCTTCTTAGGGTTTTGTTTGTTTTACGATGCATCCAACGCTATTTTAAGGCTAGAATGCCGGTCGATGGATTGGATTAGATTTGCGAGCCTTCGCTATATGATTATTCATTTGATTGAATAATCATCGTGCTCTTAACATTCTTCATCAATCAAGTAATTGCATTTTTAATTTGTGGTATGTATTACCCAGGGACTTTTTAACCTAATATTAGTTGTATAGGTTCTTAGTCTGCAGGGTAAGATTTCCCTACCCTTATAACTTTTCCTTGTGGAATTATCTGTTAGTTGTCTTCGGAACCCACGCTCATATTTGTAGTATTGGGATTTGGGGGACAAATAGAAACGGTGGTGAGATTTTATATTATGCATTGATTGCTTCTTATCTTTTCAAACTCTGTATTATTTTATATATTTCACGAGTACATCTTAATCTCATTTTGTTTTACACATGTTTTAAGAAATGCCAACTTTGATTATACGAATGCAGATTCCTTGGTTTGATGTATGGTACTTTTCCATTTTTTTCCCTCTAAATTTTATATCAAAGTGTGTTATTCAAAGTGTACTTCTCCATGCAAGTGTTATTCATCGTTTAACTTTTTGTGTTTATATTTAAGTGGGTACTTCCCCAGGCTTATCTTGTAAATGATTATTCACTTTTTGAATAAGAAATTTTCATTGTTATGCTTGGAAATTTGTAAATGGTTATTCATAGATTAAACGGAGCATCATTTTGTGAAGAACTAAACTAACCTTTGGTTGGAACTTTTTCATTTATTGATGCCAAATTTTATTTTATTTTCTGTTTTGTTTTATACTTGCAGTTTCATGCTGTTTTAACTTGTGTGAATTCACTTATTCGAATGTATGTTCATTGTGAAAAGTAGAAAGGTATTCTTGTTCTAATTTTTACAATTTCAATTTTCAAAAGGAAACTATGTTAGTTTATTCAGAAGTTTAGATCCAATAGTGGGATATTTAGGAGTTTTAACAACAAAAGGTATTTATGTTCATGACTGTTATGAGTTTCTACAGTTTACTGATACAACAGATGACATTTTAGTCCCTTTTAATATCATCTTTCCTCGTGTTTATGTTGGATTCCTAAAGCATCTGCTCAATATCCAGCTTGAATCCTTGTTATCTTCTTTGATCTGTCACGTAACATTCTGAAATTTTCAATTGTATCATACTCATCATTTTTCTTTAATATTCAGGCACTGTATTTTTGTGTTCCTTTTCGTGAGCAATTGCTAGATTATTACTCAAACAACAAAAGTATTGGAGATGCAGAGGAAAACCTTTTAACATGCTTAGCAGATTTGTTCACCCAGGTAATTTTATTGGGTAAAGAGGTGTGTTTTACTTGGGTTTATTGCGTGTCTGATTAATTATATTTGTACTTGAAGAAGCAAAGAGGAGGAGATTAACAACTCTCTTTTTAGAAGATTTATCGTTTTAGATTGTTATGACTATATATCTAGACTTTAGATGAGATTCACTTATTGTTTATTAGGCTGTAATCTTGTTGACTGGAAGAGTTATCTTGGAAATGGCTTTGTAATCCTCATTAGATTGATGGGATCCCTTTTGGGTAAAGTCTAATGAAAATTGGGTCTCAAGTTCTAGTTGAGATCTTGGGTTTGGGATGAGTTAGTTTTTCTATGTTAGTTAATGGTACTGTTACGCCTAGGAGAAGAATCTTTGGAGGCAAACTAAAATGCACTATAGCCTCTGGGGCTTAAGTGGTAGTGGTAGGTGAACGGAAAGGCACATGTCTGCACTAGTGTGAACACATTAGGAAGTAACAAAACCTTCATGGAAAGCAATGAGGTGTAATTGTTCCATTGTGCGTGCACTATTTTGCTTGAGAGGAATAGAAATTTTTTTGCAGATGTTGAGTCTTTAGCCGGGTCCATTACCTCTCTATGTGAATTAGAGTTCTGTAAGTATGTTCTCTCTTATTTCCAACACCGGAGCTTTTCTAATGAACTCTAGTTCAAGTTATTGTTTAGGCTCCTTTCATAATAGACTGTTTTTTGTATGGTCGGTTTGTATTTTTTATTGTTTCTTATTTCTAGCAACTGGAATCTTTTTGTACACTCTAGTTTCAGATTTTTGTTTACATACCTTTTATATTGGTTTTAACTAAAAAAAAAAGGTATTGTCAATTGGTACTCTTTTACTAATATAACAAAATTTAAATAAAGTTGTATATGCTTCCTTGTTAAGAAATTAAAAGATTTATTTTGGTTGGCGTATAGTTTTTTTCTCCACTGATAGGAGATGAAACAAAAAGGAGATGATGTTATGAGTCCTGTATGTGTATGTATATTTTCTTCCAAAGGTCATCGGCTATGTCTTCTTGGAGAATTCTTTACAGAATAATTGATTTAAATTGTCTTTAAATTTTGCATACCTTTTTGTGAATCCTAACCAAAGTTCCATGTTTTTATTTTATTTGGTTTCAAGTTATAACGTTCTCTTTATGATCTTAAAGAGGAAATCTTTTCATGGATAGGTTGGAATATAATAGTCGTTTATTTAACCTCTGATTGCAGATTAGTTCCCAAAAGAAAAAAACTGGTGTCATTGCTCCAAAGCGCTTTGTTCAGAGATTGAAAAAACAGAATGAGATATTCCGTAGCTATATGCACCAAGTATGTTTTGAATTTTGTTTCTGAATGTCAATCCCCACTTTGATTCTTACATTAACATGGCTCATTTTCCTAGTTTTATTTTTCTTCGTTTCCTCTTCTTTACAATCTAAGAAGCACGAACACGACGACACACCATTTTTTAAAAATCTATGTTACAGCGTGGCAAGGACATGTTTATTAAAATATTCAGTTTTAAAAAAAATATATAATTTTTATAGTAAAAGAAAATTCATAGTAAATGAATTGTATATGCATAAAAGACTTAGCTTGATGTATTCTGCAATAAAAAAAATATTATTATTGTCATATATGTGTCTTTTTAGTCTGCTCAACGAGTCTTTTATATGTCTAATGCATTTTTGCACTAATAAGTGTCCAATAGGTGTCCACTAAGTGTTGGAGTGAAATGTCTGACACGTGTTAGACACGGACAAGCTAGCCAAACTAAAGTGTCCATGCTTCTTAGTTTACAATTCATATATGAAAATGAGAATTTCTACCCATATTAATTGAGTTGATATTGTAATTAAATAGAAAAAAGGTATTCAAATTTCATCTATATTGCAATTGATGTGCATCTTTAAATGGATCTTCGTGATGTTTTGTTTCTGGATTCAGTCTGCATCATTTGTATCTTTATCATTTATTAGTGGCTTGTACCTTTTTAACCTTATCTCATTTTCATTGGTTCAGTTTTTGTATCCTGCTTTTCTGTTTCATTTGGGTGTTCTTCCGTTTGGCTTGGTTTTCCTTTTATGTGCTCTTTGGATATTTTATTCATCAATGAAATAAATGTTTGGCAACTGCTTCTATTTTCCTCTTATTTGGCAACCTCTTATGTAGGATGCTCATGAATTTTTGAACTTTTTGCTCAACGAACTTGTTGACATATTGGAGAAAGAGGCACATGCTATTAAAAGTGATGCAGAAAGTTCATCACCGTCTGAAAAAATTTCAAATGGTCCCAAGACTGGTCAGGCAAATGGTGCTCAAAAAGAGCCGTTGGTGACTTGGGTCCATAAAAATTTTCAGGTAATTTGGTTAGCCATTTTGATTACATAGTCCATAACAACTTAGTGTTTTGTTTCTTCTCTATGTTTGATTAGAAATATTGATTCGATAAATGTCATTTGAGTCCTTTTATTGCTTTTTTTTATATCAGTGAGTGTCTGAGTCAGCTTATGCACACCTCGACCGATCTTACAAACCAACCCGCTAGACCCTACAACATTTGGGTGTTACGAAAACTTGTAGGAAATTAATTCCTTTTTTTCCAACGTGAATTGAACCCATGACCTTTTAGTTAGTTATTAAGACGTGTCTCCTTTTTTACTGCTATGCCAACTCATGATGGTTCAACCATTTTATTGCTTGTACATAAAAAAATATGTTAAAAGATAGTTCTTCATGGGGATAAAATTACCTTATGTTTTCATTGTTGTTCTTGTTTTTTTTAATATAATACGTACATATACATGCATGCATACATATATATATTTACATATACATACATACTTACACGTGCTTGTATACACATAAGTTGTAGTTCTCTTCTTCATATTCATATCTATAAATGTTTGGATTTTTATTGAGAACCTCATAAGCGAATCTAGTATGGCCGTCCACTCGTTATCCGCAGCTTAACTCCCTTCTTAGAAACTATAAGAGAATTACTTTGTTTTGACCTTCAAAAGAGAATTAGCACCTACTTGTAGTCTCACATGACCGTCTGGATGTTTCTATTAATGACTTCAGATGATGCAAGTAAATTTGTCGTTAAAGGTTTCACCTTTTTTCTTTATGAGAGTTAAAGACTTTACCAAGAATGATAAAAGAGTGTTGGTAAATGTGGAGATCGAGAACACCAATACTATTTTAAGCAAACCACAAAGTCTATTGATCTTTCCAACAGAAGTCTATTTTCTAGGAAGATCCTTAGTGAGTTCTTCGTCTGGACTAAATTAGTGTTTGAGGCTTGAGCCTTGAGCCTTGAGCCTTGAGCCTTGAGATGTAACTTTGTTCTGTGCATAATAAACGTTTAATTGCAGTCACTTGCAATCTGTCTTTCAGGGTTTACTAACTAACGAGACAAGGTGTTTGCGGTGCGAGACAGTTACAGCTAGGGATGAAACTTTTCTCGACTTGAGTCTTGATATTGAACAGAACAGCTCAATAACTAGCTGTTTAAAAAATTTCAGTTCCACTGAGACATTGAATGCGGAGGACAAGTTTTTCTGCGACAAGTGCTGCAGGTAGGTTGGTATACATGATTCTATCTGACTTCTAGTTGCATTTTTCTTTTAGTTTAGTTTAGGAAACGTCATTTGTATACAGCTCTTTATGGGAGTTAGTTTCCAAAGAAGCCAAGTGTGTCCCGCTTATTTCATCCTAGCCAAGCAAGGATATTACTTACGTCTATTGTTGGCTTGCTTAATTCTTTACAGCTTGATAGTTTGCCGTATCCTAATTTTGCTGTCTTCATCATCTTCTCAGCCACAAGCATACTGTGATTTGTGGTGGGGGAGATCCATATTAATATTGGACGTGAATAATGTAAAACTAGTGTAGTTAGTAAATGCTAATGAAAAACTATTGAATGTGAATAATAAGTATTTGTATATGCTAATGAAAAATTTTAAAAAAAGTATTGAATGTGAATAATAAGTATAGTTAGTAACGTTACTCCCCACCCACAACCATGAAAAACTAATGAACAAAAACCAAGAAAGAGAGTGCTGAAAGTGGACTTGTTTTGTGTGCAGTTTGCAAGAAGCACAGAAGAGGATGAAGATTAAGAAACCACCTCATATCCTTGTCATTCATCTGAAGCGGTTTAAATATATCGAGCAGCTTGGTCGCTATAAAAAGCTGTTATACAGAGTTGTTTTCCCTCTTGAGCTGAAGCTTAGCAACACGATGGAGGATGCGGACTCTGAGTACTCTTTGTTTGCTGTTGTGGTTCATGTTGGAAGTGGACCCAACCACGGACACTATGTTAGCCTTGTGAAAAGCCATAACCACTGGTTATTTTTTGACGACGAAAATGTGGAAATGATTGATGAGTCTGTTGTGCAGACATTCTTTGGATCTGCACAGGAATATTCTAGTAATACTGATCATGGCTACATCTTATTCTATGAGAGCATTGGCACTGGCAACAAGAGCTGATAGTTGGAGAATTCCCATATCATCAGCCGTCGGGTAATTTATAATTCGACTCTTGTTTTTTTGGCTTCGCATGTTTATTAATGTTATTATTACTTTTTTTTTTTCTTTTTTTTTTTTCCTTTTTATAACACCATTGGGAAGAGCTGTGAAATATTATTGATGTTATGGACTGAAAAAATGTATACATGTTCGTTTGCCAGTTTGGCATATATAGTGTTGGCGGCAGCTTTTCTTTTCCCCTTTCAATAAGTGAAAAGAGAGCAATGTATGATGTTTATGAATTGCTGCTTTAGAGTTGGAATGACTTCTTATTTTGGTTCTGTTTCTATATAGTATATACATTCTGATGATGTCGAGCACTCAATTAACATCTATGGAGTTCAATTCCTCATCAGACACTAATGGGATTTTTATCTTTTGATCTTGTGTTTAATATTGCTTTGATTGTTCTATTTTAGTCACTTGGGAAGGGGATAGTTGGTTTGGGAGTTGACATTGTTCAGTTGATCACGGTTGCAACAAGTTATATTTTATTTTTTATGAACAGTTCTTTAATGGGTCCATTCATTCAAAATATAACATACTAGCTTGAAATTGTCGTTGATTTGGAAAAGGTTGGATTTAGGGGACAGAAACTGTTTTTGGATGAAAATGATGTGTTTGTATTGTAAAGGAGCAAAATATAATTTTATGGAATTATTTAGAAAGGCAAAATGGTGTGTTTTTCTCGAAGGCAAGATTTCCCCAAACATTTGATGTGTACAAATTACTTTAGCTTAGGTACAAAATGATGCTTTCTGCATACTCGAACATTTAGGATGACAAATAAACCAAATTATGTATGAAAACTCATTATTGTACAAAACATAACATAGAATCCGTCATTGTCATGTGTTTCGTTAGTTGTGAAAGCAAGTTGTCTCATGGTTATGTGGGGTTGCGGCGTTTGTGGACACTCAAGACAGTAGTTGTCAAGAGTTGCTTAAGAGATAGGGAATAAATCAAATAGTTAACATACATTACGGTTAACTACTCGCCATGGTTTAGTCCCAGAAATTAATGCCTGTATTCGCTAATCTTCCAATGCACTACCTTGATTAATTGACAGTTTAATTAAGATGCAAATCTTAATTAATAGTGTAGGACGGTTAAACGACATTCTCCAAGTTTGGTGTTTTTGTCCTTCTGGGCCCGAACATTTCATTAGAATACATTTGGACTGTCAAGAAGAATAGCAAATTACAGGTTTTACTTTGACAGAATAGCAAAAATAATTTTAAATTGTTAGAATAGCAAAACATAATAAATAAATAATTTCCCAAGTGTCTCTAGTCAAACTGAAAAATACAAATTGTTTACCCGAATAACATAAATCCCAATTACACGGTAATTGAAATAACAAATGGTATAAAAACCATTCTCCCAAAAACATTTTCTTTCTTGGAATCCTGCAAATTACTTCCTTCTTCATTCAAAACCCTAAATCTATTTTGAAAATGATTTGAAAGCATTTGTTCACCTTCTTAGCAGATTCCTCCATAACCACATCGAGGCAAAGCACGATTAGTCCAAGTATCTTCATCTTCTTCGAATATAGCCATTATTTTGCCTGCTTCAGAAGCACATCAGACTTCAACCGCTTTAGTTTGCATTGTTCGTTCTTCTTCTCCGAATAACGCCATTAAAGTAGGTTAGTTGCTCTATTCGTTCTTTTTTATGCAATTTTTTCTTCCAATATCGCCATGCAAGGAATGTTTAGGACTATATTTTTCAAGAGTTTAAAATCCCCATTGTTGTTGGCTCTGTAATATTGGAAGGTTTGAAAAAGAAGAAATTTAAGTTGAAAATCTATTGTTTTTAATTATTTAATTATATGATATACATAGAGATAATCGGTTTGTATTTATTTGTTTTTATTTTAATTTATTAATGTAAGATCAAAAGTATAACAACTATGCACCATTTTAGAAGGAAAAAAAAGGGGTTGCCTTAATATTTGTTTATGTTTTGAAAGGTTTATTATTTTATAAATTGTAGAAATTGTAGAAATTCTAAATATGAGGAAGGAAAAGGGGGAAGCGAGACTCAAAGAAGTGACAGGTTGCGGTCTTTTGGATACACTGGTTTTAAAAACCATCGTCAACAGTGGTCGAAACTATTTCAAGCTCTTCAGAAGAGGTAAATTTATATATATATATATATATATATTAAGAATTTTTCTAAGTATATTGTTGTTGTCTACATTATTATAGCTTACTGTATGGTTCATTACAGGATAAAACACAAATTACAATGGCGAAAGGGTTAGTAGGCAAAAAAGAAGTTGCACAATCATCAAATAAGAGGGGGATGAAGGACCCTCCAAAAGAACCAACCATAAGAATAAAAAGCATGGTAAATAACTTATTAACCTTTATGTTCTATTTTATTATGAATACATATAGATTATTTAGAAACTGTGCACTGTGTAGGTTTCATTAAGTCGAATTAAGAGAGCAAAATGTTTAGAAGAAAATGAAGAAGAGACTAAAGACAAGATAAGTTTTACAACTTGTTGTAATGCAATTAATAAACATGAACCAAATTGTCTAATTTAATAATCAAAACAGGGGGAACGGGAAAAGACAGAAAGTGTGGAAGAGAAAAAGAAAGAAGACGAAATAGATGAAGAATGGAAAGGGGAGACAGAAGAAAAAGAAGAATCAAGATCATCAACAAAAGAGTCAAGCGAAACAAGTCAACAATCAATGAATAATAAGAAGGGACACAAGACGACAAAAAAGAGGAAGAAGGTAAGTGTATATAAATTACATAACTGTAACCTTTTTGTCTCATTGTATCTTATCTATTGTTGTAACAAAAATGTAAAATAGGTGATAACTCAAAAGAAGGGAACGAAACAAAAGAATGACAGAAAAAGGAAAGGAAAAGCATCAATGAAGGTAGATAATGTTGAGGTATGTGTGAGGTCGTACTGTATTTCTCATGATACGAATCTTTGTACTATGTAACGGGTAATTACATTGTACTATAATTACAGCATATTTGTAATACATTCATATATAGGAATTGATTATTGATTCTGGTAGATTGAGTATTTAATATTACATATTTGAATACATTGAAGTTGGGATAGTATGTTGATCATTATGCAATCATTATAGGGAATATGTATACTTAATTATTGCAATTATAGTGTGTTGTAAGTTATGGAACATGCTAGCTAATATATTGCATTTTAATGTGTGGTATTTCATTATTTGGGTATGCCGTTACATTAAATTACAATTACGGTGTACTTGTAATGCGTTTGTATATTGAGAATGATTATTGATTCTGGTAGAGTGAGTCTTGAATGATACATATTTATCATACATCGAATTTGGGATAGTATATTGATCGTTATGAAATCATTATAGAAATATGTATAATTGATTAATGCAATTACAGTGTGTTTGAAAATTATGAAACATGTTGACTTATTGTTTACTCGTCAATACTAGGAGTCGATATACTTGATGTCCCAACAACGGAGGACCGACCCTTTGAGAATAAACATACAGACAAAAAGCAACATAATAGATAAGATCAAAGAAAATATTGGGGAAAGACTGACATCTAGATTTAGTGAGGCACTATTTGGCCATTTTCTCAATTTTTCTATAACAAACCAATCATCCCAATTACTCCTGCACCTAATTCAACGTATGTGCAAGCCGAAATAGACCACCCAACTACATTTCATGATAGGGGGTAGGGTGCTGACATTTGGGCTGAGGGAATTTGCCTTGATAACAAGCCTGAATTGCAATGAAATACCAGATATTAGTACAAAAGAAATAAAGGGTGGTTGAAGGCTGAAAATGATTTATTTGAGACCCTCAAATCGGTTACAAGACATTATTTGAACACCATGTTCAATATAAGCACGACTGGAACGAATGATGATAGAGTAAGAATGACCAAGTTATACTTCCTAGAGAGCTTTCTACTCCCAAGACAAGAGTTTTTTAGTATTGAGTGGGACCATGTCTTAATGGTAGATGATGACGAACTATTGAGAGTTATCCTTGGGGGATGGTAGCTTTTGACCTGCTCTTAGAATTTATGAATAGGGTTGTAGGAAGCAAAGGATAAACAGAAATATCGATGGAAGGTTTCATTTTTTCCGATCCTAGTTTGGGCTTACGAGGTAATTCCAACCTTGAGTACGCCACCAAACTTTTTTGCAACAAGAATCTCAAATGAAATGCCCAAGATAATCAATTGGGCAGCAGACACACAACCAAAATGGAAGGACCTACAACAGGTATTTGATTCGCCAATGATATGAAACTCATTTTACAACAGATTTTATACGTAAATAATCACTTATAGTTGTAACATTTTTTTTTCTTCTTGAAACAACTTGAACTAACCCAATGCTCGCTACAGCTGAAGAATTGAGCAAACCATACTTCGCACCATTCGTTGATGTAGGAAAAACAATTCTCAGAGATGCAGAAGAGGAATTTACAAAGGGCCAAAAAGCTGACCATGTTGCTTAGTAGAGGCATGCCATCTACAAGCCAGCTTGATGGACTATCCAAGGTTGTTGAGAGTATTAAACAAACACAAGAAAAAATGGAAAAAAGTATGGAGGAGATGTTTGGATTGTTCAAGATTGTTGAGGATAAGATGAACAAAAAAATTGAAGAACTGCATACCCACTTAAACAATATTGCTCAAGAGATAAAAGGAAAACAAAATACTTATTCAGGTGCCCAAAAGACAACCAGATATATGGTAGTCATGCTCTTTAAACTATAAATTACTTATGTATTTGTAAATTAAAAATACATTGTATATGAAATCAAATTTGAAAATACAATGTATTTGTAAATTTAGGGGGCCAGGTCTTTTGAGAAGCACCTTGATAAGGTGGAGGATGGAAAGGAAGAAGAAGACAGCAACCTGTCAATATTTAATTAATATTTCATTTAAATCATATTTAATGAATCTCTCTCAAATATCTTATAGTTTTATATTAATTTAATTAAATAAAATAAAGGGGTATT
This sequence comes from Cucumis hystrix, assembly GCA_025688845.1. NCBI lineage: Eukaryota > Viridiplantae > Streptophyta > Magnoliopsida > Cucurbitales > Cucurbitaceae > Cucumis > Cucumis hystrix. The sequence continues at coordinate 12,932,573 of CM046889.1, forward strand.
TTTAAAAATAGTAAAATAAATTAAAATATTTACAAGTATAGCAAAATTTTGGATTCTATCACTGATAGGATTCTATCACAATAGCATATCAATGACTATCAGTGATAGAATTTGCTATACGTTGTAAATATTTTGTAAAATCTATTTTTTTTAAAAAAAATCTTCTAAAATAAAACTAAACTATTAATTAATTCTCCAATTAATTAATAGTTAAATTAAATATCTTGTATTCAACTTAAATTAGATTTAAATCATATTCAAATATAAGTTTCTCTCATAACCAATAATTTTAATATGAATCCAATTCACATTAAATTAATATTTGAACTTATTCAAATATTTTATCTCTCATAAATTAATTTTGAAGCATATCCAAAATTAAATTTATATAATAAAGTTTGATAAACTTTATATTATAATGTATCACTACACATTATACTGATTCCAAAGTAAATTTGAACATTTCAAATTATAACCAATATAAATATATCTCATTATCCTTTACGACCTAGGAATGAAACCTAATGAACCTATAGATCAGAAGCTACAACGATATGAAATTAATTGGCTAAACTCATTAACCACATTAATCAATATTCATTAACTGTGTACACTCCACTAAAGACTCAAAGCTGAACTCTTCTCACTGTAGATATATTTTTGTGTCCATGGATATAGACCAATAACAGTAAGTTAGTCCTTAATGAGTGTTCATAACACCAGCTGGGTCAAATTACCATTTTACCCCTGGGTTATCTCTAATCCTTACATATCAGTGCTTCTCTAATGAACAACCTGTTTATGGTCCAACCAATAAACAAAAACTCATCTCATGCCATAGAGAGGGTAGAGCCCTTTGTTCAAGTCCCGGAGACACAATTTAAGGGAACACTCATCTACTTACCCTAAAGTATGGAAGGAATGAATTCCATCTTTTGTAAGTATGTTTCCAACTCCCCACTCAGTCTTGTCCCTAAAATGATAAGTTTATTGAGTTGGCGATTTGACCACTCTCACCTATACAAATCGAAGGACAATCCTTTGCGAACAGGATTTCATAACACACTCAGGATTAAGACTGAGTTACCTAGGTCATCCTAATGAAATAGAAACCTAACTAGTTAACGGAGTTACATCTAGCGGTTACTATTTTGCGATCCGATTTTATGCAAACTGGCATAGGATACCCTCACTCCCATGTCAACTACACGAACGCATTGGATCATTGCGTTTGTATCAAATACAAGTGAACCATATCCATAGTGTTACTAGGATAAGGTACCCAGCCTTATCCCTATACTATAGACCCTTTAAGCTGATCTCGAACATTGATTCTTGTATGTCTCTACATACTGTTCAAGACTCATCAAACAACTTAGGATGTTAGTTTATTGGATTTGGTTTATTAAGACAAAACTAATAATATAATCAATAACATTTATTGACATTATAAAAATAACACTTTATTAATAACGATCAATGGATTATATTTACGATCTACGAGTTTTAAGACATAAATTTCAACACCAAGTAACTAGCGTAATATTGGCAAGAGAGAATCTCAGGTCTAAGCGATGAAAATTTCCTAGGTCTCAGAATGGACTTGTGAAACAAATCCAGCGTATGGCATTGTAGCACTCGCTATGAAAAAGACGTTGATGAGACGCTGATAGAGTTTAACTCCCAAGTCTAAGAATGTGAATGTGGCGATATGTTGTTGGATATTCCAGATAACTCACATGATACTGGCAAGAGCGAATCCTAGGTCAGCGAGGTGATATTCCCAAATCTCATAATGAGCTTGCGATCGTGATTGTTGATGAGTTGGTAACTCGCTATGTGGTTATTGATTTGTGGTGGTTATGTGATGTGTGTTAACTGTTCGTTGTAACGAACTTTATGTATTATGTCTTACTGTTTATTAATCTATGGATTCCTTGTGATTTCCCAAAAGGTTTTTATAAAATTTGTCGCTCACTAGTTTCGTTTGACTTACGTTTTAAGTGTTTCCCCTCCCCAAGTTGTCAGGCGTTGAGGCCATGCTAAGGTTGATTCTAAGGTTGTGTAGCCAAGTTAAGAAGGGAAGTAGAGTATTTCTGTAGTCTTACATGGTGTGCTACCAATGGCATCTCATCATGCGTTCAAGGAGCCGGTTGGTAAGATTGTTGCTCCTTGACTCCCAAACCTCAGTTAAACAGAGAAGAGAGGCGTAAGCATTTTGAGAAGCTAAGGCAGGGTAAAGAAGCCCTAAAGATTGTCTTCTAGCTCGAGGTAGTAGAGTGAATGAGGTAAGTAAGAGAAAGAGAAGCTTCACACCTCTAAGCACCTGCCTTGAGGAAGCAATTGAAAAGGCAAAGAAGGGAAATAGACATTAATTAAAGCAGAGGTCAAGTATCGATACCAAGAGAGTTCCGTCAAGTCATATCCACCACGACATGAAAGGCTACAACTTGGTGGAAAGAAGGACGTGAGAAGGCCAAAGTTGGTTTATTTCTATGCAAAGCAAAGTGTAATTTGTACTTTGTACTTCTATAAGCATTAAGTTAATAAAGCAAGCATTAAGTTAATAAAGATAAGAGTTTAAGTATTCTGCTGTGTTAATTTCTTAAGTTGTTTTCGCTGTAAAAGATTCAATGATGGTCTCTAAGGCTTAATTGGAAGAGCTTCGCGAATAGACGAAAGAAAAGAGTTGTTCCACTTACTAGGCATTTAACGTGTTGTATTGCAAGAGGTATGTGTTGAATGTCTAGGTAGTAGGCCCTCCACTTGCATGATGCGGCATTTGGGGCGGGGCGTGACAATATAGAAATATGAAAAGAACACAAAAGTATGTTCTCTTGACTAATCGAACATGGATAAAAGCAACACGTGTCATATAAAACCACGTCATGGCCAAAAGAAGCTAAAATCATGTTCTCTTGACAATTTCATTTTGATCTTGCTTCCGCTCGATGTCAATCTGGCTCTCTCTATATCTCGTTTGGTCTCGCTCTCTCTAAATCTCTTCTTATCTCTCCCTCTCTCTCAATCCATATGTCTGGCACTCTTCCAACCCAAATTCCATATCTCTTGCTCTCACTTCACTCCATATTCACATGTCTCACTCTCACTCAATCAATATTCCATATTTCACATTCTCTTTTTCTCTCCATATCCACATGTCTCACTCTCTCTTAATCAATATTTCATATCTCTCTCTCTAATCCATATTCCGTTAATAAGAATGAAAAAGAAAAAGAAAAAAGTATAAAAGGTTGAAGGTCAAGCTAGAGAGGAAAGAAAGAGGAAAAAACGGTTTGAAGATCTGTGGAAGAAGAAGAGGAAGAAAAGAAAAAAAAACACAAGAAAAAAAGAAAAAAGAATAAAAGTTTGAAGGTCATGGCGGAGAAGAAGGAAAGAGAAAAAAAAGGTTGAAGTTCGACGGAAGAACAAGAAGAGAAAGGAAAAGAGAGAGAAAAAACAAAGGTCATATGGAGGATACCGAAGAAGCATAAAAAAATAAATCAAGAGCATATTTGTAACTTTACTCAACCATGACATCAACATAACGTCATTTGATATTTTTCTTAAAAAAATTATTCATTTAACATGTTACGGGTCTCACATTTCTTTACCTTACAAGTGAGCCTTCATTTTCCTGAACCACAATTGACATATTAGACTTGAGCTAGGCCATCAGATCGCTAAAATAAATTGGAAAGAGCATTATGGTCAGAAAACAAAAGTATAGGGCTGATGGATTTTAGACATGTGCAACAGAAATTGGATCGAAATTCTACCCTAATTGATAAGATTAACATGTAATAGCCCTAAATAATAAATTAGGTTGGAAATTTACCTTCTTAGCTCTGATTTCTCGAAATCTTTCATTCGTACTTGACCTAGACCACCACTGGAATAGACCTACTATCCTAATGACTCAAAACAAGGTTGTGGGACCTTATGAATGAAGAAATCGGAAGAGAGAAAAAGATGGAAAATAAGAAACGTGAATTTTGTGAGATTGGGTTTTAGGGTTTGAAAGAAATTCTTTTAGGTATAAATTCAGCAACCCAAAATACATTCGAAAACCAAAAAATTCTCTTGATGTAAACGAAAGCCCAAATTTATAATGAAAACTCATGCAAAATTGCATGTTCATGCAATGCTTGGCCCAACAACACATAATACACTCTCTAGTGGGCTTTTTGTCTTCAACAAATGGCAACACCTAGCTCACTAAAGTTAGTGGAATTATCCAACAAAATGTTTGATTTTCCCACTAACAATGGTGAAAGGGCAAAATGGTCATTTGGTTAAAGTCAAACTTTGACTTTTCAAACCAATGGTCAACATTGTGACTTTTTACAATTTTGTCTGTCTTGACTAATTTTGACCTTTGGAGCATGAATCTGCATTCATTTTCTTGATATTCAAATCACATTTGAATATATCGACGATCAAAGTTTAACTTTTCAAAGTAAAAAAATAACCCTTTTACTTTTTCCAACTTTGATCCTTTCCATCATTTTCGAGCTTTCGAGTATGAATCCACATTCATGTTTTTTTATATTTAAACATAAAACTATAACTCTAAACTAATAACCAACAGTTATATCACATATGTTTGTCTGTTTCTCTCTCATTGCCTAATTCAAACTATTAGAACTAATCCAACATACTGTTCTAAGTTAATTCCATATGAGCTAGCAGAGAAAGCTAATAAACCTATAGATCATGGACTCCAATAGTCTGAGATTAATTGACTAAACTCTTTTAGACAGAGCTTATCAACATTCGTTAACTAATGGATCATTCCACTAAAAACACATAGTTGCACTCCCCTCACTATAGATATATTTGTGTCCATTTGATATAACCATGATCAGTAAGTTAATCCTTTACTGGTTGTTCGTAACCTAGGCTAGGTCAAAATACAGTTTTACTTTCAATACTAAATTTTGTTCCTTAAGTCTCACTGATCCACTATTGAATAATTGGTTTAAGATCCAACCTATAAACTAAATTCAGTTCTTAAGAGAACAACCTATCTATTAACCCTAAAGCAGGTAGGAGTGAATTTCGTCATGCACTCTACGTCCTTAATTATCCACTTGGTCTTACCTCTAAAATGGGAGGCTTATTGGGCCAATGCTAATAAGCTTCCCTCACCTATGCAGATCTAAAGATAATTTCGTATGAAAAGGAGTTCATAATTAGCTCAAGATTAATATTAAGTTATCGAAGTCATCAAAAATCGAAATAGTTAGTTTTATATAGTAAACTGTGTTATGACGTAAAAGTGATTATTTCATGGTTCAGTTTTATGTAAACTCTTTACATAGGATGCCTCTACATGAACGATTCAAGATCACATCGTTTGTACTTACTACAAATCAGGTCACATCCGTAGTGTTCCTAAAGGAAGACGTCCAACCTTATTTATCCATGTTTATGTCTCTACATAAAATTTAAGTTTACTCAAGATACCCTTGAAACCTAAATTTATTAGAATCAAGATTGTAATACTTAATTTCCCTAATAATTTCTCAACTACAACTTTATTGAATAGAATTTGATTTTGAATTACAAACTATGAGTTTTATGACAAAAGTTCCAACAATGGGTTATGGTGATCATTATTGTCAATAATCGCTCTCTTGCTAAAACATGTCAATAAAAAGCAAGATAAAAGAAAGATATAGAAAAATTAAAATTAAAATTAATTAATAAAGGCTCACGATTTCAATGTATAATTCTACAAGGAGACGTCTTATGATCGACGTGTAATTGAGTTGGATGGGTAAAAAAATCACTCACTTACCAACAATTTAAGATGTTTTATTAACTTGTTATTTGTGTTACTTACATTTATCATCTTGATACTTGTTTAACTTTTATTTTTCTAAAAGTCTTTGTATTAACTCCACTATTTACTCTCTCTCGTACTAATTAACAACTAGAAGAAACTCAACCTTGAAAATAACTCTAACCAAACACACCTATTATCTAACGTCTATCTATTGCCCTGCTCTCTCTAGTAGTCCGTCCATCTATTTGTTTGATTTTTCGATGGCTTTTTTTTAAGAGTCGAAGCCACAGCTGGGGACACGATCTCTTCCACCTTCACAACAATGGTTGTTAATCAATGTCAGGTAATACTGTCTTCAATGCTCTCCTGCAAATCACTGAAAGCAAGTTTCAGTTAGCCCTTCTTCCTCTCCATTTCTTCTGGTAATTTTAAAGACTCTGATTTGGTCTCTCCGTTCGTGTTTTGCAAATTTCTGTTGTGTTGGAAGGTTTTTTTTTATATTTTTTTTTGTTATTTTATCATTTCATTTCCTTTCAGACTGCAGTTGTGTCGAATGGAGTTCTCCTTCAGGAAAAATTAGTGTAAGTTACTAGGCTTGACGAGGGGGGTGTCCTTCTTTAGGTATTTTTCTTGATTATACTTTGTAAGTTCATTAATTGGTAGTTGCATGTTACTGATAATCAATTGTTGTGGTGGACTTTCTGAAATTTTGCTAATTCTCTTTGAGAAGGCTTCGTCCCCCTTCGAAAAATCTTCGCTAAGTTTTTTTTATTTTTTATGGTGTATTGTTTTTCCACTATGTTTTGGTATTCTCTCTTTATTAGTGGCAGCAACTTTTTGGAGCTCAGTTTTTTTTCTTCTTTTGGACATGAACATTGTTATGTGGAAGAGGAATATAGCTAGGGCAAATTTAGCAATTAAAGAATTTTATGAAAGTAGAAAAAAAGAATTTTTTTTTTAATTAGAACAAAACTAGCAATTACTACATTTATATTGAGTTAATCAGTTGTTAGATATCGACAAATACTTGATTGTTTTACATAATTCCTAATTTTGATTGTCAATTATGGATCAAATCACGGACTAGATAACTTCAATTTCATCAAATTATTATCTATAATCATTATCTTACTTTTACCATGTTGATTACCTTGTCATATATATATATATATATATATATATATATATAAACAATGTTGATTGCTTTTGAAATAGTAAATTATGTTGTATAATATTTATTAGTTTCACAATTTTTTCTTTAAAAAAAAAACTATCCTTCCTTAGAAACACCAAACAAAATCAACCCCACCCACCTCTCACTGCAAATTCCCTTCAAGGCACAATCTCTTATCTTTGTTGTATTCCTTTTCCTTTGCCCACAACCATCAGTACCCAATCAGATTATTCTCCTATCAAACATTATTGGCTTCACCCATATTTTTCTATTGAATTTATTTTATTATATTTGATAAACATGTAGATCTCTTGAATTGTTCCTATCTAGCAAAAAAAAATGTTGAGTACTTTGAAAAAAAAAAGTCATGATGACTTATGGTTGTCATTTTCTTTTTCCTATTGGTCCTTAAAATCACATGTCTCTTCTTTATTACTATTTTTTCCCTACACATTTGCCTCAGTTGAGATGACTCACACTGTACTATATATTTTAGAAATAATTATGTTATATGTCTGGAGACTTGCTTTTCAAACAATCTATATTTGTGCAGGCCCGTGATTCCTCTGGCTTTTTCAGTACTGAGGAATTGGACAACAACCCACAGCGTGATCCTCATTTAACTTTCCTTAACTTCCTGGAAGTTACCCATTCAACAAAAAGTAGGATGTCATTGGAAACATCAGATGCCCGCTTGACTTGCCATAACGTAATTGATATACACGTGAATGATGGAGATGTTTATTCCTCGTGCATAGTAAATATTGATATTGACAAGGATAAGCTCAAACTATCTAAATCCTGTGACGGAACTTTTGAAAGTTTGAAAACTGAGAATACATTGGTGGTAAGTGAATTCGTCTATTTACTCACATTTTAGAGATGGTTTTTCCTTTTTAAAAAACGTAGACCAAGCGATGGATTCAGGATCATCATGACAATTTCAAAATCACGCCTAATCATAGCCTTAGATTTACATACTGAGGTGGTTTTTCTTGTGTTCTGTAATCTACATTTCTTCCAGCGCATAGAGAAGGTACTGGAAAGACAGTCCAGTCTTAAAATGGCGGCGAAAGTTGTGCACTATTTGTTGAACCATGGACTAATGTTACTGAAGTTCTCGTCTAAAGGTAAACAAGTTTCTATAGAAAATCCCATCAAACAGGGTAAATATTTTTTTTCCCTCTATTTTCTTGAAATCATCATGTTTGTTTGGCCAATTTCCATTTCTCTCGGCTTATCCCAAGAGACAAGTGCCTAACTGGAGACACCTAGGCTCAAGAAAATTATAAAATATTTTATATTTCGATATTTTGGACTGTTGGTTGAGGTCTAAACCTCAAGAATATCCAGGATTTATATTTTTCGTTTGTAATCTGTAAGCCTATCTATTGAAGAAAATGTGACATTTCTTATGAGATCATGATTTATCCCCTTATCAAGTTCGAATACTCCATAAATTTACAAAAGCCCACTTTCATGGCTAAATGTAATCACGATCTTTATTTTCCTCCACCATAGATCTCTTCTAGAACCCTAAGGCTTTCAATAATTTCACATCAATGCTTTGAAGTTTTCTATCTATAAATATTCTGTGAACCAAAAAATTTGAGCAGGTGGATTATAGTAAATTTAATTTTTGGACTTGAAAATTTGTAGAAGACCTATTATGATTAACAATATTACAAAGGTTTAAACACAAGACATTCTGCTCTTGTAACGATGTAAGATCACTACTAAACTTAAAATCTTATGTTGATAGGTTACAATAAATTTAATCTTTTATCGGTATTTTAACATCTATTTCTTGTGTGATTCAACAGAAAAATTAGTGACCGAAAGGGCTCATGATACGCCAAACATTAGGTGGAGGAAATATAAATGTATTGCACTTGACTCAAGAAAGATTGTTATTCTCTTCTCGGTATTGTGAGTACCAAATTTCACATCTTGTCAAGCTTTTGGTTTCAACCTGAGTACTGAGTAGAATTTTGGGCATTCAGCTTTAAGTAGCTACCCCAAAACGAAATAGTGAAATTTATCTATGAAGTCCAACACACAGGTGGCTTTTACTACATTGTTATTTACTATTGATACCATTGGAGTATTTAGAATATATTTAGGAGATATTATCTGCCGATTCTTTCATTAAGTATCCTCATTTAGTTAGTATATTTAGGCTTGTATATTGAAATAGATATTTATTCCAGAAAATCAACATGGTATCAGAGCTCTAGGTTTCTTTTGTCTCATTGAATCTAGCCCCCACATCTCCATTTGATGTTTGCCTCCATTGATCATTCGTCGATGGAGGCATAGCCATCCCCCACGCTGCCCCTTAGATCTACAAATCTGCCACCGTCGCCGCACCTTAATTCCCTTTCGCTCAAATCTGCCGCCATCCAAACCCCAGAAACCCCATTCATCTTCTTTGTTTTCACAACCATCTGCCTCTGATTCATTTTTCGTTCAGTTTCGCTCAGCCTCTCAGCTCCGATCAGTTCAGTTTTTGTTCTGTTCACTTCCAGATTTCGAATCCGTTAACCGATTCCAATCTGCTGATTAGGTTTCTGCCTCTAGTTCAGATTTGTCCCACACAACTCCGGTTTCCATCTGCACTGTCCCACAGATCCAGTCTTGTTTCAAGATCTGTTCAGCTCGTCTCTGTTCGATTCTGATCTGTCTGCCCCAGATCCAGCCAACCTTCCCTTCATGCCGTTACGCCATCTCTCTATCAAGCCCAGGTGTTCTTGTTTCATTCTTCATAGGTTCTGTTATAGATCTCTATACGAGGATCTATGTTTCTATCCTAGAAGCTCTTCGTTTTGTTCTTCGTGGGTTTGTTTTTAGTCTAGAAGTTCTTTGTTTGTTGTTCGTGGATTTCTGATCTACTAATTTGTTTCTTTTCTTAGCAAACTCAAGTTCGTGATTCAAACCTTGAGTTTGAGGGAGGGTATTGGAGTATTTAAAGTATTTTTAGGAGATATTATTATGATATTATTTTGATATTATTCTACCGATTCTTTTCTAAGTGTATTCCTCATTTAGTATATTTAGGTTTGTACCTTTACTTAATGATCAAATGATCAATGAAATAGAGATTTATTCCAAAAAATCAACAAATACTTTGCAATTTCTTGTTTGAACATATTCTTTCAATAACTCCGCCAAATAGTTCAAACCCCATTCAGTTAAATTGACACTTCGAAGTAAGTGCCTTAAATATTTAAGGGTTAAGTATTCATAAATCTTTTGATAAGATTTGAATATTGTTCTTAGCACTTTTGGAATATTGGCCTTTTTTTTCTTGTCTTTTTCTTTTTCCTATTCCTTTTTCAGAAAAATCAAGCTAAATTTGACATCTCTATCATCCTTGTAGATTAGCAATGTATTTCATACTTAAAGTAATGCAAGTCAATTTTTAAAAAAAATATAAATATTAAAGAAGTCAGATTTTGTTTATGATTCATGTCTTCATTTGTGATTACAGGTCAAGCTTGGGAACCTTGATATTGATATATTTGACTCTGAGAGTTAGGCAGCAGGGTGGAGATGGATCTGTTGCTATATAATAGTTTTGGTCTCTGGTTTTGTCTAATTTTCTCCATTCTCTCTTAAAATAGTTGATTTTTAAATTTTAATCTCTTTATAGAACATTTTTTTAGGCATGACTATTTATATTTGTACATAAGTGTCTTCTACTTGTGATTACGGTTGCCTTCAAAATTGAACGCTCTAGAAATTAGTGAACTTGTGAAATTCGGATGAACTTGGTGGCAAAGAACATCAACATCCTTGATGGAAATGTTAGCAGATTTTGATTTTTATAAGATTATTGATAAAATTATTTTAGTTTGATAGAAAATTCTGAAAATTAAGAAATTTGTAAAAGTGTTTTCCTTTAATAAATTAATAGGTGTTTGTATACTTGTATTAGCATTTATATTTGCATTCGCATTTTTTATTTTATTTTATTTTATATTTTTGTTCATTTTTCAATTTCTTGATTTAAAAAACAATAGAAATCCATAATGAAAAGTGTGCTGAGAAATCTAGGGCCAAAATTCAGGATTTATTTTCTTAATCTAACAATAAAGTTTGGAGTGTTTTGAATCAAATTTAAAAAGTATATTATAAACAATTGTAATTGACATGCACTCCTTTCTAGGTTAATTTTAGGTTAATTTTATTGACTCTCATATTCATTTAAAAGAAATTCTAAATCTTTTAGGAAATGTTGATTTTCATAAATATAATAAAACACAAAAATATTTACGATTCATATAACAAAATAAAAGTTTATAAAATTGGTTATTTTTTTAAATATTTCAGGTTTTCCCTCGTCGCTTTTGAATTCAGTGTGGCTTCGATTTCTTCCTTCTTTTTTTTGCAATTTTCTTTTATATTTTTTTGAAATCATGATAATTGTTCTACAATTATTATTATTCTTTTTCATTATATTTCTACTATTATCATCTTTGTTTTCAATCGATTACCAATGAACTATATGATTGTTCACCATAGGGCTTTTCAAAAGCATCATTTATCATGAACTACACGATCGTTTACTAAGGCTTTTTAAAACCATAGTTTATCATGAACTACTTGATTGTGTATCATAAACTATATACGATCGTTAACTAGTGCTTTTTCAAAACCATTGTTTATCATTAATTAAACAATGATCGTTTAGAAGAAGAATTACACGCGCACGTGTCGATTTATAGCGTGTTGACTGAGGCATTTTTTGTATTTTTCATTATGGGCATGTGACATTTTTTCGTTTTCAAAATTGTTCTATACAATGTAAATATTTTGTCGGCTTGTTATATTTTTAAAAAACACCCCTTAATTATTTAATTAAGATTTTCCTACATTGATGATTTAAATTAATTGAATTTTTTATTATAAAAATAATAAAAAAAAAACCATGGAGAAATTTCCTCCAGGGCACTCGATTCCCGCAAATTCCCCATGGGGACCACCTCGATCCCCATAGAAGATTTCACGGGGATGAGGAATAAAATGGGAAGCGGGAATGACATCCCTACCCCGCTCTGTCCCGTGGACATCTCTACCAAGCCTTCCATACATTCTGTCATTGACGTGGTGCCACATGATTTTTGTAAGTATCATTTTTGCCACCTAGGTCACTCACATTTGTTCCCAGCCAACTATTGCACAAATTCTTTCAAATTTTCTGTACTTTTTAGTTATGTATTTGCATCCTATCATCTCCCATTGCTCAACATGTCGAGAATGGACTAAGGTACAATTTCTAGCTTGGTTTCTAGGGATCTCCCTTTATTTCTTGAGTTTGAACTTAGTTCTATTGTATGTTTGGTATCAATTTTATTATTGAATGAATTTTCAATACACAAAGGAATGTATGACTTTCACTTTCAATTAAATCTTTGACTCGTGACTTTCTTGATAAGATTTACTTAGAAACAATAAGTTAGGTTAATTTGTTATTCTATTTTAGATATGCATTGTTATACCAACATAAAATTGTAACTCATGAATGTTCAATTAGACACATGAAAATTAGTTGTTCCGCTTAAAGATCTCTTAAATTGGTTAAGTGAAAACATTCTTACATAATCCAAACTAGATTCTCTTTAATCAATTCACATCTCAAATTTTCTTCCTTTCGCAATTTCTTGAATCAATTCGACTTGAGGACTTTACGTGCTCCTTGAATTCGAGCAAGACTTACCACTAGGACTAGCTCTTAGTGCGTAATTGAGTTATTATTTGATCCTAAATTGAGGCGATGAAATCCATTGATCAACGACGGTCTCTGAAGACGGTGGTTGAATGTTAGACAACAACAATCGACGGACAATTTTCGAAGGTTGGCCATCAAGGATAACCGAAGTTGGTGGCCGAAGTTTTTCATACAAATTAGTAAGATTAACAATTAAGACTCAAAAATATTTGCTAAATATTTGAGTTTTCTTTTTTAAAAAATAACAACTTATGTTCTTAATTTAATCATTATGAAAACGCAATCCAAACACCTCCTTAAAGTTGCTAAATTATACGAATTTATGAAGTAATCAAAAGAGTTAACATACTATATTGATAGGATAAACTTACGTCATGTATTTCGATAAATCTAGGGAGTGAATCCAACCTTGTAAAAAAGTAACTACTTTTCTATTTTCAACCATTGACAGGAGATGATAATTAGTGTTTTACCCCTCTCATGTTCATACAGACTTAATGTAACTAATGATACATCAACTTTACAAAAATCAATGTAACTAGTAATTGATGACAGCATAAAAATAAAATGAAAAGAAACATATTAATGTTCTAGATCATGGCTGGTTGTTAGCAAGGGATCAGGGTCTCCAGGTCGTAGGAGGTCTCAAGCTCCAACCTTCAAATTAACTTAATACCAAAATCCCTTGGAAGGACCTCCCTGATTGTAAAAAAGAAAACCAAAAAAAGAATATATTGAGATAACAACTCTGAATGGTTGAATATTGAGTCTGAACCCAAATTAAATAAATATGGATAGTAAAATAATTATTCATTAGTAAGAGGAAGCCATGTTTCTAATTAAATAAACACTCTTATATGTTAATAAAACATGCCAAGTAACTTCACTGAAATCAGATATTTGATATTCATTCTTTTTAAGTTTTGGAGAAGCACCACGTGACAATAAGGATTAAATGTGTTTTTTTTTAAATTGAATAAAACACAAAAATATTTATAACAATTTTGAAAAGAGAAAAAACTCACAACGTGAAATAACAAAAATATTCACGCGATTAATCGATCACACGCGTGAAAAACGATTTTGTATCCAATTTAAACGATCTTGTACCAAGTTCAAATGATCTGTACTAAGTCTAAACGATCTTGTACCCTTGTACCTGATTTTGTACTTAGTCTAAACGATCTCGTAAGTAAATGATCTATTAATGATAGTGGTCTATATATGTCCATTTGTTTTAGACAACTGATCATTTAGATATTAGTACATGATCGTGATCTATTAGTGATAGTGGTTTATATCTATCTATTTGTGATAGACAACTGATCATTTAGATATTAGTACACGATCGTTTAGATCTTATACTAATATTGTTTAGATCTTGGACCAAAAAAAAAGAGGAATGAAGAAGAAGGAAGAAATTCTAAGAGGAAATGAAGAAATTGTAAACAAGAAAAAATATGAGAAAAAAGACGTAATAATGTGAAGAAATTAATAATATAGAGAAGAGAAGAATAAATTGCAAAAAAAAAGAAAAAGAACTAAAAAATCGTCCCACAATAATAATAATAAAATCAAAATCTAATGAGGACAAATATAAAATTTATGAATAAGTAATTAGCTTTTCTTGAATTGTTATACAGATTACAAATTTACCCAGATTTAAATTGTATAATAATTTTAAATATTTTATTTTATATTTTAAAACTTACTTTCGACTAGACCATAAAATTTGAGAAATTGCATTTCTTTTTATTAGAAAATGTCTATAAATTTTGAATGCAAACTAAAGTAATCAGTTAGATTCAAATTTCCATTCCCCATAATAAATTTTATTGTGTCTAAAATTAAGACAACATGGTTGCGTTTTCCTAGTTATATTGTACACATCCATTGGGGTGGAGGTAGATGGAAGGGAAATATGATGATATCATACCCAACATTCCTCATCTCCCTCATAAATGAGCACAATATCAATCTCCCACCACTGTCTCTCATATTGTTACAACAAATGAATGAGCATTTCCATGGACCCTCTTTGATAGATGCCTCTCATCACAGCCACATACTTGCTTCTCTTGCATTTATTTTCTCCGTTTCAAACCAAATCCAAATCCATCAGAGACAAAGAAAGAGAGATCATAATATGACAAACAGTGAGTAACAACACACTTACAGCAACATGAAGTCTCTTACTGGAACGCCAAATCTCGAGAGCGATTCTGATGGAGCCGAGCAGGTCCATGACCAGAGGATCGTAATTCCAAACAAACTCATCACCGAAGCTGAGTGCATCAATAGGAAAGATCAAGCATGGTAGAAACTTGAGTTCATTTAAGAATCTTGGGTGAATATTGGCCTTCTACTACCTGAAGACTTAGTTTGAATACAATCTCTGTTTCTTCCCTTTGCAGGTTTATCACCACTCAGATCCCAACAGATATGAAAATTAAAGTTCAAGAGATCACCTTCAATGTTCACAAGGTAACTACCTATATGCAAATAAGTTCAAACTTTGGTTCCATAATACATAAACAGTATATGCAGCAAAAGTTCTTGAAGCCAATCAACCAAAATGATCAGGATTGAACAAGCTAACAAAGAAATTGCATTTCTATTTCTCAAAAATTTCCATCTAAAATTTCAGTGTATCAGCTCATTATAGTTGCCCAATGATGAAAGAAGATGTAAGATATAGGTTCTCACCCCACATCTTTCTTGATACAGTATACATTGATTTCCAAATGTGGCTACATAGGCCGAAAGGAACTTGAATCTTCAATCTCAACCCAGGAAGGAAATGAGCTAAAACTCGAAAACTTCCCAGGTGGATCGAAAGCATTCGAAATGGTTCTCAAATACTGTTATGGTTTCCCAGTAGACCTGAACTCATGCAATGTAGCCCCATTAAGATGTGCATCAGAGTTTTTGGAGATGACAGAGGAATTCGAAGATGGAAACCTCATTTGCAAGACAGAGTCCTTCCTCACATTTGTAGTCCTTTTATCATGGAAAGAGTCACTGGCTGTTCTCAAAACTTGTGAGAGTCTCTCACCATGGGCTGAAAATCTACAAATTGTGAGACGGTGCTGTGACTCGGTAGCTCGGAAACTCTCTAGAGAGAACATAGTAGGAGATACAGTCAGTGAGGATGGGTGGTGGTTAAATGATTTAACTGCACTTCGTATAGACTATTTCACAAGAATTATAACTGCAATAAGAGCCAAAGGTATGATAAAGCCGGAGACTATAGGTCAAAGCATTGAGCAGTATGCAAGAAAGTGGTTACCAGGCACTGAAATGGACCCGAGACTCAGAGAATATACACAGGACAAAAGTGACCTGCAAATAAGTATTTTGAGTGGTAGGAAAGATGAACTGGGAATTGTACACAGCAAAGAGCATAAAGCTATTATTGAAAGCCTACTAAGCATACTTCCTCCTCAAAGAGAAGCAGTTTCGTGCAGGTTCTTGTTGCAGATGCTCAAGATGGCAAGGGTGTATTCTGCATCACCAGCTTTGATTTCAGAACTAGAGAAAAGAATAGGAATGGTGTTGGAGGATGCCAATGTGATTGACATTTTAATTCCTAACTGTACATATATTGACCGAGGGAACTTGCCAAAGTAAGTATTGTTCTTACAAGCTCCACAAATAGCAATTACAAGTCTCCAACTCATCAAATTCACTAACCTGTTATATTCTTGCTCCTCAGTACACAAGAAGAACGCACTATGCATGACATAGAAGTAGTGCAAAGGCTCCTTGAATACTACTCACTGTTTGAACAGCAACAGCAGCAACATAGAATTGGGAATTCTAATGTGTGTAAACTCATAGACAATTACCTAGCTGAACTTGCAAGAGATCCAAATCTCTCGATTACTAAGTTTCAAACTTTAGCCAACTCACTGTCAGAAAATGCAAGGCATTGTCATGATGGATTGTACAGAGCCATTGACACCTATCTCAAGGTTGCATCTAGATTATCTTGTTCTTAATAATTTTCTGCAGCAAATTATACATGCTTGGAAGTATAGAAGAAATTTCACTATAGCGACTTACAAACTATTCTCCTCTACAGACTCACCCTTTACTATCTGAGCATGATCGACGAAAGCTATGCAAAATCATGAACTGTGAGAAACTATCACTTGATGCGTGTGTGCATGCTGCACAAAATGATCGACTGCCTTTGAGAACCATAGTTCAGGTGATATTATATAACCCTGTAGTTCAAAATTCCAGCCATATATCTAGATTGTAGAACGTAACTAGTGCAGTATAGAATGTAACTAAAAGAGCAAGAAAGGATAAGAAGTTGTAAATTTATAATTCCATAACATATAATCATGATCAAAGATTAGTCACATATCTGAATGTGCCACATACAGAAAAAAAAATATGAGGTTGAACTTGAACCCAGACATTCAACATTTTAGAAAAAAAAAAAAACCATTCAACAGATACAATAATCAGAACATATAGATAGGCTCTCAAATGTTGTAGACAAAAAGGATTATGGCTTATTAAAACCAGCTGCCCTTATTTCTCCATAGAGAAATGATCGGTCATGAATACTAAATACACCATAACAAATCTTCAAACAAGGTTAAATACAAAATAAATAGCTTCTCATAAAAAAGATCAACAAAAAGCAGATTGTAGAAGCATCTTCCGAGTTTCATTCCCTACTCCTCATATATTATCAATATTATAGTAATGCTTTCATGCATTCTCCTTCTGATACAATAGTAAAAAAGTCATATTAACGTTCCATTGTAGTAATAATGACACGAGAAACAATGTATTCACTACTTATATAGTTGGCAGTCAGAACCAAGAAGTAACTAGAGATATAAGAAGACTACAATATTATATTTCTACATATCTTTTACTTTATAGAAGCAGTGGGTCAACAGTTCCGAGTGGTAATCACAATATTTCTGAGTGAATATGCAGGTTCTGTTCTCAGAGCAAGTGAAGATGAGGTCAGCGATGCAAGAAAAGGAGAAAGCACCTAGTAGTGACTCAGATCATGATGGAAACCATTTATCAACAGACAGAGAAATTAAAAACCTCAAGACAGAACTCGAGAGCGTGAAGGCACAGATGGCAGAGTTGCAGAGTGACTACTCAGAGCTACAACAAGAGTACGAAAAAATAAGCAACAAGCAAAAGAATATAGCAGGTTGGGGATTTGGTTGGAAGAAGATAAAGAATTCCTTTCACACAAGAATTGATGGAGATGAACCTGCCCATCAGAGACACAGCCGAACTAGTTCTCGAATAAGCTTAAGACGTAGATTATCAATGACCTGAAGTATTGGAATATCAGATTCCTCAAAAAGATAAAGGATTCAAAGAACTTACTATTCTACTTCACTTGTGCATGATTGTCTCGTAGGTGTATAGAGTTACAACTCCAAGTCTTTTGTATCGTTCATCTTGCAGAATGCAGACTATATACTTTTCATTTCCAAGAGATTATCTTTCACCAGCTAAAAACATTTAGAAAAATGGGTTTTGTTTCTTTTTTGCCTGCAAAGTCCTAAGGAAGACAAACGACAATAGCTACAAACACCCCTTGCAGTAAGAAAACGAAAAATTATTTGATAGAATATATAAATCTCTATGCATTAAGTTTTTCATAGTGCAAGTGGTTGCATGTGAAAATTCACTATAACCACAATATTGCCATCGAATATTTGATAGTGAACCTACACCACATACTGAAATTATCTAAGTAGAATTCACATAATACGAGGGAATAATACAAATGCAACTCTAATTTATTTATTGATTAAAGCAACAAAACAGAACTTCCTCCAGCAAAACATCCCAAAAGAAGGCCAAGAAGTTCATTTCATAGTTAGAAAATAAAACATTTATCAGTAAGCTCAAAGCCATCACCAACCTATTGCACTATTATCATTTAGAGGAACACAAAATCCAAAACATGACAATTAGGAAGTAACTGGATACGTTTCTTCACACTACCACTACCTACCAGACCTCATGCTACTCCAAGGAAATTTAGTTGATGGCTCAACCGTTTCAACGCCGCCGCCACTTCGTCGGCGGCCTCTATCAGCAAAACCCTTGTAAGTTTTGATTCCCACAGGCTCTTTCTCATGCAGCCAATGCCTCTTTGCCTCGCCCTCCTCAACAATGCTGGACTTAGACTGTTTGTTCATATTTCTCTTATCCTCCTCTATAATGCGGATCGGATACATATCCGGAGATATTGACAAGGGATTTCTGAGAGTAACATAGGCCTTCTTGTAATCAGGCTTTGCGATCAAAATCCCTCCACGTTTCTTTTTCTTCCCCTCCATGTTAAGAGTTTGAACTTTATCGACCTCAAAGCCGTAAAGGCTCTCAAGAACGCGCTTGATTTCAATTTTGGAAGCAGAAGGAATGGTTTTAAGAGCAATTTCAGTGATGTTGGTGAAAGAGGTAGGCATAAGAAGCTTGATTGGAAGATTTGCGAAGTGAACAACTCTTCTCCCGAGTCTGCTTCCCATGTTCCTGTATTTCTTGGCTTCCGCGTCTATGAACAGCAGGTGAAGAGATCCTTTGAAAACCCAATTACAAATTCAACACCACTTAAAACAACATCAAATTAAACCCAACAAGAACAAGAAACCAAGATCTAAATAGTTACTTGAAAGACAGGAGGTTCACAATGGAATCAAACCTGTGAATTGTGGATTTGTACTCGCAAGCTTTCAGCGAACTGAAGGGATTTGGGACCGAACGGCGAGGTGCACTGCTGGGATTATTAGGCCTTCTGCTGGGATAATAGCGGTCGTAGTAGACAGGGTTTAGGACAATTGGTAAAGGTTTTTATGTATCCTCGGTTCGGTTAGATTTTGGATGGTTTTAATATAAATCAGACCGAGCCAAACGAAACTAACCAAGTTACAAATTCAATCAACAAATCCAATTTGACATTAACAAAAATGGCAAAAAATATACTGTTTGATCCTATAAATTTGAACTCAATGCCTATTTGGTCCTAAAGTTTCAAAAAAACACTTTAATCCTCAATTTTGTAAAATACTTTTAAATTGATTTCCATCCATTTTATCGTAATTAACCTGTCATATCTTACAAAAATTTATTAGGTGGCTTTTTATATTTCTTTTCTTTTCTTTTTATGTTTCCTTTCTCTCTCCCTTTTTCCCACACCCTCGCCTGAAACACCCTTTCTCTTTTTTATTCTTCCTTCTTTTTTATTTTCCATTTCCCTCGCAGATGTAGAACAGAGAAAACTCTTCACTAGGGATTACTCTATGTACAATATAGTGGCAGGGATGAGCATATAATTTATTCCTTGCTTGGTCGTAGGAGTGTCATGGTAAGGTCATTACTTACTTTGTTTCTTTGGAATTTCATACATTTATTAAAGAGACAAAATTATGGTTTACTTTGGATGTCACATCTAGTTAATTGTCATACCACATAATACTCGAATAATTTTTAAAGATTTGTATTGCTATCATGCATATTAACTCGATTAAATTGAAACCAAGTCCATTTTATAATTAGAAAAGATAATAAAAAACATCTACTAGCTCATTTATGATAAAGACTCTGACTCATCTATCAATCCTAACCAGCTGCTTAATAATCCAGAGTAAGCAATAGCAATATGAAGTAAATTGCCATGAATACAATGGGACTAGATGTTGAGAAGCCAATAAATGGCTTATTGGTCTTTTTTTTTTTTTGTTTTGTTATGGTTTTGGATAAAAAGGGTTTCTATTGCAGATGAAGGAGATGAATTCAGGGTGGATCTCCATCTGTTTGAGAAAGGGTGTTGCAGACATAAAAAAGGGAAAGGGATGAAGGAGATGAGGAGAAAGGTGGGAAAAAAATGAGAGTGAAAAGAAACATAAAAAAATAAAGAAAAGAAATATAAAAAATCATGTAATAAAATTAATAATATATAATTGCAATTTGAATTAAAATTTATCCACACAATACGTCAATTTTTTGTTAGTCATTTTAACAGTAAAATGGATGAGTAACCATCTATAAGTATTTTACAAACAAACCTTCCATTTTTAAAATGAAAATTTGTTCCCTCTTGAGTTTTTTATTTTCTTTCACTATTATTCATTTGTGTAACGTAATTAATTATAATTATGTTGGTACAAGAAGGAGTATAATTGTATTTAGGGGAGTGTGGTCTATAGATGTTTATAAAATGTGATCCCTATTCCCTACCCATCCTCTTCCCAAAACAAATTCTAAATTTCAATTTCATCCTTTTAAATGTTTTCAAAATCGATATTTTAAGCAAATTTGAATATATTCAATTTACTTTTTCTGATGGGACCATTAGTTAAAATTTGTAGTTAATGTTGATAAAATATTCTTAAAATTTTTCACTTAAAATTTCTTAAATTTGGAATTTGTTTCGAATTGGTAGGAAGGTTTCAAAATTGAATAGATAAAAGCTCCGTTTGATTTTTTTTTTTCTTTCTATTTTTTAAATTTTGTTTCAAATTTTTTGTTTATTATAAAAAAAATCATATATGTTTGTAATTGATTTTTATTTTTTATTTCTTAAAAACAAAATATATTTTTTAAAGCTTCTTTTTACGTTTTCAATTTTTCTTTCATAGTTTTAAAAACCATGTTATTATTTAAAAAACCAAAAAATGAATTAGTTACCAAACACTCTTATTTTTTAAAAGTTGATTTTCAAAAATAAAAAACAGAAAACAAATAGGTTATCAAACAAATCCTAAGATTTTTTATTTACAACCAAATAAAAATAAGTTCCTTGCTATTTTGATACCTCTATTCAAAAAATCTAAAAAAGACTTATGTGACGTTTTGGACAAGTATTATTTAAGACTACAACAATCACATGTTATATTAAATATTATTACTCTCTAATTAGCTACTATCAATATAATTTAAAAAATGACATTATATTTTAAAATTAAAAATCATAAAATTTTAAAAATATATCAATACTTTAAAAAATTATAGGCTTTATAGCTGACGAAAAAGAGAGTATATCTTAACTATTAGTATATAAATGAAAACTATTAGAAGTAACTTAAAATTTTTAGAAGTTAGCATTTTAACCTTTCAAAAAAATAATAACAATGTCCTTAAAGTTGGTATGTACACAAAAATTGTGTTAAACATCAACCTCTTCCTCATTCATTTCTTGATCTCTCCCTTCTTCCTTTTTTTTTTTTCTGACCTCCAAACATGTCTCGTCGTTTAAGGTGTATAGGTTTAAACAAGACTATGAAACTACAAAATACCTTTAGAATTCAAATGGTTTAACAAAGTTGTATATCAGTAGTCGATGTAGTCAATGTGTTAGGGTTTAATAATTATGAAAGACATGAATTTTTTTTCATAATTCTATGAACATCTAGTGACGGGACAAAATGAGAAACGTTTTTTTAAACTTTTTTAGAAATTTTTTTTGAACTTTTTTTTAGTCTTAACAAAAACATAGCTTTAAAAAATGAAATTTTTTCAAAAAATAATAAAAGACAAACTATGAATAAAATTATTTTTATGACAAAAATCCCATCAAACCACCCAAAAAAAGTAAAATTATCGAGTATATCAAATTGGTTGCAACCAACAATCACCACTAAATTATTGATAAAAACCTTCGTTGTTGAAGTCCTAATTTGTAGGACTGGAAAGAGATAGTAAACATTATCCCCCTACAACACATGAATTATATAATCATTTCCAAACCTATAATAAGTTTTTTATTTTTTATTTTATTTATTTTATTATCATTATTATTATTTATTTTTTTGACAAAGGATTAACAATCAAATTGGGAAGAATAAAAGAGTTATTATGTAAATCAATCCAACATAATATATGTTTGTACTGAAATATTCATGATCAAAGAGTTTTATTCTTTGAGTTACATTTCTTCCTATCATTTATCATTCAAGATATCAAGATTTTGTTGACAAAATTGTACTAACATTGAATTACCTACTACATTACATCGTACATGTATCAATCCTTGCCATATTATCGATCAATCAATCCTTCCAATTCATTTCTCATCTGCCTTTTTTTTTTACTTCAATCCAAGCTATCTTCTACTGCTCACAGCTTTCCCTTTGCTCAAATCCGACAGTTCCTCAATCAACTTCCTCTCCTCACTACTCAACTTTTTCGGGATTTCAACCTGCACACGAACCAACTGATCTCCCCTCATATTTCTCTTATTTAGAAGAGGAACTCCTTTCTTTGACATCACAAGTGTTGTATTTGGTTGTGTCCCGGCAGGGATTTTTAAATCAACCATCCCATCCACAGTTGGAACTTTGATGCTAGTCCCCAAGATAGCATCAATGTACGAAACTTTGCAAGTGTACAAGATATTGGTATCGTCACGCTTTAGTACGGGATCAGGCATAACATCGATAATGACAAAAAGATCCCCAGGGGACCCACCACGTCTTCCTGCATTCCCTTCGTTTCGAACTCTTAGACGACTACCAGCATCAACGCCTGCTGGAACTTTTAAACTTATCCTCTTTGTCCTCCGTACTCGCCCATCCCCAGAACATGTGTTGCAAGGTGTGGATATTTCCCCAGTTCCGCCACAGGAAGAGCAAGTCATTACCTGCTGGAAGACACCTAAAGGGGTCCTTGCCGACGAGACAACCTGGCCTTGACCACCACATGTAGTACATTTAGTTGGTTGGGTTCCAGGTTTAGCACCAGACCCTTCACAAGTCCCACAACTCTCCAATCTGCTAATCTCAATTTCCTTTTCGACACCAAAAACAGCTTCCTTGAAATCCAACACAAGATTGTAATACTCATCTTGTCCATCTACTGCTCTACTCCTTGACCCTCTACCCCCCATGCCCATACCGCCCATGCCTCCCATGCCTTCAAATAGAGACTCAAAGAGATCGAAAGGATTGCTGAAATCCTGAAGAAGCACAGCCAAATCGAAGTCAGGCAAAGGAAACTTCATAAATACACTTTTCATATTTCCATCAGAGAATTACTTACCCCCATGCCCATACCAGCGCCTTTAAGGCCAGCCTCTCCGTATTTATCGTAGAGGGAGCGTTTCTCATCATCAGACAAGACCTGAAACAAGCAATTCCAGGGAATTAGTTGCCATGGGTCTCACTCGAAACTGTCAAATCTAAACACGAACAAGAGCTACAAGGCACTTACTTCATAAGCATTACTAATTTCCTTGAATTTCTGTTCAGCCCCAGCATCTCTGGTAGAACAGGAAACAACGAGTTATAAAATACCTATTATTCATCTGAGTCTGAACTACTATTAAATGAGAAAATAAAACATAACTATAACTAAGGTCAAAATAACAAGATTAAAGTGCTACCCTGTCATGTCTGTTATAATCAGTATTCTGTACAATTGCCTAGTGTATTTTCATCCCAAAAAGGTTATTTAACTTACTTGTTCACATCCGGATGGTAACTCCTAGCAAGTTTCCGATAAGCTGAAGAATGCAAAAGAACATATCAAGAGGGATAAGGTAAAATATACAATGGATAAGATACATCTAGGAGTCGAACTAACATTTGAAATAAGTAACTAGTCAAATAAACATAAATGAAGTCATGACATGTTCACAGGATAAGGAAATACATCCTGCATTAATAAAGGAAAGCATACAAGATGAGGCGTTTAAAATAGATAACAAATAAAAAATAAACATGGAGGAAGCCCAATAGACATTTAAGGAAAAGGTAAGTACCACTTTTAATTTCAGATTTACTGGCATTTTTGGACACCCCAAGGACAGAGTAATAATCCTGCAAATTAATTAATAATTGTTATTATTTAAATAAATGCAGAAGAAAATCTCTCAACCTACCTCTCCATTTTTATTTTCTTGACTCTTTTCCTTTTTGGGTGGGAGAGAGAGCTGAGGTGGAAGAGGGAGAAACAAAAGTTGTACGCACACTATCTGCTCTAACAACAAGCAACCCGCCTCTTCGTTGATGTGAAGTTTGTGAGGATCTTGTGTCAAATAGAACGCTGAAGGAACCTCGGGAGAAGAAACTTGAGTTCAGAGCAGCTATGTTGCTAATCCTGCTTGTGACACTACAGTATCAAAAAATAAATATTATTGTGCTTTTAAATGTGGTTGTACACAAACCAACTACATTGGCTACTTCAACAGGTTTTCACAAATCACTCATAAGAGATAATAAGGGGAGTAATAGGGCACCTATTCCTCACGTACACCACCTAGCCTCAGTAAAACAACAACCAACACCCATCCCCAAAAAAAGGCGACTAAGTCTTGATTTTTGACAAAAATACTAACTTTTTTCTCTCACATACTTTGATAGCTCAAAACTAATCTCAGCAAAATCTTTACAAGTTCATGTACACTAAGGATGGAGAATTTCCAAATTTTTTTTCAAAATACAATTTGAAAATTCCAATTGAATAACTTGTAGAACATTATGGCACTTTGTGCATTTCAATCTATCCACGCGTGACATGTCCGTGAGTTTTTAAGACATAAGAAATAAAAACTAGAGGGAAAAATACAGTTGAAATTATATGCTAGAACACCCTAAAAATGATCCAATACAATGTTTTGAACACGTTTTCAAAGAAGTTCTATACCGTACAATACATCCTCTATATAAAAATAGGAATCAAATACATCACTTAAATAACAGTCTAAAAGTAGAGAGATTAGAAACCAACTAGACCAGTTAAGTAATTCCATTACAAGTTTACAACAAAATACAATTTTTGTACGATCTAACCATAATAGCTATCACACTACAAATTGTGATGTGCTAGCAACAAGAACTACTCACACTGAAAAACCTCAAATGACTTATGGCTACATATGGAAGTTGAAAAGTAAAAGACAGAGACAGCTAGAAAAACTTACCCATATTGGATGGAGGATATCTTATTCGTTGAAGGTCTTAGCATGCACTGAGGACGAATTCCCCATTGAGCAATTGATGTACTTCCACAAGGTATAATGGCCATTGAAACCATGTTGAATGATGCAGTATATAATGAAAAGGCTACTTACTCTTGATTAGATTCTGCAATTTAATAACGTAACCGTGAAATCTTCCACCAATCATAAGACGCTTCACATTACCCAAGCATTAAACCCCATGGAAAAAGACAGTTTAACTCTCGAAGCAACAAATCATCGATACCATTCTAGGTCTCTAACACCAAATCTTCATGGTAATCAAAAGCACTAAATAACATGAAAAGTGAACTCTATTACCAATCCCAGTCTCATATAACACAGTGAATAAATCAAACGGGGGGGGGGGGGGGGGGGGGCGGGGCGAGACTCAGAAGCTGAATCTAATAAAGTGAAGAGTAGTAACGAAACTTTATCTTTATACAAGACAATGCTTCAGACAAAACTTTTCTCATTCGCAGCATCACATTCTCTTCCTTTCAAGTACATTCGCACTCTTCCCCTCCACCAAAAAGCAATCTAACTGGAAATGCCAATGTGGACCATTCCAAGGCCCGAAAGGAATAATCATCCACACTCACTTCAAACACACAACTCATTTCAAACAAACTAAAATTCAAACAAACCCAAAAATACAACACAAAACTCGCCAAAATACATCGCATTAGGTTTTTCTTTGGCGAGAAACAACGCTTCAAATCAACAGACACCCCAAAAAACACAACACGTATCACAAAAAAAGCAAAGCAGAACAAAACAACGCATGGTAAAAGAATTGAATAAAACAAAAAGAAACAAGAAAACTTTGGGAGTGACACAGAAAAGTAAGAAAAGATAGTTCATGAATCGGTGGAATAAGAACGGGTATTGTTCTCGAAGTGTTAAAAAGAAGAAGAAGAAAGAAGTTAGGGCATGTGAGTGGAAAATACCTGTGTTGGTTCAACACTTCTGCTTCGAATCTGAGTATGAAATGCTTAGAGAGAGGAGGAGGTAAGTGGTGAAGAGCAGAAGAAGAAGAAGCAGAGAGCAGCCTCCCCGGTTGCAGGCGAAGAGGAAGATGAGGTTAGCGACTTCTGGAGTAATTTGTCGACTTTTTTCTTTCTTTTTTATTTTCCAGAGTTTTCCATCAAATTGGGTTAATCGGCTATTTTAAGACCGTATATTTATTTCGGACAAGGAGACAGATTTCCACCGTTGGATTCAATTGGCTGAACTGAGACAACGGCCTCAGGTCGATGGCTTCAGGAAAAGCTTGGTTTCCTAATAACCTTTTTGTTTTTTAATAATTTCAATAATTTCGTTGTTTTTAAAAAATTTCTCTTTAAAAAATCTGAAAATATATTTGTAACTATATTTTTTTTCGAAAATTTGATTGTTACATATGGTCACGGATACATAAAATTTATTGAATGATCGAACTATAAAACCCTTATCAATAAAATAAATTTATAAGTGGGTTGTCTAAAAATTAATAAATTTACTGACTTTCGCGTTATCATGTTTCATATTTTGAAATCTCTCAATATATGTTACAAGAAAATCATTCTATCTATTGGTCTCTCATTCGATTGCACAACTGAGTCTTTATTATGCTCATTAGCAGAAAATGTCTTCTCCACGGTAACCGTTATAATTGGTAAGATCAATGCTGAGGTAAACAACCGATTAATTGGTAGACTTTATCTTTAGTTTTTATCACCATTTTTTTTAGAAAGATCACCAATAGTTGTTAACTCAACAAACATGTTATTTGAACCCACATCAATGATAAAGAACTTGTATTGGTACCATCAATAGCTTCTTTAAGTGATAAAGAACTTGTATTGATACCATCAATAGCTTCTTTAAGTGATAAAGAACTTGTATTGGTAACATTGTAACACCCCGAATTTTCAGATATTTTTCTCACAATTTATTTGTTGGTTTTCTTATCTAAAATAATGTTGGGTGTTTATGAGGAGAGTTTGTTTGTTGGAGAAAATAAAGAAATTTAGAAAAGGAATAGAAAAGTATGGGTAAATAGGTTATAATGAAAAAATTAAAGTATTTTCACTATTATAATTATATTTATATATATTCTTTATTATTATTATTATTATAAAAGAAAAAAGAAAAACATGCGTGCGTCCCCTCCATCTTCTTCTTCTTTCTCTTCTCGTACCCTACCCAGCCGCCACCACCTCACGTCTCTTCTCTTCGTTCGAGTTCAACCTCAAGTCGCGCAAGGTCTCCCCGGTGAAGGTCAAGCCGCGTCGTCGCTTTTCTACCATCGACGACTGTCCTAGCCTCACCGTTTCACCCTTCTTGAAGCCGCCGGCCGTTTGCGAAGCAGTGCGCCGTGAAGTCACGTCTGCCGCGCGACTCTCCGTTACCCAGCCGAGCCGCAAATAGTCCGTACCTGTCTCTGCTCCTCGCAACGCTGACGCCGTCGAGCATCTTTGCTCTAGTCTGTCTCCGACAACGACGAATCCAATGCCTTGCGCTAGCCGAGCCGGTCATTCGGGTTTGAATCGAACCGACGTTCTGCCTTCATTTGCAAAACGTCGCTGCGGACTTCCTGTCTTCTAACCGCGGATCCGACGTCCATGTTGTGAGTTCATTGGTAAGGAGAAATTGTGGGTTTAGTAGAATTGTTCTTAGCTAGCATAAGCTTTAAGGTTGGTTAGTTGATTGGGTATTGTTTGATCTTAAGGTGATTTTGGAGAGGTGGTGCTTGAATATCTAAGTTTCGAAGCGAGCTTCATTGGAAAATTTGCTTCATTCGAGTTGGGTAAGTGTGAATAATCACATTGGATTGGCTTTAAGTGGATGGTGTTGTTGAGGAAAATATTGAGTACTTATCATGGTGTTTAGGTTGTTTGCTGATCTCAGTTCGATCAAGAAGATTAGGTAACCTTAAGGTAAGGGTTCCTATTACTGGACTCAACGCTAAACTGGGAGTGACTGATTGATATGTAAATTATAATTTATGATTGTTTAACTTTGTTGAACTGAGATGAACTGACTGATACGTATATTTGATTATGATGACTGAACTGAGAACCTTAAGTTGATTAAGTTGTGGTTTGTTGGCTGTTATATTAGGGCATAGGTAGTGTTCTGTGATTGATGAATTAAATTGAACTGACTGAATTGAGTAGAGTGATGCTTATGTGTCAGTTTATTGTTGAGGAACCGTTTTGAAAATGTTTGACTAGGTGTTGGATTGCATAAATTGACTGTAAATGTGTTGAACTCGGAGAATGAAATAGTGGTAGCTTGAATTGCAAAAATGTTTGACTGATTAAAATGCTAGATTGGGACTGAGGGAAAATTGTTAACTTTATGCATATGGTAGTGTACCTTGCAAGTGTCCTACGAGATCACCATCTGTTGTGCATCTTTCGGGAGTACTAGACTGATATGTGTTTTCTGCAGAGCACTAGACTGATATGTGCGTCCTTCGGGGCATTAGACTGATTATGTGTATCCTACAGGATCACAAGATGGTTAAAGTGCAGGGTACCCTCAATAGGAAGTTAACAGTTTTTTTTTTTCTCCTAACGGGACCAGTAGTGGGTATCTTACTGGGTATGTATACTCACCCTTTTATGTTTAACTTTTTCAAGCAAAGGTAACACGAGGGACAGACCGACGAGGGATAAGAAGGAGCCGTGATTTTCCATAGGGGAAAAGTATTTCAAAATGCTTTCGCTTTAATGTTTTGTTTTCCTTAGTATTTGAGACTGAACTAAGTTTCTTTTTTTTTACAACTGTTACTTGTTTCATTTCTTTTTATAAACGATAGTTTTAAATTTTTAAATTCATTTGAAATCGGGCCCGAATAAATACTCCTCTATGTTGTTGATTTGTTTTATTAAAATTTATAAACTCAGCTACTTTAAATGTGTGACACGTATAAAAGTAATGACTTCAGCTTATTCGAAAAGTTGGGTTGTTACAAACATATACAATACCAACAAATCGTTCAATCACACACTATTTGTCGACCTATCTAAACACAATTGACGTTTGCTCCTCAAAGATATATCCTTCTAATCATCAATCAAAATTGAAAACAACTTATCACCAATATCTCGTATGATTGCATTGACAATTTCTATTGCAATACAACTCACAATATATTTTTTGATGTCTGATGTAGTCAATTTCAAGTTTTCAAGAGCATTTCTCAAAGAAATGACTTTAATATCTTTATTGTTGTTGCATAATTATTGTAGGAGTTCAAGAAAATTACCTTGATTTTCCAAATATTTCATCGTATCCACAAAATGGAAGACCTCGTTGTAACAAAAATCGAGTACAATCAAATGTTGCACCTAATCCAATATATGATAGTCAATTCCTTGCTTGATTAGACATCTCGTTAAAAAATGTTGCAATTTGTCGTTTTTTTAAGCTTGTGTGCACTATTTGGTCCTCCAACATGAGTTTGCAATTTCTCTTTTTTCTTTCAATTTGAAAATTCTTCACCAACAAAATGGTCACGTCCTGATTGTTCTCCAACTTTTGGTTTGTAAAAATAACAACATAAACAATAGGCAGCATCTTCAACGAGGTTGCCAAGGTCCTTTTTGTAGATATGTTCTACGAACTTCATCTCAAATATTACAATTGTAATCAAGAATTCTAATTCTTAGACTAGGATCTGCTGCTAAATCTTCTAATTTTACTTAGATTAAAATTAAATCTACGATAACATAATATTGTAAGGAGAATAAATAAAAAAGATTTGACATATAACAAAAATATCATAACTTAAACAACCCAACCCAACAAGTTTACATGAGATATTGACATATAACAATAATACATAACTTAAGATCCATAAATTATTTCAAGAAATAATAAAAGGAGAATTTTTAAAAATAGGAGATTTTACAAAATATTTGCAACCTATAGCAAATTCTATCGATAGTCATTGATATGCTATTGTGATAGAAGACTATCAATGATAGAATCCAAAATTTTGCTAGTAAATATTTTAATTTATTTTGCTATTTTTAAAAATGCCCCTTAATAAAATAGTATAAAACAAATGAACTAATATAAAAAATAAGAATGATTTGAAATATGAAAACCAAATGCATAAAAATAAAATAACAAACTTGAAAAGAGAGAAAATAAATTACGAAAATGATAAAGTTGAAGAAGGCGACAAGAAGAAAGTTAAAGAATTTAAAAACTAAACAAGAAATAAGAATGATTTTAAATATTAAAAAGGAATGCATATAAATAAAATAACAAACTTAAAAGAAAAAAGTTACATCACATAGAAGATGTCGCAGAAGAAGGAAAAAAGTTGAAAAATTAAAAAATAGATAATTTTCTTTATATATATTATATAAAGACGATAAAATTGAGAAAACTGTACCTATACTAAATTCATCTGTAGTTACATACTGATACTCAAATATAATTTAGAAAATATAGTTGTTAAAATTAGATTCTATTTTCTTAGTTCTTATATTCATTTTTCTCAAACAAGTCATGAGAAATAAAATATTTTACATAACTGAAAGTCTTCAATCTTTCACGTTGGGCTAACTTATTAAAAATTATAAATTGTTCCGACTTAATTGACACATGTAAAACTATAAACAATTTTAACAAGTTGGTAGGTACATATACTAAATTCATATTTCAAAGCATATAAATATTAGATCATAGAAACTACGAACTATGATTTAAAAGCTAAATTGTTGTCTGTTTACCAAAGAATCTTAAAACAAAAATTTGAAAATAAGATATTTTTTTTAAAAATAGAGTTTTATTTTATGTTTTCAAACCTGTGTTTAGTTGTAGATTCATAAATTGAATTCTAATTTTTTTTTATTAAAAAACTCACATGTGTTTGATACCATATATTTATAAATCATAAAATTGGTCTTGCTTATCAGCATAAGCTAATACTAATTTATTCATGAGTATAATTTGTGTTTAAGAATTTGGTTAAATTACAAATTTAGTTCATATAGTTAAGAGAAAGTTAAAGTTTAGTCTCTATAGTTTGATAAAACGTCGATTAAATTACAAAAATGTCTCTGAAATTCGTAGTTTGAGTCAAAAGTATCCCTATACTTTCACAAGTTTAAAAAATACTCGGAAACTTTCAAAAAGAGTTTATAAAAAAACCTTTCCTATGCGTTTTGGGTGAAAATCGTTAAAGTTTTGTTTTAAAAATACCACTGAACTATTGAATAGTTTCATAAATAACATTGAGTTTTAAAAAAATTTAAAATACTCTCATTGATCCAAATTTTAGTGCAACTTTCTCACCAACCAAAATTTTAAGTTAAAACCATAGTTTAAATTTTATTTGACTATTAACACAATGATAGATCGTGAACACAACCTCAATAGTTATTGTTGTAATTAACATACAGTTAATTGTCAAATAAAAAAAATGTATTTGATGTCAGTGTGAGATTCTTTTCATTTGATTAATTATTGTTTTAGTATGTTTTACGAAGAAACTTTTATTTTGGAATTTTGTAAAATTTTGTGAAATTTTATGTTTTAACCAAGGTTTAAAATATTGATGCTATGAAGTCTTCTGAAATTTCGATTTCGATGGATATTTTTAGAGTTATTAGTTCTTAACACGTGTCATGCACATGACATTTGTGTTTCTTTTTTTATTTTATTGTCTAGCTTGATTTTTTCTTCATAACAACTTTTTTTTTTTCATTTTCAATTGATTAATTTTCCATTCAATTGTTGTTTAAGATTAAACTCATAAATAGTTCTTAAAATGTAATGCTATAATGATTGCTTGATAATTCTACTTTGCAACTGTTTGAAAAATAAATTAACTATACTACATTGGTTTACCATACTAAATTCTAGAAATTTTTAGAGAAGAGAGTTGATGAATGAATAAAAAAACACAAATTAAGAGAATGTGGCAAACCCAAAGCTTTCTTCTTATATACCTACACATATATATATATTCTTAAAGATGTCAATTAATGAGATAATTCATCTAGAAAAGCATAAAAAACCAAAAAAAGAAAAAAAAAAGAAAAAAAGAATAGAAAGGAAATAAACAGGACTGTAAACATACAATGAAACTGAGATATTTCTTTCTTATTTGGAAAACTATCCAAATTGTGTGCAAATTGGATGTAAAAAAGGGAATTTTATAGTCATCCATATTTAAGAATTCCTAAAAGTTCATTTATTGTATTTTGTGTAAAAATTAATAATTAAATGTATTATCAATTCTTTTCATTTAGAAGATTGATTTCCTTGGCTATAAAATTATTCATTAGTTACAATTAGCATAGTTAGCTAATAAGGTAAATAAATTATTCATTATTTGCATTTTAGAAGTTGAAAACACTTTCAGTTCAGTTTTTCTTGAGCTATTAGAAGTTGGAAAGATTTTTGGTTTACTTGAGCTATTAGTTATTCATAAGTTACAATTAACCTAATTAATTCATAAAATCATCTAATTTCTTCTTCAATTAGCATAATTAAAATAGGAGAGGAAAAAGACAACATTGTTATCTACCTAATTACATAAACAACTTCTAAAGAAAGGTAAAAAATGGAAGAAGAAAAAATTCTCCTTATCCAAGCTTTTGTATATACTATAGATAATTCAAAAAATAAATTTAAGTTAGTAAATAAATATTTTATTATGTTCAAATAAATAGGCATGTCTATTTTTTATATTAAATTTATGTGTCCTTTTGATGTTTATTTCTAGTTATTCGTCAATTTTTCTACGATTCACCACTTCTATCGATATCAAACCCATAGAAATGTGAAGATATATATTGACATATCGATATAAATTTAAACAAAGGTTTTAACTTAAAATTTTGGTTTTTGTTTTGTGTACTAAGAAGTTTGGTGTAAGAATTGAATTAATGAGATTATTTTTTAAAACTTTTTTTTTTCAAGTTTAAGGGTATTTATGAGACTTTTTAATAGGTCATGGTATTTTTTAAACAAAATTTTAGCGATTTCCATCCAAAACTAACGATAAGAATATTTTTTTAAACTATTTTCAAAGGTTTTAAGGAAAATTTTGAAACTTTTGAAAGTCTATTGGTTTGAAAAACTTTCATAAATAGCCCCTAGGAAGAAGACATATATAAAACTATAAGGACCAAATTTGTAATTTAACAAAAAAATATAATTATAATGTTATAATATTATATAATTTATAATACATTGCAAAATACAAAACAAATTATATTTTAAAAAAATGAATTGAGTTTATAACACGGCATATTATATTTGTAAATATTATATATATATTTAATATAATTTTAAAATGTAAGATTAAAATTCAACCGTTTTCAAAATAAAATCCAAGTTATCTATCAAACACATATCTACTAAACTTAGTAAATTTGAAAACATAAAATAGAATAAAAAAGTTGAACAAAAGTTTAAAATACCAATGTAAACAATAATATCAAAATCATAGTTGAAGTAAATGTTGATGAAAATGATAAAATGATTACCTAAAAACATATGTGAATATATAGTGAGTTTAGCCTCATGAGGATAGAATGTCTTCAACAACAGTTGACATTTAATCCTCTTGTCTTCAACAACAATTGTTATGAATTGTTATTTAAAACAATTACTTATTATTTAGGGCATCTATTAAATTAGATAAACAAGACTTCCATTCGAGTGAAAATTAAATTGAATCCTTCAATCTCATAGATAAACCTACTAATTAAAGTTATATTATTTTGATAAAAAATTTAAAGGCTAAAATAAAAAGCCCACGGATCTACAATAAAGATATAAAATGTCTCAATCAACACGCAATTAATTAGCCACTTGCGTGCGTAATTCTTGCATAATTATTATTATACATGATCGTTGATCGTGTAGGAAATGATACACGATCGCGTATCCAATCTAAACGATCTTGGTTGTTTAGATTTGGTACACGATCGTGTACCCAAACCTAAATGATCGTGTACAATATGAGATCATGGATCTTGGTTGTATGTTTTGAATTGTCCTTGAATTTCTAATATGAAATTTGTTTCACCTTAACAATTGATTCTCTTGGGTATGATTCTAAGCATCTTTGCTATACTTTTGTTAATATTTTGATGAGTGAGTTTGAGTAACAAATATCTTTTGTTAGTTCAAAGTAAGAGGTTTTTAAACCCAATTGTTTGCATATCTTTTCTTTTAAATCTTTTGTAACATTGTATATTTATTTTTATCTTTTCTTTAAACGACACCTCTAATTTCAGAAATATTGGGATGGATACTGTGGAGCAAGAAATTTCGGCCAATTAAATTTTGTCATGTCATCACAACAAACGTTATGATAATTATAATTTGATTGAGTTTGGATAATTAAGTTTTCTCATATCCAACCTAATTCAAGCCCTAGATATAAAAATTGGGTCAAAGAGAATAATGGGCCCAAACCCAAGCCCACCAAGAAAATAGACCCAAGCCCACCTAAAGCTCATGAAAATTCTCTATAAATAGAGACATTTGCCATTCATTTGGAGATCTTTGGGGTTGAAGGAAGAATTGAAGCTTTGAAGAACTAAAGCTCTGAAGAATTGAAGTTTCAAACTTCTAAAAGTTCTCAAGACGTGCATGTTCCTATAACCCCGAGATCATCATCTTCTGAAAGATTGAAGACTTGGAAGATCAAACTTTCTTTGAATTCCATAAGATTGAAGCTCAAATAGACTTGCAACTATAATTTCTTGAAGACCGAAGACCAAAAAGTTCTAAGTTTTAATTTGTGTTCGAGAGAAAGCATCAAAGAAGTAAATATTAGAGACTGTATCCACTATATAAATCAATGTACAAAGTTCAATTCTCCGATCACACATTTCTCCAGAAATCTTGTGTGAATAGTTTGGCACGTCTAGTGGGACCGTCTCCACCTTTCATCTTTTCTCTTTTTAAAGAACATCTGAAGAAATCATGACGTCTAAAGGCAACATGTCCAAATCTCTAAGTGACATCAACAAAAGGCCAAATACTCACAGCCACTCAAAGGAAACTCAATTATTTGAGGATATGCCACCATTTGAGGTAGCAAAGAATATTTGGGAACAAATGTCCAAACTACTAAAAGGTGAAATTGTAATCAAAGAAAATGATGTGATTGACGAAAACAGTTCGTCCTCTAAATGCTTAAGTGAGGAGACGCCTCACCCAAATATAATGTCAGTTATGGTGACTGACGTGGATACAAGTGAAGATAGAATGATAAAGCTTGAAAAGAAGGTTAACATGCTCATAAAGGCGGTTGAAGAAAGGAATTATGAGATTGCATCCCTCAATAATCACATTGAGAGTCGTGACTCTGCTGAATCAAGTCACACACATACTGTCAAGAATACTGACAAAGGGAAGGCAGTTATGGAAGAAAGTCAACCATAAAATTTGACCTTAAGTGCATTGTTGTCTGTTCAGTAGTTATAAGAGATGATTTCGAACTCCATCAAAACTCAATATGGTGGACCTGTTCAAACTTTTCTCTTTGTATTCCAAGCCATATACGAAGATAATTGAAAATTTGAGAATGTCGAATAGATGCCGGCCACTCAAGTTCCAATAGTTTGATGGAAAGGGCAACCCAAAACAACATGTTGCTTATTTCATTGAAACATGCAAAACTGCTGGTAAGCGAGGAGATTTGTTGGTAAAATAGTTCGTCCAAACTCTCAAAGGAAACACCTTCAACTGGTACACCGACCTTGAGCATGAATCCATTGATAATTAGGAGCAACTTAAGAGGGACTTTCTTAACCATTTCTACAGCACTCGGCATATTGTTAACATGATAGAGCTAACTGCCACCAAGCAACGAAAGGGTTGCGCTGGTCATTGATTATATTAACTACTGAAGAGCATTAAGCCTTGGCTGCAAAGATAGATAAACTGAATTGTCAGCAGTGAAAATGTGCACTCAAGGGATGCATTGGCGGCTCCTGTACATCTTGTCAGAAATAAAACCCTGTACCTTTGAAGAATTAGCAACTAGAGCTCATGATATGAAGCTAAGTATTGCTAATAGAGGGAAAAATGACCTGATCTCAGAAATTAGTAAAGAAAAGAAAGAAGTGAAGAGCACCCAGAAGGTATTGAAGGGTGATACCAAGGAGGCTATGGTCGTAAGCACGGCCCCTTAAAATTTTTCTCCAAAGACAAGGAGATTGAAAAACTCCAAGATGGAGGCGAAAAAAGACACCCAACACTAAAAGAGAGACAAGAAAAGTTTACCCTTTTCCATACTCGGACTTACCTGACATGTTAGAACAGTTATTGAAAAAACAGCTCATTCAACTTCTTGAATGTAAACAACTTGCAGAAATAGGGAGAGTAAATGATCCCAATTACTGCAAATATCATCGGGTAGTTAGTCATCACGTAGGAAAATGCTTTGTATTGAAAAAGTTGATTATGAAATTAGCTCTAGACAAAAAGATTGAGCTAGATCTTGATGATGTGACACAAACAAATCATGCCACAATAATAATTCATCCAGATGGTCGATTACCTGCTATAGGAATCTGATCCAATTTGGATCTTTGGTGCCTATTCTTATATATTTTTCATCGAAGACCTTATAAAATAATGACCTCCAAATTGTTTACTCCAAAGGAGAAGAAAAGCAGGTGGAGGATGCTGATGAGGGATGGACGTTAGTAACGCGTCGAAAGAGGCGTAAACAAAATTTTCCTAAAAAAGAATCTTACTGGTATCGAGAATATAAGCAAAAGAGTAAGTCTCAGAGAAGAAAGAGAAGAAAGAATGTGAGAAAGTTTCAACCAATCGCTGAAGAAAGTCAAGAGATTCCTCGACCACGACAACCAATAACTTTGAAAGACTTTTTCCCTGAAAAGTTTCCAATGGAAATCATCTCGTGCCATACTGTAGGTACGACTGAGGATGACGCTTTCCCTTCAAATCCAGTGGAGGCAGCAACCAAGCCTGAGGAATTGCCTTCTTTAGTCATAAATGATTTGTTGTCACTCTCGCGAGAAATTAAGATACAATTATCAAGATATTAAAAATGATGATGTCTTGACTATTTCTACATCTCAAACGAAGTTGTGTGATTCATGCTATGTGTTGATAGCATTCAGTGATGAGGATTTTCTACTCAAGTTAAAGCTTCACATAAAAAACATTTATTTGTGTCAAGATATGTTGGGGAGCAAAAGCTCAATCGAATTCTCATCAATAATAGTTCTGCCATAACATTCTGCCAAAATCAACAATGAATCAATTGGGAATCTAAATTGAACAGTTAAATTGGTGATTCAAGGTTTTTAAACAAAGAGCACAATGAGCGATAGGCACTGTTTGTTTGGAGATCGCCATAGGGGATTTGTAAACAAGTACAATATTTCATGTGATTGATTCGAGGACAACTTATACGATGTTATTAGGGCATCCATGGATACATGAAAATGGAGTAGTAACCTCCACGATCCATCAATGTTTTAAATTTTATAAATAAAGAATTGAGAAGGTTGATGCCGACATTAAACGATTTTCAAGGTCGAGCCTCACTTTGATGATGCAAAATTTTACACAAGAAGTGATGATGTGAGAGAAGTCATATTAGCTAAAGTTATCATGGCCAAAGGCACTTATAAGTCCGAGCAAGGAACAATCACAACAAAGAAGTCATATGAAGGGGATGCACTAAATGGTCGAGAAAATGATGATCCAACGACCCAAGCAGAGTCTGAAGTGCCAGAGAATAAAAAGATGGCAATCCCACAAGAAAAAATCTAAAAAACCTGACGTAAGAAGGGAGAATAAATTAAGATCCTAAGCTGTTTGATGAGTCTTGAAGTACAGACATACATGGATCAATGTTCGAGATCATCTTAAAAGGTATATAGTATAGAGATATGACTAGGTACCTTATCCTGGTAACACTATGAATATAACTCACTTTATATTTGATACAAACACAGTGATCCAACGCGTTCATATAGGTGACATGTGAGTGAGGGTATCCTATGCAATGAGTTTACATAAGATTGGACCATGAAATAGTAACCACTAGATGTAACTACGTTAACTAGTTGAGTTTCTATTTCATTAGGATGACCTAGGTAACTAAGTCTTAATCTTGAGTGTATTATGAACTCCTATTCACGAGAGATTATCCTTTGATTTGTACGAATGAGAGTGGCCAGATTGCTGACTCAATATGCTTATCATTTTGGAGACAAGACCGAGTAGGGAGCTAGAAACATAATTACACAAGATGGAATTCACTCTTTCCCTCAAGGGTAAGTAGATAAGTGTTCCCTTAAATAGTGTCTTCGGGACTTGAACAAAGGGCCTTACCCTCTCTATGGCACGTGAGGGGTTTCTGTTTATTGGTTGGACCATAAACTTTATTAGATGAGCACTAGTATTTAAGAATTAGAGGTAACCTAGGGGTAAAACGGTAATTTAACCCAACTGGAGTTACGAACATTCGTGAAGGACTAACTGACTGTTATTGGTCTATATCCATGGACACAAAAATATATCTACTGTGAAAAGAGTTCAGTTGTGAGTCTTTAGTGGAGTGTACACACAGTTAACAAATATTGATTAATGTGGTTAATAAGTTTAGCCAATTAATCTCATATCGTTGTAGCTTAATCTGTAGGTCCATTATGTCCTCTTCCCATCTCGTAAAGGGTAATGAGATTTATTTATATTGGTTGTAATTTGAAATGTTCAAGTTTACTTTGGAAATTAGTATAATATATGGTGATACATTATAATATAAAGTTTATATTTTAATCAAATTTTATTATATAAATTTAATTTTGGATATGATTCAAAATTAATTTATGAGATATAAAATATTTGAATGAGTTCAAATATTAATTTAATGTGAATTGGATTCATATTAAAATTATTGGTTATGAGAGAAATTTATATTTGAATATGATTCAAATTTAATTTAATTTAAATATAAGATATTTAATTTAGCTATTAATTAATTGAATAATTAATTAATAGTTTAGTTTAATTTTAAGGGAATTTTTAAAAATAGAAGAATTGACAAACTATTTACGGACCATAGCAAAATTTTAATCTAAGCCCAAAATCGATTACCAAAATTTTAACCCAAGCCCAAAGTATCAATTTGTTTTTGCTAATGAATGTAAATACTTTCAATTTTCTTCTATTTATGTAGATTCTCCTTAATTTTATTTAATTAAATTTGAGTTAATTAAATTAAGTTAAACTATAAGATATTGGTGAGATATTCGTTAAATATGATTTAAATGAAATATTAATTAAATATGGTTTAATTAATTATTAATTGATTTGAAATTTTTATTAATTTAATATTATTTAAATTAATAAAATCTCATGATTCTCTTCCACTCCCTCAAGGAAATGGAGCTATGAATATGCAAAAGAAAAACAATTTTTTTAATCAATCAAGCCAATGTTTTTGCTCTTTGCAAAAAATAGTTTCTCTCTAAACTTTTTCTCATCCCAATTGGTTCCTACAAACCAATCTCATCTTAGAGGATAGGAAGATCTCCGACACGTGGTGTCCCAATTTGATGTTTTTGTAGATTTAGAGGTGACAAACTAAGTAAGTTTTTCTTTCTCTAATCTATAATTAGAAAGCATGCTTAGCCTTTAAGTTATAATAAGAAAATTAGTTTCTGTATTATTTTGCCAATATATTGGTATTTAGGGATTTCCAAATTAAATTGAAGAATAGTTATGTAAAATCTTTCGCTGCCTAATGCTTTTATCTTTTTACTTGCAACTACAACTTTATGAAGACTGAAGACCAAGAAGTTCTAAGTTTTAACTTGTATTTGAGAAAAAACATCAAATGAGTAAATATTAGAGACTGTATCCACTATATAAATCAATATACAAAGTTCAATTTCACGAATCACATTTCTCTGAAAATCTCGTGTGAACAGATACTTAAGCTTTGATTTGGAGAAAGCATTTAATCGAGTAAATTGGGCTTTCCTTAGAAAAAATTCTTGTTGGGAAAAACTTTAGAGCTAGATGAATTTTGTGGATCATGGGATGTATTTCTAATCCAAAATTCTCAATATTTATTAATGGAAGACCTAAGAGAAGAATAAAAGCTACAAGGGGATCCTTTCTCACCCTTTCTTTTCTTATTAATTAGTGAAATGCTAAGTTCTTTACTAGACAAACTATATGAGAAGGGAAAATTTGATGGATTTGTTGTTGGAAAAAATAAAATTTATGTATCTACACTCCAGTTTGCCAATGATACTCCAATATCTTGTAACATGAGGCGAGGATGCTTGAAAATCAAAGCAAGACATTGACTTGTTTGAGTGGTGTTCAGGTCAAAAGGTTAATTGGGATAAATATGTATTATATGGAATAAATGTTGAGGAGTACAACAAGCTATCTAAAGAAGCATCAAGGCTGCATTGCAAACCAATCCATCTTCCTTTCATGTACCTCGACTTACCATTAAGGGGTATTCAAAACAAATAGCATTTTGGCAACCAAAATGCTAGAAAAAATCCCAAGGAATATTGAAAAAAATGGAGGAGATATATCCTTTTCTAGAGGAGGCAAAACCACTTTATGTAAGTAAGTTCTGTTGGCATAAATACTTTAAATATATATAATAGATTTAACCCAAGATCATTCATGCTAAATTGTCAAGAATAAGTTACATACTAGATTTCATTGATGATGACTGTAAAATGACTTTGTCTGTTGGCTATAAAATGACTATTGTCTTTCTTAACCAAAACCCTGAATGCCCTTGGTTGGATCTTTCTCTTAATGGGATGTAAGAAAGACTGAGTGCTTATTGTTTTGGTATTTTGGGGACCATAGTCCTAAGTCTCTTTAAATACTAGTTGGATTAGAATTTC
The DNA here is from genome assembly GCA_025688845.1 of Cucumis hystrix. Lineage (NCBI taxonomy): Eukaryota > Viridiplantae > Streptophyta > Magnoliopsida > Cucurbitales > Cucurbitaceae > Cucumis > Cucumis hystrix. Next base: position 12,974,114 of record CM046889.1, read on the forward strand.
CATTAAATCCTAATCAATCTAGAAATAGGCTTCTACCCATTTAATCCATACTCAATTAGCAATCTAGGGCCTTAATTAAATAGATCATATAATAGGCCTAATTTAATAAAATAACCCAATGTGATAAATTATTAATTCATATACATAGCCCACACTTTAATTAGACATATTATTTAAATATGTCTAACAATCTCTCACTTGGACTATGTTTGTATTTTTGATATAATTAAAGCACATAAACCTTAAGTGCGCATAAATATGTCATTTTAATTAGAGAATTCCTCTTTAGTTCAATCTGGTCCATCTCTTAGATCAAAATGGAACCAAGGCGGCTTTTGTCACTATCCTTGTAACTAAACCTTCCTTGATCACCAATTCTAATACATTCAATGACATAGACCAAGTATGGATGGATAGCATGAAAACTACATGCAAAGTGATCTAAATCATGCTTGTTTCCAATTGATCCAAATTATTTAGTGAGATCACTCTTAAAAAGAACTTTATGCTAAACCGCTTTTGCAAAACTGCATGCATGATAAACAAGTTCAGATAATAAAACATAAATCATCAACTTTATTCTATATAGAAAATAAACAAATTAAAGGTCAAAGAACATCCTTAATAACAAACTCCCACTAAATCATGGAATCAGAAAATTGACTAACACTAATATGAGCAACATGCTTATGAAAAACTTTAATGGTGTAGCTTTAATCAATGCATCTGTCATCATCGAGTTTGTTCTTATATGTTCTATCAAAATTTGACCACTCTGAACTCTTTCTTTCACAACTAGAAGCTTTACGTCTACGCTTTGACTTTTATTACTTCTGTTGTTATTGGAATACATTACTGCCGAGTTATTGTCACAAAATAATTTTATTGGTCTTTGCCAATTACTATTTGCAGCCTAGTGATAAAATTTTGCAAGCATATTCCATGACTAAATGCCTCATAATATGCTATAAACTTCACATTTGTGGTAGAAGAAGCCATAAGTGCTTGTTTAACACTTTTTTCAAAATATAACTCCTTCAACCAACATAAAGTTATAGTCTGAAGTGCATCACAAAGTGTATTGGCATCCAACATAATCGGAATCAGAATACCAAATGATCTCCAAAATTTTTATATCTAATAAGTGATCATATAATCTTTTGTTCTTTGTAAATACCTTATAACCAGTTTGGTTGCTCTCTAATGATCCATCCCTCGGTTGCTCAAATATCTGTCTAACACTCCAACTATGAACGCAATATCTGAATGCGTACAAATTTGAGAATACATGAGGCTTCCAACAGCCGATGCATAGGGAACCTTTTGCATCTCCTTAATGTCGAATGTGGTCTTGGGGCATTGACCTAAATAAAATTTATCATCTATAGCAACAAGGGTATCTCCTCGTGCACAATCTTTCATGCCAAATCTACTAAAAAAATTTCAATGTAGTTATTTTTGTTGGGTTTTATGTCCTAAAACTCATAGATAGTAAATATAATTCATTTACCTTTATTTATTAATAAATATTTTTATTATTATTTCAATAAACGTTATTGATTAGATTATTAACTGTCTTAATAACTTAAATCGAATAAACTAACATCCCTAAGCTGTTTGATGAGTTTTGAATAGTATGTAGGGACATATAGGGATCAATGTTCGAGATCAACTTAAAGGATCTCTAGTATAGGGATAAGGTTAGGTACCCTATCCGGGTAACACTATAAATATGGCTCAATTTGTATTTGATATAAACGCAATGATCAAACGCGTTCGTGTAGGTGACATGCGAGTGAAGGCATCCTATGCAATGAGTTTGCATAAGACCGGATCATCGAATAGTAACCACTACATGTAACTTCGTTAACAAGTTGAGTTTCTATTTCATTAGGATGACCTAGGTAACTTAGTCATAATCCTGAGTGTATTATGAACTCTTGTTCGCAAGGGATTGTCTTTCGATTTGTATGGGTGAGAGTGGCCAGATAGTCGACTCAATATGCTTTTCATTTTGGAGACATGACCAAGTGGGGAGCTGGAAACATAATCACACAAGATAGAATTCACCCCTTCCTGACTTTAGGATAAGTAGATGAGTGTTCCCTTAAATGGTATCTTTGAGAGTTAAACAAAGGACCCTACTCTCCCTATGGCATGAGAGAGCTTTCTGTTTATTGGTTAGTCCATAAAAAAAGTTGTTCATTGGCGGAGTACTCGTGTTTAAGGACTAGAAGTAACCTAGGGGTAAAACTGTAATTTGACCCAACTGGTGTTACGAACACTCGTGAAAGACTAACTTACTGTTATTGGTCTATATTTGTGGACACATAAATATATCTACAGTGAGAAGAGTTCAGTTGTGAGTCTTTAGTGGAGGTTGGGATTTATGTCCAAAAACTCGTAGATCGTAAATATAATCCATTGATCGTTATTAATAAAGTGTTATTATTGTAATAATTGTTATTGATTATATTATTAGTTTTGTTTGAATAACCCAAATCCAACTAACTAACATCCTAAGCTATTTAATGAGTCTTGAACGGTATGTAGAGACATACATGGATCAATGTTCAAGATCAGCTTAAAGGGTCTATAGTATAGGGATAAGGCTGGGTACCTTATCATGGTAACACTATGAATACGGCTCACTTTGTATTTGATACAAACTCAATGATCCAACACGTTCGTGTAGTTAACATGCGAGTGAGGGTATTCTATGCAATGAGTTTGCATAAGATCGGACCGCAAAATAGTAACCACTAGATGTAACTATGTTAACTAGTTAGGTTTTTATTTCACTAGGATGACCTAGGTAACTTAGTCTTAATCCTGAGTGTATTATGAACTCCTGCTTGCGAGGGATTGTCCTTTGATTTGTAGGAGTGATAGTGGCCAGATCGTCGACTCAATAAGTTTATCATTTTGGGAACAAGGCCGAGCGAGAAGTTGAGAACATAATTACAGAAGATGGAATTCACTCATTTCCTACTTTAGGATAAGTAGATGAATGTTCCTTTAATGGTGTCTCCAGGTCTTGAACAAAGAGCCCTACCCTCTCTATGGCACGAGAGAGGTTTCTGTTTATTGGTAGGACCATAAACAGGTTGTTCATTGGAGGAGCACTGATATTTAAGGATTAGAGCTAACCCAAGGGTAAAACGATAAATTGACCCAGCTGATGTTACGAACACTCTAAAGGACTAACTTACTGTTATCCGTGGACACAGAAATAAATCTATAGTGAAAAGAGTTAAGCTGTGAGTCTTTAGTGGAGTGTACACACTGTAACGACCCAGACTTTTCTCATCTAATCTAAGTCGTTACTTTACTCAAAATCATTTGTTGACAAAAGACATAGCAAGATTCAGTTGAAACCGTAAGAAAACGAAGGAAAAATTTAATCGGGCCCTATTTCCAAAGTACAAAATTTCAAATGCTGTTTACAAAAAAATTTAACTATTTGTAAACTTAGTTAAATCAAAATATTTTCAAACCGTCAGCGGAAGCAGTTTAAAGACAGTCCCCTATGGCAATTCACGAGTCCTTCTTGTCCCTCGTCGGTCTGCCCCTCGTGTTACCTTTGCCTGAAAAGTTAAACATAAAAAAGGTGAGTATTAATATACTCAGTAAGAGACCCACTACTGGTCCCGTTAGGGGAAAATAAATTAGTAGCATCCTATGGTGTACCCTGCACAATCACAGTCTTGTGATCCCGTAGGATGCACATATCAGTCTAGTGCTCCCGAAGGATGCACATATCAGTCTAGTGCTCCCGAAGGATGCACATAAAGGGGATGATCTCGGAGGACACCCGCAAGGTAACTATCCACTAGGAAACTAATAATTTATCCCCTCAGTCCATTCTAAACATCTTAAAAATCATTTTCAATACAGTCAAATTTCCTTATCACATAAGCTCCCCCTTTAACCTCAAACAACCATATTATCCAAATTTCACTCAAGGACAGTCGTAACATATCACTACATCAGTCAGCCACATAAATAGCCCAACAGTCACAACATACGCTAGACAACAAGTCCACGTCAATCCATACATACATATATAAATTTCATTCAGTCAAGCACAATATACATTAAACTTTCAGTCCACACCCAAACACACAGCATAACCATCATCCCGACTCAGTCCAGACATAACATTTCAGTTCATATAATCAATACGCCTTAATTCTTGTTATTGAGTCCAGTAGAAAGTCCCTTACCTTAGCGTTACTCTAGTCCCTTGATTGAACCTAACTTCGTCAAGACAACCTAAACATAGGTAAATAGGAATCGATCACTTCCAATACTAATTTCCCCTATACAATTTATTCTATATATAATTTCCACAACTTACCCAAAAGTGGAGGGTTGAACCTAACCCAACTCGTTTGGAATTCAAGGGATTTAGGTGATGTCCACGTTTTGGACCTTCAAGAAACATTCCAAATCAATTTACTAATCCAACAATATTGGTTATTAAAACAACCACCAAGAATCTCAACGGTTTATGACGAGACAAAAACAATAGTAACCCAACGGCAGCAAGCGAAGCAAAACTGTGAAATGTTCCATTGAAAGGAAAATCAGTTTTAGATCGGCCTCCAACTTACAACAAATGGACGAATGTCGACTTGACAAACTTCGACGCGCGGATTGGAAGGAAAGGCGCGGCTGGAAGGAGACAGAGGCGGTCGGCTTCTAGTAAGGAGGCAGGCGGCGGCTGGGCTTCGTCGGACTACTGGGACAGCGGCGTGCGGACGACAGCAGGCGGCAGGACGTGAAGATCTGGGCGGTGCGGCGGGGTGTTTTGCGAACTAAGGTCGGTGCGGACGGAGAAGTGGAGCTGTGCGGCTGGAACAGACGGAATGGTGGTGCGACTGGCGGCTAGAGCTGGGCGGACGGAAGAAGAAAAGAAAAGAAAAAAAAAATTGAGGGGGGGCCGTG
>CM046889.1:12979088-13014494 GCA_025688845.1 Cucumis hystrix
TGATGTTATATGGTACAACCATAAAATTTGTATCTATTAATTCAAAGTCCATGGTGTGCAAATTGAATAAATTCATTTATGGTCTCAAACAAGCCTCTCATCAATGGTATCACAAATTTCATGAAGTAATTACCTCTTTTGGTTTTGAGGTGAATATAGTAGAAGATTGTATATATCACAAGTTCAGTGGGAGTAAATCTATTTTTCTGGTGTTATATGTTGATGACATACTCACAAGTAATGATGTAGGTTTATTGCATGGCACTAAGAGATTTCTCAAAAGAAATTTTGAGATGAAGGATCTTGGTGATGCTTCTTTTGTATTAGGAATTGAAATACTACGAGATCACTCTCAAGGTATTTTCAGAATATCACAAAAGTGAAGGGATTAAAGCCCTTGGCAGTAGAAGATTTTACAGAGATCTTATATCAAATTAATTAGAAACTTAAAAATACCGTACATTGGCAATAGTTATAGAAATAATTTTCTAATTGAGGCTAAGCATGCTTTAAAATTATGGATTAGAGAAAGAACAACTCACATATTTCAACGCCTCTAAATCTACTAAAACTTCAAATTGGGGCACTACCCATCGGAGACCTTCCTATCCTTTGGGATGAGATTGGTTTGTGGGAACCAACTAGAATGGGAAATTTACATGAGAGAATTCGCAGAGAGACAAAGGCTTAGGTTGAAAAACATGTTTTCTTATCTATAACTACCTCTTCTTTAGAAAGTTCGAGAGAATCATGGGATTCTTATAATTTAAAAATTTTTGAATTAACTAAAACACATTTAATTAATATTTCATTTTAAATCATATTTAATTAATATCTCTCACATATCTTATAGTTTTAATTTAATTAAATCAAATTTAATTAAATCAAATTAAACTAAATCAAATTAAACTAAACTATTAATTAATTTGCTAAATTAAAGGAGCTTTTGCAAAAATAGCAAAAAAAAATTGATAATAGAGCCCATATCACAACATTTTCTAAATTTAAAAGTGATGACCCTCTCATAGCCCTATGATTACCGTCTGATAGCCCTCTAGTAGCCCTATAATTACCGTCTAATAGCCGTCTGATATCACTAATTTTTCATATTCGCAATATGCAAAAAATTGGTGTCATGAGCTGTTTTTTTCTAAATGTTTTTGTCATTTGATGTAATTTGTCAAAATTAAATATCTTATATTTAATTTAATTCAAATTTGAATCATATTCAAATATAAATCTCTCATAACATATAATTTTAATGTGTATCATATATGCATTAAATTTTAACCTATAGCTTTAATATGAATCCAACTCACATTAAATTAATATTTAAACTCATTCAAATATTTTATCTCATAAATTAATTTTGAATCATGTCCAAAATTAAATTTATATAATAAAGTTTAATTAAAATATAAACTTTATATTATAAATGTATCACCATACATTATACTAATTCCCAAAGTAAATTTGAACATTTCAAATGACAACTAGTATAAATAAATCTCATTACCTTTTACAAGCTACAAAGAGGATCTAATAGACCTACAGATCAGAAGCTACAACGATATGAGATTAATTGGATAAACTCATTAACCACATTAATCATTGTTCGTTAACTATGTGTACACTAAAGGGATAAAACCCCTATGGCAGCGAAAGAATTTAAAGAACCGTTCCTCAAATTAATTTTGGGAATCTTAAAATACCAGTACATTGGCAAAATTTTAGAATCAAAATTCAAAATAAAAACTAATCATGCTTTTAAATTAAAAGATACAGAGAACTTACTTTCGATGACATCTCTAACTCTACAAATCATCGAATTGGGGACACAACCTGTCGGAAATATTCCTATCCTTTAGGATGAGATTGGCTTGTGGGAACCAATTGGGATGGGAAAATGTTTAGAGATGTTTGAGAGAAACTTTTTTCTTTTTGCAGAGAGAAAAAACCTTGGCTTTTTTCTTTATGAATTTTTGTTAAAAAAAATTGTTTTCTCCTACATATTTATAACTCTCTTTCCTTCTTGGAATAGGAAAAGGAGTAAGAGAGAATCATAAGATTCTATTATCAAATCTACTACTTAATTAACAATTAATTAATTAATTAATAATTAATTACATCATATTTAATTAATATTTCATTCAAATCTTATTTGAATAAATATCTCTCCAATATCTTATGATTTATATTAATATAATTAATTAAATCATATTTAATTAATATTTCATTCAAATCTTATTTGAATGAATATCTTTCCAATATCCTATATATTTATATTAATATAATTAATTAAATCATATTTTAATATATCATTCAAATCTTATTTGAATTAATATCTCTACAATATCTTATAAATTTAATTAAATCAAATTTAAATAAAACTAAACTATTAATTAATTTTCCAATTTATTAATAGCTAAATTAAATATCTTATATTTAACTTAAATTAAATTTGAATCATATTCAAATATAAGTTTCTCTCATAACCAATAATTTTAATATGAATCCAATTCACATTAAATTAATATTTGAACCCATTCAAATATTTTATCTCTCATAAATTAATTTTGAATCATATCCAAAATTAAATTTATATAATAAAGTTTGAATAAACTTTATTGATGGAAGCGGTAGACATGCGCAGTGGAATTAGGATCAAATTTTTACTCTAATTGCAACTAAACAAGTTTAGCGATTAACATGCATAAAAAAAATCCTAAAAATAATATAGATAGGGTTAAAAGAAAAACCTCACCTTTTGATGCTTTTCTTTTCTTGTAATCTCCTCACGAAAATTGAAGCCGGAACTACCACTAGCGTTGACCCGCTATTCTCCAAACTTAGAATTGAGTTGTGGGACTCAAAAAAATGGTGGAGGAAATAGAGAGAGATGATATCTTTTGTAGGAACCTAACCTTTAGGTTTTTTTTTTTTTTTTTTTTTTTTTTTTTTTTTTTTTTTTGATGTTAAGAGACTCAAATGAAAAGAGTTCTTGGTTTTATTTTGTAATTCTCAATTACAAAATTAATTTTCAATTTCAAATCCAAAAGTCATTTCACCTTTGCATAAAACTTGTTTACAAGCAAACTACATGCAAGAGGTTCCCTATCTCACCACTTGACATTCTTAGTAGGATAGTGTCTTGCATGCAATAAACCACTTGCATACAACATGCAAGTGATAAACTTGCCAAATCTCAACAAGTGTTATTATTTAAATTAGTCTAAAAGCAATATGGTAATTCAACATTTAAATCAAATTCAAGGTTTGACTTTTTCAAGTCCAAAGTCAACATTTTAACTTTTAACCATTTTGTCCATCTTGACTAATTTCAACCTCCCAAGCATGAATCCGTATTCATTTCTCCAAAATTCAAATAACATTTGAATATAAAGTCTGTCAAAGTTTGATTTTTCAAAGTCAAAAGTTAACATTTTGACTTTTTACTTCTTTGACCTTTTTCATCAATTCCGAGCTTCCAAACATGAATCCATATTCATATTTAAATCACATTTAAACATGAAGCTCTATCTTATGTTATAATCGATGACTATATCAGATATATTTGTCAGTTTCTCTCTCTTTACCTAATTCGAACAATTTGAATTATTTCATCATAATGTTCTAAGTTGATTCCTTTTGAGCTAGCGGGGGAACCTAATGAACCTATAGATCATGGGCTCCAACAATCCAAGATTAACTGGCTAAACTCTTTTAGATCGAGTTAATCAACCTTCGTTAACTAACGGGTCATTCCACTAAAGTCCAGTAGTTGCACTCCCTATTAGATATATTTGTATCCATGTGATATAACCATGATAAGTAAGTTAATCCTTCACAGGTTGTTCATAATCTCGGTTGGGTCAAAGTACCGTTTTACCCCCGATATTATATATTTTCTCCTTAAGTCCCACTGATCCACTATTAAAATAATTGGTTTAAGGTCCAACCTTTAAACCGAATCCCTCTTGGGCCAATGAGAGGGTGGGGCCCCTTGTTCAAGACCTGGATTCAGTGTTTAAGGGAACAACCTATCTACTAACCTTAGAGTCCCTAGCTATCCACCTGATCGTACCCCTAAAATGGGAGGCTTATTAGGCCAGCGCCATTGAGCTGCCCTCACCTATGCAGATCTAAGGATAATTTCGTGTGAACAGAAATTCATAGTTAGCTCAGGATTAAAATTAAGTTACATTGGATATCTATAAACGAAATAGTCAGTTTTACAAAGTTAACTGTGTTATAACTTAAAAGCGACTATCTCATGGTTCCAGTCTTATGTAAACTTTTTACATAGGATGCCCCCACTTCTATGTCTCTACATGAACGATTTAGGATCACATCGTTTGTACTAACTACAAAGTAGGCCGCATCAATAGTATCTCCCGAATAAGGCGCCCAATCTTATCCATATACTATAGACCATTTAGGCTATGACTCAAACTTGATCCACTTTTATGTCTGTACATAAAGTTCAAGTCTACATAATAGCCTCGGACCATTAGTTTATTGGCTTTCAGATTATAGTATCAGTAAGACAATTTTATTGAACAGAATTTTGAATACAAACTACGAGTTTTAGGACATAAATTACAACATTTATATTATAATGTATCACTATACATTAAACTAATTCTCAAAGTAGATTGAACATTTCAAATTACAACCAATATAAATAAATCTCATTGCCCTTCATGAGCTAGGAAGGGACCAAATGGACCTACAGATCAGAAGCTACAACGATCTAAGATTAATTGGCTAAACTCATTAACCACAGTAATCAATATTCGTTCACTGTGTGTGTAACACCCCAGAATTTAAGGTATTTATTTTAATCGAATTACCTTATTTTTTTAAAGATTTTAAAATATTTGGATGTTGTATACCATAAATTTAAGGAAAAGAAAGAAATAGTAATTTAATAAATAAGTAATAGTAATAATAGTTATTATTATTATTATTATTATTATTATTATTATTATTATTATTATTATTATTATTATTATTATTATTATTATTATTATTATTATTATTATTATTATTATTATTATATTTTATTATTATTATTATTATTATATTATTAAATAAAACAAATGAAAAAAGGGGGGGAAATTAAAATTTCCTTCCCCCCCTTCTTCCTTAATAATAATAATAATAATAATAATAATAATAATAATAATAATAATAATAATAATAATAATAATAATAATAATAATAATAATAATAATAATAATAATAATAATAATAATAATAATAATAATAATAATAATAATAATAATAATAATAATAATAATAATAATAATAATAATAATAATAACTATTATTACTATTACTTATTTATTAAATTACTATTTCTTTTCTTTTCCTTAAATTTATGGTATACAACATCCAAATATTTTAAAATCTTTAAAAAAATAAGGTAATTCGATTAAAATAAAATACCTTAAATTCTGGGGTGTTACACACACAGTGAACGAATATTGATTACTGTGGTTAATGAGTTTAGCCAATTAATCTTAGATCGTTGTAGCTTCTGATCTGTAGGTCCATTTGGTCCCTTTCCTAGCTCATGAAGGGCAATGAGATTTATTTATATTGGTTGTAATTTGAAATGTTCAATCTACTTTGAGAATTAGTTTAATGTATAGTGATACATTATAATATAAATGTTGTAATTTATGTCCTAAAACTCGTAGTTTGTATTCAAAATTCTGTTCAATAAAATTGTCTTACTGATACTATAATCTGAAAGCCAATAAACTAATGGTCCGAGGCTATTATGTAGACTTGAACTTTATGTACAGACATAAAAGTGGATCAAGTTTGAGTCATAGTCTAAATGGTCTATAGTATATGGATAAGATTGGGCGCCTTATTCGGGAGATACTATTGATGCGGCCTACTTTGTAGTTAGTACAAACGATGTGATCCTAAATCGTTCATGTAGAGACATAGAAGTGGGGGCATCCTATGTAAAAAGTTTACATAAGACTGGAACCATGAGATAGTCGCTTTTAAGTTATAACACAGTTAACTTTGTAAAACTGACTATTTCGTTTATAGATATCCAATGTAACTTAATTTTAATCCTGAGCTAACTATGAATTTCTGTTCACACGAAATTATCCTTAGATCTGCATAGGTGAGGGCAGCTCAATGGCGCTGGCCCAATAAGCCTCCCATTTTAGGGGTACGATCAGGTGGATAGCTAGGGACTCTAAGGTTAGTAGATAGGTTGTTCCCTTAAACACTGAATCCAGGTCTTGAACAAGGGGCCCCACCCTCTCATTGGCCCAAGAGGGATTCGGTTTAAAGGTTGGACCTTAAACCAATTATTTTAATAGTGGATCAGTGGGACTTAAGGAGAAAATATATAATATCGGGGGTAAAACGGTACTTTGACCCAACCGAGATTATGAACAACCTGTGAAGGATTAACTTACTTATCATGGTTATATCACATGGATACAAATATATCTATAGTGAGGGGAGTGCAACTACTGGACTTTAGTGGAATGACCCGTTAGTTAACGAAGGTTGATTAACTCGATCTAAAAGAGTTTAGCCAGTTAATCTTGGATTGTTGGAGCCCATGATCTATAGGTTCATTAGGTTCCCCCGCTAGCTCAAAAGGAATCAACTTAGAACATTATGATGAAATAATTCAAATTGTTCGAATTAGGTAAAGAGAGAGAAACTGACAAATATATCTGATATAGTCATCGATTATAACATAAGATAGAGCTTCATGTTTAAATGTGATTTAAATATGAATATGGATTCATGTTTGGAAGCTCGGAATTGATGAAAAAGGTCAAAGAAGTAAAAAGCCAAAATGTTAACTTTTGACTTTGAAAAATCAAACTTTGACAGACTTTATATTCAAATGTTATTTGAATTTTGGAGAAATGAATACGGATTCATGCTTGGGAGGTTGAAATTAGTCAAGATGGACAAAATGGTTAAAAGTCAAAATGTTGACTTTGGACTTGAAAAAGTCAAACCTTGAATTTGATTTAAATGTTGAATTACCATATTGCTCTTAGACTAATTTAAATAATAACACTTGTTGAGATTTGGCAAGTTTATCACTTGCATGTTGTATGCAAGTGGTTTATTGCATGCAAGACACCTATCCTACTAAGAATGTCAAGTGGTGAGATAGGGAACCTCTTGCATGTAGTTTGCTTGTAAACAAGTTTTATGCAAAGGTGAAATGACTTTTGGATTTGAAATTGAAAATTAATTTTGTAATTGAGAATTACAAAATAAAACCAAGAACTCTTTTCATTTGAGTCTCTTAACATCAAAAAAAAAAAAAAAAAAAAAAAAAAAAAAAAAACCTAAAGGTTAGGTTCCTACAAAAGATATCATCTCTCTCTATTTCCTCCACCATTTTTTGAGTCCCACAACTCAATTCTAAGTTTGGAGAATAGCGGGTCAACGCTAGTGGTAGTTCCGGCTTCAATTTCGTGAGGAGATTACAAGAAAAGAAAAGCATCAAAGGTGAGGTTTTTCTTTTAACCCTATCTATATTATTTTAGGATTTTTTTTATGCATGTTAATCGCTAAACTTGTTTAGTTGCAATTAGAGTAAAAATTTGATCCTAATTCCACTGCGCATGTCTACCGCTTCCATCAATAAAGTTTATCAAACTTTATTATATAAATTTAATTTTGGATATGATTCAAAATTAATTTATGAGAGATAAAATATTTGAATGGGTTCAAATATTAATTTAATGTGAATTGGATTCATATTAAAATTATTGGTTATGAGAGAAACTTATATTTGAATATGATTCAAATTTAATTTAAGTTAAATATAAGATATTTAATTTAGCTATTAATAAATTGGAAAATTAATTAATAGTTTAGTTTTATTTAAATTTGATTTAATTAAATTTATAAGATATTGTAGAGATATTAATTCAAATAAGATTTGAATGATATATTAAATATGATTTAATTAATTATATTAATATAAATATATAGGATATTGGAAAGATATTCATTCAAATAAGATTTGAATGAAATATTAATTAAATATGATTTAATTAATTATATTAATATAAATCATAAGATATTGGAGAGATATTTATTCAAATAAGATTTGAATGAAATATTAATTAAATATGATGTAATTAATTATTAATTAATTAATTAATTGTTAATTAAGTAATAGATTTGATAATAGAATCTTATGATTCTCTCTTACTCCTTTTCCTATTCCAAGAAGGAAAGAGAGTTATAAATATGTAGGAGAAAACAATTTTTTTTAACAAAAATTCATAAAGAAAAAAGCCAAGGTTTTTTCTCTCTGCAAAAAGAAAAGAGTTTCTCTCAAACATCTCTAAACATTTTCCCATCCCAATTGGTTCCCACAAGCCAATCTCATTCTAAAGGATAGGAATATTTCCGACAGGTTGTGTCCCCAATTCGATGATTTGTAGAGTTAGAGATGTCATCGAAAGTAAGTTCTCTGTATCTTTTAATTTAAAAGCATGATTAGTTTTTATTTAGAATTTTGATTCTAAAATTTTGCCAATGTACTGGTATTTTAAGATTCCCAAAATTAATTTGAGGAACGGTTCTTTAAATTCTTTCGCTGCCATAGGGGTTTTATCCCTTTAGTGTACACATAGTTAACGAACAATGATTAATGTGGTTAATGAGTTTATCCAATTAATCTCATATCGTTGTAGCTTCTGATCTGTAGGTCTATTAGATCCTCTTTGTAGCTTGTAAAAGGTAATGAGATTTATTTATACTAGTTGTCATTTGAAATGTTCAAATTTACTTTGGGAATTAGTATAATGTATGGTGATACATTATAATATAAAGTTTATATTTTAATTAAACTTTATTATATAAATTTAATTTTGGACATGATTCAAAATTAATTTATGAGATAAAATATTTGAATGAGTTCAAATATTAATTTAATGTGAGTTGGATTCATATTAAAGCTATAGGTTAAAATTTAATGCATATATGATACACATTAAAATTATATGTTATGAGAGATTTATATTTGAATATGATTCAAATTTGAATTAAATTAAATATAAGATATTTAATTTTGACAAATTACATCAAATGACAAAAACATTTAGAAAAAAACAGCTCATGACACCAATTTTTTGCATATTGCGAATATAAAAAATTAGTGATATCAGACGGCTATTAGACGGTAATTATAGGGCTACTAGAGGGCTATCAGACGGTAATCATAGGGCTATGAGAGGGTCATCACTTTTAAATTTAGAAAATGTTGTGATATGGGCTCTATTATCAATTTTTTTTTGCTATTTTTGCAAAAGCTCCTTTAATTTAGCAAATTAATTAATAGTTTAGTTTAATTTGATTTAGTTTAATTTGATTTAATTAAATTTGATTTAATTAAATTAAAACTATAAGATATGTGAGAGATATTAATTAAATATGATTTAAATGAAATATTAATTAAATGTGTTTTAGTTAATTCAAAATTTTTTAAATTATAGAATCCCATGATTCTCTCGAACTTTCTAAAGAAGAGGTAGTTATAGATAAGAAAACATGTTTTTCAACCTAAGCCTTTGTCTCTCTGCGAATTCTCTCATGTAAATTTCCCATTCTAGTTGGTTCCCACAAACCAATCTCATCCCAAAGGATAGGAAGGTCTCCGATGGGTAGTGCCCCAATTTGAAGTTTTAGTAGATTTAGAGGCGTTGAAATATGTGAGTTGTTCTTTCTCTAATCCATAATTTTAAAGCATGCTTAGCCTCAATTAGAAAATTGTTTCTATAACTATTGCCAATGTACGGTATTTTTAAGTTTCTAATTAATTTGATATAAGATCTCTGTAAAATCTTCTACTGCCAAGGGCTTTAATCCCTTCACTTTTGTGATATTCTGAAAATACCTTGAGAGTGATCTCGTAGTATTTCAATTCCTAATACAAAAGAAGCATCACCAAGATCCTTCATCTCAAAATTTCTTTTGAGAAATCTCTTAGTGCCATGCAATAAACCTACATCATTACTTGTGAGTATGTCATCAACATATAACACCAGAAAAATAGATTTACTCCCACTGAACTTGTGATATATACAATCTTCTACTATATTCACCTCAAAACCAAAAGAGGTAATTACTTCATGAAATTTGTGATACCATTGATGAGAGGCTTGTTTGAGACCATAAATGAATTTATTCAATTTGCACACCATGGACTTTGAATTAATAGATACAAAGTTTTATGGTTGTACCATATAAATTGTTTCATCAATGTTTTCATTAAGAAACACAGTTTTCACATCCATCTGGTGTAGCTCTAAATCAAAGTGAGCTACCAATGTCATGATTACCTTGAAAGAGTCTTTCAATGAAACTGGAGAGAAAGTCTCTTTCTAATCAATGCCTTCCTTTTGAGTTAAATCCTTTGCGACAAGACGAGCTTTATATCTTTTGATTTTGCCTTGTGAATCCTTTTTGGTTTTAAATATCCATTTCCAACCTATGAGTTTGACTCCTGATAGAAATTCGATAAGTTTTCAAACGTCATTGTCTTTCATGGATTTTATTTCCTCTTCCATGTATTTTTCCACTTTTGAGAGTTAGAACTTTGTAGAGCTTGTTGGAAGTTGATTGGATCATCTTCCATTACGCCCATTTCATCTTGATGTTCTTAAATTGCACTTTTCTTTTCTCTTCTAGACCTCCTTAGCGACACTTCTTGAGGTTGTTGAGTTTGAACTTCATGTTCAAAAGGGACTTCATTGTTGTCTTCTTCTATAATTGGTTCCATAGTGAAGTCAATAATTGGAGCCTGAACATCATCTATGCCCACATTAGGAAGACAAACTAATTCTTCTTCAAAGAAACCTTTATTTATGTTATCTTCCCCTCAAACTCAACATCCTTAAGGATTCTGACATTTGTAGTCTTAAAAAATGATTTTGAAGTGGGATAATAAAACTTAAAACCCCTAGAAGGCTCAAAATACCCAACAAAATAGCAACTAATAGTTATTGGGTCCAATTTTCTTTTATTAAGCCTGTAAGGTGGTTGTGTATGATTCATTTGGACTTAACAGTTTCGCATGTGTATAGTGCAGCTGCAATACGTCACTAAGTAGTGTCATTGCACACAATGTGCTCACCATATCTTTATGTGTTGCATACTTAATTCTAAGCGATAAGTCACAGGTAATGATCATAGCATACAAAAGGCTCACTATGCGCATCTTTATCGCGTAATACATAAGTCCTCGTTGAATGCAAGTTTTTCTACTGCTTGCCAAGTGCAAGGGAAACTGTAGGTTTACTTGAGTGATCTAGGATCGAACACAGGGAATTGTTTCAAGAAATTAGTTTTAGGGAGTCACTTATCAATTAGGCAGATTGAAAGAATTAAATAATAACATATGTAATAATTGCTATTTACACAGCGAGAGTCTGTAAAGTGAGGTTAAGAAGAAGGTATGATGATGCAAACAAACTTATCTTAAAGAAATGAAGGAAGGAATGTCTATGTATTATCATGCGAATAAATAATGTGGTAAGTGTAATGTGATGTAACTCACTAGACCATGTTTATGATCAAGACATGCTTCTCTCGAAGTCATTATATGCCACACATGGTCACTTTTGGAGATTCATATGACTAAGTATGACTTCGTGAGTTATATCTTTATAACCCATATAGGATTCCGCAATTAAAGATTGTTACCTCTCAGTACCACTGTCCACACTTGTTCTCCTTTCAGGACACAAATGTTGGAAATGACCTCGCGAGGGGAGATGGAACTCCTCCTCGCACATGAATCTCCCCTCGCGCATGTTAATTAGGTTCTAGCTACTTTTCCTTTCGGGTAGTTGGCAACTAATGCTAGCCCAATGATACAATTAGCTCAACTAATGGGATACAACTTATAAGTAACTCTCCTTATCAAGAACTTATCATCTACCCAAGCTATGAATAACATGCTAACTGATGGAAAGTATATGGATGTTGGATTGAGAAGTTATACGTGTTTAAAAAATACAAAGAACGTAGGCCGTAGGTCAATATACAATATGTGCAACATAAAATATAAAGAATATAAAGTTGAATGGGGGACAGGAAAATGAATCAATGTTACAAGTTAGGGGACAAAATGGAAAAGCCTTCTTCTCGACACCAGCTACAAGCTCTCTAAACTGGCCCATTCAGGCCTCTCATTTCTTGGTGAGAATGAAGTGCTTGTATAGGCCACTTTTTGACAAGAAACTTCTATTCCTCTTAGCTGTCAATGTTGACTCTAGCCCTGTAAAGTCACATCACTCCAGCTACCATTCTTGTTTTTTAGCGAGCTTTCCTCGCATATTGACACATTTCCTCGCCTGGGTTTATTAATCACCAAACAAATTTCCATCGCATAACCTCTGCGCGAGATGTCCTCTGTGATTTGCCCATTTCTTCTTTTCCACTTATCCTGCATTTAAACATGATAATTGCGTAAAACATGCATGTCGCTTATGTAAGTTGTATTTCTAAATATTTATGAATTTACAGCGCGAGTCACACACTTTGATCCTCTTTTTATGCATTTTGACCCTATTATTCTAATAAAAGAGGATATAATAACGAGTGTTTATACACGTTATCACACTCCCAAATTTAGAATAATGCTTGTCCTTAAGCATCACTTCATATTGTCCTCAAGCAACATTCCTATTCGAAGACTCACCTTCCCCTTTTACATTTCTACACTTATCAAAATGCGAGCAAGTTTTATTCTTTCATCAAGGTTGACTCTCATTTCGTACTTCTTGCCACGAAAGTATGTCTAAGTTCAGAGTGCGGCAAACTTAATACTCAAAATACCCTTGTTTAATTCCCAAAGTAAATCTTATTTTCAACTTCAGAACTGGCTAAAATTTTTGAAAAAAAATTGAATTCTTTTATTTGGCTAAAGAATGCTTTTCATTATATTTACATTAGATTTGGTGTTGATAGGGGTACTCTATGAGTCCGTTTCTCTCCTTAAATGTAACTCTTATCGCCTCTTATGACTCAACTCTCTAATTTTTTACTTTTGAAGCTTTGCTTCTTTATTTCCGCGAGAGGTGGCAACACAAGAGTCTTTATTTTAATTGAGACAAAGAATACCAAAATTTTTAAACTTTTAAACTTTTATCGTCTTAGTTTTAACTTTTGTTAAAACACTTTATTGTTGCATGCCTTAAGAGGTTTTTAGAAAGTTTTTTAAAGTTTTTGCGCGGATTCCGCATACCCCCCAATTTAGAGGTTAGCGATGTCTTCGTTGCTAAAATTGAATGATAAGATTATTTGTAGAATTTTTTTACAAAAGATGTTTGAGGTAAAGCTTGCTCGCCTAATAAATTGGAGAGATATTTTCTATGTAAGGTTCTTTAACAAGTTAAACGTCTGAATAAAAAATGAACTTTATTTCACATACTTTATTTCACTGAAGTGATATTGAATCACAAAGAAAAATTAGAATAATAGAAAGCGGGGACCCAAGCTTACGACGAGAAAAGATTAAACGCATAAAAAGTACATCATAAGTTGTGACTCGTGTTGTAATGGACATAAATAAAAAGAAATAAAAATTACATAGGACAATGATAGACTAATCGTCGCTTGAGGTTTGAAGTACGCGATTAACGTTTCTTTGGAAGTGTTGTAGGTGGGGAGGGGGGTGGTGGCGGTTTGGAGCTGTGAGGAGTTTGAGTGATTTGTCCTTAGAGGCATTTCTTATGACGTAGAGGTCAAGGCGGTGGGTATGCGACAGAATGTCATTGGATTCTTGAGCCTTAAAAGATTGTCTTCTCTTCAATCCTAAGGCTTTCTCCTCTTCTTGTATGTACCATCATCACCATTTTTATTGAACGTCGTATGGATGGTGATGAGGTTACAACTGTCCTTTTCACCTTCCCTCTACTTGTGTCTGCAAGAACATCTTTGAATGTACTTGTCTTCCTTCTTTGCGATTGGGCACCTTATCCTCCGATAGAGTCTTTCTATTGCTTTCTTTCTCAAACTATTTGGCCACTTCCTCTACTTTTGTCTCCCACTCAATCTCTTCACTTTTTCTTCCATGACCCTAAATTTCTTTCGTTGATCTTGCAGGGGTCCTTGTTGTTAACTCTTTAAAATCAGCATCAAGCGAGGAAGTGCTCTCCATTGGAAGCTCAATATCCCCCTTCCTCGCCTGGCTGTCTCGCCTCTTTTTTCTTCTTCTTATTACATTTTCTTTTATTCCTTCTATCTTTTCACTTTCTTTTGCTTCTTCCTTTACATTTCCTTTCATTTCTATAGTTTCTGCCTCGACCTTTTCCAACCTTTCTCCCCTTCCTTCAATTGTGAAAACTTGACACATAATGTGGCGAGAAGGTGGATTGCTAGGTTCTCAGCACTTTGTCTCCTTATGAGGGATTGTGTAAGGGAAGCATTTCTTGGTGAAAGATAAAAGAAATATCATGGAGAACTCGAAGAAGAGTTTTTGGAATGGCAGGACTTTGAAGGATATATCAATTTGTGGATTTGTGGCTTGTTGTGTTTGGTTGAATGCTGAGACTTAGAGTTTTGAAGAGTTTAAATAGGCACTCTTAACTTGGATTAAAGGTGCAGTTACCGTATGGTTAAAGTTATGTCAAATTAAATGTGGAGTGATAAACTTGACAGACTTCTTATGTCTCGAGGTTTGACGCATTCATTGCTTCTTGGAAGTTTAAGAATTCTAAAATTTGACCAGACGATTCGTACTTTCGAAGGATCCTAACGCTTCCCAATAAAATCTAACCCAACCAAATCGTATACAACGGTCAGATTACCTAATTCATTTGACTCATGCCTTCTCATAGGTGAGACTCTTTGCCTTTGCTTTACCTTATCGGGTGATATCTTTACGGTACACAACTCGATCCCTATTAAAAGATTAAAGGATATACAAAAATCTAATACAAACTGATGTACACGTAAACGGCTATTTACAAATGCATAAAAGTATAAGTAAATATTGTACATAAATATAGGGATGCACTTCTTAGTAAAGATTGGGAGAATTATACATTACAAATGCATCCATGTGTTCGGGTTCTTTTGCAAGGAGGAACTGTGGTATCATCGCTTCTACTCCACATAACCTTCATGGCCGCCTCATTCCTAAACTTCTTAGATCATTATAACTTTATGCATCATGATTGCTCACCGCAAGGAGTCTCTGCTCCCAATCATTCATTGCAATGCTTAAATGATCTTTTCTTGGTCCTTATCGCTTAGTTAAATGAAACATGAATGTCATTAGCTTAATGCGAGGACACTCTTTTTGAAGGATTCCTAAAGATTCTCATTTTCATTTGCGGTCAACCGCATTCATTGGGATTTCCCTAGGTCATTAGTCGAAAGATACACTAATCTTGGGGTTGGTTCAAGCAATCAGATTACTCTGGTACTTTGATTCTCTTCACGCAATTTTTGGCTAATCGCGTGATTCACCAAAATCAAATGTTTTACCCAAAATCAAAGTGAGACTCTATTCTAACATCTAAAAAAAAGCAATTCCCCAGCAACAGTGCCAAAAACTTGGTTGTGTATGGTTTGTTTAGACTTAACAGTTTCACATGTGTATAGTGTAACTACAATACGTCACTAAGTAGTGTCATTCCACGCAATGTGCTCATCATATCTTTCTGTGTTGCATACTAAATTCTAGGCAATAAGTCACGAGTAATGATCATAGCATACAAAAGACTCACTATGCACCTCTTTATCGCGTAATACATAAGTCCTCGTTGAGTACAAGTTTTCCTATTGCTTGCCCAAATGCAAGCGAAGCAGTAGGCTTACCTAGGTGATCCAGGGTCGAACACAAGGAATTGTTTCAAGACATTAATTCTAGGGAGTCACTCATCAATTAGGCGGATTGAAAGAATTAAAAAATAACAAATGTAAGAATTGCTAATTACACAACGATAGTTTGTAAAGCGAGGTTAAGAAGAAGGTATGATGGTGCAAACTAACTTGTCTCAAAGAAATGAAGGAAGGAATGTCTACGTATTATCATGTGAATAAGTAATGTGATAAGCATAATGAGATGTACCTCACTAGACCATATTTATGATTAAGGCATGCACGATTAAGGATTGCTACCTCTCAGTACCATTGTCTACACTCTTTCTCCTTTTGGGACACAAATGTTGAGAATAACCTCGCGAGGGGAGATGAAACTTCTCATCGCGCGTGTTAATTAGGTTCTAGCTACTTTTTCTTTTGGGTAGTTAGCAACTAACGCTGGCTCGATGATGCAATTAGCTTAATTAATGTGATACAACTTATAAGTAACTCTCCTTATCAAGAACTTATCATCTACTCAAGCTACGAATAACATGCTAACTGATGGAAAGTATATGGATGTTGGATTGAGAAGTTATACGTGTTTAAAGAAATATAAAGAATATAGGTTGTAGGCCAATATATAATATGTGCAACATAAAATATAAAGAATATAAAGTTGAATGGGGGACAGGGAAATGAATCAATGTTACAAGTTAGGGGACAAAAAGGAAAAGATTTCTTCTCGACACTAGTTATAAGCTCTCTAAACTGGCCCATTCAGGCCTCTCATTTCTTGGTGAGGATGAAGTGCTTGTATAGGCCACTTTGCGGCGGAAAACTTCTATTCTTTTTAGCTGTCAATGCTGACTCTGGCCCTGGCCCTGTAAAGTCACATCACTCCAGCTACCATTCTTGTCTTTTAGTGACCTTTCCTCGCTTAATGACACATTTCCTCACCTAGGGTTATTAATCGCCAAGCAAGTTTCCATCGCGTAACTTCTGTGCGAGATGTCCTCTGTGATTTGCTCATTTCTTCTTTTTCACTCATCATGCGTTTAAACATGATAATTGCGTAAAACATGCATGACGCTTATGTAAGTTGTATTTCTAGATATTTATGAATTTACAACGCGAGTCACACACTTTGATCCTCTTCTTATGTGTTTTGACCTCATTATTCTAATAAAAGATGATATAATAACGAATGTTTATACACGTTACACTACTACAAAAATAGACTCTCTTGACGTTTTTAAACAGTCAAGAATCACTATTCTTGACGGTTTTAAAACCGTCGTTGAAGCCAGCGTCAAGAAAGTAAAAGTACTTGACTGTTGATAAAAGCGTCAAGATTAGTGAACATTGACGTTTTATAAACGTCAAGTATACTAATTTTTATGACAGTGAAAAACCGTCAAGAGTATGAGTGCTCATGACAGTTTAAAACCGTCAAGAGTATGAGAATTCATGATATTTAAAAACTGTCGAGAATGTAGTTGTTTATGATGTTTTAAAACCATCAAGAATGTACTTTTTTATGATATTTAAAAACCGTCAAGCATGTTTCGAATTTTTTTTAAAAAAAGTTATAATTCAATTATATTTTTGTCCGTGTATTGTGCTTCCATAGTTCTGCATAGTCGTCCAACAACAGTTTCTTAAATATATATGAATGACAATATTCATCAAATATACTTTTCAAAACTTGAACATATATAAATAAAACTTTTCACCATATATATATATATGTATATATATATATATAAACATTTCCAAAACTTTTTACATATATATGAATATTTTAGATCATTTACAAAAACAAGAAACAATATAAACTTCAGAATCACAAATAAGTCACAATCACATGTACGAATCCAGGAGCTAACTCAACCCGCACCTCGTCTAACTCGGCCTGTGAGTATGATCTTTGTGTATCAATCTATAAACATGCAAAATAAATTAATTAGCTCACAATCCAAACAAACTAATTAACTCAAGTCTCAACAAATTAAATGCTCCCACCAAAGAAAATTATGGTAGTAAAAGAAATAAACTGATGGATACTTCAGGGTCACTGATTCAAGCATGCATAAACAGAAAAGTTAAAAGTCCAAATTTCTCAAACACTAGTACCTGTAAATTTGAACAGTAAATACAAAGACAAGACATCAAAATTGCAACTTCTAAATCCAACAAATAAAAATTACTCCCACCTATAATACATAATCACATAAATATAGTGCCCTTTATCCCTTAGTGAATCCTCTATCAACAACCCTTGAAAATGGGGGGAGAAGAAGCCAAGCTAAAAAACATGTTTGATTAAATTTATTAACTTCCATGCCACTAGAACCTTCCTCCATAATAATAAGAAAAAAGAAAACTTGTGTTATCTTTTTTTTAAGCAAGATAAGTCATAAGATCTCATTTATAGAAAACTTTAATAAACTATCTCAGGGAAACAATACAAAATATGTTTACTATCTCCTAATACATCTCTATCGAATATAAAATGCTATTTCTAAGTATAAATGGTCCATAGTTGGAAAGACGGGACAGAAAAATACGTGTAAGTTGAGTGTTCGAATAGTAACTTGACCATAAATATGTAATAATTTATCTCATATACAAATTGCAATACGACTGAGAACTTATTTGCTAGCAAAGAAGCTTATCAAAATCTTAGAAGAGAGGAAGGAAACTTGATTGAAATGTAGTAATGGGTTCCAAGTTTAACAAAGCCACAATATATGATAGCAATTGCTATTCAACAATTTGCAGACCAAAATAAAATATCTTTCTGGATAACTACATCCCAAAGAAAAATGAATACTTGCCATCGTCTCACATACACTCCCCACACAACCCACATGAAAATATGAATGACCTTCCTAGCAAAACTAATCAATTAAAAGGTTGCCCCTTAGCATAGAGAATACTTAAGTTGTACCTTGGGAAAGATATACTTACGCAGCTGACTAAACATCACACTCAACCAAAGAAATTCTTTGGGAAATCATAAAAGAAGCCCAACTCTGTTGCTTGGTCCATATGCATTTGACACCTTTGAAATTGCAATAACACTGGTACTAGTTTCCTCCTAAACCCATTACAAGTCTATTAGTTAAAAAAAAATCTGTTTGTATTATCTTTTTGGGTAATTTAAAAGTAAAGTTTGAAAAGGTTAGAAACAAGTATCTACTTCATTGTCCTTGTCTTCTAAAAAATCATAGAATTAGAACTTAAAACACTCTCCCTCTCACGAGACATGTCCAAAAGCATATTCCTCACTTGCAATAATCTCTTAAATCTCTTCATATATCATCTTGCTACTCTACTCTTGACATATAATCTTGTGCTTATCTTAAAATTTGAACATATATATGAATCTCTTTATACACTTTTTTACAGCGCATTCTTCCCTAAAATCACACAATAAACACCATCTGTCCAATCATAGCATGATCATTATATATAATTCTCATCCCACTATTTGATTGCAAAAAGTATTTCTAATTACTCTATACCTCTGTACAAAATCTTTTATGCTTGCTGTATACAACTTTAAACCGCGAAACACACAAAGTTTATGTCTAAAAGAATCAGTCATTGTATGCTTTCTTACTGTATCACATTACCTTCGCTGATAACTCTCACTTTATCTTCCAAAAACAAAGTCTCCTTCTCAATAAACAAACAATCGCTACAAAATTGTAAGAACCGTAATTCTATTTCAATATGGGCAAACAATTTGCTTTTCAATTGTTTCATTTTCAACCAAAAATCCACTGTATAATATTTTATAGATCACAAACTTCTAAAGAATGGGATATATTTCACAAATCGGTAGAAAAAGAAAATAAAGAACTACACGAAGATGTTAGTATCAATCCAAAAAAGACCCAATAGAAGCGACAATACATACTTACCTAAGGATTAAGTTTGTCGGTACAGATGTCGGCCAAAGGACTGAGTTTTTCGGTGAAGAAAGTTGAAGTTGAAGTTGAATTTTTCGTCAGCCAAATTACAGAACGAAATGACGGTCGTGGCAGGCGGAGTGTTCTGGACGGTTGTGGCAGGCAGAGTGTTCGAACCATTTTCTGGGAATATAAAGCTCTGTGATTTTCCAAGATCACAGCACGACGAACGGAGCACGGCGGTCAAGAAGCGTTGTTTTCGAACCGATTAGGCAGCGATTTCAAACGAAATTACAAATGAAGTTCTTCTCCGACGGTGATTTTGAACGAAGCATGGAATGACGTTTCATTTTCGAAGAGAGGCATGAAGGATATCGTACGCCCATTTATTCTCAAAGGAGAGGTGTAAAAAAGTGTTTCGTTTTGCCTACAGCAATCCACACACGTGTTTCTTTTTTTTTTTTTAAGTTATTTAATCAACTTAACGTTTTTAAAATGTGAAGAAAATTATCTCACTTGACGTTTAAAAAACGTCAAAAAATCACCTCTTTTATACATTTTTATAAAAATTCTTGACGTTTTAAAATGTCAAGAATTTAATAGATTTTTCTTGACATTTTTAAAACGTCAAGAACAAATATTTTTCACTTGAGGTTTAAAAAACGTCAAGAAAATTGAAAATTTGCCTACCTCCGCCTTTTCATAAAAATTCTTGACGTTTTTTCTTTAAAATAACCTATTTCTTGACGTTTCTTTTTTCCAAAAACGTCAAGTAATTAAAACTACAAATGTCAAGAAAGCCCTTTTTTGTAGTAGTGTTATCACAAGGCCTAGCCTCAGTTGGAAAACCTCAGATGTAAAGATGCCTAATACTAGGCTTCTTTCCTATCCACAACTCATAAGGGGTTTTAGCTAATGTTTTAGTAGGTACCCTATTGAGGATATATGTTGCAGTCTTTAGTACTTCACACCAAAGGAATTCTAGTAAAGAAGAATGACTAATCATACTTCTTACCATATCCTTAAGTGTTCTATTTTGTCTTTTTGCCATACCGTTCATGCTTGGTTTCTCTGACATAGAGTATTGAGGGACAATTCCACATTCCTCTAGCTATTTGGCAAAGGGTCATGGATGTTGTTCACCTGATCCATCTTATCCATCGTAGTATTTACCCCTACGATTAGACTTGATAGCCTTAATTTTCTTTCTAAGTTAAACTTCAACTTCAACTTTAAAAAACTTGAAAATGTCCAAAGATTGAAACTTCTCATGAATTAAATATAGGTACCCATATCTTGAATAATTGTCTATAAACGTCATAAAATATTGTCGTCCATTCCAATAAGTCATAGTGAATGGGCCACAAATGTTTGTATATATTAGTTTTAAGACGTCTGAACATCTGTTGGCACCTAATTTTCTTATGTTTGTCCGTTTTCCCTTAATACATTTTACACAAACCTCAAATTTGCTTAAATCAAGGGAGCCAAGAATTCCATCTGACACAAGTCTCTGAAATCTTTGCTTAGAGATGTGACCTAAACGCTTGTGCCACAACATAGCAGAATTCTCATTGAATTTACTCTTTGTACCACATGATTTAAACAACGGGACCTTGTTAGATGAGGCATAATAATTAAGCATGTATAGGTTATCAATTAAAGAACCAGTACCAATAATCTTGGAGTTTTGAAAAAGACTAACTTTATTATTTTGAAAAGAACAAGAAAAACAAAATTTGTCCAAACTGAAAATAGAAACTAAGTTCCGTTTAAATGACGGTACAATAAAAGTCTTATCCAAATCCAAAAAAAATAACCAGTTTTTAAAAGTAATCTAAAATTGCCAATAGCTTCAATTGCAACTGCTTTGCCATCGTCCACATAGATGAATCTTTCAGCATCATTTGGCGGTCGGCTCCACAGACAACCTTGCATGAATATACTTATGTGAGTATTAGCACCAAAATTTACCCACCAAGTATCTGTAGGTACAAAAGCTAAATTAACTTTAAAACAAACCAAAGTAAGAAGTTTACCCTTCTTTACACGCCATTTAGCGTAATTGGGACAATCTTTCTTGAGATGACCTTTCTTTTTTGTAGAAGAAACAAGGATTCTCCGTAGCTTGTTTCTTATTCTGCTGAGATGTCCCTTCTACAACATTTATAGGTTTCTTTTTCTTCTTACCATGAAAGTTAGTTGCCAAGTGAGCACTTTCTGTCCTTTCTCTCTTAATCCTATTTTTTTCTTGCACACATTGTGAGAAAAGCTTATTAAGATTCCATGTATCCTTCTGAGTATTATAACTTATCTTAAACTAAGTGAATTGTGCAGAAAGAGAGATAAATACCAGATGTAGGAGTAAAGTTTCATTTATCTTGATATCAAGCGACTTTAATTTACTAGTAAGAAGACATTTCCATAATGTACTTCATTATGTTTCCATTGTCCTTATACCTCATGGAAGTTAAAGTAGTCAAAAGACGACTTGCTTTCCCTTTTCATTTTAGCAAAATATTTTTCAATTTCAGTAAGGAACTTTTTTTGTTTTGGCATTTTAACTTTCAGTGATAGAACCCCGAAAAAAATCTAGAATGAAGTGTCTAATAATCATCAAACTCATGCGATTTCACCGTTCCTACTTTTCAATATTAGTCGTATTCGACTGTTCCTTAGTAGAAGTAGGTTTATCGGTCCTTAATGCAAGGTTCAGATCCATACACTCGAGAAGTATCTCTAGGCTTTCCTTCCAAATCTTGAAATTCTATCCATTCAACTTAGGGATTGAATTTAGATTTTCAGATATTTGAGCAAGACCAACTAAACAAAGAACAAGCAAATAAATAATATACTCACAATTAATGGGTGTCAACAAATAAAATAATTTCACATATATGGTGGGCCCCTTTTACGAGATATCTAGCACATCCTTGATGTCCAACCTTTTGGTAAAGACATCAACTGTAAACGGTACTCCCAACTTAGTAAGCAAGGTATGACAGTAAACTCTATAAAAAAATTAGCCTTTTTTTAGACCGACTATTTTTCACATGAGCAATCCTTATAACTGTCACCTACTCATTACCACATGCATACTCATAATTTGGCCAAATAATTATCTTCCCTTGGACCGATAATTATTCACATAAATTAATGAATATGCACATCCCATTTTCTAGAATTAAACTAATCGATAACAGAAGCTACTTTGGCAACATGTTATTTTGACTAATTCAATCTAAAATATAAGACACAACAACAATAATTTTATTATTGTAAAAAAATAATGGAGGAAGAACACCAAATAATCTTTACCAAAATTCACCTAATAATTGGGTACATTAAAATACAATTAATGTAACATAAACATGTAAATATTCCAAAAAATTATCATTCAAGTTTGATCCACAAGATGATTAATTAATTTTGAATCTATTAATCTTGATCAAATTAAACATGAATTCACAACATGATTAACCAAATCTTGAATTTATGACATGATCAATTAAAATTGAATTCACAACATGATTATAATCAAATCTTGAATCTAGATCAATTAAACTTAAAACCATAATATGATCAATTAAATCTTGAATCAAGAAACATTAAACTTTAAAACCACAATATGATTAATCAAATCTTGAATCAAGAACCATTAAACTTTAAAACCACACTATGATTAATCAAGTCTTGAATCAAGAACCATTGAACTTTGAAATCACAGTATAATTAATCAAATCTTGAATCAAGAACCATTAAACTTTGCAACCACAATATGATTTATCAAATCTTTAATGATGCTTTGATACCATTTGTTGGCATAAATACTTTAAATCTATATAATAGATTTAACCTAAGATCATTCATGCTAAATTGTCAAGAATAGGTTACATACCAGATTCCATTAATGATGACTGTAAAATGGCTCTGTCTGATGGCTATAAAATGGTTATTGTCTTCCTCAACCAAAACCCTGAATTCCCTTAGTGGGATCTTTCTCTTAATGAGATACAAGATAGACGGAGTGCTCATTGTTTTGATATTTTGGGATCATAGCCCTAAGACTCTTTATATACTAGTTCAATTAAGATCTGCATTAAATCCTAATCAATCCAGAAATGGACTTCTACCCATTTAATCCATACTCAATTAGTAATGTTAGGCCTTAATTAAATAGATCACATATAATAGGGATAAATATTAATTCACATACCTAGCTCACACTTTAATTAGACGTATTATTTAAATATGTCTAACAAAATTTTTCTCACGTACCTAGCCTACCCATTATATGTCACTGTTTTTAATGTCATAAAAGGTGGTTTCATTGAAACTGATCGTATTGCAAAAATGATTGAAACTGGGCGTCCGTCCATGTGGTCGTCGTTCAATGTCCATACCTGCTCTTAAATAGACGAAACTCAACCAATAGAAACCAACACATCGGTGGCTGATGACAATTTTCATTCAACGTCAGCATTGCCAAACAGATAATTGAAATGTTTTAACAACAGAATGAACCACTTTCAACGGTTCTAAAAACTATAGGACAAAACTTAAGCATAAAAGTAAAAAGATCAAACCAAGAGAAAAATATCTATTAGAACTTGATGTCTTTTAGTATACAGTTAATGTAGTTTGTTAAAGAAACTGAGAAACTAATACTGTTACATTAGTTTTCTTTTTCAACTGTTATCCTTCATAACCAACTTTACATACACCTATAAATTTCTCTCATTGTCACATCCAAGTTAAAGGCTTCTGACAAAGATCTTCTTCAAGATCCAACTTGGTTGTGGGATCCATAGGTACAGATGTTGGCTTAGCACCAAGCAAACCAGCTTCTTCCAATGAGCGTAATGCATAATGTCTGTGACAATAAAATACCAGTTGATGAATGAGCCAATTCAAGACCAAGAAAAAATTTGAGAGATCCCAAGTCTTTGAGCAGAAACTTTTGATTGAGTACATTCTGTAATCTTTGAATAAGATCAACATTTGCTCCCGTGATGATAATGTCATCAACAGAAACAAGTAGAGCTATAAAACTGGTGCCTTGACCTTTTATAAAGAGAGAATAATCAGTCTTGGATTGCTGAAAACCTATTGAAAGAAGGAATTGGGAGAACTTGGCAAACCATTGACGTGAGGCATGTTTTAGTCTATAGATGGATTTATGAAGTTTGCATACTATTTTCTCCCTCTGAATGGTGAGGTTCGGTTTATAACCCAATGGTAAGTCCATATATACTTCTTCAAATAAGTCTCCATGTAAAAATGCATTGTTCACATCTAATTGAAGTAGATGTCAATCTTTCGATACTGCTATAGTTAATAAGGTTTTGACAGTTACCATTTTGGCCACTGGTGAGAAAGTCTCAAAGTAATCAAAACCTTGTTGTGTATATCCTTTTGCAACGAGCCTCGCCTTCTACCTTTCAAATATTTCAAGCCCACAAGTAAGGGGGAGTGTTGGTGATATATAATTAAATTTGCCTTCAACCACTAGCATAAGCTTTTGGATGAATTGGTGGTTTAATAATATCATTTCAATCTAATTCAAGAAACAACGTGTTTTTGGGATTCTAATAACATTACCTCTCTACAGAAGATTATATATTCTTTCATCATAAAACTTCGACACCGCAACTTGTAGAACCATCCCAAAGTTCAGTTGCTTGCCACCACTTGCTTCAGTGACAGTGGGAGTTTCACTTTCTCTGTTGCCTAAAATGTCATTCAGCGACCGCTACATCACATTTCTCACCAAACTTAACACAACCTTGCTTCAGCGAACTTCTTGTCGTACGAGTCGAGAATGAAAACAAATTTCACCATAGGGATTAGTCTGCGAGATCAATTTATTTTCCAGTTTGGATAGTCTCGAATCTGACCGATTGGATGCACCGATCAACTGATTACTTTGAAATGATAACAGAGAAGAAAGAAGAACGTAACATTGGTTATACCAAAGAAAAGGGTTGGAGTTTTGAAATTAGTT
The DNA here is from genome assembly GCA_025688845.1 of Cucumis hystrix. Taxonomy (NCBI): domain Eukaryota; kingdom Viridiplantae; phylum Streptophyta; class Magnoliopsida; order Cucurbitales; family Cucurbitaceae; genus Cucumis; species Cucumis hystrix. The sequence goes on from CM046889.1 coordinate 13,004,847, forward strand.
GTTTATCATTTTCCACAAATGTTTAAAATCTCATTTATTTTTATTAATAAGATTTTAAGATTTTTAATGATCGATTAGTCCAAATATTAAATATTCCATAATTTTGAAAATATATATCAATTATTGCCATTAATAGTTTATTACTAAAATTTTTAAAAGTAGTAGATTTTACAAAATATTTACAACCTATAGCAAATTCTATCACTGATAGTCATTGATATGCTATAGTGATAAAAGACTATCAGTGATAGAATCCAAAATTTTGCTATAGCTTGTAAATATTTTAATTTATTTTGCTATTTTTAAAAATGCCCCCTATTTATTATTTGTATTAAATATTACATATTTAGTCTATTAATTATTTAATATATTTATTTTTATTTAATTTTAAGATTTGCATTTATTAGATATCTTATTTGAATATGATATATAATTAATTCTATTATGATATTATTACAATCAAAATTTCCACCCAATTTTTTCTTCCTTTAATTTTTTTAAAAAAGTATTTGTCCGTCCGATCTCTCTCGGTCGATTATTTCTTGTTCCGTTCATCTCTTTCAAATTTTTCGGTGAGTGCATGTTTGTTTCATATTACTAATTATGTTTATGAATAGTGAATTATACTATGTCGGTGATTTTTTTCGACAAAAAAAATTTACAGCGAATGAAGTATATATCCCACTTTATTTCTTTCTGTTTTGTATTGTTTTTCATATATATTACCTACTTTACTAATTCATGATATGTAATCATTATATGTTCATCCAGTTTGCATTGTTTTTCATATATTGAATATTAATTTGACAAATTCTTGTCATGTCAGAAACTGATTTTGGTTTAAATAGATCAATATATACCTTTATTTATAGTTAATCAAATATATATACCACGTCAGTTTCTTCCGTTTTGCATTTCTTTTCATATATACCACACAATTTAAAATTTATGATATATACTTATTATATTTCATCAATTTTGCATTGATTTTTATATATTGGAAGTTAATTTGTAAAATCTTACCTTGACTGAAACTGTCTTCGATTTAAATAGATCATTATATACCCCTTTATATTTAATCTAATATTAGATAACAATGTATGTGTGCATATTTTACCTTGTATTTTAATTTTGTAACAAATTGTACATTATGTGAAAGTACAATTTATATCAAAATGTAGGTATCAAGGAAAAAGAAGAGACTGGATGAAGATAGAACGAGAAAAGAAGAAAAAAAAAAAGAAAAAACTAGAAGGGAAAAAACCAAGTAGGGAAAAAGAAGAAAATAGAGAGAACTTCAAATAGATCACCAAGAGACTAGATGATATACACATCATATACTGTATAATATATCGTATATTATGTCTATCATGCTTTTAGATATAAAAGACTATTGTATAGGTCTTGAAAAGACATGTTCATTCACTAAAATTTCTGATACACTATAACTAATGTAGTTGTTGGAATCCTTAAAAAAACTATCATATATTGTATAATATATCATATATTATGTCTATCATACTTTTAGATATACATTGAAATTATTAAAGCACGTGGTATATATGAAAAATAGTGCAAAGCGGAAGAAAATAACGTGGTATATATACTTGACTGACTGTAAATTTGCTTGATCGAAAAACTTCAACAAAAAATTTCATCGGCATACTATAATTCACAATTTCATAAACAAGTTTCATAATATGAAACAAATATGCACTAACCGAAAATGGATGTAATATAATTATATTTTGTACAATATTATTTAAAATATATACGAGTATATACTGCTCTATTTAAACCGAAATCAATTTTTGACATGGTAAGAATTGATCAAACTAACTTTCAATATATAAAAAATAATGCAAAATGGATGTAATATAGTTATTATAAATAAGAAATTATTAAAGCAAGTGGTATATACGGAAGGAAAGTATGTGACATATATAGTTCATTTACTGTAAATTATCTTAATAGAAAAATTCACTAAAAAATTTCACCGACATACTATAATTCACAATTTCATAGACAAAATCAGTAATATGAAACAAATATGCACTCATCGGAAAACTTGAAAGAGATGAACTAAATAAGAAAGAATAGACGAAGAAAGAGTATATTGGAAGAAATTTTTGACTAAAATCATTGAAAGAAAAATAATTGGTAATTTTTTTTATTAAAATCTTACCATAATTGAATTAATTATATACCATATTTTCATAGAATATTTATTAGTGACAATCTTAAAATTAAATGAAAATAAATATATTAATAATGAATAGTCCACTTTTCTCATGTGCGGTGGTCCACTTTCTTTCTTTCTTTTTTAATTTTTTTTTATCAATTATTAATATTAAATATGAATAGTTTGGACATTTGGACTAAACATAAGTATAATTATAGCTCATTAAGACATTTATGAAAAATATTGCAACTTTAGGTTCAACGTGTAAATAGAAGTTTAGGGTCATCTAGTTAGAACTCATATAGATAAATTCTCATTTATGTTCATAAATTTTTTTGCTAAAGTTCTTTGAAGATATCTTTCAAGACTCCAACTTTCCAAGGAGCATACTCTACAAAAACAAGTTCCTCTTGTTCGCACATTTTCTTCACAGCTTAAAAGATGGAGCATCTTTTTGATAAAAAATTCTCTTTTATACAAGACTTTGATCATTTAGGATGTTCTCATTCACTAAAGTGATTTGTGAGTTTTCTTCTACCGATCAAGACTCGTTAACTAAATTTGCCTTAACATTCACACAGAATTGTCAACAATTCAGACCTTTGGAGTTTTAGTCGAGAACATAATTTGTATTATGAAAAAACCTTGGTCATACTAAAAGTAAAAACATCAACAAAAGAGATTTTATTAAACGGTAACTATCTCAGGGTCTTTTGATAAACTGAGAAAATCCTGATTACAAGTTTCACTTAAATGTATCTGAAATGGATAGGACTACAACTACATATTATTCCTGACCACTTAAACATTCTCTACAACACTACCCAAACGCTTGTTCTTCAAAACCCAAATTTGAATTCTGGGATTTTTTATTTGAGAATACACACATGGCATTTATTTATGGTAACTCAACAGGCTTAATGCTCCATATATCTTTGGCATATTCGTGAATGGTTCTGTCACTGCTGAACTTGTATGATCCCGCCGTGTTCAGTATTGACATCCTCGTCCATCTCTGAACCAAACAAACAAGTTTTGCGGATCACAAACTAAGTACACGTTTCATTTCAATCACATTTTGTTTGAACAAACTTGTGTCAAACGTATGTTTTAATTTTAATTTCAGTAACTTAACGGAATTAATAAGACATGACTCTCAAAGCCCAAATCAAACTTGTAATTTAACCTCTTATTTTTATTTTAATAGCAACTCCAAATAATTATGATCATACCTTTTGATCCCGGTAGGCCTCGTCGACCTTCTCTTGACATTCAATATAACTGGGGAAGTCCTTTCCCACAAGGAAATAATCTGCACGACCAAAACCTTCATTTCCCTCCAACGATCCTATCAGTTCTTCGTAATCACAAGACCCAAAAACACCACTTCGAACATATTCTTTCACTTCTTCAAAGCGTGGGTCCGGAATAAACTACAGTGACACCAATCTTAGTATAGCAAAGCAAGATATGTGTGCATGTAAAAATTGTAATTCACTCTCTTGACTTTTCTTATTATTTTATTTGACATATTTTGCACAGAAAACGGAGTTGAAAAAACGGTACACTTGATTTTCCATTGTCACCACAGTTGTTCCTCAAGTCAAAAGCATAAGGCATAAGCATACCTTTCCCTCGGCTCTTTCTTTCCTAAGCCCAGTAATCTCGTGGGCTTCAGCACCAAACAGGAAAAAGTTGTCAGCTCCCACTTCTTGCCTTATTTCAACATTTGCTCCATCCAAAGTCCCAATCAGGACGCACCCATTCATTGCAAACTTCATATTACTTGTTCCACTGGCTTCCATTCCAGCGGTACTAGAGAGAGAAAACGAAGGATGAACAGTATTAAAATTTCTCAAACACAATGATTCCGCATTCATTTTCAGAATTACAATTAAAATCGTAAAAGTTGGTGCATGGAGTCGTCCCCCTTTTTTCCCTCTTAAATAGGATCTCCAATTTATTTCTTAGGCCAGTGTTTTATATAGAATGACTACAAACTTTAAATATTGATGTAATGTTGTATGTTCTGTCCCCCCCGATCCCAGATATACAAAAACTGTTAAATACTCTCTACAAAATCACTCTAAATATATCTCTAGGCCAATTTCCATCGTAAATTATAGATGCACTTTGTTGTTCATGTTATATTTCAGCATCTGGCTACCACTTGTACATTACTAATTAACCAAGAATTAGCAATCAGTCGGGAAGAAAAGCATCTCTAATATTGAAACCAAATAATCTGGGTAAAATAACATAAAATATCATTGCCTTGTACATTAGTTTATATCCATAACCACCAGTTTGACGAAGCTAGGGGTCAAAAGAAGTTAGAGCAGGGTTCCTCTTTTCCATCACTAACATCCAACAACTGATAGTCTAAATTTCCTATACAAGCATACTGATACGCGTTCTACTCTATCTACATAGTAAAGAAAAATGAGCAACAAGGAAATAGTATATTACCTGATATGCTGGGACAACTCGCTTGCAGGGATAAGTAGTTCAGCAACACTGACATTGTAATCAGGAACAAAAATTACCTGGGGAAAGTAGGCCTAACAGTTATAAGATGTCCTATGTTTTGTAATATGAAACTAGTCAAAATTTTCATTGAAAAATGCACCAAATGGGCCAGAACGGCCTAAAGGATGAAGGAAAATGTTGCAATTCTCCCAAAAAGAAAATGTAGTCACATAAAAGCCCTCCACTATTTAAAAAAGAAGAAAAAAATGGAGCTTGTATTCGGCAGTCCAATTAGATGCCATGAAACGTGCAAGAAATGTCATGAAAATAATAGACACTTCTCATTGATGTATTAAGGTCGAATCCAATATGAATTACTTTACCACAGGAGTTAAACTAAAACAAGGTTACTATTCTAAACCTAGATACGGTTCATAAAAATTAAGTCCATTTTTTCAACTGCAAAAACTACTTGTATTCCCAATTATGGTCTATGCCATGTATTTTTATTAGGGAATAAAACCAACAAAAAGACATGATATACATGAAACCCACATCTAAGTGATTGTACAAAGTAATATGCTAAATTTATAAATATTCATGTGTACGATTGTACCTTCAATAAGTCACCAATTTCAGGATCATGATTTACTGTAGCCCCCACATCTGTAATAAACTTCACGATCCTCTTGGCTTGCACATAAGTGGCAAACGCTTTCCCTCCAAAGATACAAACTCGTGGAATATATGTTTCTTTCCTTTCTTTTGCGCTCATTTCTTTCATCTTCTTGTAGCGGTAAACAATTCCTAATATATTCAATAGCTGTCTCTTGTATTCATGAATGCGCTTCACCTGAAATAGGTGGAGGAAAAATAGGATAAGCAACTGATCGTACAATAACAAAAAGGTATGATTCGATGGAACACAATTTGATACAATGTTGGACAATGAAAGAACACAGATAGCAGAGGATAAATCAACAGACACCGATAAATTTCTAAGCATAGCAACTTGCTAGAGGAGGCATCAAAGCAAATAACCTGGATATCAAACATCGCATCGGGACTGACAGTATACCCAGTTTTTTCTTTTAGAAACGACACAGCTTTCAACTTATTGTTCCTTTTTGCTATCCTCCACTGATTTTGAAGGTCCTCATTATCTGCAAACTGTGTGTGAAATAGAGAAAGAGAGAGAATCATGCCAGGTCAGACATACCGAGAAAACCAGTTTGTTATACAAACAATATGCACACACCAGTAACCAAGTATAATAAGATCAATAACCTAAAATTCACATTACCTTTTTCAATCCACCCAGCTTTTCAGTATTAAGGACCCAGTCCTCTGAGCCAATCCAGTTTGTTATAAGTTTGCTCAAATCAGGATTGCAGAAAAGAATCCATCTTCTAGGTGTCACTCCATTGGTTTTGTTTTGAAACTTTTCTGGCCATAACTGCCAAAATAGAATATTGGATACAAGAAATGAGTACAAATACTTTTTTGTCACAAATTTAAACCTCAAGCAGGTTTTAGTATCCATTCAAGTGCATACCTTATAAAATGCATTAAACACTTCGTCCTTTACTATTTCACTGTGTATCTCAGCAACCCCGTTAACTGCATGACCACCTACAACACATAGATTAGCCATTCGAACCAACTTTGGCGGTGATGGTGGCGGTGGTGGTGGAGTAGGTTCCACTTTTTTATCCGGAATGTCTTTGCTTTCCAGCTCATCATCTACCTCAACCAATTCATCTTTATCAACAGACTTGGCTAGTTTTGATAAGTTTTCTTTATCAACAGAATCAGCTTCTTTGGACCTTTTAGGTACTTCAGTCGATGCAGTGGTTGAACTTTCTTCAGGTTCAATAAATAAATCGGAAAAGGCAGCTGGCAAATCAACATTTTCTAAAATTCTCAACTCCTTTAGCTTTTCACGTAACAGCTTAAGATCTGCCGTACCATATTCTGAAATAATAGTTCGAATAAGCTGAAAACAATAAAGAAGGTAATAAGAATAAATTAGACCCAAAGTGTCAATACTAAGGAATTCTCAATAGGAAGTTACATAGCAATACCTCTTCATCAATCAGTTCTATGATCTCAACATGTCGGGGAAGCAATCTCTGCATGAGTTCAAAATTCCATTTCTCCAATGCCTCAGGTAGAACAGTATGATTTGTGTAAGCCACAGTCCTAAACAACAAAAGGTGCAACAAAAGTAAGTTATAGTCTTAAGAATTAACTCAACATACACTATAATCGTTGCAATCAACTACCAAGAAGTAATACAGTTGGGCAGTGAGACTCTGTGTTCTATCAACTTTTTGCATATATTTTTTTCTTTTTTATTTATCAAGCTTTTTGTATCTGAGAGAAACATATGAAATAAACAACTAAATACATCGAGATCCGACACTTAGAAGCTACAGGATTCCACAAAAGAATAATAAGGAAAAATTGTTTAATATGAAATAATAAGTAAACCACAAGGCTCGCCCCTTTATTATGGAATGATAGATAATCATCAGCTATTTTCTGAAATATATTGGCCTTATGTAAATCAACCATCATTAACATATTCACAAGCATGTACCTTTGAGTAAGATTCCAGGCTTCCTCCCAGCTTAAACCCTTCAAATCCAATAAGATTCTCATGAGCTCTGGAATGCATAGAGTTGGGTGAGTGTCATTCATCTGCACAGCAACTTTCTCAGGAAATTCTTCCCATTTTATGTTTGCACCAGATCTTCTCACGAAGCGTTCAACTATATCCTGGAGAGATGCTGAACATAAAGTATACTGTTGCTTCAGTCGAAGAATCTTTCCTTCAATTGAATCATCACCAGGGTATAGCACATGGCAAATCTGAATTAAATAAGGCAAACCATTACTATGATTCCTGAAAATTTTGCTCCAGAATATAAGCAAAATGTTTTTTCAAATTTTTTATAAAGCAGTACAAGGTTTTGACCAGGCTGTAGGCTCTAGGTTCAGGATAAATAGAGATGGCCAGAATATAAGTACAGGGAAAACCCCTTTTTCAAGGAAAGTGTCGTTTCCAAGAGAGATGAAGAAAAGAAGACCACCAAAGATCATGAATCTATTTACTCAATACAAAGATCGTCTCTTGAATAATAGCGTTCTACAAAGTTCAAGTCAAGTTTTAGTTTGAAAAAAAAAAAAAACATCTAATTTGCCAATTTCACAAAAACAGAGAATGTCAACCCATAAGAGAAATTTTTTGTAACCAAGAAGCATTTGAACCTTTTCAGCACTTGCAAGAGCCTCTGATGCTCTCCTGTGCTCTCCGGCATTGAAAGCAGCTAAATCAAAATCTTCTGTTGGAGCTTTAGTGGACCAAAGTCGCAGGTTGATTGTATTTTTTGTTTTATATCCTGGAATTGGAACGTCATATGCTACAGCCTCTATGTCCTCTCCACCAGTCCAGTTCTTTTTCCCATCTGATCCAATAACAACCTTTCCATAGAACTTTATATGATATTTAATATCATTTCTCACAATTTCCCAAGGGTTACCAATCTGAAATAAAGATTAGAATAAGAAAGTAAGATACATTAAAGCCAGCATAGAAAATCTAATTGTACTAATAATCACAAAAGTGAAACTGAAATACCTCGAGCCAATTTTCAGCAACCTCCTCCTGACCATCTTTAGTGATTTTCTGTTTGAATAAGCCATACTTGTACCTTAGTCCATAACCCCATGCTGGGTAATTTAGAGTTGCCAAGGAATCCAAAAAGCAGGAGGCGAGACGCCCAAGGCCCCCATTTCCAAGAGCAGCATCTGGTTCCTGTTATCAATATCAAATAACTAACTTTGTCTTTATCATGGCCCTTCTTTAGCGAAAAAAATAAACCGAAAATAGAATTCCACGAGAAAGAAAAGTATGGGAAAAGAAATTCTCTAATAGAAGAAGGGTGAGGAGTGGACTAATGTAATGTAAAGTCAGGAACTAAAAACGCCTTCATTCTATCAAACATTACGAACATCTTGAAAATATCCATATATTCCTTTCCACCGAAAGAGCACGTTAACTGAAAGAAAATCTTATCGAATAACCTTACCTGGGAAGCAACATTTTCTAATTCATATCCAAGCTTGCTCAATGCCTCTGCATATGGACCAGTGAGCTCCAAATTGCCAATTGCATTCAACAGTGCCCTACCCTACAAGGAAGAAAGGGGGAGTAAACAACTCCGAGAACCACCAACTCCAGGAAGAAGCGAAATATAGTCCATAATGGTAAATCAGTAACCTGCAGAAATTCCATGGATAAATAATATGCCTGCTTGACATTCAACCTTTCGTAAAGTTCAAATGTCTCATTCCAATTAATGATAAGAGCATCTCGAACACTTTGTGCAGTAGCAAAGAAGGCCTTAGGAAGATCAAACCGATCGGGAGAAAATAAAGGAGTAAACTCTGCATGGTACTTAATACTTGAGGCAATAGATGAGGCGTCGGGCGCAAAAGCAGTTGCAGCCGTTGGAGATTCTGTACAAAAACAAAAGCCTATAATATTTCCTGTAGTATATGACAGATTTTAAAATAAAATGACTTCGAAACTTTTGCAGAATGCTCAATGCCGCAAGATCCCATTAAAAAAATCATTAGAAAAAGAAAAGTAAATAGAGAGAATCCGCTATGAAAAGAGCATCTCAATTCCGAAAATTTCATTCCAATCGCATCAGAACTGTAAATAAGTACATTATATCCTGAACCCTAGAGAAATGAGAAAAAATATGTAATTCAACGTCCACCTTTGCACTGCGAATGGCAATCGTAGCAATTTTCCAGCATAAGTAGTGAAAGCACAGAAAGGGAAAATTGAGGGGAAAAAACCTCGGCGATCAATAATTTAAGAAAGGAAGAAAAAACAAACATCAGATCATGCAATGAACGCAAAATCCACAGTAAGCATGAACAAAGAACCGAAATGAAATGAAGCAATGAAACAAGAGAGGAAC
>CM046889.1:13014504-13031894 GCA_025688845.1 Cucumis hystrix
GCAATGAACGCAAAATCCACAGTAAGCATGAACAAAGAACCGAAATGAAATGAAGCAATGAAACAAGAGAGGAACAAAGTACCATGATCAGCAACTGGATCCTTGAGCTTGGGCTCACTGGACACATTCCTTACGAGAAATGTCCGCTTCGGCGATCGCCAGGAAGAGGTGGAAAGGAGCAGAAACTTGGATTGGCGATACCTGCTACTGAGACCAATAAGAGAAGGAAAGGAATTGGAGTGCGAAAAGGAGTCTGGTGGATTCAAAGCAAGGGTGAATTGGGAGGTGGCGGCCATGAATTTCAGTCTCAGCAGATCGCAGGAGCAGATTGAATGTATGAGTATATGAGAGTTGGCGTGGAGTGAGTTGGGTTTCAGTTTGTTTTGATGTTTGTTGTTGTGAGCGTTGCGGTGTCTGCCCAAAGATATAAAGTAGATCATGGGAGTAAGATATTAAAGGGAAGCAGAGAGTTGAAAATGAAAGTGAGCGATTCCATATAAATGTAATGTATGAGATTTTGTCCCATGCTTGCAATTCCATTCTCACCATTGTGCATCCATTTCTATGAGTGGTTCCCATTACCCTTCTTCTTTGATTTTTTTCCTTTTCTTCTCCATCTGATGTCACACAAAAATATTCATCTCATTTATCATTACTCCAATCAAATTTAAACTCCAATTTCAAAACTTTTGAATTTCTATCCATTTAAATCTTAAATTAATAATTATATCAACTTAAATGAAAAATTACCAAAAATAAGATTATTTTTAGGGTATAAAAACTTTAGGGATGAGTTTTTTAAAAGTTGATTTTTAGGACAAACATGCATGTAAAAAAGTCTATATTTGCCCTTTTTAAGTTAAAAAAAACCCTAAAAATTAACTTTATACAATTATTCTCCTTCTCTCTCACTTTTTCTTCTTGCATGCGTTGGCTTGATCAACCAGAAAATTTGAACGGTAACCAGTGACCACACACTTCATATGGCGGCACATGGACTAGTGGACAAAGTTGGCAACTTAGACATCGGTGACGACAATTTCGACGATTTGGATGCAACTACTTCATCCTAAACTTCAACAAAAACTTAAAACTTTATTTTTGTTTTAGTTTTAGGAGATAATTTCTAGGTTGCTTATTGATGTTTGTTGTTGCCGTTGAAGTACTATTTTTCTATTTTTGTTGCCTTTTTTTTAGGTTTTTAAATTTTCTAATTTGTAAATCGATCTTAGCTCCAAAATGGAAGAGTTGGATTTTTTTTTGCTTTACTTCTTGAGAATACTTTTATTGGTTAATTTTATGTTGGGTGATTTAAAGGTTATTTAGATGGTTTAAAAATGTTTGAACGGATTTAAAGGTTACTTTTAAAGGTTATTTATGTTGGTTTAAAAGCTCCTTGCACGTTGCTTGCCTTGCGTAGGTTGCACGTCCAACACAAGCCCATCCACACTAAGCTAACCTATTTCAAACTAAAAATCCATGCCCAACTCCGTTAGCAAACCTTGTCACTCGGCCAACCACCAACACTCCCTAGAACTCAAATTTCGACAAAAACCTTACTGTACTGTAGAGGTTAATATCTTATAATCCAAAACTCACATGAAAATATTTCCTTTCACAAAGTTTCTAGAAAGTATCTTAACATTCTTACCTAAAACTTTTAGCCAAAAACTCCACAAATTGCGTTTTGTAGTCTCCTTGGAGTGAAGACTGCTCAAATATCTTCCAAAAATGACCTTTCGCTCTTCTTTCAACTCAAACTCAGCTTTTCTCCTCTCAAATTTAACCAGCAACCCCGGATTAGAAAATAGACTCAATTTTTTAAATTTTGAGAGTAATTTTAGCCAAAACGCACAAGTAAATTGAGATAAATTGCATCCTAAAGTGACCTATTTATACTGAGTCTTACATGAAAAATTCTTGACACCTCCTACTTGCCAAAATTTAACCTAGGCATGCAAATGACACGTGAAATTCTCTTAACCGAATCACCACCTCTCCCAACCTCACTCAAAACGCCTAACCAAAATGCCTTGAGTGTTTGGAATGCCTTGCTAACTTTCTATGCCTTAGTCACAAGCCTCATCTCACATGCTCATGACTCCACGCCCATTTTCCACTTCTCGCTAACCTCTAAGCAAGCTTCTTTGCCAAACTTATACGCCCAACTAAGCTCTAAAGACAACCCCTCTCACATGCCAATGTCATCTCGCCAAGCATACTTGGAGGTTATCTCAACCTTCTCGGCCACACCCACCAACTCGAGCTTGGCGCCTACCATTGTCTAAATGCCTAGAGAGCCTATTTGGAGGTTATTTACTTCTTCTTTTGTTGCCTCCCACCAAGCCCAAAACACCTACCTTGTGGGACTTTAGCCAATTTTTCCCTCGTTACAACTAATCCTTCTTTACTTTTTAACCATTCCTTCTTAGCCTTTTTTTTTCTTTCTACCTACCATGACATACTTACAATGGCACTTTGCAAGCTTACCATTCCACCTTAACTTCACTCAAAATTAACCTTTTAAAATCTTTTGAAAAACCCAAGTTTCTTAGGGTTCGGGGTTTACACAAAGAAAAAGAGTAGTGTTAAGTCATAGATTAAAACAAAAGAAAAATAAATTAAAGAAATCGAATAGGAGGTGGGTTCAAATAGATAGTTTTGGTCCATGTAGTAACAAGAAGAACACCATTAAGGTTACCATATTAATAAACAACTTTTGAAATCTACACGTGTATTATTGAAATGAGTTGCAAAGTTCAAATTTATAGGCAACGATTTTATCCGACACCAAAAATAAGTGAATTTTAACCTCTTTGAAAAATTAAAGCTAACCATTTTGTTGTTTTTGTTTTGAAAATTAAGTTTAGAGACATTACTTTCACCTCCATCTTTATTTCTTTACTATTTTATGCCAATTGCTTAAGAAACCAAGCAAAATTTTGAAACAAAATAAGATGCAACTCTCAAAAAGATCTTTTTGTTTTTAAAATTTAACCAACAATTCAACCATTGTACTTAAAGCAACATGCAAGTACATGAAAGAAAATAAACTTAATTTATAAAAATCATAGAAAAAATGTTTACCACCTAACAAATATTATTGCAAAACTAAGAAAGTTTAGTATTATGGAAGTAAAATATAGATTTCGTTGGAAGATGAAAATGTTGCATTAAACTTGAAGGGTACATGCTTCGAGAGCATTATGTAATACCCAATGCCCTTAAAAGCCCAAATCTACACGAAAAACCATATTACTTGAAAATTACACACCATTTCCTCAGATCTTCCAACGTAACTTTCTATTATTTATAAACTTGAGCTCTTTTCTGCTATGGTGGACCCTCTTGATATCGCATACACAAGGAGGAGGAAAGAGAAAAGGAACAACAATGATAATAATTTTAACTTACATTTGAATCAAGACTCCAATCATTTTGTTCCTATTTTATTTTACCATTTCATATTTATATGCATTTAGTAATTTTAGGATGAATATTATACCCTTGGTCTGGTTAGTTAGTTACACTCTACTTTAGTTGGTTAACATTGAATCAATAACTAATGGAGTTTGAGAGGTTTCAATTTTTGAACTGCCACATACAGGTATGTTTTCTTTTGACAAAAAAATTAAAGCTCACAAAAGTCATCATTCTTCTTTTCTAAATTCTAGACTTTTCCTTTGTTGTTTTTTAATATCGTGGAATCATTCTTCCCTTCACTTACTTTTCTTTTTCTGTGCGATTTACTTTTATTTTCTTCGTATTATTAATTTCTTTATATTATTACTACTCCTTTCGCATATTCTCACTTCTTCTTGTTTGTGATTTCTTCCTTTCCTCTTTCAGAATTTCTTCCTTTTGCTTTATCTCTCATCTTTTTTTTCTTGGTACAATATCTAAATAATATTGGTACATGATTGTATACTAATATCTAAACTATCAGTTGTCTATCCCATAGAGATGGATCACTATATGTAATAGATCATTTAGATTTGGTACAATATCATTTGGATTGAGTACAAAATCGTTTAGATTAGGTATAAGGTATAAGATTGTTTAAACTAGATACAAAATCTTTTTGTCACATGTGCGTAACTGATTAGTCGTGGGTATTTGTGTTATTTCACGTTGTGGGCTTGCATAACTGACTAGTAGTGAGTGTAAATATTTTTTAGTCTTGTTCTATTTTTAAAAAAAACTCTATATTTTTCTCATTAAATTTTAGGGAAAAAAACAGTAATTTATGATGTTTGGATAGTTCTAATTATAACATATCAATGTATTTATGGTTGAACTTTACAAAAAAAAAAGGGCAAGGATGAAAATTCCCCGGAAATGATATAGATCAAAATGGCAAGAAAGCACTCATATTACAATCCCAAATATACAGAAAGAATTGCATCAATCCACTCATCTCTATCACTGTTGAAACTATATGTACCATATCCAAACCAAAAAAATAAAAACCGAAAGAAGACAAAAAAAAAAAAATTTTGGCAAGTCATCAACAAAATGGTTGAAATGGAACTAAAGCGTGAAAACAGAGGGAGCAAAATCAAAATATTCAATTGATATTTACGTGATGAAGAGAAATGGAGTCAGTTTGAAGAAACCAAAGCCACCACCTGCTGCTGTTGCTCATTTTCATCATCACCTTTCCACCATATCTTGAACTCATCATCACCATCATCATCATCATCCTCTTCATCTTGATTTTGATTTTCATCTTCTTCAAGCTCCATTAAATTGGGTTTCAAAAGATGAGCTCGCTTGTGGCCCCCCAATGCCTGCCCTGATCCAAACACCTTTAAGCACACATCACATTGATGTTTTCCCTCCTCCATTTCTCTAACTACTTCTTCACATGCTTTCATACAAAAATCTTCAATCTCACCTTTCTTTAAAGATTTCAACCCATTATTCCTCCCAATTTCACAAAATCCCATTTCACATTCATCAGCATCATTAAGCTTTGGCATCCCCAATTCAACCCCGGCATAATACCTCCCAACTTCTTGGAACTCCATTGTAACTCTATCTTTTTCTTCTTCAAAATGACCTGTTCTATACAATGGTGATTTAGGTTCAAAACAACGAAAATGACTACCCCCATTAGATTCAGAACTAAACTCAGCCCCAAAATTACCCACCCCTTTGGACAGCATCAATAAAGAGAGAGCTAACTCTTCAACATCATGTTCTATTCCATCAACAACAGAAGAAGCTGAATATTCAATCAAATCAGAAGAAGAAGAACAATAAGGGTAGTTTGAACCACTTAACTTAAACCTCGTCCTTCTGGATCTCTTCCGCCGCAAAAGCCCCACAGTTTCGCCCTCCGATTGGTCGGTGCCAATAACTGACGATTGACAATGAGACTTCATATGAGAAGTGAGAGATTTAAGATTTTCGAACTCCTTATTACATTCTTTACATCGGCGACTCGGTTCCTTTCTTCTTCCAGAATGATGCCTCATATGCCCAAACAGAGCCTTAGAGGATTCGAACCCTTTGCCGCAGATTTTGCAGTGATTTTCTTGCGGAGGGTTTTCGCCACTTTCCCCATTTCGAGCTGAAAATTTCCAAGACTTTTTGGGGTTTTCTCTCAGGCTATAGGAGCCGGAGATTGAGTTCTTTTTGCGCTTTTTGGGTGGATTTTGGTTGGTGCGATGAGACCTCATGTGGCCGCCTAAGACTTTGCCATTTGAGAAGCTCTTGTTGCAGAGCTTACAAAGGTGCTGCTTCTGTTCTTGATGATCTTGAAGTTGAAGCTCCATTGATTGATTTTGAGTAACGTGTTGAGAGAGAAAAAAGAGAAACCCAGATAATAAATCGAGGGACTTTGAAGGGAAATGGGAAGATCGACGACATTCAGATGTAGAATGAAGTTGAGAGGCAGAGTTTATTTCAATGGATCTTGAATTGCGAAAGATGAATGGTTGAAATGAAAAATCAGTGAGTTTGAGAAATGAAAAATGGTTTGCTATTGTGAAAGAAAAACAGCGAGTTTAAGAAATGAAAAATAGTTTGCATGAAAACTAAAATGGAAGCAAGCATCTAGGGAAATGTTGCATTGCACTATGCTCTTTATTTTTCTTTTTCTTTTTCTTTTTTCAAGAAAAGAAAAATACCTTCTAGTTTAATATTGTATTAAATTCTTTTAAACCAAATCAAAGTTTAAAGAAAAAGAAGTCACCTTATCTTGTTGTCCTACTTCAACGCATATTTTCTTTCACCCAAACATACTACTTTGATCTCAACTTTAGAATGAGTCCTTATATTTTCAATTAAATGTCTAAATTTACTTCTTGTTGTTAAAGTAAATCATACAATAGTTTCCACAATTAAATTATTGTTTACCCTAGCTTTCCAGTTAAAATAGCATATGGGTGTTTGGCGTTTAGGAGCTTAGAAAGTCCTCTAATAGTTTGTAGAGTTCTCTCTATTTAAATTTTGTACTTCTTGAACACTCAAAATGAGTAGAAACTCCTCTATTTATGGACTTTTCATGAGGTCAGTGTAATTTTTTAGCACTCAAAATAAAATTAATGTTTATCAACAAAAAACAATTTATTATTTGATTTTATGTTTTTGTTGAATGAAAAATTCTTTATGCGAGAAAAACAAGCTATGCAGTATAGCTATGATTTAAACGTGTTTTAAATGCTAATTCTTGAGAGATGCGAGAAGACAAAGCTATGCGATAGCTATGTTTAAAAACACTATGAGAATGAAAACTTGAGTCTTTCCTGTTTTAGTTTTCAACTATGTAATATTGATCATGACTATTCGATAACATGAGCTATGCGAGATAGCTATGCGGAATGTTAGAACATCTCATTGCATTAGTTGACATACTAGACGAGATGGTCAGACATGATGAGACATATTAAAGTCATGATTTTTATCACATGATTAAAAAGAATCAAACGTTTTATTACCGTTTAGTATTTAATAAGTCAACATCACCCCTCCATAAATAAAAAGGTTACAAATTAATTCCTCAAAATTAATTTCCAATGGTCTATTGATTCCCTCATACTATATATACATTTTCTTCATTCTTTCATAAGATGCGAGAGATATTTTCATTAAAAAACTCTCTCTAAAACTTATTCTTTTGAGTTTATCGAGAAATTTTAAGTGTTTATCTGAGTGCTGAGATTCCAATTGATTTTTATGCAAAATCAATTGAAGAACAAATGTTGTTTTATCTTGGAGACGGTGTGGCAATAATTCTGTTTGCATAAAGGAGCAGAGATGTGAAACGTTTTAAAGAGAGCGTGATCCGCGACTCAATCATTTCTTAACCCATCTTTGTTTTCTAGCTTTGCGTGCTGACCACTAAGCGTTTTGTCCACTTGGCAAGATAATCAATGCGTGACTGGACTATGCAAGAAACGGTACCTTAAGTGAGATAAAGGGCGAAGTGCAACAACAATTTTAAGACGTATCAATCTGCTGCGATGGTCGGATCATTCCAAGGCGATTTGAGTTCCTCTGACCTCAACCGTTCTTTTCGTTTTGAAGGAGCAAATTTTAAGAGGTGGAAACAAAAGATGTTTTTTCTTACTTTGAAGAAGGTGGCTACCGCATGTACCTTTGAAGAGCCAAAAATCCTAGAGTCTAATCAAACTGAGGAGCATGTCAAAACTCATACCACGTGGTTAGAAACCAATTTTATGTGTAAGAATTTAATACTTAATGATCTTACTGATGAGCTGTATGATTATTACAGCACAATGTCTACTACGACAGAAGTTTGGGGTGCGTTACAAAAGAAGTATGACACTGAGAAAGATGGATCTAAGAAGTATGTGGTAAGCCGATACTTGCACTATCAAATGACGGATGATAGATCAGTGGAGGCTCAATGGCATTAGATTCAGAAGATAGCACATGATATCATAAGCGAAGGTATGCAGCTTGATGATCAATTTCAAGTTGCGGTTATTATTGATAAATTACCTCCTCTGTGGAAGGATTTAAAAAATACTCCACAAAACCAAGGAGTTCTCGCTGGTAAGCCTCATCACGCGATTAAGGATTGAGGAATAGGCAAAAAGACATGACCAAAAGGAAGAGGTGAACGCAATTCCTAGAAAGAAGGCAAACGCAGTGTTGAAACCAGATTTGAAGCCTAAAGGAAATAAAATGAAATGCGAATCCAACAAGCAAAACAACTTGCAAAGACCCCAGTCCAGAAGTACGGTACAAATTGTTTGCTACAATTGTAATAAGCCTGAAAACTTAGCTAAAAATTGTAGAAATAGGAATTGTCCTACTGCGCAGGCGAACCTGGTAGAAGATGAATATGTAGCTATGATTTCTAAAGTTAATGTCATTGGAGGGTCTGAAGGTTGGTGGCTAGACACAGGTGCATCTCGCCATGTCTGTCATAACCTTAGTTTATTTAGAAAGTATAATGAGATAAAGGATAAGAATTTCTTTCTAGGAGATCATCACACGACTAAGGTAGCAGGCGTTAGAGAAATAGAACTGAAATTCACAACTGGCAAAACACTTGTGTAAAAGGAAGCTCTTCACACGCTTGAAATTCGAAAGAATTTGGTCTCTGAATAACTCCTCAACAAAGCTGGCTTCTCGCAAACTATAGGGTCAAATTTATTTACTTTAACTAAGAACAATGTTTTTGTGGGAAAGGGCTACGTGATAGAAGGCATGTTTAAACTAAATTTATAAACGAATAAAAATTTAACTTTCGCTTACATGTTGTCTTCCTTTAATGTTTGGCATACTAGACTTTTTCATGTTAATAAGAGACTAATTAGCAACATGAGTAGGTTAAATCTTATACCGAAGTTATCTATGCATGAATTTGAGAAATATGCATATTGTAGTCAAGCTAGTATAACAAAAACTTTGCATAAGTTTGTAACTAGAGTAGCAGAGCCTTTAGAATTAATACATTCTGACTTATGTGAATTTGATGACATTAACTAAGAACAGTAAAAGGTATGTAATAACCTTTATAGATGGCTGTTCCGACTACACTTTTATTTATCTGCTTAAAAATGAAAATGATGCCTTTGACATGTTCAAGGTGTATATAACTGAAATAGAGAATCAGTTTAACAAAAGAATTAAGAGACTTCGTAGTGATAGAGGAACTGAATATGATTCAGTTGCCTTCAATGAGTTTTATAACTCAAAAGGAATAATACACGAAACTACTGCACCTTATTCTCCTGAAATGAATGGAAAAGCATAAAGGAAGAATAAAACACTAACGAAGTTAGTAGTTACTATCTTACTTGAATCAGGAGCAGCACCATCTTGCTAGGGTAAAGTAATTAAGACTGTTAATTATGTTCTTAATAGGATTCCTAAATCAAACAGTAAATCTTACCATACGAAGTCCTTAAGAATAAAACACCAAACATGTCTTATTTTAGAACTCGAGGCTATCTAGCCGATGTTAGAATACCTGATCCAAAGAGAAGAAAATTAGCCAGTAAAGCGTATGAATGTGTTTTCACTACAAGAAATAAGTTTTTTTCCCATCGCAGCAATACGTCACCGAAAACCCTCACCCACGTCAGGAAGGTTACCGCGACGTCGTAGATGATGTCGGCAGGAACCTCCGCTATGTGTGACTGGTAGTCATACATAGCGGAGGAAGAAGATAAAGTAGCAAACCTATACTTGGGTTTTGGGCCCCAAACAAGACTTTTTGAGTAGTCCGGTCATCTACCCAAAATTGTCTCGCATATCTCGTCCTCGATTAGTGGTTGAGAACCCTCTGGGACGGGCTGAGACAGAAGTTCCACCATTTGATTTTGCACAATAGAAGTTTGTAATTAAGTTTGAGAGATGATCAGACTTAAAAAGAGAATTGAATGTATAACAAAACATAAAATTTTCTTAAACTTACAAAAGCGTCCTCTATTGCTGGTGAAATGAACTCGCCACTATTACCGGCGTGCATATCTCTAAATAGCTCGACACGGTCCATCGAATGACCGTGTAGTTCACTGAGCTCTATTTGTCTCTGAAGAAACGACTTTGTGTCGCTCCTATGGTTGTAAAGCTACCGTACCCTAACAGTCTTGCACACATTTGATTGCTCCTACATTCCAAAAATGACGATGATTAAAACGTTATACTTTCAAACAAATTAAATGAATAAATGTTAATCGATTTCAACATAAAATTATATAAATCATCTGAAACTGTCGAGAGATGTAGTAGTCACAGAGAGAGTGCCAATCTTCCACCTGATTGACCAATCTCTGGGGTGGGCTTGCTTGTGCTTCTTTAGGACTACCAAATTTTTTAAAATGTCGATGGTTACTTGCCCTGAATTCCTTCCACACTGTGAGCATTTGATATTCAACAAACCGATTAAGTGATAGATCGTTTAAACCGAACACGAAAAATTACTATAAAAGAAATATGTTTCAAGTAGTATAGCTTTTATAGGGAATAAAAACATATATAAATGTTTATGAATTTACCGACTTACTGTTAGGCCGCCCTTGACGACCTTGATGTACTCTGGTAGTACATCTGCCCACTTCAGGACCCGAATAGGAAATGTGTCTCGTGTCAACACATCGATTGTGCAACTGAAATAAGGGGCGTGTGCCGAGACAGGTCTGTCCCCTCTAAAGGGGTTGAAATGGAAATTCTCCCCTTCTGCTGTATGTACCGCTCGACATCAATGTTTCGAGAATGTCGTCGTACTCTTCTCGCAGTGGGAGTAGAAGCCGGATGAGAGGGATCTACTGAACATGATCATTATTAGATACAATAAGCATAACTTAAAGACAGTTGAAAGAGATTATATTGAAAATGCTGGTTATTACAAACCTAAAGTGTCGCCTACTGACGACGAACCACCCGCGTTATCCAATGCGTCTAGATTAAGGAAATAGTCTTTCTCATGCGTACTACTCGAAAAGTGAGACTGTATTTCTGCAGACATAAAAATCAACAAACGTTAAACAAATGTGAGTATCACAACGTAATTAATATATAGAAAACTGACTAAATGTGGGTATACGTAAAAAAAATATTGTTATTCATCATCGTTTGACCCGCTTTGATGTGATGATTGTTCCTCATTTTCATCGTTTATTACATTTTCTGCGACATGAAGAACATTTGGTCTTTCCACTATTGTAGGATCAACTTCAGTCTTACACAGAATGTCATCCTCAATGATGTGTTTGTCCACACGATGTTTTGTAGAAAGAAGTTTTGTCAAAATAGTTATGGACTTTAGGTTATGATTTTTCAAAGATGGGTCATGATTTTGGAGGTAAAACAATGTTCTAGGTAGTGGCAGTGAGTCATGCATGTATGGGCGAGATGAGCATGCATTTTGGTCATAAAGGTTACTTTAGATCAGATTGCACGCACATGACAAAGTTCATGGCACAGCCGAGCAGCAAGGCATAAGCTCAGGTTGCGCGCATGACCCTGCCTTAAGAGGTTAGCACGACACATGGTATGCGGGGAGCACCAACGCGCGTGCCATGTGTTACAATCGTAGTGTTTCAACCGTGAGACGGACGATTGTGCGGCACTTGTTCTAACTCGATGAACAAGTCAGCCGATCAAAATCCAAAAGTTGTGGGTAACGTCGACGTATGTCGTAACCTTCCTTAGCGTTCTTGAGAAATTTATTTATAAAACGCGGGAAAGAAAGAAATACATTGAAATAGACGTTACAATAAGCATTAAAGACTGTCAATTGCAAGGAAAAAGGGTTGCTTGCAAAGAGTACAACTAATGCTTGGGCGGGGATTCAACTGGTATGTCTCCCCTATAGTACATTTTGAACATTTTCAGTTCTGGTAGGCTTGCATATGAAAATGCCGAAACGTCACACCCAAGCTTTATGACTTCAAATGAAAAGCAAATGCCTAAACTAAATATTGTGCTTAAAGATAAGATAAATGGGAGCTAATCGGAGCATATAACCAAAGGTAAACACACTTTGGAAAAATATGTCCGTGACACACTCCCCCACTTAAACAGTTGACGTCCCCGTCGACTGGCAAAGCTGGAACCCTTCGATCTTCAGCTTCCATGCTTCACGGTCTTGGTACGTCTTCCACCTGTTTCTTCCACGAGGAGGCTCTTCCACTTCACCATGAACTTGTGTCTCCTCCCCGTGGGTCTTCTTTTCCTCACTTCCTTAGTGAGGACTTCTTCTGCTTCTGCTTGTCCCTCGTGTCTTCTCACGAGGTAGTGATCTTCGTGTCTTCATAACCGAGTCAGTTTCAGATCGCCGTTTTGACAATGACCCAGTCTCTCACACGAAAATTTAAGGGGCAATATTTATTATCCACCCTCATTTCCTGCCGCTTCGAGGCTTCCTCTCGACCGGCCCGAACGACGTCTAACTTCTGCTTCCACCTCTTGGTACTGTTGCAAGCCTGTGGATTCTTATCAGCACATAAGGGACCAACAGGGCGCGACTGTACAGAACGTCAGCCGCAACCAATCTCGAACCGGTTTCTATCCGTTGACGAATTCATTGTAGTTAACACAAAATTGGGTTAGCTTCCACAACTAAACCCCATTCTTCTGTTCCGCCTGACTGATCTCAGCCAAACTCAGATCAACTTCAGTGACAGAGTTTTTCTGCATGGATTCCCTTGACGCGTTCCGCATTAGGCCATCCACTTGACGTGCCGGTATACGAGTCACCACGTACGGAATCTCATGACCCTTTCTTTGACTAAGGGCACCAGCTGCCCGATTACTCGTTCCTATCTTTGGTTTTGACTCAAAGTCAAGTTCGAGCAGGTTTCTCTGCCTCTTTGCTTGACTCAAAGTCCATTTTGATTGAGTATCAACGCGGTTGCTCACAACGTTATTCGTCTCCCTTCCATGTGTAGGTCCTTGGGAACACTTTCTCCCATCCTTCAGACTACGTACCGTGGCAAGCGTTCCTTCCCCAAACATCGCATAACTACCTTCTACGGTACTTTGTTTCTGACTCTCAGATGCGACAGGGTGTCCATTCCGCACTAGGGCACCACTCAACGCACGATTAGACGCCTCAGCGTAAGCTTCAACAGGTTGGGTCACATTCATGGACCCAAGAGTTGGTCCTCTCCTCGGGGCTTGCTTCGGAACACTGCTGTCCATATCCAACCGTTCTTCCTCTTCCTTCCGTAAGATGGCTTGATCTTCATATGGAGCTTTTGTAGGTCTAGTGAATCCTGCACTCGACAATCTTTGTGACTGTCTCCGGAGTCCAGTTGACTCTAACTGCGCCATACGACAATTACTCTTCGTAGGCAATTCTGACATGGGCAAACTATCACGTTTCCCATCACAACATTTCTTCACGACACACCTTGTGTCTTCCTGAACACGGCCCTCCCTCAGTTGCATGGCCGAGATCATTCTCAGTCCTTTGGGTTGCCGAAGGTCTGTCTGCACAACGGTGGGAGTAGACCCTGTGATCACCAGACATCTAGCTGCAGGCATCATGATCACTTGATGTCCGAGAAGGAATTCCATTCCGAGAACTACATCAAAGTCATCCATGCCTACAACTACGAAATCAATGAAACCGCTCCATCCTCCCAACTGTATCACCGCTCGTTTCACTACTCCAACGACGGGTAGAGATGTAGAGTTCACAACCTTCATTTTTTCCGTATCCTTCTTCCAATGAAGGTTTAATCGTTTGGCTTCGGCCACCGTTATGAAATTATGAGTTGCACCAGAGTCGACCATAGTGCTCCTTGCATGCTTTCGATTGATCCAGGTGTCAACATATATTAGGCCCCCTTTCGTGCTTCCCCTTGTCTCCCCCGCTTTCTTCTGAAGGGACGACAAGAGTCTTATGGCTCCCACTATGACATTTTGGATTTCCTCCACTTGCCCATCTTCCTTCTTTGGTTGACTCAGCTGGTCCTCTGAATCCGCAGCCAAAGAGGCTTGAAAGGCATAGAAGGCTGATTTATCCGGACATTCCCTTGCCAGATGTGGCCCGTTGCATATATAGCAACTGATGGGACGATTCGACGTGTTTGTACTATCACGTCTTTTCCAAGTGTCCCTTGTGTTAGACTGGGAAGGCTTGCGGTCTCTACCGGAACTTCTGTTTTCACTGGTAGCCTTGGGAGAATTCGGTCGGTTGTTTCTGTCTCTTCCAGGTGAAAAGCTTTGATGACGTCTCGCGTCATGAGAGTCACCAGACAGATCAAACAAACGTTCAGCTATTGCATAGGCTGACGTGAGGTCTTGAACTTTCTGCTCATACAGCTTAGTCCTTGCCCACGGCTTCAGCCCTTCGACAAAACTGAAGATTTTGTCCTTTTCGGTCATGTCTGATATATCCAGCATTAGCCCCGCGAAATGCTTCACATACTCTCGAATGGTTCCAGTGTGTTTTAATTCTCGCAGTTTTCGTCGAGCCAGAATCTCGACATTCTCGGGGAAAAACTGCGAGCGGAGTTCTTTCTTCAAACTGTCCCAAGTATCTATGGTGCAACACCCTTCCTGAATGTCCACATACCGGGATCTCCACCACAACTTTGCATCTTCAGATAGACGCATGATCGCCAATGTCACTTTGGCTTCTTCCGTATTAATGTTCGTGGCTTTGAAATACTGCTCAATGTCGAAGATAAAGTTTTCCAGTGCCTTTGCATCTCTTGCCCCACAGAAGGGCTTGGGTTGTGAGATCTTTATCTTGCCAACTGTAACTGCTCCTCCAGCTGGAGCTTGATTTTCCAACGCTCGCATTGTAAGGTTCACCTTCGTGTTCACCTCTGCGATTTCATTTCTAACGATATCCAGGGTGGCTCGAAAATCCCCTGTCATGTCGTTTATCATTTCCATTATGTCCTGAGAGTTATCTAGCTCAATAACTCGTTCTTCCATATGGGCAGCAGCGCCCGACGAACTGTCCCCACGCTCGTAGGTGACATTTCTAGTTCTCCTGATTTGTGACTCTAACGTGTCAACTCTAGCCAACAAATCTTGTATGGGTAATCCGTCCAGGCGACCGGACACCGCATCAATAGCATCAGCCCTCTTGGAAACTTCCTCAAGCCGCTTCTCAAGAAACCGGATGGAATCAGGAACTTCCATCAGGTGGAGCATCTGCTCTTCGATCTCCACCAATCGTTCTTCATGGGTCTTACCCGTTCGGTTTGCAGTCGACATCTTTCTGTCTCAACTGTCACTCAGCCAACTTAGGCTCTGATACCACTTGTCACAATCGTAGAGTTTCAACCGTGAGACGGACGATTGTGCGGCACTTGTTCTAACTTGATGAACAAGTCAGCCGATCAAAATCCGAAAGTTGTGGGTAACGTCGACGTATGTCGTAACCTTCCTTAGCGTTCTTGGAAAATTTATTTATAAAACGCGGAAAAGAAAGAAATACATTGAAATAGACGTTACAATAAGCATTAAAGACTGTCAATTTCAAGGAAAAAGGGTTGCTTGCAAAGAGTACAACTAATGCTTGGGCGGGGATTCAACTGGTATGCCTCCCCTATAGTACATTTTGAACATTTTCAGCTCTGGTAGGCTTGCATATGAAAATGCCGAAACGTCACACCCAAGCTTTATGACTTCAAATGAAAAGCAAATGCCTAAACTAAATATTGTGCTTAAAAATAAGATAAATGGGAGCTAATCGGAGCATATAACCAAAGGTAAACACACTTTGGAAAAATATGTCTGTGACACCATGCACGCGAGGGGCACTGGGTAGGCGACAAGCACACACGCGGCAACCCAATTGCAAGGTTAGCACGTGGCGCATGCCCCACCTCAGTAAGGTTAGCAGGCGGTAGGCCCCAGGTCATGCGCGCACGGCCAACCTCACTCATCATGTCAATGGGTACCGTTGGGTTGTTTTCGAGTTGTTTTGGGCTGTTATGATATTTTTTTAAAAAAAAATTAAAGGAACTTTTGAATATTTTCATGTTCAAGAAATTAATTATGGATAAAATATGACTTTTCAGGACAAGGAGGATTAAGAGAAATTCTCGAGACCAAAGCTATATTCAAGTGATTGTGAGTAACATCATGATTTCATGTTTTACAAGCAATAGCTTGTGAGTAACACATTGATTTCTAAATGTTATTATTAAACAGGTTTTCAGGCTTTACAAGCAATAGCTCATAAAATGGTTTGATAAACATGATTTCAAGTTCTTATACAAGCCATGCTTTTCATAAATGTTTACTGAAATGATGTTTCCAAGCTACGTTATGATTTCATGAATTCAAGGAAATGTTTCAAAACTTTCAAGGAAATATTTCATGTTTTCAAATGTTTTTATCCATACTCGAATATTTCATGAGACCTATTGTATATATGTGGTTAACTTCATACTGATGGTACTGTTGATTAACCTATTTTTAATTATGGGCCATAAAAAATGGTATAATTTTATGCCTTAAAGAGAAGGGTTAGCTACCCATCGACTGTCCCATCTTTGGACGAAGGGGTAAATACTGCCTATGGCTATGGAGGACTGTCTTCAAAAAGTTATGCCAATGTTTCAAGCGTCATGTTATCACTATTTACTGATAAATGTATTCAAGCTCCGATTTTATACTAAAATGTTTATGAAAGCTTGTTTTATAAAACTGTTACTCACTAAGTCTTTCGACTTACTTTTTCAAAATGTTTTCCCACTTTTCAGATACATATTGTGGATCTCCATGTGCTGAATATACTCCTGCCAGGCCAACTTGTTGTGTTTCATAATAGTATTGTGGTTGTTCAAATACTTATATCTTCATGTTTTGTTCATTATTCATGATACAGTTTATAAAGATTTCATATGGGTCACCCGATTTAAAGTATTTCAAGTTAAAAGACTTCTGTTGTTGATTATTTCACGTTTCCATGTCATGTGTCAGTTGAGTTTATTTAGGAGGCAAACGTTTTCATCTGACATCACACCACGTCTCGAGATGAGCAAGCAGGTGCTCGAGACAAGGTTTGGCAATTTAGTATAAAAAAGAATAGATTATTTGTCTCTTTTTCCTTGTTCCAGTTCATCTATCATTTGGCATCCAAAAGAATTTGTGCATCATCTCCTTATTCTGTCTCTCTGCTATTGTTTTGAACATTTTCGTTTTATTTCTATTCCTTATTCGGACAAGTGCACATTTGAGTAGAGGAACTGTGTTAACCTTGAAGAGCAACTAACAACAGGATTTGCATCCCAGTTGATCGCAATTATTTTGTCGTTGCTCTCAATTTACTATTTTGTTTGACATCCTAAATCTTTGATCTAATTTCACCAAATCTCTTATTTGGTTGCACATCATATTACAAACAGGTAGTTGGCTTGAATGTGTGCTGAACATATAAAAGGGTATATAATAATAATAATAATAATAATAATAATAATAATAATAATAATAAT
>CM046889.1:13031904-13151589 GCA_025688845.1 Cucumis hystrix
ATAATAATAATAATAATAATAATAATAATAATAATAATAATAATAATAATAATAATAATAATAATAAAAAAAAAAAAAAAATAAAAATAAAAATAAAAATAAAAAATAATAATAGAAAGGGAACAAGTGAATTGCTATGAAGCATTTTCAAGTGTACAAAAACACAACACAGAATCAGCTGAGGCTATCCTTTTTTCCCTTTTTTTCCTCTTCTGTTAAAATAGCAGTGAATTGCTTCTCTTGAGATGTTACAAAAGAAAGGGATATGGATTTCCCATCTAGAAGAGAAGCACATTGAAAAATAGATCTTTTAAATCATTTGTTTTGGCAATTTGCTCCACAAAACCAAAGCTTAATGACATGACTACTACTCTTTTGGCTCAGAGATGGCAAACCTCAACATGCTGAAGCTGTCTCACTACCTCCACCTGGAAGTGTCGGAACTATTTCCACTAACTTAGGCCTCTTAAACCTGAATTGATTCAAGGGCACAATTAAAAACAAAACAGAATATTTGGAGTAGCAAAACATAAAAGATTTTGGAGTTAAATACTCTACATAGTACTATACTCGGTAGCTCGATGGGCACGAAAAAGCATATTTCTTGCAGCAAATGGCAAGGGTAATTAACATCGGAAATCCAGAACAGCATAATCTCAATAGTCATGAAGTGTAGAAGAAATTAATACAAAAGATGGGAGAAAACAATACAAAAGAAAGTATTTTACAGAATATTTGAGATATTTGTGCATAATCTCCGAGAAATCTAGAAACGTTAAAATACTATTTATTTAGCATCAATATTGAGCCGAGAAACTACTTATTTTACTTTTTAATTGAAGGAAAAAACAGAAATATGTAACAATTTTTTGTTTTTATTATATTCTCTGAACTTTTAAATTAAAAATGGAAAATAACTTACGAGAAAATAAGTTTTTAAAATATCAAATAATTATATATTATATTTATTTTCATATTTATTATGCATTTTAATTTGATTTATATTTTGGAAAAAAGTAGAAGAGAAATAAGAAATTCCACACAATTTTTGAAAACATTTTTGAAGAATAAAAAACAAGAAATAAGGAACGTTACCAAAACGCTTATAGGAATGTTACCAAACGCTTATAGGAACATTACCAAACAAGTTCTAAACTCCAAAAAGTGTCATAACAAATATAAATTGGAAAGTAATACTCACCTTAAAGAAGAAATGTATTTTTCTATCTCTTGTTTCTGCTCGTCTTTATATATCAACCACTTTTCGCTTGGATTATCTGATCCCCAGCTTTCCATATCTATCAATTTAAAAAAAAAAATTGAAACAGAAAAGAAAAGATCAAAAGTGATAATTCAGGAATCCTGCTGAAATCACGACATATTCAAAATTAACCTTGCAGCAGAATATTCCCTTCACAAGCAAAGCCTCTTAATTTCCAAAATACACGACCATTAACATCCAACATGACGGGAACCGTCCTTGAAGCATATGATCTTTGTCTCCCTACAAAATCAATAATCTATTGAAATCTGCCAGATTAAAAGATGCATGACCAAAAATCATTTAATAATCTCTGTATACTTTCTTCAGAAACAAATAAGATTCATGCACCCACAAAATAATAATAATGGTAATACAGAATGTTTAAGGGCAGAAAAAAAGAACGAAAATTAAAAACCACAACATCAGCATGATTTTACATCACCCACATAACCGAAACATGTGATGTCAAATTTCAGCTCTGCCTAAAGGTTAACCAATTGAACGCTCAAGAATATTAGACCGCGTACCAAGCTTAAATTTTGTTTTAGTCCACTATTAACTAAAATCCTTTTTTACTATTGTGTCAATCTAAAAAAAACGTTTAAATTTCAATTTCCCAAAATTAAAATCCGATCTTGTGTCAACTATTTCATTTACTATCTGCGCCAGAAGAATTCACGACCTCAATTTCAACTAAACAGAATTATGGTATCAATTAAACAGCTTGAAGTTAGTGACTGTTTACTTGCTCATACAAGAATTTGAATACACTTTATATATGATCTGAGGGACTCACCAAGCTACCACGAAAGCCCACTTTTAAACCCAAGCAACACATTTTAAGTCAAATCCTAATTGTTGACAAATGATTGTCCTTATTTCTCATTAAGATGAAACGACAGGCATAGATTAATTAAATAAGACAAATAATGACGACAGCAAGAGAAAAATAATTTCAGAGCATACTCTTAGATGCCAATTCCAAAGCTACAAGCCTCTCAGCTTGAGCTTCAGCTACTTCATTTTTTATTTGTGAAATAATAGCATCATTCTCTGCAATTGAAAGGGGAACACCATTCTTTGCAATTAGAGCTTTGGCCAATTCATCTTGCAATTTTTGCTTAGCTTGTTTCTCCTGTTATGAAACAAAGACAAATGAGTCTAAAATTGAAGCTAAGTAACTTACAAGCTTTATAGACTACACTGCCAATCTAGTCACCTTGTCCTTCAGTGCAGCAAGTTTTTCTTTAACTTCCTTTTGTTCCTCCACAAAATTACTATTCTGTTGTTCAATCCAGCTTCTCAATTTTCTGGAAAGAAAACAGAATGGAAATTTGACAATCAGCCAAAAAAAATACCTAGAGAATAACGTGTGGAAAGCAAAACACCTCAACCTGTTCAAATAGCATGCTGAATGGCTTTACTTACGTAGTATTGAGAGCCTCATCACATAGGTAAGTCAATAGTCTGAGCTTTTTTGAGAAGCCTAAGTCATCATAACAATTGTCACCTCCATCAAAGTAATCTGGTTTCAGATCATTCAACTTAAATGGGGATGCAGAAATGCATTTCTTCAGGGCCAGCAACCATGAGCTTCTGTCATTTGTGGGACTAGGGATTGCAGATCTAAGAATATATGACAGTAAAGATTAAAGACTAAAGAGTATATATCCAATCACATAATAGAAGTAAAAGTCTCGGCTTATAGCCATACTCTTCATCCATATCCTTCAATATCAGGGACAAGAGTTGAATATGAAATCGAACAGTGAGTGAATCATGCACTCGACATCTTCTTCTCTGAATTCTCTCCCGCATTAGGTCTTTGAGTACAGACTCAGCATGCCCTTTCTTTAAATTAAGAGCCTATCCACGAATAAAAAGGATCCCAAAGGAAAAGAAAATCAACAGACACGGTCAGTGGCACAAAACTATGAACTCGTACACAGAATTCAACAAGTACTAGAAAACAACATTTTGTCGCTCATATTTTATGCTCGTGGATGATCTATAAATGACCTAGAGGAAACTTATGTTTTGAGGATAAGAAATAGAGTTATATTCAGGTCAAACTAGCAGGTGCTGTGTTCTCAGAAGAGAGTTTAAATTCTTGATTTAAGATTGACCATTAATCAAGTGTCAATAATCTAATCTGAAAGTGTTATGATATATTATTTTCAAGAGAACACAGGCATTTATTTCAACCCTTACGTTGTTTGTAATTTTAGAATTCTTTTTCTCAATAGCCTGTATTCTTTTCTAGCTTGCATGCACTATCGAGCAGAGATCATTTCTTAACTTCATATTCTGAATGTCTTCAGGATTTTGTATACCACATAATTATCAATCTGAACATGGAAAAGAATTTCTTTCTGGCTCAATGCATAGAAATTATCTACTAAGATTCTTTAACCATCGCTCAGAGTTTCTTATTTAATAGTAATAATAAAATGTTGGAGAAAACAACACAATCAATAAATCTACTCAACACCTTAAGATCTCATAATAAACTAACAATTTCCCCATTTTATAGCTAATCCAGTTTCCAATTCATGGTATCATACAATAATAAAATTCAAGTTTTATATAATAACTGAATCATCGAATACCACAGCCCCAAGACTTGAGCACAATGGCATTTGATTAACATTTGAACATCCAGTAAAAAATAATAACACATATACCTTGTTTTATTATTTTAACTCAAAAAAACTATTCTAATTATTCTAACTCTGAGACTGCACGATTGAGTCAGTAAAATTTTATTTCAAAATTGAACAAAAACTCAGTTGGAGGATTGAGTAAATTTTAGATTAATAATTAATTAAAACCAAAACACTTGTACCTTTCCAAAAGCTGCACAGAATTCTAAAAACTGCAGTGCATGACCAACATCATCTGTGGTCAGTTCGATATCTGCTACAGTTGTTAACCTTAAACCTGGAGGGAAAGGAACACTGGCACCAAATTCCTTGTTCTGAATATTCACAGAGCATTTTTTATTTTCCTGAGACTTTGTCGGAGGCTTGTCATGCACCTTTGTTTTGTTATTTTTCACATCTTTTGATGTGTTGGCATATTTGTGAATATTCAACTCTTTTTCTTCTTTTTTGTCTCCAGCTTTAATTAAATGATAAGGAACATCCTTTGAGGACCTCTTGTCTTCCTCTTCCACATCTGATGCTTTGGCATTCTCATGACCTGAACTGTTTTTTTCTCTAGCATCCTTGGGGCTGCTAACATCGGAGGCAGCATCCTTAGAGGTCCCTTTTCTGGGCCCCTTTTTCTTTGAGGGAAGAGAATCATTCCTCCCATTTGCTTCTGTTTGTTCCTTAGAAATTTCTCCTAATCTGGATTTTGTTGTGCTGCTCTTCTTCGAGAATTTAGCATCAACCTTATTTTCATTGCATATTTCTTTCAATTCTTCACGCTTCATTTCCTTCAACTTCTTTCTATCAAAATTTGGAGTTTGTTTCTGCAAATTCAAGTTTGATTCATTATTTCCATTTAAAGAATTTTCCTTCCCTTGTTTCCTTGGTGTAATCATGACAGACTCCTGTTGAAAACGGATGTGATCTTTGTAAATGAAAGCACATACAGGCATCGAAACCAAACCTCGAATCTAAAACCCTGTCGCACATGCATATTTCTTTGGTAGAAAACAAGAGAAACATATATTAAAATACACCACATAAAACAACCTAAAGACCATTGAGAAAAGACGTGACAATTGAAAGATAATTAATTTAGATTTGTAATTTATGTTATAACTACATTGTTCTAATTCAATTTAAATTTAGTTCGAATGATATAAATAAAATTGTTCTCTCAAAATCTTAACAAAGTAGCGAAAAAAATTAGAACATAATTTTCCTACTTTGAGAAAAAAAAGGAAGATCAGAAAATGAGAAAAGACTTGTATTAATGAAAACGCAACTATCAATTTGAGTTCAATATTTCTCTATGATATTATCCATGCATTAATGATTTAAAAACAAAATCCTAATAAATAATCTAACTTGATTCACTTTTGAAAGTTAAGATTATAATTGGTGTCTTATTTGTCTAAGATTTTAAGTGCTACAAGCCCCCAAAGTTTTGGGGAGTATAAATTGATCGGTTTTCCCTAAAATAAATAAAAACTAAAGTTAGATATATATAAATGAACCATAAGTATATAAAAAGTCATTTCCGAGAATGACTTTCGTATTATTCGTGTACTGTTCTAGCCATTGTTGATCAAATGCTACAACTTTTCCCTCCAATGATGAGAGCTAAAACCAATTGTTTGCGGTGGAAATCATTACATCTTGTTTTTTCAATTCTGTCATTCAAATCCAAGAGCACATGTCCATATTCATCTTTATGTGTTCTTGTGTTCTTGCTTTTTACTTAACCAAATACATGGTCTATCTGAAACCTTCTATAATGTTATAAATTAGCTATTTCGCATTTATTACAATCAGCTACACGTGTTCTTGCAAGTTACTGACAGTTTGTGAATGATAAAAAATACAATTAGACGGCCATTGAAGCATATGTTATTATACTGTATTGGCTCCCAAAACCCTTTCCATGAAGCAAGAAGACATGGTAGCTGATTATTGATACATTTTAAATCGTTATCAACTTTGTTACAGATTTGGAAGACGCCTTCATCAATGAGTTGGGCCCAATAATTGGGGGCAACAGTGTTATAGCATGCCCACAGGCTTGAAGAGTATAATGAATCAAGCTCAATAGATTGAGGACAGAGATTTAACTCTAAAGTTGCTCAAGACTTGCATGACCCACAAACATTCGGCCCAACGGAAACTGGCTAGTGGGCCGCAACCAAAACAACTACAAGCAAGACAATTGGGCAGATCCTTGACCCAATTTTGAGGAAAACTATGGCCTTAATAAACAAGGGTGCAGCGGCTAAAAAAGATCCTAATGTAGTAATGTAAAAAACTTAATCAATGTTACGTCTCAAAGGAGCAAAGTTAAAGGGTTTTACAACCATTGTGATAAAAAATTCACGACAGGCTACAAGTGTAAAAATTGAGAGTTGCACGCATTGCTACTACAAAACAAAGTCATGACAAGGCGGACACCAAATGCAGGGCACTTGTCAAATTCACCTTGAAATCTAGTAGGGATTATTGCACCTAGAACAATCAAGCTGAAGGGAAAGATTGGGGATGAGTAAATTCCCAATCTTACTATTCCAAAAAATTCAGTAAATTCTATTATTCTATCTTACTATTCCTATTCTTCCACTTTTTCTTACTGCTACTCGACTCATCATTTTCAGAACTTATGTTGTCTTTACCCTTATTTACCACCCTTAAGATAGAATTTACCGATACTATTCAATTGTTAATGTCTTTACCTGATAGTTGGGAACCATGAAAACGAAAGTGTCTAACTCAGTTAAGAATAACAGATTGAAGTTTTCAGGTGTATGTGATTTAGCTATAGCTGAAGAATTCATAAAAAGAGCAGTAGTAAAGAATCTACTGTAGGTTCAACTTTAGTAGTAAATAACGGTAAAGATAAGATAAGTTCTGAAAATGATGAATCAAGTAGCAGTAAGAAAAAGTGGAATAATAGGAATAAAGAGAGAGATTGTTTTTACTGTCACAAAAAGGGTCACTTCAAAAGTCGGTGTAGGAAATTAGAAGAGGATCTGAAAAGAAAACCAGACATAAATTTAGTTGATCTTGATGATGAAATTGATGATGCATGTGTTTGTTTTGAGAGTAACTCATAAAGTAGCAGCCACTCATCTGAATGGAAAATAGAAGGTGCAGCTTCAGTTCACATAGCATCATTTAGGAATCCTTTCACATCTTACACATCAGAACACCATGGTCTAGCGAGGATGGGAATGGTAGAGTTTCAAAAATAGTTGGAACTGAAAATTTTAATCTGAAGACGTGGAGAAAAATTAGTCTTATACAATGTCAGGTTTGTGCCTAGGATGAAGATAAGTCTCAAGTCTAGGCTTCAACCTTGATAGCTCCATAAATAAGTTATCTTAGTGTCTTTAATCTCATTCCTTTACAATGATTAATGTATTTATATGTTCATGTTTGTAGGATATCGAGCAATTCATGCATTTTGAAGCATTATAGGCCATTCAAGGTTAATTTGGAACAATTAGGATCTTTATCGAGCATCCAGGCTTCACAAGATGATGAAAAACCAAGAAACCCCAAAGGAACGCTTGGCACCGCCACACCAGTCACTGAGATGGAACATGTCCAAGATGACACAAAGTGACTGACGTCTTAACGACTACACCAACTTGCAGCACTAGAGACAAAGGCGAACCAACACAATAGCACCATAGTGATGCCTCGATTTTCATAAATACATCTTCTTTCAGTTATGGTTTGGTGTGGAGAGAAGGAGAATTGGGCTGATTTTCAGAGTTTAAGCTTGGTTTTGGCCATTCTTGGCCAAGCCCATGAGATTTGTTTCCATTTTGCATCATAATGAATATTATGGCATCAAGCATCGCATTTGAATGACTAGCTAGGCCCCAAACGTTGGGCATCTATCTATGTATTTATGAGATTTTGATGATTGCCATGGGTTTTTCTAATTCTTTCTTGTTTCTACTTGTTGTAAGCCATGTTCAATGTATGTTCGATTAATGCGACAAGATTAGACCTATCAAAGCGTAGCTTGTTCATGTATGCTATGTATGTTGGGATTCACAACGAAAGCATGCTTGATTTGAGTAGTAACTAGGTTGAGTTATAGTTACGATTCGACTGCTACCATTACTAGGGTCATCAAAAACGAAAGATAATAAAACCTAAAGTATAGAGAAGTGTAAGCTTAGACAAGGACAGTTTAATCTAATGTCATAATCAATCCAAATGCTTAATGCAATTAACTAAATAGAAGGCTTTGCATGACAACTATTTAGCTAATTTAGGAATCGATATCAGTTGATTTTCTATCAAGGGAGTCTATCCAACATTATTGAATAGTCTACTAGGTTTGATAAGTAGATAAGTTATTAACTCAATTCGCATGATAAATCTATGAACTAATCTATAAATAGCCCAATGGATTCTTAGTCAACAAAGGTAATCCCGTCCATCACTCTCTCAATCTAACTTACTTTTTGTTATAATACATATATATAAGATCTTATTAGTCGTTTGTCCATTATTGTAATTTACTTGTCTTTGGTTTCCATGTATGCCTATATATATTGAACTCTATTGCATAGGATCAAGTGAGTTATTTCATATTTTCCTCTAACTTCAACATGGTATCAGAGCGTTAGAGAAAATTAGGATTTGAGCATTTAGAAACCTTTTGTAACATTTAGGTTTTTATGGAGGGGTGGGTTTATAGTTTTGCCCACGGTCACCGTCATTAGTTTGTTTGCCGTCCATCGGCGCCACCGGAAATTTGTTCTTTTATCGACACCGCCCTCAACTAAAAAAGGAGCCTAGACACCTATCTACCAAACCCCAAATTTTCGAAGCCATTCAACCAACGCGAGGCTCACACGCTGCCTCTTCCTCCGCCGCAAGATCCACAGGCCAGCGCTTGAGAGTGTGTGGTAGATCAATTTTGTGCTCTATCAGCTGGGTTCGTCTCCATTTGTGTTTTCCAGTTGATCTGTGTATTTGGTTCCTCTGAAATCTAATCGAGTGTGGGAGTCTTTAAAAAAATACCCTTTTGGTTCTTCGGATTTGTTACTGTTTTGTTCTAATTTGGGATGTTGTTGGTTAGAATCTTCCATCTTGGTTTTCAATCCCACAGTGATATCTCATTTGGCTCAATTACAAGCTCATCTATCCATGATTTATCAATTAAATTGTTGAGAGCATCTCCTTCATCATTAACATGTGCCCCTATTACAACCATTGCTAATTTAGGTAACATGAATCATTGTCCCTTTTCCTCCTCTACACAATGGGTCTTAGACTCCAGTGCTACTGCTCATATGATAGGTAATTCCAAATTATTTTCTACAACTATATCATCTACATTCATTACTAGTTACCCTAGCAGATGGATCAAAGTCTTCTGTTATTGGATCTGACACTGTAAATCTCACTCATCCCTTTCTCTGTCATCTGTCCTAATTTACTTCAATTGTCATTTAACTTGCTCTCTATTAGTCAAATCACTTGTGATCTTAATTGTTGTGTCTCATTCTATCCTGCTATTGCTTGTTTCAAGATCTTACAACAAAGAAGATTATTAGGAAAGGACATGAATCTAGAAGACTTTACACTTTCGATCACCAAGTATTGATGTCAACAACTATTGCTTGTTCTGGAATTATTTCTCCTTTTGATGCCCATTGTTGTTTTGGTCAACCATCCCTCTAAGTTTTAAGAAAGCTTTGTCCTCAGTTTTATAACATGTCTTCATTGAATTGTGATTCATGTCAGTTTGCCAAATTTCAACGTCTTAGCTCCAATCCTAAAGTTCACAAAAGGGCAAATTCTCCTTTTGAGTTAGTTCATCATGACATTTGGGGTCCATGTCCAACTGTGTACAATTTAGATACTTTGTTGCCTTTATTGATGATCACTCTCGCATGACTTGGTTATATTGTATGGAAAATCGTTTTAAGTTTCATTCTCATTTCAACAATTTTCATGCCGAAATTCAAACACAGTTTGGTGTATGCCTTAGAACCTAGAGAAGGGACAATGTTGGTGAGTATTTTTCAAAGCACTAAATTTGTATTTGTGTACACATTGAATCATTCACCAATCATCCTGTGTTGATACTCCATCCCAAAATGGGGTTGCAGATTGAAAGAATAGGGATCTTCTTGAAACTGCACAGGCATTATCCTTTCAAATGCATGTTCCAAAGCATTTTTGAGTTGATGCAATTTCCACAACTCGTTTTCTTATAAACTCCATGCTTTTGTCTGTTCTTCAAGGTCAGATTCCTTATCATGTTCTCTTTCTAACAAAACCATTGTTTCATATTGAGCCTAATTTGACAAAATTAGACCTCAAGTCTTTGAAGTGCATTTTCTGAGGCTATTCTCATGTTAAAAAAGGATAAGATGTTATTGTCCAAGTTTGAATAGATATTTTGTCTCTCGCGACGTTACTTTCTTTGAGGATAAGCCTTTCATTGCCCCTTTGCCTATATGAGTCAGGGGGAGGCAAAGGATGATCTTTTTCTTTATACTCTCACATCTCCAACTCCCTCCCCTACTCTACCTCCAACACCTGCCCCTAATCGTCCACCAATACCTAAACTCTACTCTAGCCAGCAGCAACCTTCAGGTAAATGTTCTGTCCCAAAAGACTCTTTGTTATCGAATTCAAGACCAGGTGATGACCTTCCCATTGCTCTTCGTAAAGGTAAACGTTCTTGAGCTTATCCTATTGTGTCTTATGTATCTTATGACCAATTATCATCTCCTACATGTTCATTTGTTAAATCTCTTGACTCTGTCAAGATATCTAAGACCGTTCATGAAGCTATCTCATTATGGGTGGCATAGTGTAATGATTGAAGAGGTGAATGTCTTAGATGATAATGGTACTTGGGATTTAGTGTCACTTCCTACAAGAAAGAAGACCATTGGGTGCAAATGGGTATTTCACATTAAAGTTAATCCTGATGGGTCGATAGCTTGTTTAAAGGCATGCCTTGTGGCCAATGTTTTAAAAGGATCACTAAGGCGCTCGCCTAGGCTCAAGTCGAGCAGATGGGGCTTATTTGTGAAGAAGCGAGGCGTATTCACTAAAGCCCGGCTTAGGAGCGCGCCTTTCTTGAGGCGCGCCTAGGCTTAAGTTGCATTAAGCGTGGGCTTTTTTATAACTAATGGGCTAGGCTTTAATTAAAAATAAATTATTATATAGGTTTTTTAAACCTATTACATGAAAGTTAAGAAACAACTCTTCTTCTCCTGCATTGCTTTTCTTCAACGCACGTCTTCATCTACCTCTTCCCTTCCCTTTCTGCTTCATCTTCAAATAATATTTTATACATTTCAAAGAGCAGTTTTCTGTTGTGTTCTGTTTTTTTGGTAGAAAACTAATTTTATAATATTTTATACATTAGAGTTAAGTCTCAATTCCACCTTGGTTATATACTTATATTTTATAATATTTTATACATTGTTGATCTGCTCAACATGTGTGTTATATTTTATATTATTTTATACATTGTTGATCTACTCAACATGTGTGTGTGTGTGTATATATTTTCTTTTCATATATAGTGCGCCTTCTGGAAAAAAAACCACCTTTTTGTGCGCCTTGCGCCTAGGTTCCAGAGGACCATTACGCCTTAGTGCGTCTTGAGCCTTTAAAAACACTGCTTGTGGCTAAAGGTTATGCTCAGATGTATGGGGTTGAGTATTTTGATACATTCTCTCCTGTTGCTAAGCTTACTTCTGTCGGGATATTCATTTCTATGGCAGCATCTCAAGATTGGCTTTTACATCAACTTGACATTAAAAATGCCTTTCTCCACAATGATCGTCAGGAGGAAGTCTATATAGAGCAACCACCTGAGTTTGGTGCTCAGGAGAATGATAACGTGCGTCGCCTTTGCAAATCCTTGTATGGTTTGAAGCAGAGTCCACGTGCGTGATCTGGTAAATTTGGTAATGCACTTGAGTAGTTTAGAATGAAGAAAAGCAAATCGGATCACTCAGTTTTCTACCAAAAATATACTAGTGGAATTATTCTACTTGTTGTATATGTTGATGATATTGTTATAACTGGCAGTGATACATCAGATATATTGTCTCTCAAATCTTTCCCCCAAAGCCAATTTCACACTAAAGATTTGGGAGTGTTGAAGTACTTTTTGGGCATTGAAGTGATGAGAAGCAAGAAGGGTATTATTATGTCATAGAGAAAATATGTGCTTGATTTAATATATGAGATAGGAAAATTGAAAGCCAAGTTGTGCAATACTCCGATGATACGTGGTTTACATTTGTTGAAAGATGGAGAACCATTTGAGGATCCTGAGAGATATAGAAGATTCGTTGGAAAGTCAAATTACCTTACAGTAACACATCCAGACATAGCTTATTCAATAAGCATTGTGAGTTAGCTTATGACCTCACCCACAATGGAACATTGGGATGCAGTACAACAAATTCTATGTTACCTTAAGATTGCACCTAGACTTGGGATTTTATATAAAGATCATGGCCATATGAACATTAAATGTTTTCAGATGTTGATTGGGCGGGATCAAAAGAAGACAAAAGATCAACTTCTGGGTATTGTGTTTTTGTTGGATGCAATTTGGTCTCGTGGAAGAGTAAGAAGCAAAATGTAGTTTCAAGATCAAGTGCTGAGTCAGAATACAGAGCAATGGTACAAGCTATGTGTGAAATAATGTGGTTACATCAACTCTTGATTGAGTTGAGTTTTAATACTACAATTCTGACTAAGTTGTGGTGTGACAATCAAGTTGCTCTCCATATTGCATCTAACCCAGTATTTCATGAGCGTACTAAACACATTGAAATTGATTGTCATTTTATTTGAGAAAAAATACAAGGTTTGGTATCCACTAGATATGTGAAGACTGGAGAACAATTAGCGGATAACTTTGAATGGAGTTCGAATAAAGTACCTATGTAACAAGTTGGACATGATTAACATATACGCTCCAGCTTCTGGGGGAGTGTTATAAGATATATATATACATATATATAAGAGATTATTAGTCATTTGTCCATTGTTGTAATTTAATAGTCTTTATTAACGTTTCCATGCATGCCTATATATATTGAACTTATTCATAGAATGAATCAAGTGAGTTATTTAATATTTTCCTCTAACTTCAACATTTTCCACTTGACATTTCTTGCGTTTAGTTTTTTGTCAAAACAAAGACCAACCCACCCCCACTCCCCGCTCCCCTCCCAATTTTTACTGCTTTCCAAAGACATATACATCTTGTAGAAATTCTATCTTAGACTATGGTTCAACCCAATCTTGCTACTAACATTACCTATCTTGAAGCTCACTGGTATATTATACATTATAAATGTTATTTGATGGGTCGAAGAAGGCTTCAACACCCTCATTTTGGCATAGCATCAAACCTCATGGTTTGTACTCTCCTTTATCCATTCAAAATGGTCCTTGGATGGATATATCAATGAATTTTGTTTTAGGCTTACATAGAACTCAAAAGATAGAGATGTCTTTGTTGTGGGTGATAGATTTAGTAAAATTGCTCATTTATTCATTGTCACAAAATTGATTATGCAAAAATATTGCTTTTTTTAAAATAAAAAAATTCTTTGATACAATGAAAAAAGACTAATGCTAAAAAATATATGATACCAAAAAACAGACAAGACAACAGAGACAATACAAATCTTAAATAGACAATATGTGTTTGACTAAAAGCAAATGTTTTAAATAGAATTATTAGTATAGTTCAATGAAAAACACCAAGAAAAGGCTACAAGATGAGCAAAACCCAACCTATCCGTCCATGCAAAACACTTTGTTGGCTGAGGTTGTGAGATTACATGGCATTCCAAAAACAATGATTAGTGATGTTAAATTTTAAGTCAGTTTTGGGGTGTTGTGAGATTAAATGAGAACTAAGCTTGTGTCCTCAACTACTTATCATCCTCGAACAGATGGTCAAACCGAGGTAGTTAATAGAACCAAGGTTGTTAACTCGTGAAACATAACGCATTGAAATGAAATTTTAGTATATTGTGCATCAAAACATACTGTGTATCATAAGTTTCAAATTTATAAATAACATTGAAATATAAATATATTTACATAAATAGCAAACTCTAAAATAGAGAAATAAATAGCTAAATATTAACTAGCTTCTAAGCATACCATTTAAAAAATTGTAAAGAGAAAAAGACTATTTATAAAAAAAAAGATGTAGTAAATAAAATTAAATGTTTACCATTCATAGAATTAGCATATAATAAGGTTGTCCATATTACTACCAAATGCACTCTTTCAGAAACTGTTTATGACCCATGGCTTGATTTTTTATAAAAGTAACGACTTTCATTGAGAAAAAATGAAAGAATACAAGGACATCCAAAAACACAAGTCCACAAAAACACCTCACCTAAAAAAAGGGGTTACTGAGGGAATAATTACAAAAGGCCTTCGAAACCAAAGCCCAAAGGGACACATGAAATCTCGCTAAAGACCATACCTCGTTTGGGCCCTATATCCCTACCGCTAAACACCCAATCATTCCTCTCACCCCAAATATCCCAAATCACAGCACACACCCCAACAGACCACAAAAAGCAACCTTTCTCCTTGAAAAATGAATGGAGGAGGAACTCCTTGATCGTCGTGCAAAACTTCTTTAGCCAACTAAACTAACATTAAACTCCTGCAAGAAAGAGCTCCACATAATCCATGCATACTGACACTCCCAAAAGAGATTATCGCGGTCTTCCTCTACCTTCCAACAAAGAATACAACAAAAATGCCCAACAAGTGAGGTTTTCCTCCTAACAAACCTATTTGTGCTCAAACGACCAAGAAAAACTTGCCAAATAAGGAACCTCAGCTTCCCAAGGACCTTAATCCTCCAAACAACATAAAAAACAGGCTCTCTAGTGGGAGATGGATCCAACAACAAGGTGAACAAGGACTTGCACGAGAAACCAAGACTAGGGTTAGGACTCCAAACATGAACATCCCTTCTCTCCTCTCTCAAACCATGTCCTCAAGCAAAGACAAAAGATGGAGGTAGTCCCCTTGAATGCCCATGCCTTGATTACCTATGCCCCCCAACAAATCTGTGAGTTTTGATGCAAATGCTAATGTTGAGTTTGGTCATAAATTGCACAAGTAAAGAGCAAATTGAGAAGGAAAATTTCATGGCTGCTTCAAAAATAAATAAGGTATGCAAGATTTTAGACTTCAAACCGAGAGATTAAATTTGGGGTGAAAGGAACGATTTCCATCTAAAAGAATATCCAAGCTTTTGTCATGTGGAGATGGACCATTGCAAGTTCTAAAGTGCATCAATGACAATGCTTATAAAATTGATTTACCTGGTGAGTATGGTGTTAGTGTAACCTTTAATGTTGTTAATTTGAGCACTCTCGATGTAGGTGATGACTATGATTCTTTTTTCGAAAAGGAGACAAACTTCTTTATTAATGATAAAATGATTCAAGGATGTTGTTCTCAAAAGGGGGAGGATAAGGTGTGAACTAAGGAACATCAATTGTCATGCCTCAAGGGCCAATTACAAGCTCGAGAGCCAATAAGCTACGACAAGCTTTAATCATTTATAACCAAACTCTAGTGAACTAGACAAAGGAGGTTCTAGAAGATGCTGGAGTCCTTCACATGATTTGCAAACTTCAGCTTCAAGATGAAGATGTATTGAATGCATTCTAACTTGCATGTAATAAACTCATAACTTTATAAAACTTTAATTCAAGCTACTCCATGAATGGTTACGAGGACAACACGTCTTTTTATTACAATGTTTTAATTGAAATTTCAGTTTCTGTTTCTCACAACCTTACTTGAATAAGATCTGGTCTATAGGTTGTACAACTATGTCCTAGAGTTCTAAAGTTTCTGTTTATCATTTAAGCCTTGTTTTTATAGGGGAGTTGTGGAGAATTGTAACTCGTTCGGGTTACTTTTTCCTCCATAAATAAGCCATTGAAGATTTTATCTCTTGGTCTTTTTTTGGCCACTTTGGTTTAGAGTCTTGAAAGGTTATATAAAGCCCTCTTTTCCTCCATTATAAACATAATGAGAAAGGTTAATGAATTAAGGTTTCTTTTAGCTTTGTTGTGAGATAAATTTTCATATTGCACTTTCTTGTGTTTCGAAACTTGCAAACTACAGACATTCAAATGATGTTATCAAACCTCTTGTGGAGTGATTCAAATCACTAGTTTAGAAAGAGTTTCTTTACTCTTGCTCTTGATTGTCAAGGTATTCCATTCCAAAAGCTTTTTCCTCTAACTGATTACTTATTATTTTCAGGTTATTGAGCATTAGTCTCTTTTCATTTTATCAATAAAACTTTATGTTTCCTTTTTTAAAAATATCTAAATGTCTTGTTCCTCAACAAGGTTGCTAAATCCAATTATCGGGAATTACTTAATAGTCCTCATTCATCTCTTTTTGAACCTTTTGTGCTTTTACCTTTCTATTTTGTGTTTCCACATAACTAAGATAAAGCCATAAGCCTATACGATCATAAGCAAACATCAACCGGTATTTAAAGAATCTAGATACCTAGTTCTTTTCTTTTTTAAAAGAAGAAGAAAAAAAGAACTTATACCAAAGATCTAACTTCGTTCTAGCTTCCATGTTAAGAATTAATTTGTTTATAAAAAAAATTAAAAAAA
Organism: Cucumis hystrix; assembly: GCA_025688845.1. NCBI lineage: Eukaryota > Viridiplantae > Streptophyta > Magnoliopsida > Cucurbitales > Cucurbitaceae > Cucumis > Cucumis hystrix. Next base: position 13,048,509 of record CM046889.1, read on the forward strand.
ATAACCTCAAAAGTTGCTACATCATTAGAAGGAAGAGTCGTCCTGTTGGAGCACTCTCAACAAAGCCAAAACAACAATAATTGTTTCCATATAAGCAACAAAAGAAGACTACTTTTGCCATGGCCTCATAATCCCACCACAGAAATCACTGATACCTTAAAAGTTTGAATGCTCCTAAACTTTAACCAACCTTCATATAAAAGTACATTAGTCCTTTCATGTCAGCTTTCATTTCATTGCTCAATTTTCACAATAACAGAATCAACAGAAGCCCAAGCTCTGTTCTGGGCTAAAAGGTGAAGAAACGTAGGGTTGAGACATTTTATCCAAGTGGAAAGGACAACCAAGTATCCCTCTTTGAAGGACCAAAGGTAGAGGTTTCAAAGAATCAGCCTAGGTACAAAGAATAGTTACAAAAGGGACACATGAAATATAATCAAAGTCCAAACCTCACTGTGGTCCCTCTCTCTACCACAAAAGACCCGATCATTCCTCTCCCTCCAAACATCCCACAATGAAACTGCTACGAAATCAACAATTAAACAATAGAAGAACGTAAAGATTGACACACAGATATACATGGTTCACTAACAAGGTGTTAGCTACGTCTATGGGTAAAGGGAGAACAAATATTATTAGAGAGAACGTTTTCAAAACACAATATGGTGCCACTAGGTTAAAAAGTTTTTATATGCACTTCTCTAAACCCAGCCAGATCCCCTTACTGGGTTGTTAGTAGCGACACAACGAATTCAAGTAATTCCAACAGAAACGCATTGGTTTTACAAACCATCAAGCTAACATGGCAGGAAAAGGCATCATGCACTCATAGAGAAGAAAAGATAGAAAGAGGGAGACGAAAATGAGGTAGAGTACTTTTCAAAATACTGCATAACTCAACCTAGAATGTCTCCAACGAGAACTCCATTAACATTGAGAAATGCATCCACAGCATTTATATATCAACGTGAAAAAGGATATATAACAGCCAAAGAAACAAAATCAAACCTTGTCATCAGAAGCCTGCTTTTTTGGTGAAGCAGCTTTGCTTATCGTATTCTTATATTGATCTAAGCAGTCAGAACCATGCACAAGAAGCATCTCCGAGACAGAAGAAAACCCAGTTGCTTTGGCTGCATGCACTAGTAAACCAGTAGGTTTAAGACCTTTTTTCTTCCTGAAAAATCGCTATACTCGATCAAATCAAGATCATCCGAGTTCATGCAATCAATTTCAATCTAAGAACTTCGAATAAAAATTGGATAAAGAAAAGAACAATGATCAGAGCTCCAAATTTACATGCAAACGCTGCAATTGCAAAGGCCTCTGCACTTGGGACAACTCCAGTCTTCCATAAGCATCACCTCTTCTGCTTTCTCTCCGTATCTGATATAGTTTCCACGAAATCCATTCAATACAAATGTGAATTTCATACACACCATATAAACTTAAAATAAGCTAAACACGGCAAATTAAGATTGTAACCTGTTTAGGAGGCACTTGTGACAGAATTTTATGGTACACAGCTTGTCCCCTTTCATGTTCATACAGGATGCAGCAAAATCCATGGTTTTTTGTCGGCACTAGAGCGTTCAATAAAAACAATAGGAAAGAATGGACATTCAAAACAGCTAAAAAGAATTGAAGAATAAAGGAACACATAGTTCAATAATTACTTGATGACAAGTTTTTCCGTTCTCAGAATCATAGATCCGACCCCCAACGACTCGAACTCCAGGAGACTTAGTCCTTTTGGCTCTGTGTTCGTTATCATTGGCAGCAGCCCTCTTCTTGCTCCCCATTATCTGTGAGAGCAAAAACGTCAAAACCCAGGTTCAAATTCAGGCGGCAGAAGGAGTGAATTGGTATAAATGATAAGTTGAAAAAATGGGGAGACGCTAGAGATGCGAAGGACTGGCATTACCGGATTGGGGAGAGTTATTTGTTGAAGAGATTCATGTGTTCCGGCGGGAAAAAATTTGAGAGTGAAAAGGAATTTTGAAAAGAAATGCTTGGGACAATGAAGGATTTCCCGCCACTTTTGAAGATGCAGAACTGAAATGCATTTCCGTACTGCAAACCCAAGCTTTTAGGGAACCGCGAATTTTTTTTGGGCTACGGTGTTTGTTTATCTGTTGGAGGATTCGATTTGGTTTCCTCCCCCCAACTTTAAAATTTGGACCATGTGCTAGGGTTTTTACCTAAGGAAAAAAAATCAATTTTGTCTCTAACTTCAAAATTGTTGTGAGATTGAGGAGGAAGGACCCAGCTAGAATATGGATACCAATCTAATATAATATTAAAATAAATAAAGTTAAAAATATATTGTTTTGGTATCTAAGTTTTGGATTTAGTTTCTATTTAGACTTTATTTTTTAAAATCTAACCCTTTTATTCTTAAGATTTTAATAATATCAATTTTAGTCCTTGAGATAACATAGTTAGTAACTTAAGCAAGGCTAATTGGAACTAACTTTAAACATAAATAGGTCAATGATGTGGCCATTTAGATTTTGAAAAATGAAAACAAAAACTCAAGAGACGCACATATATCTCCTGTTTTGTAGTTTTTTTTAACACAAATTATTTATCTAATAAAATTATAGGTATTTTATTTAACATTTAGATAACATTAATTCAATTCAATAAACTAAGATCCAAAGTTATATAATGGCACTTAAACAGTATATAGTTGACATACAAGTAGTTCACACTCAAGTTATCACCTAAAAGGTCTATAGTAAATGGATAGAAGTTGGTTGTCTTATGATGGTAACACCACGGATACGACCCACTTTGTAATTGTTACATGAGATGTAAGTGTCTCAAACAATATTGATGAGGAGAATTGTAAGATAATTAGTATATTTTAGCTAATATTTAGTTGTATTCTTAATCTAGATTAATTGGTGTTTAATTATAATTAATTAGTTAATATGCAATTTCCTTGTAAGGCTATAAATAGTCAAATTATGGTTGTTATTGGGGACCGGTCATATTTTGAATATAGAACATTGTTCTTTAGAAAATATTATTTCTTTTTAGGGATAGATTTCACATTGTTGATCGTGGATTTGGCCTAATACTTTCAACTCGCTATATCAATTGTTATTAGAACCTTTCGATAATTGGAAGAAGGGAACCCATAGATGGTGGTCGAAGACGAGCATGTTGAAAGTTAAATTAACATGCTAGAAGAAGAGAATCAATCTAAGACACTTTAGATTTCATGAATTTTAAGGATTGAGCATGTTAAGAATATAGGTTGAAATTAAGATTTTTTTTAACTCTTACCTTTGAAGCTTAAAGTTCTCCCTCAGTTTTTGAGAGGAAATTGAATGAAATCAAGTTATGAACAATCACATGAGTCTTCTCTATGACTCTTGTCACACCCCATTCCGCAATGTGTTCTGAACCTCGTGTTGTGGCACGTGAACGCGATTTGAGTAGCCCTAATGCCTCAATAATAAAATGCTAGAACATTCACTCTTATCTTTGAATTGTAGCTTTATCACCTAGTATGGGTGTAAACGGGTTGGGTTGGGTTGGGAGACATTACTCTCAACCTATCCCATATTTTCAGATTGTTTGGGTTGGCAACCAGAATAACCAGAATTGAGTTTTCAATCCAACCCAACCTAACCCGTAAAATATAGTTGGATTGGGTTGGGTTGTCGGGTTGTACGGACTAAGAACACCAAATGAGAAGATAATGAGATGGACTGCTAAGAAGAGGGAGACAGATGATGAAGAAGAGTGACAAAGACGAACAACACAAAACTGATTTGAGATCTGAGAAGAGGAGGAGATGAGATGCGGCGGAGAAAGAGAAATAGAGAAAAGAGGAAATCACGCACAAGGAAGACTAGAAGAGAAAGGGACAACTTGAGCTTAACCTAATTATTTTTTTTAAGTTTTATTAAATAAATAAGAATATATATATATTATATTAATTCGGGTTGGGTTGGGTTGGGTTGGACCGAATTTTTTAACCCTCCAACCCGAGATCCAACTCAACTCAAAAAATTCAAAATTTTCAACCCAACCCAACCTACATTTTAACCTAACTCAACCCAACTCATATACTATGGGTTGGGTAGTCCGAATTATCGAGTTACTCGAGTGATTCTTACACCCCTATCAACTAGTTTTAACTTAAACCCTTTACTACTAAACGATAAGAAAATTCACAATGCAGGATAACAAACACAAACTTCTTTTAGTACATAATCAATATGTATTCCAATACATAATACATGTTTTCTTTACAACAAAGACTTAAAATAAAGACTTCGGGTCTTTAATGCCTAGCACAACCTTTCTTCAAGCTTAAACTTAGAATGTTTGGCTAACACCTCAATGTGTAGTAGCTTGCCTTACCTTTCTCAACTTAGCCTCAACCTTGGGAAGGAAAACTTAAACCATAATTCAAATACTTCGTGAGTGAGAATTTAGAAATTCTTTTTGGGGAATACAATTCAAATACGTAAATTCATTTTTCACAACAGCCACATAACGCCTCATTCAAAAACATAAATCACACATTAGTCGTTCTTATTCCTTTCGACAAGAACATGAACCATTCCCAATTCATTTTCTGCTGCTTAAGTTGTGTTAACTCAAACGCATTGGTCAACTTCTTATTGCCATGTGGTCTGCAGACCCCACGGTTGCCTTGACTCATTATGTGCACATAATAGCTAAGCTTTTGATATGAATAAAACTAATGGTTTACTTGAATACATATAATTCATACAATCATCAAACATGAAACTTAAGCTTTAAAAAATTCTTTTCAAATAAACATCAAGATCATTACAGCATTACTAAAACAACATATCAGTAATGTTTTAAACAAGCTATTTAAGACGTTTTTAAGCATTGTTTTAGAAGAAGTTTCCTCAAAAGAGTTTTAGATTTTTAATTATGGTTTTTCAAAAGTCGGGTTAAGTTTATGGACGAAATATGAGTTTTTGAGCAAGTTGGTGGTTGGCCGAGTGACAAGGTAAGCTAAGTGAGATGTGTTGAGGTTTATGTCCTAAAACTCATAGATTGTAAATATTATCCATTGACCATTACTAATAAAGTGTTATTATTATAATAAAGTGTTATTGGTTATATTATTAGTTTTTTCTTAATAACTCAAATCCAATAAACTAACATCCTATGCTGTTTGATGAGTCTTAAACAGTATGTAGAGATATAAAGGGATCAATGTTCGAGATCAGCTTAAAGGGTCTATAGTATAGGGATAAGGTTGGATACCTTATCCTAGTAACACTATGGATACGACTCACTTTGTATTTGATACAAACACAATGATCCAACGCGTACGTGTAGGTGACATGTGGGTGAGGATATCTTATGCAATGAGTTTGCATATGACCGGACCACTAAATAGTAACCACTAGATGTAACTCCGTTAACCAGTTAGGTTTCTATTTCATTAGGATGACCTAAGTAACTTAGTCTTAATCTTGAGTGTATTATGAACTCCTGTTCGAGAGAGATTGTCCTTTTATTTATACGGGTGACAGTAGCCAGATGACCGACTCAATATGCTTATCATTTTGGGGACAAGATCGAGTGGGGAGCTGGAAACATAATCACACAAGATGGAATTCACTCCTTCCCTACTTTAAGGTAAGTAGATGAGTGTTCCCTTAAATGGTGTCTTTGAAACTTGAATAAAGGGCTCTACCCTCTCTATGGCACGAGAGGGGTTTCTGTTTATTGATTGGACCATAAACAGGTTGTTCATTAGAGAAGCACTTGTATCTAAGGACTAGAGGTAACCTAGGGGTAAAACTGTAATTTGATCCAACTGGTGTTACGAACACTCGTGAAGGACTAACTTCCTATTATTGGTCTATATCCATGGACACATAAATATATCTACAATGAGAAGAGTTCAGATGTTAATCTTTAGTGGAGTATACACACAGTTAACAAATATTAATGAATGTGGTTAATGCGTTTATCCAATTAATCTCATATCATTGTAGCTTATGATCTGTAGGTCCATTAGGTCCCATTCCTAGCTCGTAAAGGGCAATGAGATTTATTTATATTGGTTGTAATTTGTAATGTTCAAATTTACTTTGGGAATTAGTATAATGTATAGTGATACATTATAATATAAAGTTTATCAAACTTTATTATATAAATTTAATTTTGGATATGATTCAAAATTAATTTATAAGAGATAAAATATTTGAATGAGTTCAAATATTAGTTTAAAATAAATTGGATTTATATTAAAATTATTGATTATGAGAGAAACTTATATTTGAATATGATTCAAATTTAATATAAGATATTTAATTTAGCTATTAATTAATTAGAGAATTAATTAATAGTTTAGTTTTATTTAATTAAATTTGATTTAATTAAATCTATAAGATATTGGAGAGATATTAATTCAAATAAGATTTGAATGAAATATTAATTAAATACGATTCAATTAATTATATTAATATAAATATATAAGATATAAGATATTGGAAAGATATTCATTCAAATAAGATTTGAATGAAATATTAATGAAATATGATTTAATTAATTATATTAATATAAATTTATAAGATATTGGAGAGATATTTATTCAAATAAGATTTGAATGAAATATTAATTAAATATGATTTAATTAATTATTAACTAATTGATTAATTGTTAATTAATTAGTAGATTTGATAATAGAATCTCATGATTCTCTCCTACTCCTTTTCCTATTCCAAGAAGGAAAGAGAGTTATAAATATATAGAAGAAAACAATTTTCTTTAACAAAATTCATCAAGAAAAAACCAAGACTTTTTCTCTCTACAAAAAGAAAAGAGTTTCTCTCAAATATCTCTAAACCTTTTCCCGTCCCAATTGGTTCCCACAAGCAAATCTCATCCCAGAGCATAGGAAGTGTAAAAACCCAACTTTACCAGAAGGTTGAGGTTATTACTATTTAAATAAGTATAGTTTTTTTTTTTTTTTTTTAAGGAAAATTAATTTATAAGTTGAGAGAAATTTAAATAATAAGTAACTAAAGTGATAAAACAAAATACTAATTTTGGGCCCATAAAATAAAAGAAACACATTAAAATAATTATGCTAAAGTTCTGAAATCCAAAAATTATAATTACGGAAACATAAACGCGGAAAAACTGAACTATTCCCTATGGCGAACCACGGTCACTTCTTGTCATTCGCCAGCTTGCCCTTGCCTTTACCCTTACCTGAAAATTAAACATTTAAAAGAATGAGTATAAAATTATACTCAGTAAGAGACCCATACTCAGTCTCCCTATGTGTTGTTAGTCTCTTTGTTAGAGTCCTGTAATAAAGTACCACGCTCTATGGTGCTCCCGAATGCACACTATCCAGTAGTCCCACCGGGACTGAACTGGGCTCTCGGTGAACCCGAAGGAATCACCCTAAAGGAGAGTCGGGCTGTAAGTGATCCCGTCAAATCACATCTCAATAATACTCAAACATATATAGAGGAAGACCTTGATGGACCCCTCGTGGTACGACTCTAACCAACAGACCAACAGAACACTATAGGCTATACATGTTCATCATAAAATCAACATCTCAGCTCAACATATATAATCTCAGAATACATATAATCACATCATGCACCAGTAGTACTGCATCTCAAACAAAAAAAGGGGAAAAATCTCTTACCTGGAAATCTGCTAAAATAATTCACTGTTGACAGTCAATTCCTCTCAATACTCAGTCCTAAACATAACAAAATTAACATTAATAATTTTGTCAACTATCACCCCACTGTTTAATTTAAGCAACCAAACCTATCCAAGCTTACCCCAAGATTAGGGTTGAATCCAACACGATCCTAAGTGAAACGATTCACAGTCTCAATTCCTCCAACTATATTCGTTCCTTCAAGAAAACATAGATCCACTTAAATCCATAACTTTATTCATTCGGAATAAAATAGGCAATTAACGGGAGTACCATCATAATCAATAATAACCCAACTCACCAAAGTGACACCACAACAAGGAATGGCTTGGACTAGATGAAAACAGCTCACGTGGCTTGATGAAGAAACTCGGCTCGTTGAAGGAACTTGGCTCGGATTTTGAGGCTCACGGCTCGCGTACGGACGAAGACGGCCCGCGCTGCTCGGAGACAGAGACGTCGGCTCGCGTACGGCTGCAGCTGATGGTTGAAGATGTGAGGCAGACGTGTTCGACTGGAGGCGTGCGGCTGGCCGACTGAGACGCGAGGTGAATGCGTGCGGCTGGCCGACTGAGACGCGAGGGTACGCGCGAGGCTGGCCGACTGAGACATGAGGGTACGCGCGCGGCTGGCCAACTGAGACGCGAGGGAGGCGTGCGGCTTCGTTCGGCGACCGTCGTCGTGCAGCGGCTGCTTCAGTCGTGCGGCGGCTAGGGTTTTTTTCTTGTGAGGAAGAAGATGAATAGTATGGCACGCATCCCGAGGGTGTATTTAAATATACAAAATACTAATAATAATAATAACATTAATACCATTATTATTATTATTATTTACTTTCCCCCAAATAACTCCTCTTTTCCTTCATCTCTTCCTATTCATAATTAATTTTCCTCTCTCTTCATTAATAACCCTTATCTCACCTCTTTTATATTTTTCCTTAATAATTATACTAATAATAATATAATTTCTAAATTTTCAACCATTAAACCCACATCTTTCCAAAATACTTAATCTCCACAAATCAAAACCATAAAATAACACCCAAAAATTAAAATGATAACAAAATTAACTTAAAAATTTTTGGGGTGTTACAGGAAGATCTCCGACGGGTGGTGTCCCCAATTCAGTGATTTGTAGATTCAGAGATATCATCGAAAGTAAGTTCTCTGTATGTTTTAATTTAAAAGCATGCTTAGTTTTTATTTAGATTTGATTCTAAAATTTTGCCAATGTACTCGTATTTTAAGATTTCCAAATTAATTTGAGGAATGGTTCTGTAAAATCATCTACTGCCATAGGGCTTTTATCCCTTCATGTTGGAATTTATGTCCTAAAACTCGTAGTTTGTATTCAAAATTCTGTTCAATAAAATCGTCTTATTGATACTATAATCTGAAAGCCAATAAACTAATGTTTCGAGGCTATTATTTAGACTTGAACTTTATGTACAAACATAATAGTGGATCAAGTTTGAGTCATAGCCTAAATGGTCTATAGTATCTGGATAAGGTTGGGCGCCTTATTCGGGAGATACTATTGATGCGGCCTACTTTGTAGTTAGTACAAACGATGTGATCCTAAATCGTTCATGTAGAGACATGGAAGTGGGGGCATCCTATGTAAAGAGTTTACATAAGACTGGAACCATGAGATAGTCGCTTTTAAGTTATAACACCATTAACTTTGTAAAACTGACTATTTCGTTTATAGATATCCAATGTAACTTAATCTTAATCCTGAGCTAACTATGAACTTTTGTTCATACGAAATTATCCTTAGATCTGTATAGGTGAGGGCAGCTCAATGGCGCTGGCCCAATAAGCCTTCCATTTCAGGGGTAAGATCGGGTGGATAGCTAGGGACATAGGGTGCAAGACGGAATTCACTCCTACCCACTCTAGGGTTAGTGGATAGGTTGTTCCCTTAAGGACTGAATCCAGGTCTTGAACAAGGGGCCACACCCTCTCATTGGCCCGAGAGGGATTCAGTTTAAAGGTTGGACCTTAAACCAATTGTTCAATAGTGGATTAGTGGGACTTAAGGAGAAAAGATATAATCTCGGGGGTAAAACGGTACTTTGACCCAGCCGAGATTATGAGCAACCTGTGAAGGATTAACTTACTTATCATGGTCATATCACATGGACACAAATATATCTATAGTGAGGGGAGTGCAACTACGGGACTCTAGTGGAATGACCCGTTAGTTAACGAAGGTTGATTAACTCGATCTAACGAGTTTAGCCAGTTAATCTCGGATCATTGGAGCCCATGATCTATAGGTCCATTAGGTTCCCCCGCTAGCTTATAAAGAATCAACTTAGAACATTTTGATGAAATAATTTGAATTGTTCAAAATAGGTAAAGAGAGAGAAACTGATAAATATATTTGATATAGTCATCGATTATAATTTAAGTGGAACTTCATGTTTAAATATGATTTAAATATCAATATGGAATCATATTTGGAAGCTCGGAATTGATGAAAAAGGTCAAAGATGTAAAAAGTCAAAATGTTGACTTTTGACTTTGAAAAATCAAACTTTGACCGACTTTATATTCAAATATGATTTGGATTTTGAAAAAATGAATGCGGATTCATACTCGGGAGATTGAAATTAGTCAAGACGGATAAAATGGTAAAAAGTCAAAATGTTGACTTTTGACTTTTTAAATGTAAAATTACCATTTTACCCTTGGAAGAATATTGCATGTAAATAACAAATGGCTTCATGCATGTGAGACACCTACTTGGTAATATGCCAAGTGTGGAGAGTGGAAGCTCACTACATGTAAAAAGGAATGGATTGGAAAAAAAAAGTGTTGGTTGTTTTTTGTTAAAAAAATTGATTTTGTAATTTGGAATTGCAAAATCAAACCAATTTTCCTTTTACCTCCAAAAGTTCTCTCCACAAATTCTTCCTTCTAAATCCATCTCTCTCTCTATTTTCTCTACCGTTTGAGTCCCACAACTCGGTTCTAAGTCCGGAGATTAGCTGGTCAACACTAGTGGTAGTCCCGTTTTTGATTTCGTGAGGAGATCGTGAAGAGCACGTGAGAAGATTGCGATAATAGAAAAGCATCAAAGGTGAATTTTTCTATTAACCCTATTTTGTTTCCTTTTAGGGTTGTGATGCATGTTTACCACTAAAGTGTTTAGTTGTAATTAGAGTAAAATTTGATCCTAATTCCGCTGTGCATGTCTACCGTTTCCATCACTTCATTCAAAATTGCAGCACGGATCTCGCGCACTCCCAAATTTAGAGGTTAGCAAATGTCTCATTACTAAAAAAAAATGATAAGATTAGTCTTTTAGGAATATTTTTACAAAAGTGGTTTGAGGTGAAGCTTGCTAGCCTTAATAAACCATAGAAATATTTTTTAAGTAAGGTTCCTTAACAAGTTAATCGTAAAGATAACAAATGAAACTTTATTTCACATACTTTATTTGATTGAAGTGTTATTGAAATACAAAGGAAAATTAGAATGCTATAAGGCGGGGAGCCAAACTCGCAACAAGAAAGATTAAACGCGTAAAGAGTACATCAAAAGTGATCACTTGCATTGTAAAGTACATAAGTAAAAAAGAAATAAAATTTTATAAGATGCGACTAAGAACTTTGAAGTAGGCGAAAATGGGTGCGTTAGCTTGCGGGTTGGTTAGTTTAGATTGGAGAAATGGAGGTTGCTGTTGTGGAGTTGTAGTGAGTTGAAGTGTAGTTTATTTCAGGGGAGTTGACTTTGGAAGCAGAGGTTAGATGAGTCAGATTTCTTCTTCTTCTTCATGGAGTCCACTTTCCTTTTCACCTTCCTCTACTCGCAAGGGATTTCTTGATAAAAGCACTCTTTCCCCCCTTGCGATTGGTTACTTCCTCCCCCGACAACAGTTTTTTTCACAGCTTCCTTCTCTAACTCTCCAAACTTCTTTTTCTTCATCTCCCTCACTGTCATTCTTTCTTCCAAGGGCCTGAGTTTTTCTTGGTTGACCTTTTCCCGGGCCCTTGTCTCCAACCCTGTAGATTCAATAGTAGGAGAGGAAGTCCTTTCCAGTTGGAAGAATTTTTCCATCCTCCTCAACCTGCTGTCGCACCTCACCATTCTTCTTATTACATATTCTTTGATTCTTGTCCATCTTTTCATCTTATTTCACTTCTTTCCTTACATATTCTTTTATTCCCATTTTTTCAACCTCGACCTTTCCCATCCTATAGTGCTTTCCTTGTTCTTGTAACCTTATCACATTATGCATCGAGAAGGAGGAGCTCTTAGTATTAGTAATATGCTGGCCTGATGAGGTAGTTTGTAAGGGGAGCATTTCTTGGTGAAAGATGGCAGAAATACAATGAAGAACTTTGAAGAAGAACTTTTTGGAATGGTAGTGCTTTGAAGGTTATACAATGAGTGGATTCGTGACTTGTTGTGTTGGGCTAACTGTTATGACTCAGAGTTTTGAAGTGTTTAAAAATAGACCTTCTTAACTAGGGTTAAACGGGTGGTTACCAAGCGGTTAATTGATAGCGTGTATAAATATCTGTTATTATAACTCCTTGTATTAGAATAATGAGATTAAAATGCACAAGAAGATAATCAGAATACGTAACTTGTGTTGAAAATGCATAAGTACTTGGAAATATACTTTACATAAGAGTTATGCTTGTTTCACACGATTTTAATGTCTAAACGCAAGATATTGAATAAAGAAAGAAACTAGTGAATCACAGGAAGCATTTCACGCAAGGACTACAATCAAGAACTCATCTGGCGATTAATGTCTCTAGGCGAGGAACAAAGTTATCACATGAAGAAGGGTCACTAAAAGACAGAGAGGTAGTTGGAGATGATGTGACGTGCGACAAACACTTTTTGGGTGGCCGACGTTGACAAGTTCAGAAGATAGAAGTTTCCCTTCCAAATGTTGCCTATCTTCGTCAACCTACAAAAGACGCCTAAATGGGTGCAAGAGGCTTGAACTGACCAAAGATCCTAGAGAGAGAGGTAGAAACGAATAGCCTTTTCGACGCTATAAATGTTTTCTTCTTCTTCTCCGATCAGTTGTAAAAGCGAAAGCTTGACTTCTGAGAAGAGAAGAATCCATACTTCCATTGTCCCCTAACTTGTAATATTTTTCACTCTCTTCTCCCCCTATTTTTATAATTCTTTGTAATATAAGTTGTTCATATTGTACAATGGTGTAATATAAGTTGTGCATATTGGCCTAAGGCTTGCATTCTTTACATATATTACATCTTTATGCCTTTTCAATCCATCATTTCTTTACTTTTCATTTGTCAAAGTGTTATTAGTAGTTTAAGTCAATGATAAGTTCCTGATAAGGAGTTTAGCTTATAATTCTTATCGCATTAGTTAAGCTATATTCATTGCTTGGCCAGTGTCAATCGCCAACTACCAGAGAGGGCAAGTAGCAAGGATAATACTAATGCGCGTAAGGAGGAATTTGGACAACAAACTTCACCTTGGCGAGATAACTTCCAATATTTGTATCCTGAAAGGCGAACAAGTGATGACATTAGGCACCCAGATGTTGTTGTTCTTAATCGCGAAGTTCTATAAGTTTTATAAGTGAATACTTCTAGCTATATCTCACATAATTAGACTTAGTCATGTAGATCCCAAAAGGAGACTATGTGTGGCGTTCAATGACTCTGAAAGGAGCACGTCTTAATCATAAGCTGATTGAGTAAGTTAAATCGCATCAAGCCCTTGCATTGTTTAATCGCCTAATGGCGCGTATACCTGCCGTCACTCTTTTTCGCTTACAAGTTAGTTTGCATACAATTCCATTTCGCATCCATTTCCTCCCCGTTATAGATTCTCTAGAAGTGCCTAAGTAGTTTTAATCCTAGTTCTGATTCTTTTATGCCTTTGTAGTTAATTCTCATAATGCCCAACTAATGAGTAATTCGCTAGAACTAATTTCTATCAATAATTCTCAATGTTTGACCCTAGATCATCTAGGTAAACCTACTGTTTCGCTTGCACTTGGGCAAGTAGTAGGAAAACTTGTACTCAACGAGAACTTAAGTATTATGCGATGAAGAGGTATATCACAAGTATCGTACATAACCCATGACTCATCTTCTAGAATCAAAGCATGCGATACAAAGAGTTACGGTGAGCTCATTACGGGTGATGACCTGACTTAGTGACATATCGCATTTGTGTAACACACATACAAAATTAGCAAGTCCAAACAAACGAATCACCATTAATATCTTGTTGAATTAAGTTTATGTGAAAAACTTGAGTGACTGCTCGTGGCTCGAGGTACGACATATTCATTACGTCTTCAAAATTTAAAATTGAGGGATTTGACCTGAAGCTTCGTACCTTTAAAGATTTCAACGTTTCCCCATGCAATACTTATGAGAGATTAAAGGATATACGGAAAGAGACAACAAAAGAGTACAAAAATTGCCTTACAAAGATTAAAAGAATTGTAAGTAGTGGTATAAGAGTATAAGAAATTATGCAAACTAGACTAAGGGTATAAAAATAAAATAAATGAAACGAATGGAAGAATTATACGTTATTGGAGTGCTTATGCGTTCAGGGTCCTTGGTGAGGAAGAATTGTATTATCATCGTTTCTGCTTCACATAGTTTCCTAACCGTGTTGTTCTTGAACTTCATTGATCGTTTGCATCATGACCCTCAGCGTTTTGATTGCTCATCACAATAAGTCTCTGCTCCCAATCATTCACCACAATGTACAAATGATCTTTCTCGGTCCTTGTAACTTAGCAAACTTAAATTGTATTTTTCCTTAGCTTCGCGCGAGGACACTTCTATTCATGACTTCATGGAGGTTCTCATTTTCATTTGCGACCAACCGCATCCATTGAGATTTCTCTAGGTCATCATTGGAAAGATACACTGACCTTGGAGTTTGGCTCAAGCAATCACAGATTACTCATGTACCTTGAACCTTTTCGCGCAATTTTTTGGCTAATCACGTGGTTCACCCAAATCAAATGTTTTACCCAAACTCAAGTAAAATGCTATTCTAACATATAAAAATCAACTTCCCCAGCAACGGCGCCAAAAACTTGGTTGTTATTTATGTTTATGTGAGTCAAACTTAATAACTTCGATTATGTTTAGTACAAGTGCAATACATCATTAAGTCAGGTCCTTGCGTGTAATGTGCTCACTATAACTCTCTGTATCACATGTTTTCATTCTAAGTGATGTTTCATAGGCCATGATCATAGTCATGTGAAAGGCTCACAATGTACCTCTTCATCGCGTAATTACTAAGTCCTCGTTGGTTATAAGTTTTCCTGCTGTTTGTCTAAGTGCAAGTGAACTAGTAGATTTACCTAGGTCATCTAGAGTTGAACACAGGAAATTGTTTTTAGATGTTAGTTCTAGATTCCACTCTTCATTTAGGTAGGTTGGAATAATTAAAGAATAAAAAAATGTAAAAATTAGCTAAATATAGAATGAGAGTCTGTAAAGCACAATGAAGAGAAAGATATAATCATGTGTCTAACTTGCATTAGGGAAAAGAAGGCATGAATGTCCGTGCGGTATCATATGAATAAGTAGAGAGATAATCTTGATGCGATCTAACTTGCTAAGACACACTTGTGATTAAGACATGCTTCTCTCGAATACATAAATGTCACACATGGCTGCTTTTCAGAGATCTATGTGACCAAATATGGCTAAGTGAGTTACATCTAGAAGAAATCCCTTTGCATCGTATAGTATTTCATGATTAAGGACTGTTACTTCTCAATAACCGTTGTCCACACTTGCTCTCCTTTTGGGATCCAAATGTTAGAAACACTTTTGCAGAGAGGCAAAGTTTCTCCTCACACGTGCTAATTAAGTTCTACCTACTTTCCCTCTCAGGCAGTTAGCAACTTATGCTAGCTAAGCAATCATAAAAGCACAATTAACACGTTGCGATTTATAAGCGACTCTTCTTATCATGAACTATCACCTACTCAAACTATTGATAACACGTAAACTTGCAAAAGAAGAAGAGAGATAATGGATTGAATGACTATGTTTATATAAAATTATCAAAGAATGTGAGAATAGGTTATAAAGAATATGTACAATATGAGGTATAAAATATAAATGAAAACAACAAAAATGGGAAGAAGAGAAAAGGGATTGCGACTACAAGTTAGGAAATCAACAAAGAATAATCTTTTCCTTCATCACGGCTACATACTCTCCAGGTAGCTTACTCGGGCTCTCTCCCTCTCTATACAGACTTTCTTCGGCCTATTCGGGCCCCCTCGCTCTTGGTGGAGACGAAGTGCTTGTATAGACTGCTTTTTGGAGGGAAACTTCTATTCTTATGAGTGTGCCAGTACTGTCCTTTGGCCCTGTGAGGTCACATCGTTCCAACTACCATCCTTGTCTTCTTGTGAGCTTTTCTGGCGTGATGTCATGGTTTCTTGCCTGAGGTTGTTAATCACCAAGCTAAATCTCATCACATAGCCTTTGGGCGAGATGTTCTGTATGATCTACTCCTTTCTTTTTTTACCACTTGTTCTGCATTTAAACATGATAACTGCGTAAAACAGGAATATCATTTATGTAAGTTGTATTTCTAATTATTTATGCGTTTACAACATAAGTCACGCGTTTTGATCATCCTCTTATGCGTTTTGACCTCATTATTCTCATAAAAGGGCTATAATAATGATCATTTCTGTATGTTATCAGTCATCCATCCTTACAACCACAAAGTCTACGGGGCCGCTCCATCCTCTCAACTTTATCATCGTTCGTTTCACTAGTTTGACGATGGGTAAAGTTATAGAATTCATGGCCTTCATTTTTCTTGTATCCTCCTTCCAACGAAGATTCAGTCGCCTGGCTTCTACCTCCCTTATGAAATTGTAAGTTTCACTAGAGTCAATCATAGTTCTCTTTCCTGGTTTCTGGTTAACCCAAATGTCAACATACATTAAACCCCTTTTCGTAAACCTACTTGTCTCCCCCACTTTCTTCTGAAGAGTCGATAAGAATTTCAAGGACCCCATTCTAGGATTCTCAAGTTCTTCTACCTGACCAACTTCATCTTCTATTGGACTCAACTTATCGTCCGAGTCTGAGGCTAAAGAAGTCTGAAAGGCATTGAAGGCAGTTCGATTCAAACATTCTATAGCTAGGTGTGGTCTCTTACATATGAAACAACTGAGAGGACAATTTGATGTATTCTGATTATTGGGTTCTTGCCATGTGTTTCCCTTGTTGGATTGAGAAGGCGAGATAAGAGGGTTTAGTCGACGTGGTCAACTACCGCATCAGCAAAAGTCTAAACATTAATTTTTATTTAAAATATTTGTCAATGCGCTTACGCGCGACATCGACCAAAACTTAAATAATATTATTAAATTACAACTTATGCCTACATGGTGTGTAAGTACATCAACAAAAGTTTTAAATAAAAATTAATATTTACACTTTTGTCGACGTACTTACACACAACATTAGCAAAGACTTAAATAATAGTAGTTAGATTCAAACTTAAGTTTAGCTTATTGATGGAGTAAGTTAGAGTTAAGTTGGAGTAAGTTGGAGTAAGTTGGAGTAAATTGGAGTAAGTTGGAGTAAATTAGAGTATGTTGGAGTAAGTTGGAGAAAATTGGAGTAAGTTGGAGTAAGTTGAGAGAAGAGATATAAAACTAATTAAACGTATTTATGTTTTAGTGCTTTTAACGAGATGGACAAGAGTTGGATGAAACTTAGGGATAAGTTTTCGGTTGAGTACAGAGGAGTTTCCTAATTTTTAGAGGTTGCGAAACATCACGTCAATAATTACAAACAGATAAGGTGTACCTGCAAGAGATGTATGAATTCGAATTGACACTCATTAGAGGCTGTGGAGCGACATCTATTAACCATTGGAATATCCTCTTCATACATAGACTGGTTGTATCATGGAGAGTTCGTGAACTTGTATAGAGGTATGCGAATGCTTGATGAAGGAACGAGCAGTAGTAATAATCGTTTTAATGAAGGAACTAGCAGTAACCCATTATCTGAAGAAAACAATTGGGTATGCTGCATGATTTACAAGCTAGTATTGAACATGTAGAAGGGATAAGGGAAGGTTTGGAGGATGAAATGCCATTTATCAGTGGAGAAGATAGAACAAACTTGGTATTTAAGGAGTTATTAAACAAAGCAAGTTGTGAGCTATACCCCGGCTGTTCAGAATTTTCATCCATTAACTTTTTGGTTACAATGATGCATGTGAAGTTTCTAAATGGTATGGGCAGCAAGTGTTTCAACATGATTTTACAGATAATAAAACGTGCATTTCCAATGTGTGGTACCAATATCTCTGGTTCATTCTACAAAACCAAACGTAAGTTGCGTGAGGTGGGCCTTGGATACGAGATTATTCATGCCTGTAAGTATGACTGTGTATTGTTCTATAAGGAGTTCAAGAATTACAACAATGTCCGACTTATGGTGAGTCTCGGTACATGGTTAGTTCCAATGACAGATCATCAGGGAAAAGATCCTGCATAAAGTATTACTCTACTTTCTGTTGGTGCCGAGATTACAACGCTTGTTTGTATCGCAAGAAAACTCGGCAGACATGAGATGGCATAAAGATAAACGAGTGAAAACAGTGGATGTGTTTGGACATCCAGCTGATGTAGAGGGATGGAAACACTTTGATTATTAATTTCCTGATTTTGCTTTAGAGCCACGTAACGTTCGTTTGAGCTTAGCTTCAAATGGATTTAATCTGTTTGATCATATGAGTACCTCGTGCAGTATGTGGCCTTTTTCAGTGTAATGGTACACCTTGCAGTTCACCTACCTATGAGACTAAGATTGTTGATCCGATTTCTTACAATTGGATGTATCCCATCGAAATAAGTCTCTGTACACTAAAACAATATGTTCGTAACAAAGCACGTCCTGAGGGGTTTATTGCAGAAGGCTATCTTATCAACGAATCAAGTACTTTTTGTTCACGATATCTACGTGGGGTTGAGACACGATTCACCAGAGATGATTGAAATGATGATAGAATTTTAGAGGATGAGGCGATTGGTGAGTTTGAAGTGTTCGTTTAGAAGGTACAGCCATTGAGAGCGTCCCGTTTACGAAACATATCACAAGAAGAGCAACAACTCTTTCATTGATACATTCTCAACAATGTTGATGAAATAGTGGAGTACGGCAAGTATGTATCTCTACACTAATCATGATGGGTATTTGTTATATTTTTCGCCACCTAAACTCAAAATTATGTACTTTAGGAAACACTTACTGTTGATACGTCATCGGGGTGAAACCGTTTCTGAAACTTTGAAAAGACATAGACGAGTTTTTTTTAATGGTTCAAAGCTCAGGTATATGGTAGGAGTAGATGGCTTCGAGAAAGAGTACTACTTGCGGTATTTTATATTATATATATAATCTGTTCTTGTACACTTCACTTGAGGTTCTCTCTTACAGTGGATGCATTATCGGTGGCGTACGATTTCACATGTTGGAGCATGATTCTGGACCACAACACAAAATAGTGGAACCATGGTTGTTGGTGAAGGTAATGGAGGTGGTGCCGACAACAATTTCTATGGTGTTTTAGATGAAGTGTTGCACGTTCAATATCCATTTGGACGATGTGCTTGGTTTTTTAAGTGTAGATGGTTTGACACAGACATCAACAAAAATCATAAGACGCATGTGGAACTAGTGTACAAATCAATAAACATGTTCCGTTTTTAGGCCCATCAAGTTTTCTACCTCGAGGACCTTAAAAATGGTACAAATTGAAAAATTGTTCAAGTGGTACACAATAAACGTCTATGGGACGTGCCAGAAGCGGACAATGTTGAGAAGGACCAACTTAATGTATTGAAAATCATCATCGAACATCATGTGGACGAAACACTTATTGAGGATGCAACTCTATGAAGGACTGAAGTTGATTGTCTTGTGGTGGAAAGACCAAATATTGTGCGTCCTGCCGCGGACAACTTCATAGACGATGAAGAACAATCATCACCATCACATCAGAGTGAGTCAAGCGAAAATGAACAAAAATATCTTCTTAACGCGTATACAAAGTAGTCATATACTTTTTAATTTTATACAATTAGTTTATGCGGTACTACATTTTGTTTAACGTTTGTTGACTCTCATGTTTGCAGGAATTATGTCTAACTTTTCGATCACTAATCATGATTCAGCCATTTTTCTCAATTTGGATGCATTAGATAATGCGGGAGGATCGTCCTCGGTGGACAACACTCCAGGTTCATCTCGTTCCACTTAGATACTAGTACTCAGTGTTACTGTCCAATCTAATTATTATGTTGTTTTTTCTTTTGTAGAGTCGTCTCAACCCTCTCTAACACTTGTTCCGAGGAGGCGACAACACTCCAGGAACATTGAGTTGGAGAGATACGTTTAGTAGAATGGGAGGATTCCCATTTCAATCCCTCCGGAAGGGGTTAGACCCGTCTCTGCACAAGCCTCTCGTTTCAGCGACACGATCAGTGTGTTGATGTGAGAGACGTTTCTAATTCAGGTGCTAAAATGGGCAAATGTACCCCACGAGTGCATTGAGGTCGTCAAGGGCGGCCTAGGGGTAATTTTGTAAATTTTCTAACATATATATATGTTGAATCTACGTATGTAGAAGACTAATCTCAAACTTATTTATTTCGTAGCAATTTTTTGTGCTAGATTTCTAGGATCCATCACTTAATCGGTTTGTTGAGACCGTGTGGAAAGAGTTTAGGGGAGAGAATCACCAACACTTTAAGAAGTTTAGTGATCCTGAAGAAGCACGGGCAAACCGACCGCCCAGATTGGTCAATCGGGTGCCAGATTGACACTTTCTTTGTGACCACTATATGACTTGACAGTTCTAGGTGATTTATATCGCGTCCTACCTTAACAATAATTCATTCAATTTTTGTTTGGATATAATGTTTTAATTACACTTTGTATGATTGTAGGAGCATTCAAGTGCTTGTAAGGCTGCTAGAGCGAAGCAGCCTTATAACCACATAAGCGGTTGTAAGTCGTTCCTTCAGTGACAAGTTGAGCTCACTGTAACACGAGGTCGCCCAGTGGATTGTGTCCAGTTGTTTAGAGAGACACACGCCAGTAGTACTGGCCAGTTCGTTTCACCGGCGGCAGAGGACGCACATGTAAGTTCACCCTTACTTGTTAATTATTAATTTCTATTTAAATTCTGATGATCTCTCCTAACTCCAACTTGTATTATTATGCAGAATCAAATGTGATAACTTCAGTCGCAGCCCGTCCTAGAGGGTTCTAAACCACTCTCGGACATGAGATATGCGATACTGTTTTGGGTAGACCATCGGGCTACTCAAAAGGCCTTGGTTGGGGCCCCAAACACAAGTCCAAGAAGAGTTATGCTTCCTCAGCTTCTTCCTCCTCTTACGACCACCAAATACACATTGTGGAGATTATCCAACTTAGGAACGACCTTGAAAATGCAAACAACCTGATTGAACAATAAAGACTAAGAGACAAGTAGTGAGACCGAATAGTGGCAAACCTTGATCGAAAAATAGCAGATCGTGATAGACAAATGGACGAGATAGTAGAATCAAAGAAAACTATGCACGAGAAATGGAACGGATGAGGAAGATGATTGAGGATATGAATCGCCAGCATAGAGGCCCGTGAACACTTGGGGTACATACTTTTCAACATTTTAATTTTTTTAATTCTGCATCTATGGTATTCTAACTATATTTTATTTCATTTTTAGGTTTTGCATTATTTATGTGGCATTCGCGACTACCGTCTACTACATGTAGGGTTTTTTTTTTTATTGTAATTGTTTGTAAATATTTTGAACATTTATAATGTATTTGATTTCTTATAATTAATGTAATTTTTTAAATTTTAGAAATTATTACACATTATGTTTCCAGCCAAACGAGGAACCGAGAACAATATTCAATATTAATAACAAAAATAAAATAATTCAATAAATAATTAAAAAATAACCTTTTTACCGACATAGGCCTTACGTCAGCATACAACACCTTTTCGACGTTTTGGTAATGCATCGGGAAAGGTATTTTGTCTACGTAAAGTTGGTATTTCTTATACTGACACGACTGATGCACTCGGCTTTACATTTATCCCGACGCCTTGCACACGTCGATAAGCTACACGTCAGCGTTTGTCTTTCTTCAACGTGGTGTTTCCTTAATGTCGAGAAAAGTGATGCAGTCGCATTTTTCCCGACGTTCCTACCGTCGAAAGGTGCATCGGCAAACCCATTACCGACGAGTTGATGGACTTCCACCAACGCCTTTGTGTGATGGCGAATGTCTTGTTTTTTGTAGTGCATCTTGAGAGTCACTAGACAGATCAAACAACCATTCGGCTGCTACATAGGCTGATGTGAGGTCTTAAACTCTCTGTTCGTATAGCTTAGTATTTGTCCACGATTTCAGCCCTTCAACAAAATAGAAATTTTGTCTTTTTCTAACATATCACGTATGTCTAACATCACCCGACAAATTGCTTCACATACTCCCTAATATTGCTAGTGTGTTTTAATTAACGCGATTTTCGCCAAGCCTTGATTTCAACGTTCTTAGGAAAAAATTGTGAGCGAAGTTCTTTCTTTAAAATGTCCTAGGGGTCTATCGTGCAATGTCCTTCTTGAATATCAACATATCGGGACCTCCACCATAGCTTTGCATCTTCAAACGGATGCATGATCGCCAACATCACTTTGGCCTCTTCTGTAACTGTACTTGTAGCCTTGAAATACTGCTCGAGATCAAAGATAAAATTCTATAACGCCTTTGCATCCCTTGCCCTATGAAAGGGCTTGGGTTCATTAATGTTTATTCTGCCAACCAGGATTGCTCCTCCAATTGGAGCTTGGTTTGCCATTGTTGGCATTGTGAGGTTCACCTTTGTGTTCACCTCTACGATTTTGTTCCTAACGATATCGAGGGTAGCTCGAAAATCTTCTGTCATACCATTTCTCATTTCTAACATCATCTTTTGAGAGCTATCTCGCTCAATAACTCATTCTTCTATAATGGGCAACAGAGCCCGTTGAACTATCCCCACACTCATAGGTATTCCAGTCCTTACAACTCTTGTTTCTAGAGTGTTAACTCTTGCCAACAACACTTGTATGGGTAATTCATCAAAAAGATCGAACACCGCATCAATAACATTGCTTGTCTAAAAAATTTCTTCAAGTTGGGACTCCAAGAAACGGATGGAGTCAGCAACTTCCACTAAGTATACATTTGTTCCTCAAGCTCTACTAGTCGACCTACATGAGCCTTGTCTGGTTGTTTTGTGGTCGACATCTTTCTGTCTTAACTGCCAATAAGCCAACTTGGCTCTGATACCAATTGTCACAATCGTAGTCTTTCAAACATGGGACAGACGATTGTGCGACACTTGTTCTACTTAGTCAACAAGTCAGTTGATCAAAATTTGAAAATCGTGAACAAACTCGTGGTACAATGTAGCCTCCCTCCACTTTCTTGAGAAAATGTTTTATAAAATGTGAGAGAGAAATAAATTCATTGAAAACATTATTAAAGAAAGCATGGAAGATTGTCAATTGCAAAGAATGCGACAATGCTTGATCAGGGATTCAACTACTATGTCTCCCTTAGAGTACATTTTGAACTTTTTTAGCTTTGACAGGCTTGCATATGAAAATGTTAAAATTTCACTTCCTAGCTCGACGACATAAAAAGGAAAGCAATAGACTAAAACAAGTAAAAGACATAAAGACAAGATGATTTAAGGGTATTTGGGCATACGACCATAGGCAAACAATGCCCTAGACAAGTATGCTCATGACACATAGCCCCTCCCTGTCATCCATTAGCGCACACAACCCCTACCGATAACCCATGCGTGCCAACCAACCATTTTAGACATTTTTGGGTGTTTTTGCCAATTTTGCTTGAAGTTTTGGTATTTTCTTATTATTGGAGATTTATTAGAGTATAAATACTCTATTTTCAGGAAAAATGAAATTTGGTGAAATTTCTCGAGCTAAGGAAGGAATCGTCACGTGAGTGAGTAAAAATGATTTTAAATTGTTATTTGCTACCATGATTTGAAGCATACCAACATTGATTTGTGAGTGAGTAAAAATGGTTTTAAATTGTTATTTGATACCGTGATTTGAAGTATACAAACATTGGTTTGTGAGTGAGTAAAAATGGTTTTAAATTGTTATTTGATACCATGATTTGAAGCATACAAGTATTGGTTTGTGAATACTTTATTCTAAATAATATCTAAGGAAATTTACAAGTTTGATTGCATTTAAAGGCTTTCTTAAATGTTTATGGTTTCCAAGCTGAGGTACAAGCTAATTTGAATATTTTCATGGATTTATGCCAGTACTATACAATTACCTCTGAATGTGCGCATCTGGTTCCCAATCTAATTACTTACCTGAAGGCTTTATAGAGGGGTATAATGTGATTACACCAGTGAGGGCTTTGTTGTCTATGGAAAAAAAGGGTTCAGTGATATCTAACCCATATTATGAATGTATAGTAGGAGACTGGTATAATATTCTTAAATGTTATGGATGTTTGAAGAATCTTATGAAAAGCTTCTAATGGATTTACTGTACTATGTTTCAATGATTTCTATGTTTGCATAAAAAACATTGAGCATAACTAATTGGAAATTATGTTTTGAAAAATACCACTCACTGAACATTTTAAGCTCATTCTTTAAAAATGTTTTCTCACTTTCCAGGAAAGGATCATGTTGCCATGAGCTAAGCTTGTTGTTGCCATGCCGACTAGTCTCTTTGAGAAATTACAAGTTGTTGTAGTTAATGAAAGTTGCTAGAGAATTGTATAGAAATCTAGATTTGTCAAACCTTTATAAGTTACATTATGTATAATTTAATGTTGTAATGAGTTGGGCTACACTTGAGTTTTCGTATTAATAGAATGAGATTTATGTTTCTGCTGCATTTTAGAAGCTTAAAGGAATAGGGTCAACATGTATAATTAAGGTAAGAGATGGTATCGATTGACTTCACGCCATCTCACAGGTCGAGAGTAGGTGATCTGGAAGGGGGTGTGACATCTAACCTATAAACCGAATCCCTTTCGAGCTAATGAGAGGGCGAGGCCCTTTATTCAAGACCTAAATTTAGTGCTTAATGGAATAACCTATCTACTAACCTTATAACTTGAGACACATATTGGGCCATCACATATGAGCAGCTCTCACCTATGTAGATCTAAGGATAATCTCGTGTACACAGAAGTCAATTGTTAGCTCAAGATTAAGATTAAGTTACCTAGATCATCAATAAACAAAATAGTCAGTTTTATACAGTAAACAATGTTATAATGTAAAAGCGATTATTTCATGGTTCAGTCTTACGTAAGCTCTTTATATAATTTAGGATCACATAGTTTGTACTAACTACAAAGCAAGCTGCATTCATCGTGTCCCTATAGTAAGGCGCCCAAGCCCATTCATATACTATAAACCATTTAGGCTATATACTCGAACTTGATCCAAGTTCAAGTTCACTCAAGATAGCCTCGGGACCTTAGTTTATTGGATTCAAAATTATAATATTCAATTTCACTAATAATTTTCCAATAACAATTTTATTGAATAGAATATGATTTTAAGTTACAAACCACGAGTTTTAAGACATAAATTCTAACAAATAATGTAACTGTTTATGACATTTAAAAAACATTAAGTCTATTTCAGGATTTTTAAAAAATTGTAATTTAGATATTTTCCTATAATTTGTTTATACTTTTGTTCTAGTATTGTCCCTGTAGTTCCTGTAGTGTGCTTCAACAATCACATAAATATGCATGATAGTCATCAAATACAATTTCCAAAATTTAACGTATATATGAACATTTTCAAAACTTTACATTAGTTCAATATTATCATATACAAAACCTTACAACTCTATGAAAGATTTTTGTAAGTTAAAGAGAACAATATGGGCAACCTTATATGAACATTTACAAAAAGAACATAATTCCATCAATTAGCCACAAATTCAAATTGACATCTACATACTTATGTCAACACTAGCTATCATAAATCTAATCTCAAAACTATCATCAGTCTACCTTTACATCTATAGACAAAAACCAACAATATGTTACTGTTTCCAAAGTGTACAATCAATCCCCTACATGTGAACAGTTAAAAAAATTACCTTTATTATCTACATAAAAAAAAAAATTAAATGACAGCCACAACAAAATTTTCCCTATTTCAAAATGGAAAAAAAAGTCAGTAATCACATATATGAACCCAAAAAGTTAGCTAACTCAACTCGTACCTCGTTCAACTTGATCTATGAGTATGATCTTTGTGTGTCAATCTATATACCAATAAAACATAAAATTAAAATGAAAGTTATTAATGAATTTACTCCAATACCTCCAGGAAAAAAAAGATATGCGCAACAGAATTTAGAACAAGATTTTACCCTAAATGCTCCTAGTTAACATGCAACCCTAAACTAAATTCACTTAGGGCTAGGTGAAGTTTTACCTTTCTATTTGCGAGAGAGATTTGAGAGACAGTGATGGAATTGGAAGGTCAAAGCTTTTTTTTAAGTTGAAGATTGGAATTTGGTTTGGTGGAGAATATCTTTCAAAAAAAATTTCTTTTTAAATTATAAAAAGTCTTTCATAATTTGAAAAACACTTTTTTAAATAACTTAATTACATGCAATTATTGCATGTAATTAGTTCACCCAATCTCAACGCATCACTTTCCACTTACTATTAGTGAAACTATTCACCATTGCATTTTCTCTTTGTGGGATTTGTGTCATCACCATGAGCCTCCACTTAGCCCACTAAGAGTTAGTGAGATTATCCAATAAAATGTCGGATTTTTCCACTAACTTTAGTCGAGGGCAAAATGGTCATTTGACCATTCAAATGAAAGTCAAACGTTGACTTTTAAAATTAAAAGTCAATATTTTGAATTTTTACCATTTTGGCCTCCTTGACTAATTCTAACATCCCGAGCATGAATCCACATTCATTTTCTTAAAATTTAAATCATATTTGAATATATCGCCTGGTCAAAGTTTGACTTTTTAAAGTAAAAAGTCAACTCTTGACTTTTTATAATTTTGACCATTTCCATCAATTTTCAACTTTCGAATATGAGTCCACATTTATATTTTTTATATTTAAATCTTATTTAAACATAAAGATCAATCTCTAATCTAATAACCGACAACTATATCACATATACTTATTGGTTTCTCTCTCCTAACCTAATTCAAACAATTCGAATAATTTCATCATACTGTTATAAGTTTAGTATATATGATGTAGTAGGGTCAAACCCTGTTAGACTAAGCTAATCAACATTCGTTAAATAACGGGTCATTCCACTAAAGTCCTGCAGTTCCACTCTCCTTGTGAGACCCCGATCGTGTTTTGCCTTACGAGATGAGATTCATGCGGAAGAAATAGAAAGTGCGATGAGATTGTCTTTCAAAAGTAACTTGTGTTTTGCGAGGAGGCTACGTGATAAAGGATGTTTATTGAAAAGATGCGACATGGCGATTGTTGGGCGTTTAAGCTTACTTCACCTGAAAGTTGAAGCGTAACCCTTGTGTCAAAAGGATGGTGATTAATTTAACCTTGACACCCAATCTGAATCTAGAATAAGGATTTGGTAGAGATATGTGGTGTCCTGTGATTGGACCATTCTCGTTGTCGGCAGAAGTCATCTATCTACATGAAAAACATCACCAGAGAGGCCCATAAATAGATGAAGCTTGATCATTTTGGATATCCTTTTACCTTATATTGAGTTAAGAAAGAATTGAGAAAGTTTCCAAGACTTCTAGGAATTCTCGAAAGCTTGAATACCGACAGGAAGTTGCAAGGAAGTTCCTAACTTAGAAGCTGGGTGAGGTAGTGTTGAGTGTGAGTGGTTCTTCTTATAAAAAAATGTTTCCAAAATGAAAAGGATTTCTAAAATGTGTTCGAATCCTTAAATATATCTCTATTGAGACCATGAACTATATGATTTCTCTTATGCTTTCTAATTCTTAAAATGCATATGACTTATAAGTGAATTGGACTTATTATGAATTGGAATGATGTGATGAAATGATGTATTCTGGAGAATGCATGAGATTTGATAAAGTTCGAAATGAGATTATCTTTTGCACCTAATGTAATGTAATACCTCACACTTGTTGTGTGTTTTGGTGTAGGATGCCTTATCCTTGCTATGTGATCTAGGATAAAATGCTCTATTCTTGTTGTGAGTTTTGGAATAGAATGCCCTATTCATGCTATGAGATCTAGTATTGGGTGCCTTTGCTTACTGTGTGACATTGGAAGACGTGTTATGTGTAATAGAATTGATGAAACTTACTAAATGCGTCAAGATTACTTCGCATAGCTGCAACTTGGCAAAAGAGTGTGGTAAATAATGCTTGAGCTAGAAAAAGGGTATAAAGATGTAATTAAACATGCATAATGATTATGTGAGATGATTATGTTGTATGCAAGATGCATACCATGCGATATGAATTACGATGAAAGAATTGAAAAGAAACGATTTTCATATGTCCTTGACTAGGAAGAATGTTAAGTTTGTTTGGATTAAAAAAGTGCGAGAAGCTTCCAAGAGCTAAAGAAAAGGTTAGTCATAGCACCCATCTTAACACTTCCTGTTACCAGAAAAGAGTTCATTATTTATTGTGATGCTTCAAAACAAGGTCTAGGATGTGTGCTTATGCAAGAAGGAAAGGTAATAGCTTATGCTTCGAGACAGTTGAAAAAACATGAGTATAATTACTCTACTAACGACTTTGAGTTAGCGACAATAGTATTGGCTTTAAAAATATGAAGACACTATTGATTTAATGAGAAAGGTCATATTTTCACAAACCATAAGGGTGTGTTTAGGCCCCATATAATCACTTTGGACTTGGGTTACAATAACCCTAACCCTTGTTTGGGGCCCAAGTTATGGAAACCTTAATTTTATAGTTTCCATAACCCCCATTTTACCACATAACACCCCCACAGTTTCTTCCTCAACCCGTCGTAGTCCTCTCCATACTCCTTCCCATAATCCCCTCTCTCCTTTCCTCTCCCTTTGTTTTCGTTCCTCTCTTCTTCCTTCTCCCATGGCTAACCCACTCTGCCAAAGTAACACGACACCAAGATCTCTGCAAGCACCATCGAGCCCTCTCCCTTCATTTTCGTTCTCCTATTCTTCCTTCTCCCATGGCTAAGCCACTTGGCCAAAGTAATACGACACCAAGATCTCTGCAAGCACCGCCAAGTGCAGCCCCACAAAATGGGCTCCAAGCAGGGGTGTTGGTGCGATAACATAGGCAAAAAAAGTGGCAGGACTCCTAGGGAGGTTGACGAACAACAAGTGGATGAAGGGGAGAAACAGGGCAGTCCAAGCTGTGTGGAGGTGTTTGAAGCCGCCATTGATGAACTTCACAGGTAGATAAATTTTGACGCACAAATGGGGGATGTAACGACGTGGGTAAGAGCTGCGCTGACGGATGAAGATACTTGCATCGAAGGATTTGAAGGTGAAAGGGGAAAAGTAGTGAATTTGCTAAAGAATCGGTGGTGAAAGTTGGTTGTATTACAAGTAATGCACTTGCTTTGGTTAATAAATTGGTTGCCTCTAGTTTTAAAATTGCACTAAATATGTAAGGAGATTTGGAATTTCTCTTGAACTTGATGTGGAGATTGGATTTACATTTTATAAGATTGTATAACTTGTAATTATACTAATTGAAAGAATTAAAATTACATACTATTTTTGAATTGGAAATTAGATTATGATATCTTTGTTTTTTTTTTTTTTTTTTGTGTGTTGAAATAAAATTATGATCATTAATTGGGCTAGCTCTTTCTTGTATATCTTCCATGGAATTTAGACTATAATGGTGATGTTGGATAGTTTCTTCTTTGTTGCATATGGAGATTGATTCTCTTTTCTTTGTTTAAGGAGATGTTCCACTGTTGTTTCATGTCCTTCATAAATTGTACAAATATGCCAAAGGTTTTATGTCTCTTTTTATGATGCTTTACCCTAGTGGATTTGGGATGATCTCGATCTTGAATGGATTTCAAATCATTTTTGTTTGTTTGGATGCTTAAAAAAAATTGGAAATTTGAATTTTAGTTTAAGATTTCAAATGTTGATTTTGAACCAAGCAAGATGGATGTAGGTTTTATTTGTTGTAACTAATGAGTACATGTTGTTTTGATTTTTTTTTGTTTATCTTTGCTTTTGAATTCTTTTTCTTAATTTTTCACTTAATAATAATAACGACTTTAGTTAAGTTTTTTTAAACTAAATAATATGTTTTTATTATTATACATACAATTTAATTTGATATTAAAATAACGGGTAACAATTAAAATAAGCTATTACAACATAAAAAGTAATGGAATGGAATATGTAAATGACGGAATGGAATATGCGAATGACTAGATGTTGACGGAATGGAATATGCGAAATACTTGCCGAAGACGTCTACATAGTGGTCGAATTTACAACGTCATAATTAAGAAAATTAAGGCCAAATGATTTTAAGAAAAGTAAGATTATTTAATAAAATAAATTTGTGAAATTTGTGTATTGAATCTACATTATATATATTAGAAAAAAATATATTATAACACTACTATCATAACCCTTCCTCCAACCACATTTTATCATAACACTGTCACAATACTACCCACATAACCCTTCCCCCAAACACATCTTATTATAACACTATTATAAACCTACCCACATAACCCTTCCCCCAAACACCTCTTACCATAAAACTAGTTTTATCATAACAGTAGTTTTATCATAACTCTAACCCTTCCATAACCCAAGCCTTCCCCCAAACGCCCTCTAAGAGTTTGAGGTATATCTTTGATTAGAAGGACCTGAACTTGAGATAAAAAAGATGACTAGAGCTGATCAAGATTATGATTGCACCATAGAATACCATCCAGGCAAGGTTAACGTAGTGGTAAATGTCTTAAGTAGGAAGTCGAGACTTTTAAAGAGTGTTAAGGAGTTCCAAGGCAGCTGTGACTGTAGAGAGTTCAGAAAGCTTGTTAACATAGTTTCAAGTTAGGCCTTCTCTGATGGATGAGTTTGTGAGAAGGCAATTAGAAGACAGTCAACTTAATAAAAGGCTTGGAGAGTCCAAGCAGGGCCAAAAGGCTGAGTTTCATTTAAGGTCAGATAGAGCCCATAGTTAAGCAAAGCAGACTATACGTTCCTAGAGTCAGAGAGTTGAAGGATGTTATCTTGGAAGAAGCTTATAATTCAACATATGCTATGCATCCAAGCAGTACCAAGATGTATTGAGTTGTGAAGAAAACGTATTGGTAGCTTGGAATGAAGCGACAAATAGCACAATATGTTGATAGGTGTCTAATTTGTCAACAAGTTAAGCCAGTATATTAGATGCCAAGAGGACTGCTCAATACACTGCCAGTGCCAGAGTAGAAGTGGGAGCATATAACCTCATATTTTCTCTTTGGACTACCCTGGTCCTCTATTGGACACGACAATATTTAGGTACTTGTTGATAGACTCATCAAGACAGTGTGATTTATACCCTTCAGAGCAACGTTTACACTAGATTAGCTAGCTAAGTTATAAGTCGATAGGATAATGAGCCAGTATGGAGTGCCAGTCTCCATAGTTTCAGATAGAGATCCGAGGTTTACCTCTAAGTTTTGGGCTAGTTTACAGAAGGCCTTGGGAACTAAGTTGAAGTTCAATACTGCTTTTCATCTATAGACAGATGGTCAGTTGTATTGGGATTTATGTTCTAAAACTCGTAGTTTGTAAATATAATTCATTGACCGTTATTAATAATGTGTTATTATTGTAGTAATTGTTATTGATTATATTATTAGTTTTGTTTTAATAACCCAAATCCAATAAACTAACATCCTAAGCTGTTTAATGAATCTTGAACAGTATGTAGAGACATATAGGGATCAATGTTAGAGATCAACTTAAAAGGTTTATAATATAGGGATAAGGTTGGGTACCTTATCCTGGTAACACTATGAATACGACTCACTTTGTATTTGATACAAACGCAATGATCCAACGCGTACGTGTAGGTGACATGAGTGAGGGTATCCTATGCAATGAGTTTGGATAAAATCGGACCGCAAAATAGTAACCACTAGATGTAACTCCGTTAACTAGTTAGGTTTTTGTTTCATTAGGATGACATAGGTTACTTAGTCCTAATCCTTAGTATGTTATGAACTCCTGTTTGTGAGGGATTGACCTTTGATTTGTATTAATGAGAGTGGTCAGATCACCGACTCAATAAGCTTATCACTTTGGGGACAAGATCGAGTGAGGAGTTGGAAACATAATTACACAAGATGGAATTCACTTATTCTCTACTCTAGGGTAAGTAGATAAGTGTTCCCTTAAATGGTGTCTCCAGGACTTGAATAAAGGGTCCTACCCTCTATGGCATGAGAGAGGTTTATGTTTATTGGTATGACCATAAACATGTAGTTCATTAGAGGAGTACTAGTATTTAAGGATTAGAGGTAACCTAGGGGTAAAACAATAAATTGACCCAGTTGGTGTTACGAACACTCGTGAGTGACTAACTTATTGTTATTAGTTTATCCGTGGACACAAAATATATCTACAGTGAGAAGAGTTCAGCTATGAGTCTTTAGTGGAGTGTACACACATTTAATGAATATTGATTAATGTGGTTAATGAGTTTAGCCAATTAATCTTAGATCGTTGTAGCTTCTGATCTGTAGGTCCATTAGGTCTCCTTCCTAGCTCATAAAGGGTAATGAGATTTATTTATATTGGTTGTAATTTGAAATGTTCAAACTTACTTTGGAAATTAGTATAATGTATAGTGATACATTATTATATAAAATTTAGAGAAATTTTTAAAAATAGTCGATTTTACAAAATATTTACAACCTATAACAAATTCTATCACTGATAGTCATTGATATGTTATAGTGATAGAATCCAAAATTTTGCTATAGCTTGTAAATATTTTAATTTATTTTGTTACTTTTAAAAATGCCCCTAAAATTTATCAAACTTTATTATATAAATTTAATTTTGGATATGATTCAAAATTAATTTATGAGAGATAAAATATTTGAATGAGTTGAAATATTAATTTAATGTGAATTGAATTCATATTAAAATTATTGGTTATGAGAGAAACTTATATTTGAATATGATTCAAATTTAATTTAAGTTAAATATAAGATATTTAATTTAAGTTAAATATAAGATATTTAATTTAGCTATTAATTAATAGTTTAGTTTTATTTAATTAAAATTGATTTAATCAAATTATAAGATATTAGAGAGATGTTCATTCAAATAAGATTTGAATGAAATATTAATTAAATATGATTTAATTAGGAGGAATTTTCAAAAATAGCAAATTTTACAAAATATCTACAACTTATAGCAAATTATATCACTAATAGTCATTGATATACTATAATGATAGAAGACTATCATTGATAGAATCCAAAATTTTGCTATAGTTTGTAAATATTTTAATTTATTTTTGCTAATTTTAAAATTGTCCATTTAATTAATTATATTAATATAAATCTATAAGATATTAGATAGATATTCATTCAAATAAGATTTGAATGAAATATTAATTAAATATAATTTAATTAATTATATTAATATAAATCAATAAGATATTGAAGCGATATTCATTCAAATAAGATTTGAATGAAATACTAATTAAATATGATTTAATTAATTATTAACTAATTGATTAATTGTTAATTAATTAGTAGATTTGATAATAGAATCGCATGATTCTCTCCTACTTCATTTCATATTTTAAGAAGGAAAGAGAGTTATAATTATCTGAAGAAAACAGTTTTCTTTAATGAATATATAAAGAAAAAAAGGAAGCCAATGGTTTTGCTCTCTGCAAAGAGAAAATAGTTTCTCTCAAATATCTTTAAATCTTTTCTCATCCCAATTGGTTCCCACAAACCAATCTCATCCTAAAGGATAGGGAGGTCTCCGACGGGTGGTGTCCCAATTTGGAGAATTAATTGGTAGATTCAGAGACAAGATTAGTCATCTTTCCTTCAGGACAAGATGCACATGGAGGCAATGAATCATCTTTTAACTCGAAGTCCATTCTTTACCAATCTCCCAATCTTATTGAGATTAATGTGACCTAATCTTAAATGCAAAAGAAATGTATTGTTATTAGGAGAAACTCTTTGCCTTTTATTTTGAGTATCAACAGTTTTAAACATCTCATGATTTTAAAAACACTTTCGCTTCATTAGGTCTTAATACATACAAGTTGTTTTTAAGCTAGCCGAACAAATATGTACATTTTTCTTTAAAATGAATGCTTCATTTAAAGAAAAAAAAACCGAGTACAATTGTTCAATATGTAAAGAAATAGAAATTATGTTCCTCTTAATCTTGGGAACTATGTTTAGGTTTTCTAAAACAAGAATCTATTTATGAAAGACAACTTAACATCTTCTACTGCACGAGTTGAAATGACATCTCCCGTTCCAACTTTGAGAGTCATCTCATCCTCCTCGAGTTGCCTAAAGGAATTAGTTTCCTTTAAAGAAAAGAAAACATGGCTATTGGCTCCTGAATCAAGTATCCAGGTATTTTGGTCATTTTCCATTAAACATGTTTCTAAGATAAGTAAATCATATTTACCTTCATTTTTATTCTTTTTAAACATCTCTTGAAGGGAGTCTATGATCTAACATGCAGTGACCATGGTCTCGTGTTTCTTGCTTAGTATGTCAAATATACTGGACAAGAAATGACACGAGCCTTGTCATTGGCCTTTGTCCAGCGGTTATGTGCATCCTTGACATTCTGAGATGCATGTCGAACAGGGGAAGGAGGACATTCCTCCTTTAAGAGGAAGCGTAGATCATCATTTGTATGGGTCAATAACAAGGTGAATAGGGGAAATGTTCATAGTAAGTGGGAGAAGGACACGTGTCAACGTATCCTACGATCTCCTCCATTAGGTTCCACCGTGAGATTTCTATGATCTGCCTGCATGTCGTTCTAGGGCGACCATCCCTTCGAAGGGTCTGGTTATAGAAGTCGGAACAAGGCAAACTCCAAAAATGGATAGAGTTTCTTAGGTTAATCTTCATCGGTTGTCTTTCCTTTCGATATCCTGTTGAAGCGTACCTCTGGGATCTGAAAATGGTAGAGTCACACTTACGAGATGAATTAAGTTAGTTAATGAATCCTTGATCGAACAACGGTAGCTAAGAACTATAGGAATATGAGTTATTCTGGTATTAGTTATTAGCTGAGATTGTCTCAATTCAGGAGAGAAGTAGTTGATCACCATTCGGTGGTTGTTGCTTTAAACTTCTAAAGTATCGTTGCAAAAACTAAATCATTTGTTTGATTAGGGTTCTTTGATTGCTTGTTTTTGCTAAATTGATTGGATTATTTTGTGTAATGGGTTAAAACAAAGATAACTAATACTGTCAATTGATTGTTTTAACATGTCTTCTTCAATTATTCTTCTTCAATTATTCAACTGCTTAAAAACAAAAAATTAACAGGTGAAAATTATGTGACGTGGAAGTCATGTAATTGTTTACCATATTTATTACTCATGATTTAACAAGTACGTTTAGTTTTAAAACTAGTCACTCATTGAGCTTTAGTTCACACTTTCCAAATTTTTTTTTTTACTTTTAAGGTGAAGCTCGTGGACCCAACTTGAATTCATCCTTATCTGCTAGTGTCTAGCTTGAGTTTCATAACTAGTATATGTTGTACAGTAGTATTTCTTTTAGTTTGTAAGTAAGTTTGTTTCAATAGTTTTAGTTGTGGGTTGTACAAGGTTTATCTTTGTGTTGTATAAACTTTGTTATTTTGCTGTTGTGCTTATGTCTAAATCGGACTTGTGGTTTTTCTATAAGTTTGGGCTTCATTATGTAATGATATAAGTTTATTCCTATTTCTGTTGTATGTATGTTTGGAGTTTAGTTTAGTTTTAGTTTTAGATGGGGAACGGATATCGTTAGAAAGAGAATGGTGTCTATTGACTTCATGTCGTCTCTTGGGCTGAGACTGGGTGGTCTAGGAGGGGTGTTACATTTTTGTTATGCTATGAAATATATTGTTATGGAGTTCCATAAATTGAAATTTTTATAGGTTAGATTACTATTACACCTAAGTAGATAAACCCAAAAATCTCATAACTCATCTCTTAAATACTTGAACGTAACTTGTTGTATGAATGTATCTTCTCACTAATTTATAGATTTACGAACTCCCAACCTAAATATAATTAAATACATCTAATCTATTTAAACAGTAATTAGTGTATAACTTAACTATATATTATACATAGTTAACCATGTTTAACTTTCAAACTATAAATTTAACTTTTTGGGAAAGAAAAAAAACAGACTTTGATTCTTCCACAAACATAAATGGAAAACTAGGAATAGGAAAAGTGACTAGAATAGCATACATAATACATGAGCCACTCATTAGTATAATACGTGTTGAATTTTTCTTCCTTACAAGTCATTCAAGATTGATAAATTATTTTCATCGTCTACAATCTGTCCAAAATAATAATAAAATCTAAAAGTTCACCATTTTGCAATGAGAACTATGGAGTACAACCCAATATTCTTTTCAAAATGCCCCCACCACTAAATTCTTAGCCAGACAAAGTTGAGAAAAGCTGATGGTTGAGAATTGTTTTGACCCCTACTGCTGACCTGGCACACCAAAACTTTGATTTCAAAATCACAACCCAATCTACTGCTTTGGTGGGCTCCACTTAGATATCTCATGTGGTCCAATGACCAATAACAGTCTAACAGTCTCATATGTGGCATATTATTAATGGATTAATAGAGATAAGGCAGATTACCTAGATTTTTTAAAATTCAATCATCTTTAATGAAATTATGTATGCAAAATCTCAATGTCCCATGCAAATTAGTGGAAGCCTTCTCAACTCCAAAAACCTAACTGACCCTCTAAATATTTATTCCTCCGTTTTCTTCATTAGCTCAAATATACACTCAAAGGTTCAAATGATGGCTGTTGTTCCCACTTTTTTCCAAATAAGAAACTTTAACGACTCGATTAATCCAACGCAAACGATTTTCAAGCCTAATAAGAGAGTATGTGTTTGCAAATGTGATGTCGTCGTTTCAAAGAATAATCTACCAATTTTCGTCTCGTACTCCAAACATCATAGTTGGGAAATACATGATAATAATTCGTCTGTCGTTACGATCTTGACGAGAGCGAGGAAGTCGAGAAGAGGGTTGAAAGCATTATTGCACCATGTGAGATGCAGTAATGGTTTGGATTTTGAGCACTCAAAAGTATCAGAAAAGTTAAGTCAGCTTTGGGAGTGTAGTACTACTGAGAAGCAATTGAGATCACTGGGTTCTTATTTTGGAAGGCTTCAAGGTGTTGGGGATAAGAAAAATTTAGATTCTTTAAAGAAGATGAAAGTTCTTGATACAGGTCAGTTCAAAGCAAAGAAGGAGCTTCAATTGCTTGATGCTTATTTTCAAAAAGTTGATAAAGGTAAACTCTTTTTTATCCAAATTCATTTATATGTTATTGTTCTATTTTTCATGATTTATGCTTCTAAACAAATAGATACTATTGTTTCATTGTCATTAAATTCAAAAGTTTAAGCAGATTATCTATATATTATTATCATGAATTCATTTTATTTATATTAGTTAAACAAAGTAAATCCTCTTTTGGTTTTTAGCCTTTTTCTTTTTTTGTAGTTTCAAATATTTTATTTTTTGTGCAATTTTTCAAAAAGAAAATTATCATTTAGTTCTCTTTGTTAGCTAATTCATATACAAGTGACTTCTTTAAAACATTTTTATTAAATCCATGCATACAGTAAATTCGTTCATATAGATTACTACTTAGATAGTTAGATAAATGATTAAAAATATGCCTATGCATGTATATCAGGTATTTTGTTAAAGGGGAGTTACAAATGAAAGTTTTATTTTTTTCTGATTTCAATCAAATATGTGGTGTGTGGTGGGAGAGATTCGGCTCTGTCCTTCTGGTCGGTATAGTTCATACTTAATGCAAGTTGAGACACCAACTTTAATTGTTTTTTTTCTTCTTTTTTTAAATGCAAATGTCAGTTATAAAAACTAGTTAAAAGTTCATAATAATCCAAAAAAAAAAAAAAAAAAAGAACCAACATAGAAACCTTTAAACCATTTAATATCTCAGCAATTTGTAGCCATGTCAGAATTTGATATCTATAGCAGATACAGATTTGCACAAACATCCTCTGTCTAGTTTTGATGAACAACAAGAAGGCAAATTGGTGTTCACAACATCCCCTTACGAAGATCGCGTTAAAGATGACGACGAGTTGCGAATACGACATGTGAAATTGAGCGGTATGATTCACAAAAGCATGCCAAACAAAAGTCAACTACAAGAAGAAGAAGTTTGTGATCTCTATTTGATGTAAGGTTCATTATTACGATTCATTTAACGAAAACCAATGATTTTCTTTAAGAAAAATACGTTTCATAAGTCATCCCAAACTCATATTTAGTAACGTTTGATGCAGAATATATGTTCTAATAGGTTGATTTTGGAAATATATATATGCAGAAGTGCTTTGGTATCTATAAATATAGCAGTTTTCTTATTTGAAGTAGCCAGTCCAGTGAAAAACTCAGAACTACAACTCTTTTCACTTCCTTCTCTGTATGGAGCAAAGATCAATGAGCTGATTTTAGTAGGAGAATGGTGGAGGCTTGTTACACCTATGTTTCTGGTACAACATTGATATAACTCGGTTCGTGTTACCATTCTATAACTGTTTTCGACATTTTATTCCTTTGTCTTTAGAAAACCGTTGATTTAAACATAGTTTAAGTGTTTTCTCGATCTGGGCATTGAAATAATTTCTTTTGAATGTACTAAAAAAGTGCCTTGCCTATATTAACCTCTTTATAAATGCAGCATTCAGGGGTTCTTCACGTTGCACTCAGTTGTTGGACACTTCTTACATTTGGCCGCCAAGTTTGTAGAAAATATGGTCCTTTTACATTTTTCTTGATCTATGTCTTAGGAGGAGTTTCTGGTAATCTCACCAGCTTTCTTCATACTCCCGATCCAACTGTGGGGGGGACGGTAAGCTAGCTCAAAAACACTTACGAGACAAAATGATGTATATTTATTGAGATGGTTATTGTTTAATGTGAACTATATATTGCACCCTTGGAGCAGGGGCCAGTGTTTGCAATGATTGGAGCTTGGCTTAGTTACCAATTCCAGAACAAAGATGTTGTGTCAAAGGATGTTTCAGACAAGATGTTTTTGAAAGCATTAGTTGCAGCTGTCATAAGTTCCATTTTAAGCAATATTGGTCCCATTGATGAATGGTAAGTTAAGAAAATCTCTCATTTGGGGCAACAAAAAAAAACATACCTTATTTTCCCCCTCTAGAGGACTTTATAGAGGTACTAATTAAATTGGTTATACTATATTCCGTAGGGTTATAACAATATATGTTTGGTAGCTAGTCCTTAGTTATAATATAATTTGTGTGTTTGATTGCAAACTATATTACTCTACCTAAAAAATAGTAAAACAGTATAATAAAGGTTGAAATAGTAAATGCGTGCAATAAAAAAATTTAAAATAATATAATAATATTATAGTTAATTGTAAATTATTATTATAACAACGAAGAATACCAACTATTATATGAGTTATAATACCTCACTCCGAGTCCAAATGCTGCTTTCAAAAAATGTATATTGGGAGGTAAGAAGCAAACAATATAGAATAAATGAAAAAGAGAAGATATTTTTTTAAACAGCTAAAGTCAATTTTTCAAGATTTCAAAAATCGTTTCAAGGCTTGTGAAGAGAAGTACGAGCAAATATTATGAGTTTAAAGCATAATAATAATGATGATGATGATGTAGAAATGTTTGGTTAATTTGGTGGTGTGTTGTAATTAATTGTAGGACTCACACAGGAGCAGCTTTTAGTGGAATGTTATATGGGTTTCTAACATCCCCAATTGTGGAGGTCAATGATGCTTCTTCTTCTTCATTAAGAAGAGGCCAAGAAAAGGGAATAAAGGTCGTTAGGAAATATGCTAATCCTTGCAAATCATTGGCTTTTTTTGTTCTTTTCATAATGGGATTCATAAGTTTGGTGTTCTTTATTCAACCTCCCTTCCACCACTTTGGACTTTTGAGTGTTATTCAACTTTAATTTAATTTAGTTGTGGTTTATTGAGAAGAAAATATTGTATATATTGTCAAAATATTGTATGTGCCTCTCTAGAGTGTGGTTTGCAAGGGCATGACATACAGTCAAAATAACTATATGCCTTTTATTTAAGTTTTAATTTACAATTTTGTCTCATTTCAACATAACTAATCTCCATATCTCATCCTACTTAACTTTAAATCCCTTTTTCGATTCATACCTGACACCTCTATCACAACTACAACCCTTTTTCTTCAAAAGTTAAACTAGAAACGTTGTTATTTCGATCCAAGCACTGTTGGAACACATCCCAAATAGGACAAAGAATCTCTGTTTAGATGAGAAATGGAGGAGGTTGAATCATTTTTTAAATTATATATATATATATATATATATATATATATATATAGTATACACACATGTATCTTTGAATCATTTTAACTGTTTTTATTTATAAATAATGATACTGTTTGAATATTTTGATATGTCTACCACTTTTTAGCTATTATGTGTGGATAATTAAATAGCTTAATATAAAACTTTACTTTATGTATTTTATTTAAGTTGCTTAAGATTTTTTCCAAAGGAATTAACTATTTACGATAATATTCATGAGAATAACCATTTAATGCTATTGATTAATGAAAGCCTATTATTTAATTGAAAACATTTATTAAAAAGATCATTTCATTATTTAAAAAAAATTGAAATGAAAAATAGTTTCTCCTGGGAAATCCCATTATGATGGGGATGAAGCTAAAGAAGTCTTCACAATCCCACCCAATATATCTCTACTTTCCCCTATAATTTTTTTTCTTTTGTTATTTACTTTCTAACATCTTGAACACCTATGCTAAGTTTTTAAAAATATATTTTTTAAAGAATTTTAAAAAAATATTTAAAACAGAAAAAGAGATCCTTTTTCTTCCTCAGTTTTGACAAAAAAAAAAAGTGCATTTGGTGTCTTATATTTTAAATTAGCCATTTTATTTCAACTTCCATGATTAGGTTTAAAATGTCTCTACAAACAGAATAATTAAATCTAAATAAAATAGTGACCACATGAATCTTCATCCCAAGGAAATGCTTATAAAAACCTCCCCCTCTGATCTCTATTAGAGGGGGAGGTTTTTATAAGCATTGCCTTTTTAGTTGGTTTATTCTTTCTTATCTAAAACAGTTTAGCTTATTATACTTAAAACGAACTTCATTGGGGTCAATGGCACACAAAAATTGGAAAATGGAATGGAGAAAAATTGAATGGATATATTTGGAGTACCTCTTGAACCCATTCTAAAAAATTTGAAACTAAGATTAACTAATGCAATAATACATCACAACTCAAGAAACACCAAAAAGAGTATTCTGCCCTTTAATATTTTTGTTTCTTTTAATCCTTCAATAATGGTTGATTTTTTTTTTTTTTGGGATTAGTCAATCAAGAAAAACAAGCTTCAAACAATTGTTGAACAAAGTATTTTACCAATATTTTTTAAAAAGGACAAAGACTGTTCCAAAATAAGATACAATGTGATTGAGGGAAAGGAATGAATTGAACCCAATCTCTTGGTATATAGATAATATAGAAGAGGTGATCAATATGTTCAAACCAAAAATATATAAAAAAAAAATCATCTCATAACATTCGAACAAACACCAAAAATATATAAAAAAAATTATCTCATAGCATTCGAACAAACAGATTCTTCTCATAAATAATAAAAACACATTATACTCCTGTTGGAGTATTCAAAGGCCCTAACAATGCTTCTGGATCTTTAGTGGGTGCTCTAGAACGGTATCTCATTCAAGTGAGGTCATACAATCAGAACCAAAGCCAATCAACCAAGACATTTCATTCAGAACTACCAAACCCACGTAACACTAACAACACTAAAACAAGGTCGCCACATTTCTTTCGAAAAAAAAGAAAAGAAGGTAAAAGGGAGAAAAAAAAAGTACACAGTACAATTCCTATCAAGTATCAACTCAACAACACAAACTACTGTCCATGTCCCTCCCCTGATTCACGTTTTGATGCTTCCTTAATCTCATCGCCAGCTTCATCCTACAAAATTTGTCACAAAATCTTTATCAGACCAGACACAGCAGGTTTTCAGAACATGACAAGACATGCCTACAAAGTCTATATTGTCATTGATGGCAATTGGCATAGAGCCAGCTCAAGTGTACCACATTGCTCTAAAGCAAATTTTTTGGGTGTTTCTAGCTAGGCTTGTTGTTCATGGATCTGTTTTCTCTACTTTGGATCTAAAGACAATATTTAAACACAAAAGAATGACAGACAATAGGACAATATTATCCTAGACAGCAGTCAGAATCCAGGTTGTGCAATGATGAATAAGATCACTAGCAGTGGAAAACAGAACTTGAATATGGTAGGAAGACGTTCCTTGATAACAAAATTGAGTAGGTAATGCATTAAGGAATGAGCATGAACGAGCACAAGCACGTTACTTACCCCAATATCAGAAGTCCAAAGAGTCAAGTTGTCTCGAAGGAGTTGCATGATCAAGGTGCTATCCTTGTATGATTCTTCACCCAATGTGTCAAGCTCAGAAATTGCTTCGTCAAAAGCCTATATTGAAAGAATAAAAAGAGGAAAAAGAGAATAAGCAAACATGGGCAAAATAAGGTTATCTTCAGCTAACCAAATTGAGTTATAAAAAGAAATTAGAGACCCTCTACAACTCTCGTTCTTTTGTTTGTGTGTATTATTCAATGAAGCACACACCAAAATAGACCTCACCTGACAAATGCCTCAAAATACTTTTACAAATAGAAAATTATGATTGAATCAACCAGAAAACTAGACATCATATCAATATATACAGCAACTGCCACCAAAGTGTGTAGTTGAGCATTAGAGCATTACCTGCTTTGCCAAATTGCAAGCTCGATCTGGCGAATTAAGGATCTCATAATAAAACACTGAGAAGTTAAGAGCAAGACCTAGCCTAATTGGATGAGTAGGGGCTAATTCCGCGAGAGCAATATCCTGTATTTATGGTTAAAATTCATCCAGAAAACAGAGACAAAGTGTTAACAAAAGCAGAATCTAATAATATTATCAGTAATACATATAAACTGAAAGCAAAGAAATCCGAGGCATGGGCAGACCTGAGCAGATTTGTAGGCTAACAATGTGCTCTCAGCTGCTTCTTTCCTTTCAGCTCCAGTCTTAAACTCAGCCAGGTACCTGTGGTAATCACCTTTCATTTTGAGATAAAACACCTTTGACTCAGCAGATGAGGCTGATGGGATGAGATGAGACTCAAGGAGGCTTAAAATTCCATCACAGATCTTGCTCAGTTCAGTCTCAATTTTGCCACGGTAATCCTTGATAATTGAAACGTGGTCCTCATTTCCCCGACTCTCTTCCTTCTGCTCAATGGAAGAAATAATCCTCCATGAAGCCCTCCGAGCCCCAATGACATTCTTGTAAGCAACGGAGAGGAGATTCCTCTCCTCAACGGTCAGCTCCTCGACATCCACAGTCTTGGCAACTTTCTCCATGAACTCCACCATTTCCTCATATCGTTCGGCCTGTTCTGCCAACTTGGCCATGTAAACATTTTCCTCCCGTGAAGAATCAGCAGGCGACATCGTCAATGTAATAAACTAATAATTCTCTGCTTTCCACAATCACAGAGAATAAAAATGAGCCAAATTAGATCGCATACATTACAATTCAAGTTTGTATAATTCCTGGATTCATTTACCCATTTACTTGTTACAAGTTCCAGTCACCCAAATTCTTATGATATCCATTTCAATAGGATCCAAACATTAATAAATATGCCCAAAAAGACCAGAAACTGAGTGATAACTGTATACTTTAAATTCATCAATATTCCATACAACACTAACCAAACATTTACCCACCCAATCATATCTAAGGGAATAGAATCAGTCAAAGATTCCAAGGATTCAAAAATACAATTTGAACAATTTGAACAAAACCACGCTAAAAAAAAGGAAAAAAAAAAAAGAGAGAATCCAAGTCCTATTTTGCCTAAAACTTTCTGGTCAGCCGAAACAAAAACTAAAACAACAAGAGCAATCAAACAGACCCACATACAAGCAAATCAGGATCAATTAATTGAAAAATCCCAGAAACAGAAAAGCGAAAAAAGGCAACAAACTTTAGGTCGCCCTCCACGTTAACCCTAGATCTCACCATCCAACAAGAGAAAAAGAGGAAAAGGGAGAGAATCAAACCTATGAACAAAAACAATCGTAAGAATAAGGAAATCCAGTCCAAATCGAAACCCTAATACAAAATGAAAAAGAAAGAAGAAACAAAGAACTGGAAGATGAAAAAGTAAGGTTTTCTACCTAGAGAAAATCGAGCCGAGAGAGAGACTAGGAAATTAGCAGGAAATGAGGAGGAAGGTTAGGTGGGGTTTTAAAATGGTGGATTGGAGAGAGTGGTCCAATAAGAAAAAAACACGTGGTAGGTAGAGGAGAAACCGTGCAGGGTATTTTTGGACTTTAACAGAAAGGGTTGCCACGTA
This sequence comes from Cucumis hystrix, assembly GCA_025688845.1. NCBI lineage: Eukaryota > Viridiplantae > Streptophyta > Magnoliopsida > Cucurbitales > Cucurbitaceae > Cucumis > Cucumis hystrix. Next base: position 13,093,068 of record CM046889.1, read on the forward strand.
AGCGTTGACTGTCAATGATGTGGAAGTGGCGTTGTACTTCATTGGGTCGCCGGCTGGTTGTAAAAAGATCGGGCCCACTGTTTTAAAATTAATCGCTGAGGTTAATGTGTTGACGATACTCTTCGCTGGAGCCTGTCGATGTGTCGCTCTTTTATCAGTAAAAACTAAATCTCTCTTTCAATTTGCTACAAATTTATGGGTTATTTTAAAAAATAATTAGTTTTCTATAAATATTTACAAAAATAGGGTTGTTTAATAAGAAATGATAAGAATAAGGTGTTTTGGCAAATTATTGTAAAATATAGGTGAGTTTTTGAAATTTGACGACTTCATTATGGAAGTCGTGTACCGGGTACACGACTTCGATACTATACACGTCAACACATTTGACTAGTTTGCTCCACGTATGGACCAGTTTGACCCACGTGGAGTCCACATGGTAACTCGGTGATCGAAGTTGTGTACCCGATACATGACTTTTTTAAAAAAAATTTAAAAAATTATTAGATTTTAAAGACTAATTATTTTTAAAATAACAACATTTGTGAAAGACTAATGAAAATAAAAGATGTGAAGATTTTAGTTTTTGTTCAAATGTCCAAGTTTTTGGTAATTTATTTTTAATTAAGAATTGAGTTCTAAACAAATTAAAAAAAATAAAAACAAAATTTTGATTATGAATTTTTTGTTGGTTTTCAAAATTTGGCATGGTAAGTGTTAAAACAAAAAACCAAAGGTAAAACACATCATTAGAAGGTATTTTGAGTGAATTGATAAGACGAAAACCAAAATAATTTTTTTCAACATTTTCTCATTAGATCATTTTCAAATCCTAATTCACTCATCTAAATGTAGCTAAATTTTCATTTTTTTTCCTCTCTACTAATAATCAAGTATCACAACTTCTCTAACAAATTAGTGATATTTTATAAGAACATCCTAAATTTGTGTAGAAAAATTGATAAAAAATAAAAACGGTGAGCCATAAATACGATAAAACTATTTGTAGTTAAAATAGGATCAAATTAATAAGTCAATAAATATAAATAAATGAAAAAGACTTCCTATTGAAATAACGTCGTTGAGTTTAATTAAAAAGACTTCCATAGCCTTAGCAAATCTCATAAATTGCGTTGAGTTTAGTTTTACAAATTTAATTATATTTCTCTCATATTATATAAGATATATTTGGTATGAAACTTAGGAATATTTGAAAATGATGTTGTACAATCTCTATCGAAATGCATCACAAATCAATCAATAAATTGATTTTTTTGTTAATTTATTAAGGAAATCTTGTGGCTTAAGATAGATCGAGAAAAAATGTTTTGAACATTTTTTTTTTAATACTTGGTTCTCTATCTTTAAAAAGAATATTATATTTTGATATTATTAAGAGTACTCCTACATCTAAATCACGTATTAGCAACTTTTAATTTATAATTAATTTTAAAAAGTCTAATTTTTAATTTATACAACTTGAATAAGTTCTAGCAAAATTTAAAAACACTTAAATTATACAACTTAAGAATTTTCCTCATCTCCCTCTACGACATCATCGCCTTGTCGTCGTCGCCGTCGAATGCGTCTACGATATGTGTCGGCAACATTTAGACATCGAGTCCGCTGAACAAGTTGGTCTATATCTCCTATGACTTCGTCACACATTGGTCTAAAAATTTCAAAATTGTTTTCCATGGAGACTCGACGTATGTCTTCAACAAAATTATTCTGAACGATTGTAAATAATATAATTAAAAAATGTTCATGCTTGTATAAAATTTATAAATCATATTAAAATTATTAACTTGCGATAACATTAAGCGCCATCAGGTGTCATGAAGCGTCTGGTAATCGACGTGTACCAGGAAAAGTAGTTATCTGATACTGTCGGCTCATGTGTTGCTTCTGCTTCGGCACAAAAATTATTTCGTGAATGCCACGTTGCTATATACTCCGCATGAATCCTACTCCAATCTTGATCGTGCTTGCCTCTTCAATCAATTTGGTGTAGGCCCTGATCTGTGGAGCAAAACTCTGGTGGCATTTGTAGCATATGGAACAGTCGCAATACACGATCTGCTTGTTGATTTGGTATATTAATACAGTGACATGCATATTTTTAGACAAATCATTGTCAAAATTAAAAAAAAAAAGAAAAAAAAAACAATAGTATGCATTAAATAAGTTTGGTGGTGCATTAAATAAGTATTATTATTATTATTAGTATTCTACAAATTATTAATTACATTATCATTTTTTTCCATAATAACTTTTATAATTCCAAATAATAAATCTATATTCATACAATATAAATAAATTCAAACAATATAACTAAATTTATTTAATTTTTTCAATGAATTAAGAAAATGAAATAATAAATCTAAATAAAATTATTTTTACAATAAACAAACATACCTTGTGAGACTGGAAGAAACAATGGAGACAATGGAGGATTTAAGGAGCCTGGAACAAAAATTAAATTATTTTATCAACATAATAATAAAATCAAATAATTAATTAAATAATTTTAACAACAAAATCGTGTACCCGGTCTACGATTTTTAAATAAATATACCTTATGACGCAAATATTAAACCGTAGAGAAAAGTTAAGCAGAAAATCGAAACAAAAGAGAGGAAGAACAAGGAGGAAGGGAAAAAAAATTGGAAGTGGAAAGGATAAAGAAATTGAACTGTCTTAGGAAGATTGAAATTTTTTTGATAACAAAATGAGGGAGAACGAAAGAGGAAGAGAAAAGATGAAGAGAGAAAGAGGAAATTAGAAATTGGAAGGAGGGAGAACGAAAGAGGAAGAGGAAAGATGAAGAGAGGAAGAGGAAAGATGAAGAGAGGAAGAGGAAATTAGAAATCTGAAGGAGGGAGAACGAAAGAGGAAGAGGAAATTAGAATATGAAACGGGGCAATGAAGGCAGAATGAAGAAGAATTAGGGTTTTTAAAAAGAGGAAGTCGTGTACCTCGTACACGACTTCCTGCATGAGCGACACGTGGCAGCACCCCGTGAACCCTATGGTTGACCGTACGGTTGACTGTTGACCGACTATACGGAAATCGTGAACCGGGTACACGACTTCCACCCTACGCGACAAAATTGGCCAGCTGTACGGGAGTCGTGTACAGGGTACACGACTCCAGTCAGATATCGTAGGCCCGGTCCACGACACCACTGAGGTTTATTGAAGTCGTGTACGGGGTACACGACTTCACTCACCTATTTTTGCCATTTCTTTCACAATCACCCTAATTTTGTGATTACTTTTTAAAAACACATTATTTATAAAAAAAATTCCAAATTTATATATGTAAATTTACATAAATATAATAAAAATGGTAAATTTTACTTCAAAAGTCTTTTCATAAATTATATATTTGTCTCTATTGATTTTTATTATTGTTGAACGATTTTTCAATTCTTTATCTTTTTGTTTTTTTATGATTTATTATTTTTTTTTCTAGTTATTCATGTGTTGTTTTAGATATTTTTCCTCTTGAACATTCTTCCTCATCTTTGAAATCTTCTTGTTCATCTTCGACAATATTCTCCCTCTTCTTTCCATCTTCCTCATCTTTGACAATATCAAGATCGTTACAGTGAGTTTGTTTCCGGTAAAAATTCTAAATATCGTTTTTGTACAAATTTTTTAGACAAGTATAAAATTTCGTTAAGAATTCTATACTTCATTATGAAGATTGTTTTTATTTTTGTTTGTGTTAAGAATTCTAAATTTCGTTTTCGTTTAAAATGTTTAGAAGATTTAAACATTATTGTAAGAATTCTGTATTTCATTGTGAATATTGTTAGTTTTTAGTTTTTCATGATCATTTATATTGAACTAAGAATTCTATATTTCATTATGGAGATCGTTTTTGTTTTTGTTTGTGGTAAGAATTCTAAATTTTGTTTTCATTTCAAATGTTTAGAAGATCTAAATATTACTGTAAGAATTATGTATTTTATTATGAAGATCGATAGCTTGAAGTTTTTCACGATCATTTACATTGAATTACACGATCGTTTACCAATATCAATACGATCATATACTAAATTTAAAACGGTCATCATGGTCAAACAGTTGTGTACCTAAGTCAACACGATTGTTTACTGCATTCAATACGATCGTTTACCGTGGTCAAACGATCATTTATCATTGTCAACACTATCGTTCCTTACATAAAAAAAGAAAAAAACACAATTGTTGTTTATTTAGAAGTTAAGCAATTTTAAACAAAACAAAGCAGTAGATAATGAACTAAACACTAACCGTAGAGAGTAATATGTTGTAGTCGACCATTGTATTAACTTCTTCAGCTTCCTCAAGAAGGCTAAGGCTACAAGTAGGTGGTTTATTTGTTTTCACAACTCGTCGATACACACTTTCTTTCTCTTTATGTTGTTGTGAAAGTTTTTTTGATGGTAGCCCAACATTCAAGCTTCTCATAACCAGTGTTAACATACTTTTTATTTCTTTTAGGCCTTGGCGTAACAAGATTTGTTTTGATTCTATTTTTCTTGATTTTTTCTGATTTCACTTATTTCATTGAAGATTTTGTTGGTTTTTTTTTCCATTTATTTTTCTCTTTTTTTTTTTTTTTCTTTTTCTGTTTAGGTATGTTCTTTTTTACTCTACTCCTCAATCTCTTTAAAACATTTCAAAATTGTTTGAGACTCTTCTTCTCTTGAGTCTAGTGGTGTCACATAGAGAACTTCAAGTAAAATGATGTTGGACGATTAGTGAAAGAAGTAGCAACTGTATTAATAAACAACAATATATTTTTATGATTGTCTATTCCAGATAGACATGGATAGAAATCTATCATTGTCTATCTAGATAGACATATATAAAACATGCTCTAAATTTACTTACATTCTCATATTAGAAAATGTTCATGTTTAGAGTGCTTCGGTCACTTGATTTCAAACATTTCCATGTCATAATTATTGGCCCTTGAATTCCAAGCTTTCTTCCAAACCCAACATGTAAATTTGAAAGTCTTTGGTATTGTCTCAAAAGCCCAATAGACTAAAGCTAGGGGAAATGCTTGAAGGTATACAATATCCTTGTCGTTGTATGATGCTTTCTTGAAGAGTTGATATGTTAGGATATAGGATAATATCCCCCATGGATAGACTTTGAAGGTTCTTCATGATTCAGTATGTCTAGATGTTAGAGATTGATGTGGTTGTGTTGTTGCTTGGGAATTAAAAAGGCTTCTAAGATATAGAGATTAACTAAACTTTCTTTCAACGAGTCTTCCTCACTGCATAGTGCTTTGAAAGTTCTTTTTATATCTCTTCTCATTATAAAGTCGTTGTGAGAGAAAATGACATTTTTCAAACTCTTCTCTTTTCTTTCTCCTAGATTTAACTGGAATTTGTGCCCTTTTAATCCATAGACCAAACGGAATTCTTTCAACCCAAATTCTACTATATGTCCAGTGAAGTTGAAAGCAAGAACATTGATCTTTTTTGTATGGCATTGCTTCCTTATTAAGAAATTCAGTAATTTTGTTGGTAATTTGGTCATTTTAATGTTAAGGAAGTGGCCAAAAGGGTTGTTCATCAAAACTCTAGAAAAAATTGTTTGGTATACTTTTTATTTGTTTAGGTTCAATGTCTCTAAATATAGTATACATTAATTCTAAGATTTTTGTATTCATCTTCCATAATTATGTCATTGGGATGGTGTTTAACCTACAAAAAAGATATAATAAACAATATGTTATAAACCAATATCTTATGCTGGCAGATACAGAAATATAGAGCACTGTTTAGATTGATATTGATAAAGATAGAATAATCAGACAAAGATAGACAAAGATAGAGGACTATAAAGATAGACATTAGCATTTTATTTTGTTACCTTGATTTCTTTTTCGAAAGAATGAGGTAGCACATACTTGGATGACTATGCTACGAAATAAGATAATGAGGCGTCCAAAAAGAAACAAACCAAAGTTTGCTACAAAAATCATAACAAAAAAAAAAAAAAAACTACTAAATTAATTTATAAAATTAAAAATAATATAATTACTTAACCAATTTATAAAATAAAAAATAAAAAATTACTAAACCAATTTATAAAAGGCATACACAGGTCCGATGATGATTTACTTTTTTTATAAACTTTTTCACTCTTGAAGAACATTTAAGTCTTAATGAGTCAATTTAAATAAATTTAAACTCAAACTTAATGACTAGTTTTGTTTCTCAAATATAATTTGATACAAATTTTTTTTTTATAATAAGTGAATTTAAGATTAAAATACTAGTTTATTTCAAGTGGTTTTTTAAAACATATAACAAAGCGACAAAATATTTAATTACATGGTATAAAACAATTTCGAAACGGAAAAAGGCCACAGGCCCACAATAAAAAATATAAAAAATGTTCATGTCAACACACAATTAATTTGACACCCGTGTTTATATGTGGCTACAAGATCGTTTAGATTTGGCTACCCAAATTTGCCAAATCTAAACGTGTTGTTGCACTTCGTCCTTTATCTCGCTTAATGTAACGTTTCTCGCGTAGTCAAATTGCGTACTGATTATCTCGCCAAAACGCCTAGTGGTCAGGATGCAAAGCTTTAAAACAGAAAATTAGTTAGAAGATGGTTGAGTCGCAAATCACGCTCTCTTTAAGATGTTTGGTGAGTTCTGCTCGCCTTTGTGCAAGTAGAAATATAGCCCCGTCGTCTCCAGGATAAAACAACCTTCGTTCTCAAATGATTTTGCACATAAATCAATTGGAATCTAAACCCTCAGATAAACACTCACAAATGCTCGGTAGGCTCAAAAGAAGAAGATTTTAAGAAAGTTCTTCTTGCTAGTGAAAATTTCTCGCGCGTACTAAATGAAAGAATGAGGAAAGTATATATAATGTGAGAAAATCAATAGACCGTTGGAAATTAATTTGTAACCTTTTTATTTATGGTGGGGTTATGTTGACTTATTAAATACTAAACGGTAATAAAACGTTTGATTTTTTTTAATCATGTGATAAAGATCATAACTTTAATATGTCTCATCATGTTTGACCATCTCGTCTAGGATGTCAACATATGTGATGAGATGTTCTAACCTTTCGCGTAGCTATCTCGCATAGCTCATGTTATCGTATAGGCATGATCAGTATTACATAGTTGAGAAACTAAAACACGAAAGACTCTCAAATTTTCATTCGCATAGCGTTGAAAACATAGCTATATCACATAGCTTGGTTTTTCTTGCATAAACTTTTTTTCATTCAACAATCCCCCACTTGAATTTTTTTACTATCAATCCCCCACTTGAAAATTTTGAAAACACTTTCATCAAGCAGTGTCTATTTATATAATGTTATGCTTAAGTAGAGTGTCTATTGACTTGAACCTTTACGTAGTGACAATTGTTTAGATTATTGTGAAGTAACTTGTAGTTTTAAACTTTACTTCTAACGCAATTTCACACATAGCATTATTTGAGTGAAGTTCTAAAATTGCTCGTGCTTTATGGCCTTGCACGTGTATCCCAGTTTAATGAATGTTCTAGGAATTTACCTAAGATTCCATAGGAAGCGACCCTCACTTCCACATTCACAAAGGTGAATCTATCAAAAGTACTCCTGTACCTAGGTACCCTACTTGATATCAAGTATAAATTTCATTAAGAACAAAGTTCAACCTTCTCATACGCTTCAGAATGTCATGCTAGTCACTAAATCATAAGAATGGAACTCCTAATAATTTAGCATGATTCTCGTCACATTACTTGTGATCAATTATTACCCATTGAACTTGTTTTTTGGGATCTTCAGTCTTTCAAGTTGGGTTTACCTCACAGTAATTCAATTTTCAATAGGCTTGAGTCCCATTCTTTCTGAGGTTTTAATAATCTTCTCTCCTGTTAGTCCTTTCGTCAAAGGATCAGCCAAGTTGTCATCAGACCGTACATAATCCACTATCACTCACTAGTAGTGAGAAATTCTCTAATGGTACTGTGCTTACGACGTATCTGTCATCTTTTACCGTTATAATAACGATTCTGAACTTTAGCGATAACTGCAATAGTATAACAATGGATTAGTATGACTCGTATCGGTCTTTCCCAGGTGGAAATCTCTGATAGCAAGCTTTGAGACCAACTTTCTTCACTAGCAGTAGCTAGTGCTATCATTTATGACTTCATCGTTGACTGGGCTAAAATTGTTTGTTTCTTGGATTTCCAAGTAACATCTCCTCCTACTATATTAAAAATATAGTCACTTGTAACCTTTGTGTCATTTGAGAGGGAGTTCCAATCAGCATCGTTGTAACCTTAAAGTACAACGAGAAACTTTTTATAATGTAATCCTAGATTTTGTGTCTTCTTAAGATATCTCTTTACTCGTTCTATAGCATTCCAGTGTTCTAGACTAGGTCTGCTGATAAACCTACATAGTAATCCTACAACATAAGTTATGTCTGGTCTAGTGCAATCAGCAGCATACCTTAGACTACCTATCATACTAACATACACGGATTGGTTAACACTGTCACCAGTGTTTTTGAATAATTTAACACTAGAGTTATAAGATGTACAAGCTGGTTTTCTATCGAAGTAGTTATACTTCTTTAGAATCTTTTCTATGTAATGAGATTGATCTAAGGAAATTCCATCTTCAGTTCTTGTAATTTTGATACCTAGGATTACATCAACTTCTCCTAAGTCTTTCATGTCAAAGTTTGCACTCAACATAGATTTTACATCATTTATGACACAAGTTTGATCCAAAGATTAACATGTCATCTACATATAAGCATATGATAATACATAACCTATCTTCAGTCTTATAGTAGATATATTTGTCACTCTCATTTACTTTGAATCCTTCTGACATGATTAAGTTGTCAAACTTTTCATGCCATGCTTAGGAGCTTGTTTTAGGCTGTAGAGAAATTTATCTAGTTTACAAACTTTGGTTTTTTGACCGTGAACGATGAAACCTTCTTGTTGTTCCATATAAACCTCTTATTCTAAATCACCATTTTGGAAAGTTGTTTTGACATCCATTTGATGGATTAAGAGATTGTTCAAGATAGCTAAAGATATCAACACTCTATTTGAGGTGATTCTAGTGATCGGGGAAAAAGTATCAAAGAAATCTGTGTTTCTCCTAAGCCTAAAACCTTTAGCTACTAATCTAGCCTTATATTTATCTACTGATCCATCAGGTTTGAGTTTCTTCCTTAAAACCTATTTACAGCCTATTGCTTTGTAGCCAAGGGGTAAATCAACTAGGTGCCAAGTTCTATTGGATTCAAGAGAGTCCATTTCATAATTGATGGCTTCTTGCCATAAGTTGGCATCTACTGAGGATAAGGCTTCTGTTAGATCTTTCGAATCTTTTATGTTATACATTTCGAAGTCTTCTCTAAAGTCCTTTATGGTTCTAGCTCTCTTGCTTCTTCTAGGTTCAGGATCTACTTCATTTTCTTGGGTTTGGATCCTAATTGAAGGTAGACTACTTGAACTTGAGCCCCCACTAGTTTGAATATTTGAACCCCCACTATTTCTAGATTTAAAAGGAAATTTATCCTTGAAAAAATCTATGTCATTTGATTCTATGATTACTTTGTTTTCTAAGTCATAGAACCTATAGGCTTTACTGTTTTAAGCATATACTATGAGAACACATTCATAAGCTCTACTGGCTAATTTTCTTCTCATAGAATCATGTATTCTAACATAGGCTAGATAGCCCCAAGTTCTAAGATAAGACAGATTTGGTGCTTTATTCTTAAAAACTTCGTATGGTGAAGATTTATTGTTTGATTTACGAATCCTATTAAAGACATAATTAATAGTATTAATTATTTCACCCCACCAGGATGGTGCTGCTCCTGATTCAAGTAGGATAACAACTACTAACTCCACTAGTGTTTATTCTTCCTTTTTGCTTTTCCATTCATATCAGGAGAATAGGGTGCAGTAGTTTTGTGTATTATTCCTTTTGAGTTATAAAACTCATTGAAGGTAACTGAATCATATTCAGTTTCTCTATCACTACGAAGTCTCTTAATTCTTTTGTGAAACTGATTATCTATTTCAGTTACATACACCTTGAATATGTCAAAGGCATCACTTTTATTTTTAAGCATATAAGTAAAAGTGTAGTCAGAACAGTCATCTATAAAGGTTATTACATACTTTTTACTGTTCCTAGTTAATGTGCCATCAAATTCACATAAGTCAGAATGTATTAATTCTAAAGGCTCTGTTACACTAGTTTCAGACTTATGCGAGGTTTTTTTTTTTTTTGGTCTTAGCTTGACTACAACATGCACATTTCTTAAACTCATGCATAGATAACTTAGGTATAAGATTTAACCTACTCATGTTGTTAATTAATATTTTATTAACATGACAAAGTCTAGCGTGCCAAACATTAAAAGAAGACAACATGTAAGTGGAGGTTAAATTCTTATTCATTTCTAAGTTTAGTTTAAACATGCCGTCTGTCGCATAGCCCTTTCCTACAAAGACATTGTTCTTAGTTAAAGTAAACAAATCTGACCCCATAGTTTGCGAGAAGCCAACTTTGTTGAGGAGATATCCAGAGACCAGATTCTTTCGAATTTCAGGCGTGTGAAGAACTTCCTTTAGCACAAGCGTTTTGCCAGATGTGAATTTTAGTTCTACTTCTCCAACGCTTGCCACCTTAGTTGTGTGATGATCTCCTAGAAGGATATTCTTATCCTTTATCTCATTATACTTTCTAAATAAACTAAGGTCATGATAGACATGGCGAGATGCACTTGTGTCTAGCCACCAACTTCAGACCCCCCAATTACATTAACTTCAGATATCATGGATACATATTCATCTTCTATCAGGTTCGCTTGTGCAATAGGAAAATTCCTATTTCTACAATTCCTAGCTAAGTGACCGGGCTTATTACAAATGTAGCAAACAATTTGTACCATACTTCCAGACTGTGGTTTTTGCGAGTTTATTTGCTTGTTGGAATCACGTTTCATTTTATTTCCTTTAGGCTCCAGGTCCAATTTCAGCACTGTGTTTGACTTCTTTCTAGGAATTGCATTCACTTCTTCCTTTTGGTCATGTCTTCTCACCTTTTCCTCAATCCTTAATCTCGTGATGAGACTTTCCAACGAGAACTCCTTGGTTTTGTGCCTTAGAGTATTTTTGAAATGCTTCCATAGAGGAGGCAATTTATCAATAATAACCGCAACTTAAAATTGATCGTCAAGTGGCATACCTTCGCTTATGATCTCATGTGCTATCTTCTGAATCTCATGCGATTGAGCCTCCACTGATCTGTCATCAGTCATTTGATAACGGAAGTATCGGCTTACCGCATACTTCTTAGATCCAGCTCCTTAGTGTCATACTTCTTTTGTAACGTATCCCAACTTCTTTTGCGGTAGACATTGTGCTGTAATAATCATACAACTCATCAGTAAGACTATTAAGTATTAAATTCTTACATATGAAATTAGTCTTTGTCCATGCGGTATGAGTTGTGATTTGCTCCTCAATTGGATTTGACGGTGAGACTTTTGGCTCTTCAGAGGTACATGCAGTAGCCACCTTCTTCAAAGTAAGGAAAAATAGCATCTCTTGTTTCCACCTCTTGAAGTTTGCTCCTTCAAAGCGAAAAGGACGGGTGAGGTCAGATGAACTCAAATTGCCTTGGAATAATTCGGCCATTGCAGCAGGTCGAATCATCTTCAAATTGTTGTTGCACTTCATCTTTTATCTCGCTTAATATACAGTTCCTCTCGTAGTCAAATCATGTACTGATTATCTCGCCAAGTTGACAAAACGCTTAGTAGTCAGAATGCAAAACTTCAAAATGAAAAATTAGTTAGAAGATGGCTGAGTTGCAGATCACGCTCTCTTTAAGACATTTCGCAGCTCTGCTCCTTTGTGCAAACAGAAATATAGCATTGTCATCTCGAGGATAAAACAACCTTCGTTCTTCAAATGATTTTGCATAGACATTAGTTGGAATCTTAACCCTCAGATAAACACTCACAAATGCTCGGTAAGCTCAAAAGAAGAAGATTTTAAGAAAGTTTTTCTTGCTCTCATGCGTACCAAATGAAAGAATGAGGAAAGTATATATAGTGAGAGGAAATCAATAGACCGTTGGAAATTAATTTTGAGAAATTAATTCGTAACCTTTTTATTTATGGAGGGGTTATGTTGACTTATTATATACTAAACGATAATAAAACGTTTGATTCTTTTTAATCATGTGATAAAGATCATAACTTTAATATGTCTCATCATGTTTGACCATCTCGTCTAGGATGTCAACATATGTGATGAGATGTTCTAACCTTTCGCATATCTTTCTCGCATAGCTCATGTTATCGCACAGTCATGATCAATATTATATAGTTGAAAAACCAAATCATGAAAGACTGTCAAGTTTTCATTCGCATAGCGTTGAAAACATAGCTATATTGCATGGCTTGGTTTTTCTCGCATAAAGAATTTTTCATTGAACCAAACGACAATTGTGTACCTATACTCCAACGATTTTTTTCAATATCTTTTATATTTGGCACACGATCTTGAACAACCAAATAACAGTTTGAAAAAAAATAAAAGAAAAATTGCAGAAGAAGAGAAAAAGTCGATGGTAAAGAAAAGAAAAATTGCTGAAGAAAGAAAATGAAAAAGAAAGACAAACCTGAAATATTTAAAACAAATGATCAGCTTCATGGGTTTTTTGATTTTGTTACACGAACTGTAAAAATTTTGGTGTTTTGTTATATTTATGAAAATTTTCCTTATTTCAATTTATAGTTAATATGTTATTATGAAGTTTCTATCTTTTTGAAATTAGTTAAAGGGATAAAAGTTTATGAAATTTTATTTCAAAATCTAGTAAAAATCAAAATATCAAATTATTAAACACTAAATCAAACAAAATTATAATTTTAGTCAAATATTTATTTTAAAATTAAAAAAATATATGTTCCTCTATTTTTTTTTTAAACATTAAATATATTAAAATAATTAAGATGATTAATTCAAACTAATTTAAAATAGACAAAAATTCAAACTAATTTAAAATAGACAAAAATTCAAACTAATTTAAAATAGACAAAAAATTTAAAGTGATATTTAGCTAAGATCAAATACATAAAATATTTCACAAACTCAACATTTAAAAATCTCCACTTCATTCTCACGTTTCTCAAACCTACACTCCAAACACAATTTTTTTAAACCCAAACAATCTAAACTTACACTCTAAACACAGTTTTCTTAGACCCAAGCTACCTAATCCTCTCGGTCGAACATCCAAGCTTAATATTTTTCAGGTGTTTATGATTCTAAACATGCATACCAAATCCCCCTTGGTCATGTTTTGAGAGAGTTTAAGTGATTGATGAATTTCCAAAAAAATTAAGCTTGTTGAATTTTATGTCCTAAAACTCATTGTTTGTAGTTATAGTATGTTTTTCAATAAAGTGGTTATTGAAGAATTATAAGTAAACTAACTTGTGCTAGAGAAGAGGATGAAGGAATGTCTAGTGCTACCATGCGATAAGCTATATGAAAGTCCCGATGCGATACAACTTGTTTAACTAGTTTATGGTTAAGATGTGCTCCTCTTGAAGTTATTAAACGTCACACTTGATCTCCTTTCGGGATCCAAATGATTAAGCCCAACTAAACAAGGTATATCTAGAAGTGTACTTCACTTATAAGGCTTATAGAGCTTCGTGTTTAAGGATAGCAACCTCTCAACACCTAACGCCCACACTTGTTCTCTTGTTGGGATACAAATGATGGAAGTTATCTCGTCAAGGTGAAGTTTGTCTCCAAACTCTCCCTTGTGCACGTTAACCATATCCTTGCTACTTGCCCTTTCGGATAGTTGGCGATATACACTAGCCAAGTGATGAAAATAACTTAGTTAACCAATAAGAATTATAAGCAAAGCTTCTTATCAAGAATCTATCGTAAATCCTAAACTACAAATAACACAAGGACAAGTGAACAATAGAGACGTGGATGGATTGTAAAGTGTAGAAATATATATTGTATTAAAGAATATAGGCCTTCGACCACTATACAAAACAAACAATGTAAAGAACTACAAAAACGGAAAAAAGAGAAATGGCATTACAAGTTAGGAGGAGATGAGAGATGAAATCTTCTTCATTCAGACTACAAGCTTTAACTTTACAATCTGACTTGATAAGATGAAGAAGTGCTTTACAGACGGTGGAAGGGCTATTCCTTGCCACTAACTATCTAGGTTTTGGCTCTACTAGCCGTAAATGGCTTACTAAAGCCTTCTAAAAGGGGTCCCTTCAGACCTTTACAGGCTTACTTTTCTTGATGGTGATAGAGCTCTTTTATAGGCAAATTTAGGCGGGAAATCTAATCTTATGAACATGTGAGCGCCGAAAGCTGCCTCTGTTGTTAAGTCACATCATCTCCATCTACCACTTTTGTCTTCTAACGAATCTCTTCTGGCATTTTGATATGCTTCTCACCAAGTTTTAGCACGAGTTTCTCTATGATTTGCCAGCTTCTTCTTTTGTTATTAATCTTGCGTTTAGACACTAAAAACAAAGTAAAGCAGACATAACGCTAATGTAAGGTATATTTCTAAATATTTATGCATTTACAACAAAAGCCACACATTTTGACACATTTATCATACATTTTGGTCCCATTATTCTACTTAAAAGGCTATAATAACTTGTATTTTTACAAGTTATCACACCCCCAAATTTAGAATAATGTTTGTCCTCAAGCATCACTTCGCATCATGCTTGTCCCCAAGCATAATTCTTCCTTAAAAACCTATCTTTCTCTTTGTACTTCTAAACTTCTCAAAACGCAGGCACGTTTTATTCGTTATGTAGGGTTTACTCTCATTATGTACTTTTTGCTATGAAGACACTTCTTAGTTCAGAACACGACAAGTTTAATACTCAAAATACTCTTGTTCATTCCCTATAAGAAAGCTTATTATCAAATTTAGAAATTGCTAAAGTTCTAGAAAAGTTTTAAATCCTTTTATTTTGGCAAAAGAATTGTTTTTATTTGCTTACATACTAGCAGTTTGGCGTTGATTGGGAAATCTTAGGTACTCTATGAGTCTGTTCTTCTCTTCAACTATAACTCTTATCGCCTCTTATTACTCAACTCTCTAAAATTTTACTTTTGAAGCTATGCTTCTTTTATTTTTGTGAGATGAGGCAACATAGGAATTTTTATTTTAATTGAATAAAAGAATACAAAAATTATAATTTTTTTTCACATTTTGGCATTGCCTTAACTTTTGTTCAAATGACTTATTTTCAAATGCCTTGATAGGATTTTTTAAAAAAAATTCAAAAACTTTAGTTCAGACCTCGCACAGTACCAAATTTAGAGGCTAGCAATGTCCTCATTGCTAAAAATGAATGATAAGAATATTGTGCAAAAAAGTCTTACAAAAGAGGTTCGAGGTAAAGCTTGCTTGCCTAATAAACTATAGAAATGTTTCCTAAATAAGTTTCCTTAACAAGTTAAACGCCTAAATAACAAATGAAACCTTATTTCACATAATTTATTTCACTGAAGTTATCATTGAAACACAAAGACAAATTAAAGTGCTAAAACTCGGGGAGTCAAGCTTGCGATAAGAAAAACCAAATGTAAGAAAATTATGTCAAAGTATGTACTTGTATTGTAAAGAACATAATTACAGAAAAATATAATCTACATAAGAAAAAAAAATTAAACTTTACAAAAGAATGAAAGAATACAAAATCTGAACTTTCCCCTTTTAAGGTTGTGACAGAGGAGGTGGAGGTTATTCTGTTGGTGGTTGTGGTTGATGTGGTCGCGGAGGTTGTTGATGCCTCCTTGCACTAATTGCCGGATCAAATTAGAGCCAAGGAGTGTGAGAAATCATACTTTGAGGCTTGACACATTTCTCTTTATACCATTTTATAATTTTATTGTATTAATTTGTAACATGTACTTCATGGCCGAAAGGCCTAAAGGTATATTTATAAAATTAGTGCATTTCTTCTACCACTCTCCTAGCTTTTTGTTGATATCCACTTTCAATCCATTTAATTAGTTTATAAGCAACACAATATTTTATTAATATTAGGGAATCTAAATGTATGTCTTATAAGTTTTGTTTAGCTAAACGTGGAAGTCAAAGCATTGTTTATTCGAGAGAAGGACAATCACATTGATAGCAATCACCTAACAAGTGAAAGCACATATTTTACTAAACAAGCGGTGAGGAGATTGTAGCCAACCTTATCGTCGAGTTCATCCTTCGCATAAGTTGTAGAAATGTTAACGTGTATGACAAAAGCATCGAAAGGTTGCTGCCTTAAATTAGGATAAATTACTTGTAATGCAAACAAACTGGTTAGATACAAATCATAACTTAACTTTAAGTATTTGGATCTTGAGAGACGAGGAAGTATGGCAAAGGCGTCGATAGGATGCTCATCTTAATTTTGAAGTTAATAGATGATTTGTATCGCCTTAAAATGTTAATACACATTATATTGCAATTAGTTAATTAGATATTCTTTCATGCCATGCTTGCAATTTGAGTTCATTTTCCATTTCACTTCCACGACCATGATCACCTTGCACCACCAAATGCACCTTAGTGTATATAGTTAGGATAAAATATACTGTTCATATTCACATTGTATAGATTATACTGCATAGGTTTAGCTGCACGATAGGTTCAATAGGAACATTAATTTTCTGTGTTTGACCCTAGACTTACCAGGAAACCTCTCTTTGTTTACACTTGGGCGATAGAGAGGAAAACTTGTATTGCACCCTTATCATGAGAAGTAGCAACACATAGATAGGCAATGAAGCCAAAAAATTGCTTGTTTCATTGTATGCATACATTTGTTCATGAATATGTCATGTTTAAGCTCTACTTGAGTGACCTATTAAGCGACTAGACTAGGATGATGCGATAAAAAGAGCAAATCCTATCTATGCGTTGCTAATCTTCTCATGATAAGCATTCAAGACTGTTTCAATGAGCTTGCCCTAGCTCAAAACGAGCTCTTGTTCAGATTTAGACTCTAAACAAAATACCCTAACTTAGCAAACTTGTTCTAGAGCTTTTTAAACAAAGAAGAGAAACCTTGAACTTACTTTCATTCAATCCTCGAGTTCAAACTTTTCCTTTATAGCCCAACTTTCTAACACCATTACATTTCTGGATGCTTTTTGAAAGAAAACTCAAAGCTTAAGCTTTAACGAACATCCTTCTTGCTTTGGCTCCAACTCTTCTGAAATCTCAACTTCTTTCAAACTCTTCTCTCTTCATTTGGACAGTATAAAAGAATAATCTATATAATACAAATGAATGTAAGTTAAACTAAACCTACTCATCTACACTAGAAAATTTGTATGTGAAATGGATATGTGAACTAACTTGTAAATAAGAAAGGGGTGAAGGAAAGTATATGCATTACTAGGCGATTAAGTAATATGAAAGCCTTGATGTGGTATAACTTAGTTAATTAGCTTATGATTAAGGAGAACACCTCTCAGTGTCTTTAAACGCCACACATGCTCACCTCTCGGGATCCAAATGACTAAGCTTAGTCAAGCAAGGTATATCTAAAAGAATTCACTTACAAGAGTTATAGAGCTTCTCTTTTAAGGCTGACAACCTCTCGACGCCAAATACCCACACTTGTTCTCCTTTTGGGACACAAATGATGAAAGTTATCTTGTGAAGGTGGAGTTTGTCTCCAAACTCCTTCTTGTGCGCGTTAGCTTTATTCTTGTTACTTGTCTTCTCGGGTAGTTGGCGATAAACACTGGCCAGACGATGGATATAGCTCAGCTAATGCAATAAGAATTATAAGCTAGGCTTTTTATTAGGAATCTATCATAGATCCTAAACTACAAATAACAGATTGACAGGTGAGCAGTAGTGTCACACCCCAATCAGTAAGAGAACCAAAACGCTAGAAGTAGAGCGGATAGAATGCGATTTATTTTAAACTTTGCTATTGGTCTTATCGCTAATCTTATTCTCAACTCCTTTTAAACTACCAAGTGATAAAGATAATGTAACACAACGGTAGTCAAAACTTAACTTTATTAATAACAAGCGTTTGATACATAAATACAACACCTTGACCAAATAAATGATGCTTATCTATTTCCAAAACGACTAGAGTCATCTCGTTGCAAATCCTTCAACCTTCTTCTCTACTTGACCTAAGCGCCTGATCCTAGAAGATGAGATTTTTTAAACTGTTAGTCTAAAAGACTTGGTGAGGTTTTATGAAATCCTTTTAGCTATGCCCTTTGATAAATCCTTTTCGCCAGATCATAATTACCAACACAAATCAGTTTATCAATAAACACTTTATTTTGCAAAACATATCAAAACGCATATAATCATTTTTATAAGAAAATTTAATCAACTTGCGAATCACATCAATACTCATTTCGCAAAACTCTCATTAGTCAATCATTCCTTTCGCCAAGGATTCCAAATTGCTCTCTACGCTTGGTCTCATTACCTCGCATTTAGACTACTGCATCAGCAACATCTGAGAACATACAAATTCGTCCTTGTTGTTCAGGCCGCTAAGCTTTATACGCTCCTTTCAACGTATAAGCCAACTTCTTATCACCATGTAACCTCATACACCCCATGGTGGCCTTGACTTTTTATGTACACATAAAAGTTAGCATCATCTCAAGGAAACAACTAATGGTTTGAAAACCATTTACAGTATTTAAATCATAATCATCAAATCATGCTTGAAAACATATAAACTTTTCATGAAAATCTCTTTTAAAGCACTTTTTATTTGAATTTTTCTTTCAAATCAGTAAAGAGAAGTCATAATAAGTTTTTAACATAAATTCCTTTGAGAGAAAACACACAAAACTTTGAAAGAAAAGCACTCACCACACTTTACCAAAGATCCTCCTCTTCTTCTCTTTTCGTGGAACAAACCGCAGCACTTAACACTTTGTTTTTCTTCTTCTCTCCAAAGCAAAACAACAGCATTTTAGTTTAGTCTTTTTTTTGCTTATTAATGACCAAGTCCTTTATTTATAGAGCCCTTAAACTAACTTAGTCATGCTTAAACTCTTCTCAGTTTGCCAGCTCCTGCTTAAAACTTTACACTTGTAAATTTAATATTTAACACAACCATGATTAAATCCTTAATCTTACACGTTAACCCTTGTCAAATCTGATTGACATTTTCTTTGCCACACCTTTCTTCTCGCCTAACTCCATACCGCGAATAACTTCAACCAGTTAACATTTCTCGCGAATAACCTTATCGCGTGGTTACATTTTTACTCCAAGAAACTTTCCTCGTGAACTAACCAACTTTTACTCGCATAGAACTCTTATTGCAAACTTAAACTTCAAGGCTTCTTCACAGACTTCTTTTTCGTGAAACACTTGGTTCTTCTCACGAAGACTACCTAAAACGCCTAGTCTAACACTTAGTCAAAACTTTCAGCTTCTTAATTTATACAATGTATTAAAGGTATAAATATGCAATGTATTAAAGAATATAGGCCTTAGGCCACTGTACAGTATGAACGAATACACTACAAAGAAATACAAAAATGGAAAGAATAGAGGTGAATAATACTAGTTAAGGGGAGTTGGGAAATGGAATCTTCTTCACTCAGAGCTCAAGCTTTCACTTAAGGACTAACCGGAGAAGAGGAAGAAATGCTTTACAGATGGTCTCCTTTCCACCATTCTCTAGGGTTTGGCATATTCAGGAGTATGGCTAGTCTACTCAGACGTCCCCCTTTCTCTTGATGGTGATAGAGTACTTTTTATAGGCAGATTCGAGTAAAAATATTCTATTCTCATGAACATGTTAGTGTCGAATACTGCATGTGTCAAGTCACATCAACTTCATCTACCACTCTTGTCTTATAGCGAACCTCTTTTCACATGCTGGTAAGGTCTTCTCCCGTAGTGTTCATGCAGTTCCTCTTTAATTCGTTAGCTTCTTCCTTTGTTCAAATCCCGTGTTAATACACTAAAACATGGTGAAGCAGACATGGATGCTTATGTAAAGTGTATTTTGAATATTTATGAATTTACAACATAAACTACGCATTTTGGCACATTTACTACGCATTTTGGTCTCATTATTCGATTTAAAACTCTATAATAACTTGTATTTCAAGTTATCACACCCCCAAATTTAGAATAATGCTTGTCCTCAAGTATCACTCTATATCTGTAACACCCCAAAATTTTCAAGATATTTCGTTATCATTTTGTTAATTTTGGGTGTTATTTTGTGAGATGGTTTTAATTTTGTGGAAAATAAAGTATTTTGGAAAGATGTGGGGTTAATGGTTGAGAATTGGTAATACTATTGTTATCATTATTAATTATTAAGGAAAGATATGTTATAGCGGATATTAATGAGGAGAGAGGAAAAATTAAATAGGAATAGGAAGAGATGAAGGAAAAGAGGAGTTATTTGGGAAAAATTAGATAATAATAATAATAATGGTATTAATGTTATTATTATTATTAGTATTTTACATATTAAATACACCCTCGGGATGCTTGCCATAGTTACAATTCATCTTCTTCCTCACAAAGAACCCTAGCCGTCACAAAGAAACCCTAGCCGTCGCGAACACCACCACGACGACGGTCGTCGGACGAAGTCGTTCGCCTCGCGTTTCAGTCGGCCAGCCGCACGCTTTCGGCCGCCAGCGTCTAGCCGCACGGGTTCCGGCCGCCAGCGTCCAGCCGCATGAGTTCCAGCCGCACGGGTCCACGCGTCCGTCTTCACCGAGCCGCACGCGTCCAGCCGCAAGCGTCCGTACGTAAGCCGTAAAGCCTCAAGGTCCGAGCCGAGTCTCTTCATCAAGCCACTTGAGCTGTTTTCATTTGGTTCAAGCCATTCCTTGTTGTGGAGTCACTTTGGTGAGTTGGACTATTATCGATTGTGATGGTACCCCCATTAATTGCCTATTCTATTCTGAATAAATAAAGTTATGGATTTAAGTGGATCTATGTTTTCTTGAAGGAACGAATATAGTTGGAGGAACTGAGACTGTGAATTGTTTCACTTAGGGTTGTGTTGGATTCAACCCTAATCTTCGGGATTGGGTACTGGGAGGAATTGACTGTCAACCAGTGAATTATTTTTTTAGCGGATCTTCAAGTAAGAGAATTTTTCCCTTTTTGCCTGAGATGCATATTATTGATGCATGATGTGATTATATGTATCTATGAGATTGTGTATGTTGAGCTGAATGTTGATTTTATGATGAGCATGTATAGCCTATAGTGTTCTGTTGGTCTGCTGGTTAGAGTCGTACCACGAGGGGTCCATTAAGGCCTTCCCATATATATGTTTGAGTATTACTGAGACGTGATTCGACGGGATCACTTACAGCCCGACTCTCCTTTAGGGTGACCCTTCGGGATCACCGAGAGCCCAGTTCAGTCCCGGTGGGACTACTGGATAGCGTGCGTTCGGGAGCACCATAGAGCGTGGTACCTTATTGCAGGACTCTAGCAAGAGACTAACAACACATAGGGAGACTAAGTACGGGTCTCTTACTGAGTATAATTTTATATACTCATTCTTTCAAATGTTTAAATTTTCAGGTAAAGATAAAGGCAAGGGCAAGTTGGCGAATGACAAGAAGTGACCATGGTTCGCCATAGGGAATAGTTCAGTTTTTCCGCATTTATGATTCAAGAATTATTCTTTTTAGAACTTTAGAACTTTAATTATTTTAAAAGTATTTCTTTTATTTTTATGGGCCCAAATCAGTATTTTATTTTATTATTCTCACTACTTATTTATTTAAATATTTCTCAAAACTTATAAACTAATTTGCCTTTAAAAAAAAAAAAAAAAAAAAAAAACTACATTTTATTTAATTAGTAATGATCTCAACCTTCTTAGAAGGTTGGGACGTTACAATATCATGCTTGTCCTCAAGCACAACTCCTCCTTAAAAACTGACCTTCCTCCTTGCATTTCTAAACTTCTCAAAATGCATGTTGGTTTTATTCATTATTTAGAGTCTACTCTCATCGCGTACTTCTCATTATGAAGATATTTTTAAGTTCAAAATGTGAAAAACTTAATACTCAAAATACCCTTGTTCATTCCCCACAAAAATCTTCTTTAAAAGTTACAAATGACTAAAGTTCCTGAAGATTTTGAATCCTTTTATTTGGAAAAAGAATGATTTTTATTCACTTATTTTCATGGCATTTCAGTTGAGTGAAAAATCATAGGCTTTCTATGAGTTTGTTCCTCTCCTCAACTATAACTCTTATAGCCTTCCCTTATTACTCAACTCTCTACTTTTTACTTTTAAAGCTTTGATTCTTGTTTTTGGCGAGAGGAGGCAACATTGAAGTTTTTATTTCAATGGAATAAATGAATGACAAAAATTTTCAAATTTTTATACTTTTTGGCTTTGTTTTAACTTTTGTTAAAAACGTTATTTTTAAACGCCTAATAGGATTTTCAAAAAATTTCAAAAGCTTTAGCTCGAACCTCGCACACCCCCCAAATTTAGAGTGTAGCAATATCCTTGTATCTAAAAATGAATGATAAGATTATTCACAACGAAATCTTACAAAAGAGGTTTGAGGTAAAGCTTGCGCCTAATGAGCTATAGAATTGTTTCCTAAGCCAGTTTCCTAAACAAGTTAAATCTAATGTTATTTATTCAACTTTAACTTAATTGATTTTTTCTCTTCACAATATTACTTAACTATAATAATTTGTATTCCCTCTAAGAGACTGGTCGACGTGGCAGCAATAAGCTCAGCTCTGGGCAACATGATCCTTACCTGAAAAGTGAGAAAACATTTTGAAAGAATGAGCTTAAAAGGCCTCTGTATAAGCCTTCACACCAGTAATCAGATTGAGAACCATTCAGAGGTAATTGTATAGTACTGGCATAATTCCATGAAAACATTTAAATAAGCTTGTACCTTAGCTTGGACACACACATTTAAAAAAGCTTTAAATGCAATCGAACTTTTAAATTTCCATAGAAATCATTCAGATCAAAATATTTGCTCACCAATGCTTGTATGCTTCAAATCATGGTATCAAATAACATTTTAAAACCAAATTTACTCACTCACTCGATGATTTCTTCTTTAGCTAAAGAAATTTCACCAAATATCACTTTTCCTGAAAATAGGGTATTTATATTCTAATTAATTCATAATAATAAGAAAATACCAAAACACTTAGCAAAATTGACAAAAACGTCTATAAATGCCCAAAATGGCCTAAAATGGTCGATTCGCGGGCAGGCATGGGCAACAGGCTTGCTGTGCACACGCATGGTCGCAAGCTAACCTCGCAGTCCCCCTTTTACCGTGCATGCATGGTGTCACAATCGTAGCGTTTCAACCTTGAGGCGGACGATTGTGCGGCACTTGTTCCAACTCGATGAACAAGTCAGCCGATCAAAATCTGAAAGTTGTGGGTAACGTCGACCTATGTCGTAACCTTCCTTAGCGTTCTTGGGAAATTTATTTATAAAACGCGGGAAAGAAAGAAATACATTGAAATAGACGTTACAATAAGCATTAAAGACTGTCAATTGCAAGGAAAAAGGGTTGCTTGCAAAGAGTACAACTAATGCTTGGGCGGGGATTCAACTGGTATGCCTCCCCTATAGTACATTTTGACATTTTTGGCTCTGGTAGGCTTGCATATGAAAATGCCGAAACGTCACACCCAAGCTTTATTACTTAAAATGAAAAGCAAATGCCTAAACTAAATATGGTGCTTAAAGATAAGATAAATGGGAGCTAATAAGAGCATATAACCAAAGGTAAACTCACTTTGGAAAAATATGTCCGTGACACACTCCCCCACTTAAACAGTTGACGTCCCCGTCGACTGGCAAAGCTGGAATCCTTCGATCTTCTGCTTCCATGCTTCACGGTCTTGGTACGTCTTCCACATGCTTCTTCCACGAGGAGGCTCTTACACTTCGCCTTGAACTTGTGTATCCTCTCCTCGTGGGTCTTCTACTTTTCCTCACTTCCTTAGTGAGGACTTCTTCTGCTTCTGCTTGTCTCTCGTGCCTTCTCACGAGGTGGTGATCTTTGTGTCTTCATAACCGAGTCAGCTTCAGGTCGCCGTTTGACAATGACTCGGTCTCTCACACAAAAATTTAAGGGGTGATATTTATTATCCACCCACTTTTCCCGCCGCTTCGAGGCTTCCTCTCGATCGACCCGAACGTTGTCTGGCTTCTGCTTCCACCTCTTGGTATTGTTGCAAGCCTGTGGATTCTCATCGGCATAAGAGGGATCAACAGGGCGCGACAGTACGGAACGTCTGCCACAACCAATCTCAATCTGGTTTCTATCTGTTGACGAATTCATTGTAGCATTAACACAAAATTCGGTCAGCTTCCACAACTGAACCCCATTCTTTTGTTCTGCTTGACTGATCTCAGCCAAACCCACACCAACTTCAGTGAAAGAGTTTTTCTGCAAGGATTCCCTTGACGAGTTTCGCATTAGGCCATCCACTTGACGTGCCGGTATACGAGTCACCACGTACGGAATCACATGATCCTTTCTCTGACTAAGGGCACCAGCTGCCCAGTTACTCGTTCCTTTCTTTGGTTTTGACTCAAGGTCAAGTTCGAACAGGTCTTTCTGCCTCTTTGCTTGACTCAAGGTCCATTTCGACTGAGTATTAACGCGGTTGCTCACAACGTTATCCGCCTCCCTTCCATGTGTAGGTCCTTGGGAACACTGTCTCCCATCTTTCAGACTACGTACCGTGGCAAGCGTTCCTTCTCCAAACATTGCATAACTACCTTCTAAGGTGCTTTGTTTCTGACGCTCAGATGCGACAGGGCATCCATTCTGCACTAGGACGCCACCCGACGCATGATTAGACGCCTTAACGTAAGCTTCAACAGGTTGGGTCACACTCACTGACCCAAGAATTGACCCTCTCCTCGGGGCTTGCTTCGGAACACGGCTGTCCATATCCAACCGTCCTTCCTCTTCCTTCCGTAAGATGGCTTGATCTTCATACGGAGTTTTTGTAGGTCTAGTGAATCCTGCACTCGACAATCTTTGTGACTGTCTCCGGAGTCCAGTTGACTCTAACTGCGCCATACGACAATTACTCTTCGTAGGCAATTCTACATGGGCAAACTATCACGTTTCCCATCACAACATTTCTCCACGACACACCTCGTGTCTCCCTGAACACGACCTTCCTTCAGTTGCATGGCCGAGATCATTCTCAGTCCTTTGGGTTGCCGAAGGTCTGTCTGCACAACGGTGGGGGTAGACCCCGTGATCACCAGACATCTAGCGCAGGCATCATGATCACTTGATGTCGGAGAAGGAATTCCATTCCAAGGACTATATCAAAGTCATCCATGCCTACAACTACGAAATCAACGAAACCGCTCCATCCTCCCAACTGTATCATCGCTCGTTTCACTATTCCAACGACGGGTAGAGCTGTAGAGTTCACGACCTTCATTTTTCCCGTATCCTTCTTCCAATGAAGGTTTAGTCGTCTGGCTTCGGCCACCGTTATAAAATTATGAGTTGCACCGAAGTCGACCATAGTGCTCCTTGCACGCTTTCGGTTGATCCAGGTGTCAACATATATTAGGCCCCCTTTCGTGCTTCCCCTTGTCTCCCCCGCTTTCTTCTGGAGGGACGACAAGAGTCTTATGGCTCCCACTCGGACATTTTGAACTTCCTCCATTTGCCCATCTTCCTTCTCTGGTTGACTCAACTTGTCATCTGAGTCCGCAGCCAAAGAGGCCTGAAAGGCATAGAAGGCCGCTTTATCTGGACATTCCCTTGCCCGATGTGGCCCGTTACATATATAGCAACTGACAGGATGATTCGACGTGTTTAGACTATCACGTCTTTTCCAGGTGTCTCCCGCGTTGGATTGGGAAGGCTTGCAGTCTCTACCGGGACTTCTGTTTTCACTGGCAACCTTGGGAGAATTTGGTCGGCTATTTCTGCTCTTCCAGGTGAAGAGCTTTGATGACGTCTCGCGTCCTGAGAGTGCCAGACAGATCAAACAAACGTTCAGCTATTGCATAGGCTGACGTGAGATCTTGAACTTTCTGCTCATACAGCTTAGTCTTTGCCCACGGCTTCAGCCCTTCGACAAAACTGAAGATTTTGTCCTTTTCGGTCATGTCTGATATATCCAACATCAGCCCCGCGAATTGCTTCATATACTCCCGAATGGTTCCAGTGTGTTTTAATTCTCCCAGTTTTCATCGAGCTAGAATCTCGACATTCTCGGGGAAAAACTGCGAGCGGAGTTCTCTCTTTAAACTGTCCCAAGTATCTATGGTGCAACGCCCTTTCTGAATGTCCACATACCGGGATCTCCACCACAATTTTGCATCTTCAGATAGACGCATGATCGCCAATGTCACTTTGGCTTCTTCCGTATTAATGTTCGTGGCTTTGAAATACTGCTCAATGTCGAAGATAAAGTTTTCCAGTGCCTTTGCATCCCTTGCCCCACAGAAGGGCTTGGGTTCTGGGATCTTTATCTTGCCAACTGTAGTTGCTCCCCCAGCTGGAGCTTGATTTTCCAACGCTCGCATTGTAAGGTTCACCTTCGTGTTCACCTCTGCGATTTCATTTCTAACGATATCCAGGGTGGCTAAAAATCCTCTGTCATGCCGTTTATCATCTCAATTATGTCCTTCTGAGAGTTATCTAGCTCAATAACTCGTTCTTCCATATAGGCAGCAACGCCCGACGAACTGTCCCCACGCTCGTAGGTGACATTTCCAGTTCTCCTGATTTGTGACTCTAACGTGTCAACTCTAGCCAACAAATCTTGTATGGGTAATCCGTCTAGGCGACCGGACACCGCATCAACAGCATCGGCTCTCTTGGAAACATCCTCAAGCCGCTTCTCAAGAAACCGGATGGAATCAGGAACTTTCATCAGGTGGAGCATCTGCTCTTCGATCCTCACCAATCGTTCATCATGGGTCTTACCCGTACGTTTTGCAGTCGACATCTTGTGTCTCAACTGTGCTCAGCCAACTTAGGCTCTGATACCACTTGTCACAATCGTAGCGTTTCAACCTTGAGGCGGACGATTGTGCGGCACTTGTTCCAACTCGATGAACAAGTCAGTCGATCAAAATCCAAAAGTTGTGGGTAACGTCGACGTATGTCGTAACCTTCCTTAGCGTTCTTGGGAAATTTATTTATAAAACGCGGGAAAGAAAGAAATACATTGAAATAGACGTTACAATAAGCATTAAAGACTGTCAATTGCAAGGAAAAAGGGTTGCTTGCAAAGAGTACAACTAATGCTTGGGCGGGGATTCAACTGGTATGCCTCCCCTATAGTACATTTTGACATTTTTGGCTATGGTAGGCTTGCATATGAAAATGTCGAAACGTCACACCCAAGCTTTATGACTTAAAATGAAAAGCAAATGCCTAAACTAAATATGGTGCTTAAAGATAAGATAAATGGGAGCTAATCGGAGCATATAACCAAAGGTAAACTCACTTTGGAAAAATATGTCCGTGACACATGGCACCCCACAAAGCACCCTCATGCCTCTTGTGTGCAACCTTTGAAACCTTGAAATTTCTTTAGCCTATGGTACTTGTTTAAACTTAGTCAATGATAAAAGAAAATGGAATTTATAGGGAAAGAGATAAGGTACTTGGAAGCTTAAGAATTTATGTTTGAGTTTTAGAAAAAGAGAAAAGTTGGAAAATTTTGGCTAAGTATCCAAAAGTAGGGTTTGAGAACCTCTAAGGATGGGCATTTGAAAATGAAGTAGGCGACCAAGGAGAAAAGAGCCTACAAGGACAAGGTGTGGTGTTGACATGTTAGACGTTGAAGCTTGCTAGGTGTTTGGCTAAGCAAGATAACCTCCAAAGAAGTTATCTAGATGGCATGGCAAGGGGCTAGGCGAGCAAGGAGGCATGCTAGGCCAAAAGACTTTGAGAGGTTGATAAAAGGTTTGTGGGGCGGCCAAGGACTAGGCGTTTGAGAGGTTAGCAAGCTTGCAACCAAGATTAGGTGTTGGAGGACTTGTACACGTGAGAAAGGTGTGAAGTATTTTGCAAGGATAGACGGCCAAGTTAGGTGTTATGAGGGCTATGCGGCCAAGCCATGCGACAAGGCCATGGAGGATAGCCTTGTGAGTTGGTCAGACTAGGACAAGCGATTTAAAGTTAGGCGAGGTGTTCTAACCATGTCAACATGCATTTTGCGACCAAGTAGGATATGGAGGAG
The DNA here is from genome assembly GCA_025688845.1 of Cucumis hystrix. Lineage (NCBI taxonomy): Eukaryota > Viridiplantae > Streptophyta > Magnoliopsida > Cucurbitales > Cucurbitaceae > Cucumis > Cucumis hystrix. The sequence goes on from CM046889.1 coordinate 13,121,382, forward strand.
GTGGTTAGGTGTAATTACCAGGTTAAGAGGTGAGTCTTATCAAGGATTAAGTGTCCCCTTAATCACATGAAGAGACTCTATAAATAAACCAATTTTAGTATTGAATTTCTCACAATTCACTTATGTAAAATCACTCAAATTGGTCTTAAAAGTTTATAAATGGTGTCTAGTTTATGAAAGAAGGATGCTGATCAATTTGGAATTAAGAAGGTTTGCGTTTAGATCATGAGAAGGCAAGAAGGTTATTTCTTGGGTGAATCTAAGCAAGGTGAATTTCAAGTGGGCTACATGCTTCGTCGTGGAGTTGGATTCTGAAATCTTGAGGTATGTAAGTTAACTCACTTTTGAGAAACTTTGTAGAAGGAAGTTTGATCAAAAGAGTTATGGATTTTATGGTATGAGCTTTCAAAGTTGGGTCATATATTCTGGATGAAAAATGAGGTTCTGCGCAAAAAGGGGCTGGCCAAGTGGCAAGGTAAGTTTAGGCGAGATGAGTTTGCATTTTGAAGTCATAGAATTTATTCTAATCTTGGTTGTCGTTGGATGCACGACTTGTGGGCGAGATGCCCGCGACCAAGGGGTCACGCGGGGGTGAGGGCTGTGCGAAACACCAAACGTGAGACCAGGTGAAGCTCGCGACACGTCTGTGTGTGAGGTTAGAACGCAGGCATGCTTAGCTCGGGGGGCCAAGCCCTGCCGCCTTTCCATGCATGCCAGACAGTGTCATGACATGATTTTGGGACTCTTTAGACAATTTTGGGAATTTTAAGTACTCCTTTGATATTATTAGTGGAAGGGAATTAATTGGATTATTTCACCATTTTTTTCAAGTCAAGAAGAGATCGGGCAAATTTATAAGTCAAGGATTTAGGCTTGTATCTGTAAGTTGAAAATGATTTTATTAAAGTATTTCAAAGCATGTTTTAAGCCTTGATTTATGAATGATTTACACTATATTTAAGCTATTTATGAATTGTTTTCAAGCATGTTGTTGTTTAAAGTACTACTATTATTGAGGTTATGTTTAAGGATTATTGAAAGTAAGTTAATGATTTCTTATTGGAAATGGAATTAAGGTTATTGGTGTAAAAATGTTTCATCGTAACAAAGCTATCTAAAAAATTACTCATTACGAGGCAGGTTTAAAATTTACTTGTACGGGAAAGGAATAAATTACTCATAACTAGGCAGGCTTAACATTTACTCGTGATGGGGTAGGATTAAATTACTCGTATAGGACAAAATTAAATTACTTATAACGGGGTAGGATCAGAGATAGTTGAGTTTCAAGCAGGAAAAACAAGGATTAATGTTACTGATTCTAATTGTTTTATGGTTTAAAGCTTTCAGTTAATGATTCACTGTTTACTGTTTAAAAGATTTACATGTTACTATGACAAAGATTTATGAAAAGGATCTAGAAAACTACCACTCACTGGGATAATTTAGCTCATTCATTCCAAAATGTTTTTCCACTTTCCATGTAGAGATCGTGTCTTCGGAGCCTGAAACGCTTCTATCTGTCTGCTGAAGAGTTTAGTCTGTCATAGTACGTGTTTGGTTTAGTACTTTTGTTAGACTTAGGTTTAGTTTTCGGTGTTATGTTTGGTTATGTAAATAAGGTTTCGTGTTGTATGTATAAACTTATCTAAAGTTTGTTTTAATTAAAATAATTTTCTTCAGTTATATATATGTGTTGTGTTAGTTTCCGCTGTTGTTCATTGTTTAAGTGTTAAGTTAAGGGGTCAACTGGTGTCGTTCTTGAAGTGGGCGATATAATTGATTGGCCTCACGCCACGTCTCGGGCCAAGCAGTCAGGTCCTCACGTAGAGGGTGTGACAACTTGGTACATAGTGGAGATGAGTCTTTGAGGAGTAAAATCTATGTCATGTTAATAAGAACAGTTAGTTCTTTGTGAGGTAGAGAGTAAAGGAGAAGTAAAAGTTTTGTCAGGAAAAGTTCAATAGAAAGTGAATGTTTGAAGTTTAAAGTAGTTAGTGGTCTCTATAACATGTCCAATGATTGATTTGTTATAGGAGTCATGCCTCAGCAGCGTAAAGACAGATATCATAAGTGAGATTAGGACGAGACTTGATGTCCTACCCAGGAACAATCTGAGGAGGAATCTAGCACTCTAATACAAGCTGAGATTAAAGAAGAACAATATCATAAATTTGCCCAAAAGTTTATGATGACAATAGGATTGACACTTGGAGATCCTGAAAAGAAATATGTTATTGAACGACTAAAAAATTTAGGAGATACAATTTCTGAAGGTTCGACGAATCCAGCTGATGCAGAGTCATGGTTAGTGTTGGTAGAAAAGTGTTTTAATGTCATGAGGTGTTCTGAAGAGCGAAATGTAAGACTGACAATGTTTCTTTTCCAGAAAGAAGCAAAATATTTGTTGAGATCAGTTAAGGTTAGACGAGGAGATACTGATGATTTGGATTGGAAGACTTTTATATGTATAGTTGAAGATAAGTACTGTCCAAGTACTTATTGTGAATTGAAGAGAGACGAATTCTTGCGTTTGGAGCAAGGGTCGTTGGCTGTAGTACATTATGAAAAGAAGTTTACAGAACTATCAAGGTATGCTGAAGTGTTAGTGGCAACCGAGATTGATCGTTGTCGGATGTTTGAAAGAGGTTTAAGGCAAGAAATCTTTACTCTTGTTACTTCAAGGATAAAGTGGACTGACTTCTCTGAGTTGGTTGAGACTGCGTTGCAAGAAGAGAAGAGTTTCTTGAAAGCAAAGCCAGCCTTGGAATCAGGTGAAATGACTTCATCAGTTAGTAATACCAAAGGACGTGAGCATCGATGATTTACTCATGGTATATCGAGTATAAAGGACTTTAAAACTTGATTTGGTGAGAAGACCTACAAGCAAGTTAGTTAAGGAAGTGTTTCATTTCCAAGACAATCAAATAGAACAACAATGGTGTCTCAATCAAGACAGGAATTATGAGGAAGTAACCATGCAAGACCTCTGTGTGAAAACTGTGGAAGATAGCATACAAAAATGTGTTTAATAAGGACAGATGGATGTTACTATTGTAAGAAACCAGAGTATTTTAAAAGGGAATATCCTCTATTAAAAGTGATTATACAAGACAATAAGAAGGAATGATCTCAATTAGTAAGTCGACATAAAACTGCAACAACTATTGGAGAAAGACCAAGTAATAGTAAGCAGAAAAGTGTAGAACGACCTCGACAACAAGGAAATATTTTTGCAATAATGCAACATGAGGAAGATGATGCATAAGAGACAGTCACTGGTAAGAATTTCTAAACTCTTAGGTCATTGTTTTTTCAGTTTTAAGATGTTTTTGAGTTATAAAGTTTAAGTTGAGGAAAGCAAGAAAACAACAAACAACCATTAAGGTAAGGATATGAAAATTTTGAGAACGAAATTTCTTAAGGGGGTAGGAATTTTGAAACCCCAAAATTTCTTAAACCTCTGGTACTTGTTTAAATTTAGTCAATGATAAAAGAAAATGGAATTTATAGGAACAGAGAATAAGGTACTTGAAAGCTTAAGAAGTCAAGGTTCGTGCAGTACTTAATTGCCTTGCAATGCATGGATATTTCTTCATTCTCTCTAGCATACAAGTTAGTTTGCATCTCCATCTTGCCATAATTTATTCTACTTTGCATGAGTCTCTAGGTGTAAGTATGGAGTTATAGTTTATGTCAACATTCTTAAATTTTTGCCATAACGCCTAATGGATAGGTAAACCTTAGAACTAAGATTAGATATCAATTCCATGTGTTGGACCTTCGTTCATCCAGGAAAAACCTATTGTTTTGCTTACACTTGGGCAAGCAATAGGAAAATTGGCATAACGCAGATTTGGAAATATGTGGTGGATGATGTTAGGAGCATCCAGTGTGCAATGATCACATCAACTCGCATGAAGAAGAGAATATTGGAAAGCATTTTGCATGCAATGATCCGTATTCAATGACACATATGTACATAAAAAAACAAACAAATAGTCGGGCCAGATAAGTCTGTGTTCGTGATGATAGGCAAAACTTTGAGAATATTGTCTTAAAGGCATCACAACTTATGCCATGTTGAGTTCTATGAAAAGAGAAAGAACAAGCACTAAGCTTCTTAACAAGAATCTATCATAGATCCTAAACTACAAATAACAGATTGACAGGTGAACATTAGAGACATGATGGATTGAAAAGGTATAAACATGTAATGTATTAAAGAATATAAGCCTTAGGCCACTATACAATATGAACGAATACATTACAAAGAAACACAAAAATGGAAAGAATAGAGATGAATAATAAAAGTTATGGGGAGATGGGAAATGAGATCTTCTTCACTTAGAGCTTAAGCTTTCAATCAAGGACTGACCAGAGACAAGGAATAAATGCTTTACAGACGGTGGAAAGGCTACTCCTTTCCACCATTCACTAGAGTTTTGCCTGTTCTGGCGTACTACTGATTCATTCAGATGTCCCCCCTTCTATTGGTGGTGATGGAGTCCTTTTTGTTGACAGATTAGAGTGGGAAACTTTTATTCTCCTAAACATGTCAGTGTCGAAAGCTTCTTGTGTCAAGTCACATCAACTCCATCTACCACTTTTGTCTTCTAGCGAACTTCTTCTCACATGCTGATAAGGTGTTCTCGTGTAGTTTTCATGCAAGTTTCTCTGGGATTCACTAGCTTCTTCTTTTGTTCAAATCCTGTGTTAAGACACTAAAACAGGGTGAAACATACATGAATGCTTATGTGAAGTGTATTTTTGAATATTTATGAATTTACAACATAAGCTACGCATTTTGGCACATTTAGTACACATTTTGGTCTCATTATTCTATTTAAAAGGCTATAATAACTTGTATTTCTGCAAGTTATTAGTCATGAGGTGACTAATGTTTAACTAGGCGAGGAAAGCTTGTTCGTAGAGGTTATCAGATGGTGAAGAATGTCTCTAGGCATTTAAGTTGGGCAGCCAAGACCAAAAGAGGTCAGCAAGGCTTGAGGTTAGGGCTATCACGCAAGGTAGAAGTTGGTTGCGACCATGCTTGGTGGTTAGCTAGACGTTTGACACTAGGCGTTTTAGCTTGTTGTTGGACACTTAAACGTTTTGGTTAGGCAAGATGATGAAAAGTTGGAGTCGGTGAGTACTTTACAGGTGTCCTCTACATGCTTTAGCTAAATTTTGGCAAATAGGTGGTGTCAATAAAGGTCCATGCAGGGTTCAGTATAAATAGGTAACTTCAGAAGGACATTTCTCTAAGCTCACATGTGCGTTTCGGCTGAAGTTACTCTTAAAAGTTAAAAAATTGAGTATAATTTTTAGACTTAAGTTGCCGGACAATTTTGAGCGAAGGAGGATTGAGTTTGAGTTGAAGAAAGGAAGAAAGGTTAGTTTTTGGAGAAATATGAACAAGGAGCACTTTCAGAAGGCTACATAAAGTATCTCTAAAAATTTCGAGTTAGACTGTTAAGGTAAGCAAGTTATAATATTTATAAACAACTTTATAGAAGAAACTTTTCTAAAAATAGTTATGGATTTTTAGTTATGATTTTTCAAAGTGGAGTTATATTTCTGGACGAAAAATGAATTTCTGAGCAAGTTAGAGGCTGCCTGAGTGCTTTCAAAACGATTAACTTTAAATCCTGGGCTTTTACACAAATAAATCTTAAATTATATCATTAAATCTCTTTATATTTAATCCTTACTATACAACACGAATCACAAGAATGGAATCATAGGCACCCTGATGGGCCCTCATCCTATGATATGATATTTAGGAGATGGTATCTAGGCATCAGTAATGCCCTCACTTGTTATAGCTAGAAAGAGATGAAAACTAGATGTTCGTACAGGCCCTCATCTCTTGAGATGGAACAAAGCATCTGTAGGACCCTCATCTCTTTAATTTGTGTCCCAATGATAGGATACTAGATATCTACTGAATACCATTATCAAAGGAACCTCTGTGCACAGGCAATATCCCCCGAAGGGTTGCTATATATATATCGGATGGTATAGCCTAAAACATGCTTAAAAACTTTGGAAACTCATTATAAACATTCTTTATTAACCTTGTTAACAAATACATCAAGAAATACATGCTTATCAAATATTTATCAAATCTCACGCTTTGGAAACACTTTCTAAATCAGTATACTCAAATACTCATACATCAAAGCATGCTTAAAACATTTGATAATAAATCACATTTAGAAATAACCTTTAAACTCATTTGTCACTCGCATATAGTAGCTTAGACTTGATAACGTGTATAAATACCCATTATCATAACCTCTTTTACTAAATTAATGAGGTCAAAATGCATAAGAAGATGATCAGAACGCGTAACTTAAGTTGTAAATACATAAGTATTTAGAAATACACCTGACATAAGTATCATGTCTGTTTTATGCGATGATCATGTTTAAACGCATGATAATGAACAAAAGGAGGAGCTAGTAAATTGTAGGAGACATCTCGTGCAAGGTCTACGCAATGGAAACTCATATGGCGATTTACGCTTCAGGTGAGGAACCACGTCATCACGCGAGGAATGGTCACTAGAAGACAAGAATGGTAGTTGAAGTGATGCGATCTCATAGGACCAAAGTTGACGCTGACAATCTTAGAGGAATAGAAGTTTCCCATCCAAAAGTTTCCTATATAAAGCTTTCTCCTTTATCAAGGAACACACGCCTGTATGGACAAGGAGGCCTACATGGGCCAAAACCTAGAGAGTTAGTAGTAACGATTAGGCTAACCACCGTGTGTACAACACTCCTTCATCTTCTCTGACCAGATTATAAAGCGAAAGCTTAGAGTTTGGGAGGAGAAGAGCCCATCCCCCGTTTCCCCCTAACTTGTATTTCACTTTCTTCTTCTTTCCATTTTACTGTTTCTTTACATTGCATTTAGTCATATTGTATAATGGCCAAAGGTCTTCATTCTTTAATATAATGTATCTTTTTACACTTTTCAATCCATCCAGCCTCGACTGTTTATCTGTCTTTGTATTATTTGTAGTTTAGGTTTATGATGTGTTCTCAATAAGTAATACTTATTTATATCATTTAGTGTGTTAGCTGAGCTACATTCTACACTTGGCCAGTATATGTCGCCAACTACCCGAGTGGGTGAGTAGCAAAGAAGTGGTAACACACATAAGATAGAGTTTTCTTAACCTTGCGAGAGGACTTTCTTCATTTGTATCTCGAAAGGCAAACAAGTGTGGACTATAAATACTGAGAGGTTGTTGTCCTTAAACGTGAAGCACTCTAAGTAGAATAAATAAGTATTACTAGATATAAACCACTTAGCTTGTCTTAGTCATTTGGATCTCGAACGAAGACCAAGTGTGGCGTTTAATGACTCCGGGAGTTTTTCCTGTTTTAGATGGAGAAACTCATCCCTTTTTTCTTCTAAATAGGTCGACGAGAAATATTTCTTTGAACTCCTCCCTAGTCACCATTCCTCCTTTGCCTCCCTCTAAAGTCCACCAATCTTCAACTTCTCGTTGTAATAAAAATACTGCTAACTCAAATTTCCTTTCACCTGGACACTGTATAACGTGAAAGCACTTTTCCAATGTTTTTAACCATTTTTCAGCTTCTTTGGGTCTAGTGATTCCACGAAACTCAGTGGCTGTGAACGCTTTCAGTCTTTCAATTCCAAATTTCTCCTCAGGTTGTTGAGTTAAAATGCTAATCAGCCTTTTTGCAACTCTATTGTACAAAGTTTCTTCTTGCACTCTTCTCGTATCGGGGTTTACAAAATTAGCCTATGAGTTCATTATTATTTCAAATCTTTCAACAAAGACTTAACTTTTAGCTCAACTTAACCTAAATCTACTTATGCTTTCTTGAAGAACGTATTGCTCTAATACAAAATTGTCACACCTTAAACTGCAATACGACTAAAACGCCAAAGTAATGAGAATAGGATACGATTTAGTTACAACCTTGAAATTTTCTTATTGACTAATTCAACCTTAAATCCTTTTAAACTACCAAGAGAAAACATAACGTAGTAGAAGTCGTACCAAATGCTAAACACATTCAAAGATATTCTTAATGCAAAAAATTTAACGCGATCAATTCAGCCAAAACTTACATTTTATTAATAACATACGTTTAGATGAACATAACTTACAACACTTTGACCTAAAGTTACATTAAATAAACTCTTAAACGCTCAGTACCTTTCTCATCTCCACACAAATCCTTGAGCCTTCTTCTCTACTTGGCCTAAATGTCTGATCCAGGAAGATAGATTTTGAAAACGTCAGTTGAAAGACTCAGTGAGGTTTTATGAAAACTTTTCTCAATACCTTTTCATAATCATTTCACAAAAATAATATCCAGTCATTTAAACACACCAATAAATCACTTCATTTCGCATAAACTTTTCTTTATGCTAAACAAATCATTTCGCCAAGGATCCCGAATCACTCTCTACGCTAGATCACGTAACATCTCATTTAGACTATTGAATCATTAGCATTCTAGAATATCCTGATTCGTCCTTGTTTCTCAGACCACTAACCATTATAGGCTCCTTTCAAGGTAAAAGCCAACTTCATCACCACGTAGTTCCGTACATTATGGTGGCCTTTAACTCTTTATGTACACATAAAAGTTAGCATCATCTCAAGGAAACAACTAATGATTTCAAAACCATTTATAGTATTGAAATCATAATCATCAAATAATGCTTTAACATTATAAATCATGCTTGAAAACATATAAACTTTTCATAGAAATCTCTTTTGAAACACTTCTCATTTGAATTCTTCTTTCAAATCAGTAAAGAGAAATCATAATAAAGTTTTTAACATAAATTCATTTGAGAGAAAACACTCACAAAATTTTGAAAGAAAACTACCCACTCTTCAACTTTCCTCTCCTCGCAAAGTCCTCTCGTGGAGACCAAGTGGCAGCACTTTATCATTTCAACAAAACTCTGATCATCTCCTACTTAGTTACCTAAATCCTCTATTTATACTACTCTTTTAATCTGGATTAGTGATCCTTAGTTCTTTATTCGACTGCCATCTTCTACTTCAACCTTACACTTGTAAAATTTCTATTTATTTTAGGCATGCTTAAAACCTTAATCTTACAATCTAACCCTGGTCAAATCAGATTTGACATCTTCTTGACAAACCTTTCTTCTTGCCTAATACCATTCCACGAATAACTTCAACCAATTAACACCTTCTCAAGGTCTTATCACATAACTTCTTTCACAAACTACCAACTTTTCTCGCGAAGACTTTTTCTCTTGTGAGAGTTTAGACTTATAGGTCGCGGACTACCTTACCTTAAGCTCTCGACACTACTCAAACTAAAATGCCTTCTTATCCTAAACGCCAAGTTACATAGTTAGTCAAATTTTTTCCTCTTAACTTTTAATTTAGGTTCGGATCTTACAGCTCCTTCTTAAGCCTTTACACGTGTAAGCTTGATATTTATCTTAAACATGCATACCCTTAATCTTGCACCTAAACGACTATCAAATCATGAGTAGACGTTTTCTTGCCTAGCTTTGTTTCGCGTTGAACTTCAGAATGCCCAAATCTTGTGTTGAACGCATCCTTCTTCAATGTGTCACCTCACTTTAATGTCAGTTTCGAAATCCATGCTCCCTCTAAAAAATGCCTTTTCTTCCCACTTAGTTCAAATGACCCTTCTATTAAGACATAAGTCCTACACGTACACTCGACTACCATCTCCAACAACCGTTTTCAATGAACCTCTGACTTCTGCATTTTATGTGATCGCCGACATCTATTTTTTGCCTATCATTTTCCCCACAACCACTTCCGACCAACCTCCAACTACTACTTTTTGACAATTGTAACCAACTAAACTTCCGATCACCATTTTTTGGCAATAGCCATAGGACAACTATCGATCATCATTAATTATCATCGACCAACCTTTTGTAGCTACTATTTTGTGTCTATTGATACATGTAAAAATACAAGTTATTTTAGCCTATTTTATTAGAATAATGAGGTCAAAATAAGGAAGAAGTATATCAAAACGCGTAGTTTATATTAAAATCACATAATTACTTAGAAATATACTTTACATAAGTGCCCATGCCTACTTTTACCTCGTTTTCAGTGTCTCAAAGCATGATTAATAAGAAAAAAGAATTAGTGAATCATAGAAGAGCTCGTGCAAGTGTTATGCGATAATAACTCGTCTAGCAAATACAATTTCTAGGCGAGGAACCACGTCAACATGCGAGGAAGATTCACTAGAAGACAAGAATGGTTGGTTGAGTTGATGTGACTTTGCAAGGCTGCAATCGGCACTGACATGCTCATAAGAAATATAGAAGTTTTCCTTCAAAAGTTGCCTATAAAAGGTCTCCTTCTTCACCAATAGAGGAGGCCTAAATGAGCCACTGTTGGGTTCTGAAGGTGTCCAAGCTTGGAGAGCGAAAAGGAATAACCTTTCTGCCGTCTGTAAAGAGCAATTTCCTTTTTTTTCTCCGGGCATACTATGAGTGAGAGCTTAGTGTCTGACCGGAGAGAAGTTCGTCTTCCATTTCTCCTAACTTGTAATCACTTCTCTTTTCTTTATCTCCCATATTTGTATTTATTTCTAATATGTACACTGTTCATATTATACAATAATCGAAGGCCTATATTCTTTGTTATATATTACATGTTTATACCTACTCAACCCATCATTTCTTTATTTTCTATCAGTTAATGTGTTATTTGTAGTTTAGATTTGTGATAAGTTCTTGATAAGAAGTGTTGCATATAAGTCTTATCATGTTACTTGAGCTATTCTCATCGCTTGGCCAATGTAAATAGCCAACTATCCGTGAGGGTATGTAGTAAGGATATAGGTAACGCGCGCAAGGAAGAGTTTTGTCTTTCTTTGCAAGATAACTTCCATCACTTGTATCCCGAAAGGTGAATAGGTGTGGACACTAGTGTAAGCCCTTATTCCATTCTTCTCTCAATTTTGCAAATGGTTCTTAACTTGTGAAAATTTAAGTCGATTATCCTTATACTTTAAATAGTTGAATTATTTTGACAAAGAAATAAAACCATTTAGTTGGGATTAAAACTTAAGTTTTTCTTTAGGTGTTGAAAGAAGAAAATTTAAGTTGAGGATAAAAGAATGATTTATGGGGCAAAAAATGGATATTTATTTGGAATGAGGGGCAACATGGTAATTTCCTCTTTTCTTTTATTTTTTTAAAAAATAAAGAATAAAGAAAGAAGATTTTTTCCTTCTTCTTCTTCTTCTTCTTGTGACACCAAGCCTCACCTCTTCTCCTTCTCGATCCTTCCCTTTTGCCAAAACCATCTCTCCCTCTCTTTCTCTCTTTCACACCCGACGACAACCAGCGAACACCCACCGTCCGGAGACGACCCTTGAGCCCACCGCCTGTCGTTCGTTGCAAATTTGAAGGTGGAAGTGTGTCGGGTCGCATAGCTTGGGTCGAACTGGTCGTTTTGAGTCCAACCTTTCGCACTAGTCAAGAACCATTCTCCGACGTCTCCCTTATAGCTGCCATGCACAGTAGCTCGCAGGAGGTCAGTTCAGCTACTGTGTGTTTCCATTCTTTATTCAGATCTAATTTTTAGAGTAAGATTTCTTTGGTTTGGGGCTGTCTTTTTAGGTGATCTTGAATACCCATTGAGCTTCAAATTGATTTTCACAATATCCATTACATATGTGATGCTAGATTAGAATTTTAGAGGAATTGGAGCTGCTGTCAAGACATTTGAGAACTCAAAATTGGATGGTTTGACACAACTTTTGTAAGTTTCTAAACTTTATTTGGGTAATGGCAGAAACTTGGTATTCACAGACCATCTCTTGTTTTTAATTTGGTTTGAGCTACAGAAGAAGAATCAAAATGTAAGGTTACATTTTTTTGAAACCTAACTCAATTTCTAACAAGTTTCATGAATAAAGCTTGAGCAAGTTCCGAGGCTAAGTGAATGATTTTTGAAGCAGAAAACAGATCACAGATTTTTAATTTCGAGAAGTCTCTGGTTTTTTTAGTATTATGAATTGTAATTTTTGAGTTAGGAGCTCTATTTGATATGATTAGAAAGCTTGTTCAATTTCCTACAATTTTCATGAAGCAATTGTGGACTAAAAATGATCGGAATAAGGTTAAATTTCAGAATTAAAATTGGGAGTAAGCAGAAGACGCGAGTTTTCCTTACCTGTGTTTCGGGCGAATTCTGTGTTAATCTGTGGGGAATCTCATTTCCCTTCCTTCAATTAAGTTGAATAGGGTTCCAAAATAAAGAATCTGATGTAAAGTACATAATTGTTTATTAAGTATTGAAGATGTTTTGAGTATTTGAAGTTAGCCTACTGAAGCTGGAAATTTATGGAAAAGTATGGAATAAAAGACCCATTGAGCTTGAACTAAGTTGGATACCCATTGGGTTAAGTATCAAGATTTTGAGTCTAAGTCGTATGTGAAAATTTTAGTCTAATCCTAAGCACTTTGTAAAACCATAGACCTTAGAGGTATAAAATGGATTTAGGTGGCCTTATGAGGTATTTTGCAAATAGTTGTAGCTTCGTGTGGGAAGACAATGATGAAACCTTAATATATTTTTCAGGCCAAATTGAAATGGGAAAGTGTATAATCTCGGGGGATCGAGTTATTAATGTGAGTGGTTACTTTCAAACATTTGATATGATAATTTTTTCAAACATATCGTTGAACTTAGTTTGTGAATAAGTGTTGGTACTTGATAAAGTGTCCTATCGATAATGATCTCTAACGGAAGTCTTTGTTTTTTCATGAGTTCTCTACAATGTGAAATTGTAATATGTGTTATTGGACATGATTTGATTTAGTATGATTTGCGTGAGTTATGATCAAAATGTGTTTTATAATGAGTTGATAAAATATTTTTTCCTTGGTTTTATCGATGAGAATGTTTTGTTTGTTTGTTAAGAAAAATTTGTTTTAGCTTTGAATTGTTTGAAAGATTATGAAACATATTTATAGATGTTGGTTTATGATAATGGAATGTGAAGGTTGGTTTTCGAACCACAAAACCGATGTACCAAGGTGATTTTACTCGTAGGCTACGTGAATGTGTTTTCGTAGCGCCACCTATGGTTGTCAGAGTATTCCGGGGCTGAAAGAGGCCATGACCGGAGATTCGAGAACCTGAGCCTAGGTGAGGATATGGATGGAGGATTGAGATATGACTTCGGTCCTAGTTTAAACCATGGTGGGTGGCTCTATGTGCACATAAGAGCAGATGGATGTTGTTACTGTGGTAGGTGCTAAGTATGCGCGAGCTCCGTTTGGCCGCGTGTTTCCTTATGGACATGGATCATGTGTGAGCCAATCCGGGCAATGTAGTTAGTATGCTATCATGGTCGGATTGCATGGAGGTTACTATCTTCGCGGGTTCTAAATATGCGTGAGCTAGTTGTGACCGCATGATACTTTGATCATGTGCGAGCTATTCTTGGCCGTATATTTAGGTACCTTGCCATGGTCGGATTGGCTACAGGTTTGTTGGTATTACTTGTGAATTATGACGATATATGATTTTAACGTTTTAACTATTATTTCGTTATGGATGACACATTTAAAGAGTTTTAAGGTATTGTTTTACGAGCTTTTACTTTTTAAAACTTGCCACTCATTGAGTTTTTAGCTCTTGTTTTTAAATGTTCCCCCCTAGGTAGCGGTTAAGGACCAAACTATTGTTGAGCTCCCCGTCATAGATTGTAGATTATCATTCTTTTTGTATGTATTTTCGTAAGTTTTGTATTGTATAATTGGGTGGTTAAAAGTAACGAGGGTCATGCTATGTTTTTGTCTTGAGAGTTTTAATAGTGAGATGTACTTCTTTTATAACTAAATATCTAGTTGACTTTAAATTCTGTTTGAAACTATGGAATAGTCTGGCTGAGTGTGTGGTCAGATACACTTGATGTGTTGTTGAATATGAAGTTGATACTTATGCATAGAAGTGAAAAGTATTTACCTTTTCAAGTTTGGCTACCCCAATTTTCGAGGGAGATGCTGCCGAAATTTTCGAAGAATTTCTTAATATGAATGCTATAGAAGTAAGATGGAAAATTTCGTTTTAAAAGTGTTTTATCATGCCACGATTTAGGTTAGAGAGGGAGACCTAGATCGGGGTGTGACAACTAGGAACCAAAAGGTTGCTGGCGTTGTCATGTTTGTTAAACAGACCCAAAATAACCTATATAAATCAAACATATGCCCATCTTGCCTAGCATGCCTAAGACTGACCTACTGTCTAGAACTTAAATTTTCGTCTAGAAATCATAACCCGACTTTTAAAAATCATACCTTAAAATTCATAACTTTGTTGATAAAACTTTCTTCTACAAAGTTTTTCTAACATGTCTTAACTTTCATACCTCAAAATATCAGAGCAAAATGCTAAACAATGAGCTCTATAGCTTTCTGGGAGTGCACCTTACTCAGATTCACCTGAAAACTGACCTTCTCACCTTCTTTTAACCAAAACAGAAACCTTCTAGCATTCAAATTGAACAACAACCCTCTTCTACATATTAGACACAATTTTTGAGTTTTTAAGACTAATTTGAGTGAATTACCACAAGTGAGTTTGTGAGAAACTCTTGGCTAAAGTTGTCTATTTATAGGGAGCCTTGCATGAAAAAGAGCTGACACCTCGTCCTTGCTTAAATTCACACTTAACCTCCTTCTTACACCTCCTGCTTCTAATCCACCTCATAAACTTCATGAAAAGTACTTAAGACACTTGGATTTAGCCTTAAACCGATTGCTATAAACATGCCACGTATTAGCTAGTGCCCCTTGGCCATCCCATGTCACATCCCATCTCGAGCACCTGATTGCTTATTCTAAGACGTGGTGTGATGTGAGCTGAAGCCATTCGCCTCTTGAACAACCTCAACTGATACATGACATACACTACAAGAAACAAGACCTTACAAAGTCGGTAAAGGCTTTGCCGATGCACATTTAGACGTCAACATGAATGTTGGAAAAATGTGTCAGGAAAACTTTTGTCGACGTTGATAAAAGGCCACGTCAGTGAAAGACAAACGTCAATACGTAGCATATCGACGTGTGACCGACGTTGCGATAAAGGTAACACCGACATGTGTCAATGGCATCTGCATAAGTAATACCAACATAGCGTCGACATAGGGAATACTAGCGTCGCATCAATAGAATACCTTCTTCGATGCATTACCAAAACGTCGGGAAGGTACCGTATGCCAACATAGCGTCTATGTGGCAAAAAGTTAATTTTTTTAATTAATTAATTATTTATATTTTATTAATATTGAATATTGTTCTCGGTTCCTCATTTGGCTTGAAATGTAATGTGCAATAATTTCTAAAATGTAAAAAATTGCATTAATTATAAGAAATCAAATACATTATAAATGTTCAAAATGTTTACGAACAATTACAATAAAATAATAAAAACCTACACCTAGTAGACGGTAGTTGCGAACGCCACATAAATAATGCAAAACTTACATATGAAATAAAAATATAGTTAGAATATCACAGATGCATAATCAAACAAATTTAATTGTTGAAAAGTACGTACCCCAAGTGTTCATGGGCCTCTATTTTGGCGACTGATATCCTCGATCATCTTCCTTATCCGTTCCATTTCCTGTGCATAATTTTCTTCGACTCTACGAATTGTCTCGTCTATTTGTTTTCACAGTCTACTATTTGTCGATCAAAGTTTGCCACTATTTGGTCCCGCTCCTAGTCTCTTAGTCTTTGTTGTTCAATCAAGCGGTTAGCATTTTCAAGGTTGTCCCTAAGTTGACTAACCTCCGCAACGTGTATCTTGTGGTCGTAAGAGGAGGAAGAAGCTGAGAAAGCAGAACTCTTTCTGGACTTGAGTTTGGGGCCCTAACCAATGCTTTTTGAGTACCTTGTCATCTACCCAAAATAGTATCGCATATCTCGTCGTTCGAGAGTGGTTGAGAACCCTCTGAGATGGGCTGCGACTAAAGTTGTAACATTTGATTCTGCAGAATAATACAAGTTGGGGTTAGGAGAGATCATCGAAATTTAAATAGAAATTAACAATTAACAAGTTAGGGTGAACTTACATGTGCGTCCTCTGCTGCCGGTGAAACGAAGTCGCTAGTACTACTGACGTGTGTCTCTCTAAACAACTCAACACCGTCTACTGGGAGACCACGTATTATAGTGAGCTCGACTTGTCGCTGAAGGAACGAATTATAACCGCTTCTGTGGTTGTAAGGCTGCTTCGCTCTAGCAACCTGACAAGCACTTGATTCCTCCTACAATCAGACAAAGTGTAATTAAAACATTATATCCAAACAAAACTTGAACTAATTACTATTAATGTAGACACGATATAAATCACCTGGAACTGTCGAGTCATATAGTGGTCACAAAGAAAATACCAATCTGGCAGTCGATTGACCAATCTGGGTAGTGGGTTTGCCCATGCTTCTTCAAGATTACTGAACTTTTTACAGTGTCGATGATTCTCTTTCCTAAACTCTTTCCACATGGTGAGCATTTGATGCTCAACAAACCGATTAAGTGATGGATCTTGGAAATCCAACACGAAAAATTGCTACAAAATAAATAAGTTTGAGATTAGTCTTCTACATAAGTAGGTTCAACATATATATATGTTAAAAAATTTACAAACTTACCCCTAAGCCGCCCTTAACGACCTCGATGCACTCGTGGGGTGCATTTGCCCATTTTAGCACCTGAATTGGAAACTTCTCTCGTGTCAACACACCGATCGTGCCACTAAAACGAGGGGCGTGTGCGGTGATAGGTCTATCCCCTCCCGGGGGTATTGAAATTGGAATCCTTCCATTTTGCTGAATGTATCTCTCCAACTCAATGTTCCTAAAGTGTTGTCGCCTCCTCGAAACAGGTGCTGGAGAGGGTTGAGATGGATCTACAAAAGAAAAAACAACTTTTAATTAGATTGGACAGTAACGATGAGTACTAGTATCTAAGTGTAACGAGACGAACCTGGAGTGTCACCCATCGAGGATGATCCTCTTGCATTATCTTATGAATCCAAATCGGAAAAGATGTTTGAATCATGATTATGGATCGAAAAGTTAATCATAATTCCTAAAGACGTGAAAACCAACAAATGTTATACAAAATGTACTACCACATAAACTAAATGTAAAAAATTAAAAGTTTATGATTAATTTGTGTACGTGTTCAGAATACATTTTTATTCATTTTTGCTTGACCCACTCTAATGTGATGATGATGATTATTCTTCATCGTCTATGATGTTGTCTGCGATATAACGCACAATATTTGGTCTTGCCACCACTTTAGGATCAACTTCAGTCCTGCACAACGTTCCATCCTCAATAAGTGTTTCGTCCACACAAATGTCCAACGACGATTTCCAATAAACTAAGTTAGTCATTCTCAACATTGTTCGCTTCTGGCACGTCCCATACACGTTTTTTGTGTACCACTTGAACAATTTTTCAATTCATACCATTTTTAAGGTCCTCGAGGTAGAAAACTTGATGGGCCTGAGTTGTGAGAATCATCGGTTCCTCAACGAACCAAAAACGGAACGTGTTTATTGATTTGTACCCTAGTTCCACGTGAGTCCTATGATTTTTATTGATGTCTATGTCAAACCATCTACTCTTAAAACGCCAAGCACGTAGTCCAAATGGATATTGAACGTGCAACACTTCATCCAAAACATCGTAGAAATTGTTGCCAGCACCACATTCACTACCTTCACCGACTACCATGACTCCACTGTTCTGTGTTATGCATTGGGAATCACGCTCCAATGAAATCGTATGACACCAACAATGCATCCACTAAGAGCGAACCTTAAGTGAAGGTCCCATTGCGAGTGAGAATTAATATTCAGAAATATTATTTGAACTCTCCCACCTTTCTGCTATAATCTAAAATGAGCATACATGAACAAATTATATATAAAATATAAAATACCGCATGTAGCACTCTTTCTCAAAGTCATCTACTCCTACCATATACCTGAGCTTTGAACCATTCAGAAAAATCTCGTCCATGTCTTTTCAAAGTTTCAAAAATTGTTTCACCTCGACGATGTATCAACAGTAGGTGTTTCTTGAAGTACATAATTTTGAGTTTAAGTGGTGACAAATATAACAAATACCCATCATGATTAGTGTAGAGATACATACTTGCGGTACTCCACTATTTAATCAACATTGTTGAGAATGTACCAAAGAAAGAGTCGTTGCTCTTCTTGTGATATGCTTAGAAAACAGGATGCTCCTAATGGTTGTACCTTCTAAACGAACATTTCGAACTCACCAATCACCTCGTTCTCTGAAATTCTATCGTCATTTCGATCATCTTTGGTGAATCGTGCTCAACCCCGCATAAATATCGTGAACAAAAAGTACTTGATTTGTTCATAAGATAGCCTTCTGCAATAGACCCCTCAGAATGTGCTTTGTTACAAACATATTGTTTTAGTGTGCGGAGACTTCTTTCGATGGGATACATCCAATTGTAAGAAACTGGACCAACAATCTTAGTCTCGTATGGTAGGTGAACTGTAAGGTGTAGCATTACACTGAAAAAGGTAGGAGGAAATATTCTTTTTCCAATTTGCACAGTATAATTATTATATCTTCCTGTAATCTGTCCAAATCACGGACTCTTATTTTCCTAGCACACAAATCACGAAAAAAATTACACAGTTTAATAATAGCGGTGTACACATTTCTCGGTTAGAATGAACGAACACTAATTGGTAGAAGTTGTTGTAGCAGAACATGACAGTCGTGCATTTTACAACCTAATATTTTCCTCTCGTTTGCATTCACACATCGTGAAATATTAAAGATGAATCCATTGGGAAACTTAACTGTTTTCAGAAACTTGCAAAACTCAACCAGCTCACTGCTGGTCAACGTGTAACTCGCATGTGGTTTCACCAATGGTTATCGACTTCTATCAAATGTAAATGTTTTCTTATTTTTAAATCTTGTAGATCCAAATGGGCATTCGTGGAATCCTTGGCTTTCCTTCAATATTTAACAACATACCGACCAAGTTGTCACAAACATTCTTTTCAATATGCATTACATCAAGTTTGTGACGAATAAGTAGTCTTGACCAGTAAGGAAGATCGAAGAAAATACTTTTATTTGTCCAATTAAGAGCTCTCTTTATTTTCCTATCTTTCAATACATGATGCTTTCTCATAACTGGAAAGTTCAACGAATCTAGTTGTTCCAATATTTCTTGGCCATTCATTACAACTGGAGGTACCTTACGCTCTACTTTTCCTTCATGTAGCCTACTTCTGCAAAAGTGGTTATCTGGAAGATAGCGCCGATGTCCTATGAAAGCTATTTTTCTTTTTATCCCAAACGACAATCTATCTCCCATACAAATGGGACATGCCTGATACCCGTTCGTACTCCACCCAGATAGATCACCATATGTTGAAAAGTCGTTAATGGTCCACAACAAGACTGCATACAACTGAAAACATTGATTCGTAAGACAGTCATATGACGCACACTAAAAGTCCATAGATTTTTCAATTCCTCAATTAATGGTTACACATCAATTTTCTTACTAGGAGATTTTGTGTCAGGAATGAGCAAACACATGAAAAAGTTTGACTCTTTCATGCATTTCCATTGCGAAAAATTGTAAGGAATTAACACTACAGGTCACATACTGTACGAGGTACTCATATGACCGAACGGATTAAATCCATTTGAAGCTAACCCCAAACGAATGTTAGTGACTCTAAAGCAAAATCAAGAAAATTCATAATCAAAGTGTTTTCATCCCTCTATATCAGCTGGATGTCTAAGCACATCCTCTGCTTCACTTGTTTATCTTTATGTCATCTTATGTCCGTTAAGGTTTCTTGCAATACAAATAAGTGTTGTAATCTCGGCACCAACGGAAAGTAACGTAATACTTTCTACAAAAAAAATTTCCCTAATGATCTGTCATTGGAACTAACCATGTACCGAGACTCACCACAAGTCGGACACTGTTGCAAATTCTCGAACTCCTTCAAAAAGAATACACAGTCATATTTACAGGTATGAATAGTCTCATATCCAAGGCCTAACTCACGAAACTTATGTTTGGCTTCGTAAAATAAACCAACGATATTGGTACCACACATTGGAAATGCACGTTTTATTATCTGTAAAATCATGTCGAAACACTTGTTGCTCATACTATTTAGAACCTTCACATGCATCATCGTAACCAAAAAGTTAATGGGTGAAAATTCTAAACAGTCGGGGTATAGTTCACGACTTGCTTCATTTAATAACTCATTCAATACCACGTTTGTTCTATCTTCTTCTAAATCTGCTCCACTGATAAACAACATTTCATCCTCCAAACCTTCCTTCATCCCTTCTACGTGTTGAATACCAGCTTGTAAATCATGCAGCATACCCAACATTCCGTTTTCTTCAGAAAATGGATTACTGCTAGTTCCTTCATCAAAAGAATTATACTACTACTCGTTCCTTCATCAAGTATTCGCATACCTTTATACAAGTTAACGAACTCTCCACGATACACCCAGTCTATATATGAACAGGCTATTCCAATTGTTAATAGATGTTGCTCCACACCCTCTAATTAGTCTCAATTCGAATTCATACATCTCTTGCATGGACACCTTATCTGGCTGTAATTATTGACGTGATGTTTTGGAACCTCTAAAAATTAGGAAACTCCTTCTCTGTACTCCACCCAAAACCTATCCCTAAGTTTCTTCCAACTCTTTTTTATCTCATTAAAAGCCATAAACATAAATATGTTTAATTAGTTTTATATCTCTCCTCTCAGCTTACTCCAACTTACTTCAACTTAACTCCAACATAACTCCAACATAACTCCAACTTAACTCCAACTTACTCCAAATTACTCCATCAATAAGCTAAACTTAAGTTTAAATCTAACCAACACTTTCAATATACCTAACAATTCATACATACTTAATTAAAATTATAGCATCTTATCCCGACATTTGTTTCACTACGTCGGCGTTGTCGCTCTTCATCAATGTCATTTTTCTCGACGTCCCTTACTGCATCGGTAAACTTCTCATTTCTTGTAGTGATAGAATCGTGAACCAATCAGCAGCGAAAGTCTTTTAACTTGAAATACTTTAAAACTGTAATGTGACCCACTTGAAATCTTTTATAAGATGTAACATGGATAAAAAACAATCATAAATATGTAAGTATTTAACAATCACATAACTATTTTGAAATAAAACAATGTCCTTATAATGAAAAACTAAGTTGGTCTGGCAGTCGTATGTTCAGTAAACAGAGATCAACAATCTGTACCTGGAAAGTGGGAAAACATTTTTTGAAACGGTAAGTTGAAAGACTTAGTGAGCAATGGTTTTATAAAACAGATTTTCATAAACGTTTTAGTACAAAACCGAAGCTTAAATACATTTAATAATAAACAGTCATAATCATGAAACTTTAAACATTTGCATAGTTTTTTGAAGACAACCCTCAATAGCCACAGACAGTATTTACCCCTTCGTTCGAAGACGAAATAGTCGATCCTCCTCCTTTAAGGCATAATAATATACCCTTTCTGATGGCCCATAGTTAAAAATAGGTTCGTCCACCGTACCATCAATATGGAGTTAACCACATGTATATAATAAGTCTCATGATATATTCAGGCATGAGATAAAAAAAATTTGAAAACATGAAATATTTCCTTGAAGGTATTTACAATATTTCCTTGAAAGTATTTGAAATATTTCCTTCAATCATGAAATCATAACACAGCTTGAAATATCATTTTAGTAAACATTTATCAATAACATGGATTGTATAAGAACTTAAGATCATGTTTAGCAAATCATTGTACCTGTAAATCTTGAAATCATGTTCAATAAATACTTTGGAAATCATGATGTTACTCACAAGCTATTGCTTGTTAGCTTGAAAATATGTTTAACAATAACCTTAGCAATCATGGTGTTACTCATAATACTTGAATAGCCTTAGTCTCGGGAATTCCTCTAAATTCTCCTTGTCCTAAAAAATTCATATTTATTCCTTATTTAGTTCCATGAACATGAAAATATCCAAAAGTTCCTTAAAAGTTCCCAAAAGTATCAAAACAGCCTAACACTGCTTGAAAAGAACCTATAAGAGCCCAAAGACATGGTGCAGGGGTTGGTTGGGCGTGCATGGCCTGGGGGCCTTGTGCATGCTAATCTCACAGTGGGGGGCTGCGTGTCGGGTGCTAACCTCGCAAGAGGTTGCCACGCATGTGTTTTCCGCCTACCTAGTGCCCCTCGCATGCCTAGCATGCCCACCATGCACGGCGCTAACCTCCTACGGTAGTGTCATACGCACAGCCTGAGCGCGCACCTTGTCGCTTGGCTATACCATGACTTTGTCATGTGCATGCAACCTGACCCAAAATAATCTCTATAAAGAAAAAAAGCGTCCATCTCTCCCACACATGCATGACTCACGACCACTACCTAGTCACTGTTTAAATTTCCAGAAACATGACTCATCTTTGAAAAATCATAACTTAAAATCCATAACTCTTTTAACAAAACTTTCTTCTAGAAAGTTGCTCTACAATAAGGTAACTTTCTTACCCAAAACTTTCAATCACATTCCAAGAGACGAGTCCACCCATTTGGAATGCACCTTGCTTATATTCACTCGAGATATGAACTTAACACCTTCTCTTGATCAAAACGCAAACTTCCTTGAATCCAAAATGGACAACAACCCTTTCTCACAAATTAGACTCAATTTCTGAACTTTTAAGACTAATTTGAGTAATTTTGCACGAGTGAGTTGTGAGAAATTGATTGCTGAAGTTGGCCTATTTATAGAGTCCCTTGCATGAGATTAAGGTAAAATTAAGTCGTGATTAGACTCACCTTTTAACTTGGTAATTACACCTAATCACCTCCTCTACTTCCTACTTGGTCAAAAAATGCATGATGACATGGTTGTGACACTTGGATTTACTTTTAACCAAATGCCTAAAACATGCCACGATGTCCAACTCATATGGCTAACCTCTAAGACCTTGTCGCATGACTTGACCACATAGCCCTCTCTAGATAACCTCTTTGGAAGTTATCTTGCCTAGCCAAACACCTAGCAAGATCCAACGCCTAATTTCTCAACACAACACCTTGTCCTTGGAGGTTCTTCATGCCCACATGCCTCTTCTCACTTAGGCCATTTCCAATGCCAACACTTAGCCAAATAACCTCTTCTCACTTTCTTAACTTGACTTAACCATAAAATTTCATGCCTTCTTTTTCTTATATCTTCCATTTTCTCTTGTCTTGGACTAATCTTAACGAATTCCAAAGACCTAAAAATTTTGGGATTTCACATAGGTTGTGAGTTGAGAATCATGGATTCAGAGCTCATGTAGGCTGTGAGTCGAGATACGGATCGTCCAGATCGTATTCTGGATTTACTTGCTCATCATCTTTTTGTTGTTGGAATTTATATCCTAAAACTCGTAGATTGTAAATATAATTCATTGACCGTTGTTAAGAAAGTGTTATTATTGTAATAATTGTTATTGATTATAGTATTAGATTTGTCTTAATAACCCAAATCCAATAAACTAAAATCTTAAGTTGTTTAATGAGTCTTGAACAGTACGTAGAGACATACAGGGATCAATTTTTGAGATCAACTTAAAGGGTCTATAGTATAGGGATAAGGTTGAGTACCTTATCCTGGTAACACTATGGATACAACTCACTTTATATTTGATATAAACGCAAGGATCTAACGCATTCGTGTAGTTGACATTTGAGTGAGGGTATCCTATGCAATGAGTTTGCATAAGACCGGACCGTGAAAAAGTAACCACTAGATGTAACTTCATTAACTAGTTAAGTTTCTATTTCACTAGAATGACCTAGGTAACTTAGTCTTAATCTTGAGTGTATTATGAACTCCTATTCGCAAGGGATTGTCCTTTGATTTGTATGGGCGAGAGTAGCTAGACCGCCACTCAATAAACTTATCATTTTGGGGACAAGACCGAGTGAGGAGCAGAAAACATAATTACCAAGATGGAATTCACTCTTTCCCTACTTTAGGGTAAGTAGATGAGTGTTCCCTTAAATGGTGTCTCTAGGACTTGAACAAAGGGTCCTACTCTCTCTATGGCACAAGAATGGTTTTTTTTTATTGGTAAGACCATAAACAGGTTGTTCATTAGAGGAGCACTGGTATTTAAGGATTAGAGGTAACCAGGGGTAAAACGGTAGGTTGATCCAGCAGGTGTTACGAACACTCATGAAGGACTAACTTATTGTTATTGGTCTATATCCGTAGACACAGAAATATATTTACAGTGAGAAGAGTTCATTTGTGAGTCTTTAGTAGAGTGTACACACAGTGAACGAATATTGATTAATGTGGTTAATGAGTTTAGCAATTAATCCTATATCCCTGTAGCTTTTGATTTGTAGGTCCATTAGGCCCCTAAAAAAGGGTAATGAGGTTTATTTATACTGGTTGTAGTTTGAAATGGTCAAAATTACTTTGGGAATTAGTTTAATGTATAGTGATACATTATGATAATAAAGTTTATCAAACTTTATTATATAGATTTAATTTTGGATATAATTCAAAATTAATTTATGGGGGATAAAATATTTGGATGAGTTCAAATATTAATGCAATGTGAATTGGATTCATATTAAAATTATTGGTTATAAGAGAAACTTATATTTGAATATGATTCAAATTTAATTTAAGTTAAATATAAGATATTTAATTTAGATATTACTTAATTCGAGAATTAATTAATGGGGAGTTTGCAAAAATAGCAAAAAAAATTTTTTGATAATAGAGCCCATGTCACTTACATTTTCAAAATTATAAAAATAGCAAATTTAAAAGCAGAATATTGTCAGATTACTGTCTGATTTTCGTGTGATTATCATCATATTTATCAAATTTGCAATATACAAAAAAAGTTGTTATGAGCTGTTTCTTTTTTTTAAGATTTGTCATCTAATGTAATTTTCTTTAATTAATAGTTTAGTTTTATTTTATTTAATTAAATTAATATAAAATTATAAGATATTGGAGGGACATTCATTAAATAAGATTTAGATGAAATATTAATTAAATATGATTTAATTAATTATTAACTAATTGATTAATGGTCAATTTATTAGTAGATTTAAAATTTCTATTAATTTAATTTTTTAAAATTAATATAATCTCACGATTCTCTCCTACTCCAAGAAGGAAAGAGAGTTATAAATATCTAGAAGAAAACAATTTTCTTTAATTAGTTAATAAAAAAAAACCAATATTTTTGCTCTCTACAAGAAGAAAATAGTTTCTCTCTAAACATTTTTTCCATCCCAATTGGTTTCCACAAATCAATCTCATCCTAGAGGATAGGAAGGTCTCCAAGGGTGGTGTCCCAATTTGGAGATTTACTTTGTAGATTAGGAGACATAAACAAGTATGTTTTTATTTCTCTAATATATAATTAAAAAGCATGCTTAGCCTTTAAATCTTAATAAGAAAAATAGTTTCTTAATTATTTTTGCCAATGTACTGGTATTTTGGGATTTCCAAATTAATTTGAGGAATGATTCTGTAAAATCTTCCACTACCAGGGCTTTTATCCCTTCATCTTTATGGAAGAAGATTTTGATTTTGGTGATGAAGAAGCATTTACTGCTATTGATAGTAATATTTGGAAATCTGCATTAGGTGTGGTTTGAGCAAGTCCTGCAAGAATCTTTGATTTATCATTTAAAAACTCGATGTTCCTTCTTTGATCAAGGTCTTGTAGATATCCGTTCTCTACGAACTATTCTTTCATGTGTTTGATGGTAACAAGATGAAAATTGTATTTTTCCCCCCATTTGATCTTGAGATGTTTTACTAACATTTTGTATTGAGTATATGATGTTGTATTGTAACTCCAGCAAAATATCCATGGAATTTGAAAATAAAGGCAGAATCTCATCAAATCATGGAATGAATTCTTTTGAATAGTTCTTGAAAAATAAAAATATGATTCTTGAATTGGAGTTGGTAGAATATCGTTTGTAAGACAAAAATTATTCTACCATTGAATAAACCATAAAGGAAAATTGATTTTGTAGACATTTTGGCAAAAAGAAACGAACCATGTGGTTCCTATTTGAAAACCAAAATACTCTAAACGAAACTTTGATGTAATCTTGGTAGGAGTAGGATTGAGGAACAAAAGACTTTAAAAGCGATTTTTCTGTAAAAATACCTTGATTCCAATGAGTTCGATTGATTGCTTTAAAAAAATTATTTTGAACCAAGCGATATTTCAAGGATCATTTTTGTCTGGAACATGAGTTATTTCTACAGACTTATGGTCTCTACTAGAAGAAACTCATAAAATTTTGGAAAATTGCAGAATGTAGCATTTTAAGAATATAATATAGCAAATATAGCACATTGTTTTTTAGAATTTTGCAAATATGACAAAATTTTCACTTATAAAAATACTCTCCCTCTTAAATTTGTTGTTATTCCTAAACTACTCTTCAATAACTTATTTCTCTTCCTCTTTTTAATGTCATACTCATTATTTATTTATTCTCCCACTTTTTAAGGCCGTATCTATTTATTTATTCTTATACGAGAAAAATTATTTGTTCTTTCTATTTTAATCGTGATTTTAGAATATTGATAGTACAATAATTGCAATACGAAATATAATAGTTGTTGATCAGAGTAATTTAACTTAATTTGTAATTTTTTTTACTTTTCTTGATGTATATTTTGAGTTGAATCTGATTTCAATTTTTTTTTTTAATTTTTTTACATTGATTTTTTTTGTTTTACTTTGTCTCAGTTTTGTATATCAGTGTTGTGATATACTTATATTATATGTCTCAGTTTGTTGATATACTTACTACATGATTTTCATTTTTTTAAATTTTATACAATTCATTATAGTATTATTAAGTATATGAATGAGATATATAACTCAGTGTATCATTATCAAGCATATCAACAATATATTGTTAAAACATATTAGTGAAGTGAATCATTATCAAGTATATGAATCAAGTTTACAACTGTATTACAATAGTATATCAAATGTATAAGTAGGACTTCAAGCATATCAAGTGTATTTATTTAATCAAATGTATAAGCGAACAATACTAAATATATTTGCAGTGCATCGGGTGTATCAAACATATCATGTACATCAAATGTATCAAATTTGTTGAATCTACCAATGAAGCATAACAAGTTTATTAGCGGTGTATCAAGTATATCAAACTAATAAGTGAAGCCTTCAAGTGTATCAAACTAATAAGGTGTATCCAAGGCGTAAGGGGGATCAAGTGTATCAAAGAGTATCAGATGCATCAAGTGTATCTATCAAATGTATTAAGTGTATCAAGAAGTATCAGGTGTATCAAGGGGTATTAGGTATATCAGACATGTATAAGGTGTATCAAATGTAGATTAGTAATGAGAACATTTGTGATATTTTACCTTATGATGTGTGGGCTAGGCTTTGTTTTTGCCATTTTCGCAAATAATAAAGTATGTGTGCTATGAACTTAATTATTATAACTTGTTTTGCCATTTTTGCAAGTACCCCTAAAATTTTCCTATTTATCTGAGGTCTTTTGGAAGAAAATTGAAGTCCTCAGCGAATATTTTTAAAACTGTCTCATCTAGACTAAGACTTTGATATTCGGGTTTTATGATAGACTTAAAGACCATAATCGAATTTTGAAAATTAGTTTTGATTTCAGGTTTAAGCACAAACTGTTTGTCAAGAGTGACAACATGAGAATAAGTCGTAGGAGGAGTAGAAGACTCCCTATTGGATGAAGGAAAGGCATGAGACCTCGTTTGAACAACTCCACCAGAAGGATGGATGAGATTGGCCGAAGGCCTAGGTGGAGTTGATGACTCTATGGGAGATCGAATCCGTATGTCGGATGATCTTGCTCCGGATTGGGTTACCGTGGTTAACTCTATATCCATAGCATAGCATTCATACGTGAAGGTGTAAAATTAGAAAAAGAAGATGGGTGGTTATCCTTGGAAAAGGTTGAGTTTACTCTTCCTCTAGCACTTCTCTTTTTCGAACTCATTTTCTTTCGAGAAAGAGCTTTTAGAAAGAACAGAAAGTTTTGGAGTTAGAAACTCCTTTGAGAGGTAATCAGCTAGGGGGTTTTGTTCGTCTTTTACAGGCACAACTTCAAAATCAAAGCAAGACAATATTGCTTGCCATTTGACTAAATTTTGTTATGAAACAAGATTTTTTACATCCTTTTCTAACACAAACTTTGAGGCTCTTGAATTTGTTTTGATAATGAATTTTTTAACACAGAGAACTATTGCACGTAATTCCTAATACTTTAGAGTAATTTTTTTTGTGTGTCATTCCAAATTCTTAAATGGAATCGAATTATTGATTCGGTCTTATCTAGACATTGTTTGAGGATTCCACCATATCTTAAATAAGAGGCATTAATTTCAATGATAAGGTTTTCTTTGAATTAATGAGATCAGCAAGGGATTGATTTGACTAAAGACATAATTTTTTGAACAGTTTGGGTGGGTTTGTCAAACCATGGTTTGGGATTTTTCTTTAACCTTTGGTACAATGCTTTGCAAATGGGCCTGAGGTTCTAGATAAAATCAGATACATAATTTAGGCAGCCTAAAAACCTTTCAAGTTGGGTTTTATCCATCATTTGATCAGACAAATATGAAGCAAACTCAATTGATGATCTTTGATTGGACTTAATTTTTCCTAGGTGTATTTCATAGCCCAAAAATCTTATTTTTGTTTCAAATAAATTGACTTTTGGTAGAGAGACTACCAAACTATTTGTTTTTATAATATCTATAAAAATATTAATATGTTTAGATGTTTTTCAATATTTGGAAAAAAGACCGAAACATCATCAATACAAACAATTGTAAAATCTTGAAAATCATTAAAAATATTATTCATAATTTTTTGAAATTCTGATAGGGTATTTTTTAGCCTAAAAGGCATTACATTTCATTCATATTGTCCAAACGGAACATTAAAAGCAATTTTTATTTATCTTTTTCAGAAATTTGAATTTACCAAAATCCAGATTTCATGTCAAATTTTGAAAATATTTTTGCATTTGCAATTCTTTTTAATAAATCTTGTTTGTTGGAAATTAGATATCTAATCCATTCTAAAATTGTGTTGGAACTCCTCGCTCTTTTTCGACGGCGTTATTGACATAAAAGGCAAAACTGTGTTTAAAGGTTTGTAGATGATTACTAACCTTGGAACTCCTCGCTCTTTTTCGACGGCGTTATTGACATAAAATGCAACGCAAGACCATGGACTTTTTTAGGGTCTTGTTAGATTTTTATCTAATAAGTCTTCTATTTCTTTCCTACAATGTGTTAGCAAGACTGAATTCATTTGAATCGGTCTAGCCTTTATTGGGATATCTGATTCTTTGAATTCTTTGGAATATGGAAGATCAACTATGTGTTTTTTCCTATCTCAAAATGTATTTGGTAAATTAGACCAAATTTCTTTTTCAATTTGAAATTAAATTTATTTGATCCTATTTTGAATTGAAAGTTCTTTTAAATTTTCTTCAATTCGTTTCTAATCAATCTCTTCTTTTAAAAATATAATTTATTTTTGTTTTCTTTTTATTTGTTCACTTTTCAAAACATTAGTTTCCAAAAGTTTGAGGTGAAATTGGAGAGATAAATTCAAAAATCAATTCTTCTCCAAATTTCTTTGTTACTAATCCTTTTTCATTTATCGTTAAAGTATATAATTGAGTAACAAAAGTTGTTCCATTAATTAATTCTTGGCTAAGCTCTTTGACTAAAAGAAAATATGTTTTGCAACAATGTTCTTTATTACAAATATGTATCTTTGAAAGTTTAAATTTGATATTTAATCTTTTTCCATTTGCTCTAGTAAGAACCTATGTGGTTTGCTCAATATTTTGTCGGAATTAAACCTTCTTGAATACAATTTTGATTTGCACGTGAGTCTATTAGTTCCTTTAAAGTAATTTTGAAATCTTCTATTTTTAGTTTAATTACACAATACCTTTTGAAATCTTCTATTTTTAGTTTAATTACACAATACC
>CM046889.1:13151599-13262116 GCA_025688845.1 Cucumis hystrix
TTTTGAAATCTTCTATTTTTAGTTTAATTACACAATACCTTTTGAAATCTTCTATTTTTAGTTTAATTACACAATACCATTTTTAAATTAATTTCAGGATTTAAATTACATAAAAAATCTTTTCCTAAATATAAATCTGTTAAATTATCATTTTGAAAAATTTTCCTTTTTAGACAATTAATTTCAAATTTTAAATCTTCAATAGAAATTGGTGTTTCTACTTTTGGAGTTCGTAAAATTTGTTAAAGACTTTTTTGAGAAATTGTTTTTCTCTTTGGAGATGGTTTTGAAGAAGATTTTCCTGTTAAATAATCTCTAAAAGTGTTTCTAAAATATTTTTCTTTAAATCTTTATTTGAAACATGATTGATGGTTTGAAATAATAAATCCTGTTTGGAAGTTTAAACATTTATTTAAAACACATTTGCATGGGTCCTTGATACAACCACATGCTCTTGGTCCCTCGTCTGAGGAAGATTGGCTGAAACTTCTAAATCGGTTTCATTTGCAATTGAAAGTCAGAAATATAGGATGAATTTAAAGAATATTCTTCTTCATTTATTGCATGGATTTCTCTTTGTGGACACTTATTGGCATAATGTTATTTTTTTCTACATTTATAGCAAAAAAACATTTTTGGTTGATTTTCCTCTCTTTTGAACTTCCTTTGGTTGTTTTTGGGTCGGTTTTTTATAATTTGAATATTTGTGACATCAGTTTAGAGTGTAAGGCTTGTTATACCTTCAGAATTTTCTATAATATGTGAGTTTCATATTATAGTTTTTTGGATGATTTTTTCTTGAAGTACATGGTTCATTGACTTTCTCAAATTCATTTGAGAGCATAAAGTCTTCATTTCTCTTTTATGAAAATTTGAATGCTTTTGATCTCTAGTTTGAATTTTTTATCTCACTGCAGATATCTAAACCTCACTCTATGATTTTAGAGGTTAATTAAGCATAAGTAAGGCTTTCCCAAGGTATTTGTTCAGGGTATATTTTGTTGAGGGAGTTGCAGACTCGATCTACCATGAAGCTTAGAAGTCCATCAATGAACATTTCTTTCCAATGTCTGCCATTGTAATTGTAACGCCCCAAAAATAAGACAAATTTTTTTTAATTGGATTATCTTAGTTAAATTATTAATGTTAAGAATTATTTTGGGTGAAGTGAGTTTTTGGTGAGGATTATGTGTTTGAGGAAATTAGGATTAATTTAATTAATCATTGGAATTGGAAACCTTTGGTATTGTCATCAATTGATATTGATTAATTAAATTATGGAAAATAATAATAATTATATTAAGGGTAATATGATTATTAAAATTTTATGTTGGTTTGTTAGGGAATTAAATGAGGAGGGAAGAGTTGGAGTTATTTTGGGGAAAAAAAAAGAAAAAAAAAAGTGATTTGATTTGAGATCTATAATGAGGAGAGAGAATAAATTAATTTGAGTTATTATTTTGGAAAAGGAATAGGAAGAGGGAAGAGAAATAATAATAATATATTTATTATCAAATAGGACTCCTTGAATAGTGTGCACTTCATCTTCTTCAATCTTCCTCCTTGGACAAACCCTAGCCGTCGCCTCCTTCACCATCCCCCTCCACCACCGAGCAGCCGCGCTTCAAACCATCACAATCGTTTGCTTTCGGTCAAACCAGGTGAAGACCCCATTTGGAGACCAGAGCCGGACATCCTCATTCGTCCACGCCTCCGTCTGCCGCTCAGCATTGTTGTCTCCTCCACGCACGACGCCGTCCACGATGAAGTCCCCTCCGTTCGTTGATCCATTGTCGTAGCTTAGCTCCGACCACCACGCCACGTGAAGCCTTCGTCTGAAGTATTCGAGCCACTTGCTTCCATCCAAGCCGCGCATCTGCCTCTTCCTTATCGAGCCGAGATGAAGCCGCTACCATTTCCACCAAGTCGCACGCGTGAGCCACATTTCGATCGGAGCCGCTACCATCTCCACCAAGCTGCATGCGTGAGCCACGTTTTAGACTCGAGTAGTTCCACGAGTCGTTCCTTCACGATCAAGCCACACGTCTTCAAACCGCACGCATGCAAGCATTTCGAGCCTGTCCTCTTCTACGAGTCGTGCACTCGAGCTGACTGCCCTTGCCGAGCCGCTCCCTATTTGAGCCACTTCTTGGTGAGATTTGCTTATTTTTTATTGGGTTTGGTACTCCCATCCAATAGCTATTCATCCCAAATAATTTAGTGATGAGTTAACGTCAAGTAATTTGAGTTATGGATTTTAAAATGAGATATTTTGCTTCAAGGTTGGTAAATTTTAATTGGGAATTTGAGCTATGAATTTCTCCCAACCAAGGTTGAATTGAATTTCAACCTCCTTCGTTGGATTGGCTTATTGGAAAGTTTGACCGCCGCTAGGATTAAATTTTGTGTAGCTAATCTCCAGGTAAGGGATTTTCCTATTGGATCTCCACATTAAAGTTGCATGCATATTCTGTATCATGTATTAATATAGTTAAGAGAGACATGTATGACTGAGACGTTATGATCGTGATACATTGTAATCGAGGCATGTTATGATTAAACAGGCTATGATTGAGTTAAGTTTGACTGAGTTATGATGTTTACGATTGTAACGCCCCAGGCTCAGGATTCAGACCAGGATTTGCATCACCTACGACTTGGCAGCATATCCTTACTATTCTTCAAGGCTTATTAGAGTGAAAGTCCTCCACACAAACCAACACGAGTCCTTTCAACATGCTTTGTCCTCACACACATGCATCCAAGAAAAGTTTCCAAGAGGTCACCCAACATAGAATTACCCCAAGCTAAGCACGTTTAACTTTGAAGTTCCTATGATCGAACTACAAAAAAGGAAGGTGCACCTTGTATGTATAGGTATTAACTTTTAATTCTTTTAAGTCTTTCTTAACATTACTTTCATGTCCTTCGGATCCCTCTCATTCATATCGGTTCATTCATGTCTCCCTCCTAATCTCGAGCGTTACATGCCCACCAGCTTTTGCTTGGTTCGTCCCCAAACCACATCTTACTAGGAGAGGTTCCGCTCTGATACCATCTGTAATGCCCTAGGCTTAGGATTCCGACCAGAATTTGGAATTCAAATCTTTGACATTCCCCTGCATCCCCTGCGACCTGGCATCATATCCTTACTATTCTTAAAGGCTTATTAGAGTGAAAGTTCTCCTCACAAACCAACACGAGTCCGTTCAGCATGCTTTGTCCTCACTCACATGCATCTTAGAAAAGTTTCCAGAAGGTCACCCAACTTAGAATTACCCCAAGCTAAGCACGTTTAACTTTGAAGTTCCGATGATTGAGCCACAAAAAAGGAAGGTGCATCTTGTTGGTATAGGTATTAACTTTTAATTCTTTTAAGTCTTTCATAACATTACTTTCATGTCCTCAGGATCTCTCTCATTAAGATGTGATATCGGTTCATTCATGTCTCCATTCATTCTCCATTCATGTCTCCAATTTTTAATTTTATTAGAATAATTGTTTTGAACTTCAATGCTCTTTATTTCCTTATTTGTAGGAGCATTGTGCTCTTTAGATTCCTTGATAATTTGAAAAGGCTTTGGTATGACATTTTCATTATAAAAACTCTTAAACTCAACATCTTCCATTGTAGGGAAATCGTTGATTTCTCGTCTTTGAGTTTTCCAAGATCTTTTTTCCTTTATTGTACAAAGATGATCAAATTCTTTCCTTTAGTTGAACCTTCTAGAAAATGCAATATGTTCTTGAAGTATTTCAAGAATCTTGAAATACTCTTCTCTAAACTGTAAACCTAGAACATTGGAAGAAAATTTAAGGCCTTTGAAGTAATGAGAAGTTTAAGTGTTGAAGGGAGTTAAGGATAGAAAACATGCCATGGTTAATGGCAAAAGAGGAAAATTAGGCTAAATGTTGAGACATAAGAGCAAGGTATTTAGAGGTTATGTTGGTGTTGTGTAGGTGGCAAAATGAAGAGAAATAACCTCCAAACAAGAGTCATTAGGTGTTTAGGGCGGCAAAAGGAAGAGAAATAACCTCCAAACAAGAGTCATTAGGTGTTTAGGGCATGTCAAGGCGTTTAGAGATTATCTTGATGGTGCATTGGGCGGCCAAGGAGAAGGAATAACCTCTAAAAAGGTTAGTATGCGTTTAGGGCATGTCAAGGCGTTTTGGACTTGTCAAAGGACATTAGGCGTTTTGGTTAAGCGAGATGATAAAAAGATGGAGGCGATGAAATGCTCTACAGGTGTCCTTGCATGCCTAACTTAGATTTCGGTTAGTAAGAGGTGTCAATAAAGATTCAATTATGAAATAAAGAGATTTGTTTCAAAGTATTACTCAGTTTAGTTAAAAATAATTATAATTCATGTTTAAAACATTTATGAAAATACTTTCAAGATGGGTCACTCTACGATTTACCATTTTAGAAGTGTTTTAAGTTAAAAGACTTCCGCTGTTGAAAGTTTCACGTTTTCATGTCATGTGTCGATTGAAGTTGTTCAAGAGGCGAACGACTTCAACTAGCATCATGCTACTCCTCGAGTCAAGCAAGCAGATGCTTGGGGCGAGGTGTGACAACTTGGTATCAGAGCAAATTTTTAGTCTTTGAAAAGAAAAATGTTTAAAAAAAAGTTATTTTATAGGAAAATAAAAAAGTAGTTTTCAAATGAAATTATGTTTTCAATAAAGTTGGCTAGCAGGAAACGTATGTAAGCAGCAATTGAGACACAATCTTGCCAAAAACCCATGTAAATATTCTCGATTCCTATTTCAAGCACTAAAACAAGAAAATGTCTGTTACTCAAAGATCCATGAAAACGATAATATAAGAGGATGATTAGAACTTTATGGAGTAGAAAAGTATGGTGGTTCAATTTATCCTACTGAAGCAGAAGAGTGGATGCATAGGGTGCAAGAGTGCTTTGAAATAATGAGTTATGAAGAGGATATTAAAGTAACATTAGTTGAGACCATGCTCATAGATGATGTGATAGAATGGTGGTTAACATTAAAGGAAGATTTGACTGAAAAAGCCAGATAGGATTGGGATGTATTCCAAAGTATGTTAGGAAGAGAATACTTTTTCAAATACTATAAAAAGATGAGATTAAGAGAAATGGAGGAAGAAAGCAAACAAGAGTCAGTAGGATCTTGTTTTGAAGAAGGAGAAGTTACTTCAAAATTAGAGAGAAAGAAGTAATGTTATAAGTGTAAAAGCTTTCATAGGGGCAAGTGTTATACTAATAAAGTTGAATGTTATCATTGTCATTAAACAGGACAACAAGAATAACTGTTTAGCATTTAGTTTGGATAGACAAGTAGAGATGGTAGTAATATCTGCAGTTCCATCTATTAGACGCAGGTAGCGACACTGATTAAATGAAAAAACAAGCTTCGTTAGATTATTGAGAAAAAAGAAGGAAAGTAATAAATGTAAAAAAATATATGTTTTCTTGTGTGCCTATACAAATCAGATGTACATTGTGTGTACTATATGTATGAAAGACTTATGATGTACTAAATAAAAAGTGTGCATATAGATAGTTGCTTTTTGTTTATTAAAGTAAAATATTTAGACCAAGGTTGGAAGTTTAAAATATTATATATATGGATATTAAGGATGTTTATGATTGTAGAAAAATAAGAATGACTCATCAAACTAAAAAAAGGAAAAGCTAAAGTACGAACAACACCCATGGAAGAAGATCGTACTATGGAAAGTAAGTCAAGTACAAGGCACGACAGAAATGATGAACAAAAATACTAGCAGATGTTCCAAAAATTTATGGAATCCATGCTAACAATGCATATTAGGTCTGATAAGAAACATAACATTGAAATTTTAAATCCTTTAGGAGCTACGATTTTTTAAGAATCCATAGATCCGGTTGACACAGAGGCGTGGTTGAATCTATTGGAAAAATTCGTTAAGGTGATGGATTGCCTTGAGGAGAAGAAAGTCAAGTTACCAACTTTCCTACTGCAGAAAGAAGCAGAAGGATGGTGGGATTCGATTAAAGCTAGAAGAAGAGATATCTATACCATGAGCTAGATAGTATGTCGTGTAATATTTGAAGAAAAGTATTATCCAAAGATCTGTTGTGAAACAAAGAGAGATGAATTTCTAAGATTAAGACAAAATTTATTGATAGTAGACGAGTACGAGAGAAAATTCACAAAACTCTCTCATTATGCTAGACCAATTGTGGCATCAAAAGGTGTTAGGTGCTGACAATTTGAAAAAGGACTTAGACAATAAATTCAGACTCCGGTAACAATGACATCAAAGTGGGAGGATTTCTCATAGTTGGTTTAGACTACTTTAAGAATGGAACAAGCTTAACTTTAAGGAAGTTTGATGGTATAGAACCTCAAACTAATTAAAAAATGAGCTATGACGGAAGGAAATAAGAAACAAAAAAGAGCTTTTGTCTAGGAGTATCAAAAGGAAATAATTTTAAGAATGGATTTAGAAAAGAAAGCTCATTTCGATCTCAAAACTCAGGGAACAGTTATTAGAAGACGGTTGCAACCAGCAATAATAAACCTCTTTGTAGAGCATGCAACCGGTATCATCTTGGACAATGTTTCAAAGGAGACGTTTGTTTTCGATGAAACAAACCAGGACATTTTGTGAAAAGTTGTTATGTGATGAATACAAGTCAATCAATTGATCAAGGTACTGCCTCTTTGTTAGTAAATCAACCTAAGGTAATCTCTAAAGGAGAAGGACCAAGCAATATGAAACAAAAAGGAATTATGAGAAGTTAAATAGTGTTATGTTATAAGTATAATCTTCTCTTACGTAAATGAAAGTATCCTTTTATGAATATTGCGTGGTGTTTAAAATTTCAAGGACGAAATTTCTTAAGGAGGTGAGAAATGTGAAACCCCAAATTTCTTAAACCTTTGGAAATTATTCAGATGGTCAAGGATAAGAGGAAATATAATTTTTTAGAAAAAGAGAATAAAACACTTGGAAACTTAAGAATTTTAGGTCAATGTTTAAGAGAAAGAGAAAAGTTGAAAATTTTAGCTAAGTGTAAAAAAGAATTGGTTTTGGCATTTGGATGTTAGCATGGGCAGCAGAAGGGAGAAAATAACCTCCAAAAGAGTGTCAATGGGCGGCAAAGTGAGGCTTGAAAGAAGCTTCAAAATTATGGAACTAACCACTAAAGGACATGCTTTGGGCATTTGGTGTAAGAGCTAAACGACAAAGTAAAAAAGATAACCTCCAAAGACGTTATCTATGCATTTGGACAAGGGCTTGGCGGCAAGATGAGAGGTTGTCCACGCGAGAAAGGCTTGTTAGGCATTTGGATGACTAAGCGAGAAGGCATTGGAGGTAAGCTAGGCGTTTTAGACTTGTTATTGGGCGACAAGACAACACAAAGAAAGCTATGATTTGAGAGTCAAGCTAGATGGCCAAGGACTATGCTTTGAGAGGTTAGTTGGTCGGCCAAGCTATGCGAGAAAATCTTGGAGGTTAGTGCTGCAATTAAGACAATTATGTGGCATGTTTTAAGTAAGCGGTTTTGAGTTAATCTAAGTGTCTTAACCATGTTAACATGCATTTTTGTAGCCAAGGAGGACATGAAGGAGATGATGAGGTGTAAATGAGAGCTTAAAAGGTGAGTCTAATCAAGGATTAAGTGTCACCTTAATCATCAATAAATTTCTCACAACTCACTCAAATTTGTGTTGAAAGTTTTGAAATTGTGTCTAGTTTGTGAGAGATGGCTGCTGTTCAATTTTGATTTAAGATGGTTGGCGATTGGATCAAGATTAGGTGAAGAGGTCATTTTTCAGGAGAATATGAGCAAGGTGCACTTCCAGAGAGCTATAGGACTCGTTTCTTGGAATTTTCCTTCTCAAATTTGAGGTAAGAAAGTTAAGATAATTTAGAGCAACTTTTTGGAATGAATTTTTATCAAAAGAGTTATGGATTTTAAGTTATGATTTTTTAAAGATGGGTCAAGATTCTGGAAATAAAGCAGTGTTTTGGGTAGTGGCCGAGAGGCTTGCATGAGTAGGCGAGATGAGTTTGTGTTTTGGTTATAGAGGTTATTTTGGATAATTGCAAGCACGTGACAAGGTCATGGTACAATCGAGTGGCAAGGCATGTGCTCAGGCTGCGTGCATGACCTTGTGTTAGACGTCTGTGTGCACGGTGTGTAGGGAGCATAACGAGCACAAGGGATGCGATGGGCACGCTGGGTAGGTGGCAAGGACACACACGGTCCACCTCAGCAAGGTTAGCACATGGCAAGGCCCAAGCCATGTGCGCACAGCCAGCCATATCCACAATGTCATTGGGCATCGATGGGCTATTTTTAGGCTGTTTTGATATTTTTTTAAAATTTAAGGGAATTTTTAGATATTTTCATGTTCGAGGACTTAATTATGGATAAATTATGAATTTTTCAGATCAAGCAATCTTTAGAGGAATCTCACGACCAAGGCGTTATTCAAGTGACAGTGAGTAACACCATGATTTCTAAAGTATTTATTAAACATGTTTTCATCTCCACAAGCAATAGCTTATGAGTAACATCATGTTTCAGAAATTATTTCAAGCTTTACAGGCAATAACTTGTGAAAATGATTTACCAAGCATGATTTCCAAGTTATTGTTCAAGTTATGGTTTATGATAAACATTTACGAACTGATGTTCAAGTTATACCATGTTTGAATGACTTCATGATATAGTTCAAGGAAATATTTTCATGTTTTCATGTTTTCAAATATTTTCTCCATGCTCAAATATTTCATGAGACCTATTATATACATGTGGTTCACTCCATACTGATGGTAGGGTTTACAAACCTATAGTTTATAGGTCATCACAAAGGGTATATTTTTATGCCTTAAAGGAGGAGGGTTAGCTACCCAACGACCGGTCCATCTTCGAACAAAGGGGTAAAGTAGCTTGTGGCTACGGACGACTGTCTTCGAAAAGCTATTCAATGTTTCAAGTTTCATGTTATGACTGTTTACTGATAAATGTATTTAAGCTTCGGTTTTATACTAAAATGTTTATGAAAACCTGTTTTATAGAATCATTGCTCACTAAGTCTTCGACTTATCCATTCAACAACGTTTTTCCTATTTCCAGGTACAAATTATTGGTCTCTGTGTGCTGAAAATACTGCTGCCAAGCCAACTTAGTTTTCAATTATGAAATAAAGAGATTTGTTTCAAAGTATTACTCTGTTTAGTTAAAAATATTTATATTTTAAGTTTAATACATTTATGAAAATACTTTCAAGATGGCTCACACTACAATTTTACGGTTATTTTAAAAGTGTTTTAAGTTAAAAGACTTTCGCTGTTGAAAGTTTTATGTTTTCATGTCATGTGTCAGTTGAGGCTATTCTAGAGGCAAACGACTTCAGCTGACATCACGCCACTCCTTGGGCTAAGCAAGTAGGTGCTCGGGACTGTGTGACACGAGATTGGCAGGCAGTTTAATGTTCATAGAGGTTATTTTGCATGGAGGTTGGTGTGGGACGCACGACTTGTGCGCAAGGCTTGTGCAGCCAAGGCAGCACAAGAGGAGAGCTACGTGGGACGTCAGGCACGCGACCAGGGGTGAGGCGTGCAGTAAACCTCGTGTGAGGTTAGCACGCGGGTAACCAGCGCAAGGTCAAGGCCCTATTGCTCACTTATGCGCGCCAGGCAGTGTTATGTGGCGTTTTAAGTTGTTTTTAGGGTTTTGGGTTTTATTAGTAGACTTTTGATATTTTCTTGGTAAAAGAAAATTAAATGGATTATTTCACCATATTTTCAA
Organism: Cucumis hystrix; assembly: GCA_025688845.1. Taxonomy (NCBI): domain Eukaryota; kingdom Viridiplantae; phylum Streptophyta; class Magnoliopsida; order Cucurbitales; family Cucurbitaceae; genus Cucumis; species Cucumis hystrix. Next base: position 13,161,391 of record CM046889.1, read on the forward strand.
TACAAGAAGATATTGAGCAAATTTATAGGTCAAGGACTTGAGCTTGTATCTGTGAGTGAAAAATGTTTTGTTTAAAGTGATTTTAAAGCATTGTATATTTAAGCCATGATTTATGAATGATTTTCAAGCATACTGTTCATTGAGGAATGTTGAAGTTTATTGGAAAATGAATTTATCACAACATTGTTGTTTAGGCTTGCTCAAGGAAAAATAAGGTTTGTGTTTTATTAAAACCAAGCTATCTCCAAATTTTATTTATAACAGGACAATATTATTCATAATGGAGAATGCTTAAAAATTTACCCGTAGCGAGACATGATTAAAATTACCAGTTATGTGGTAGGGGCGCCAAAGTATTAGAGGTAAGGATGTTTACCTCTCAGGAGTAGATACTTGAGTTTTGAGTAGGAAAAACCAGGATTATGTTATTGTTTTACAATTGTTTAAAGGTTTAAAGCTTTGATGTTATGATTTATCGTTTTCTGTTTAGAGGATTTACATTTTACTGAAACAAAGATTTATGAAAAGTATTTAGAAAAGTTACCACTCACTGGGCTCGTTTAGCTCATACTCTTTATAATGTTTTTCCACTTTCCAGGTAGAGATCGTGTCCTCAGAGTCTGAATCCCTACTACCTGTCTGCTGAAGGATTTCGTTTGGTCATCGTATGTGTCATGTTACCTTGTATTTATGCTCAATTAGTCTTTGTGGTATCAGACGTAGGTTTTAAAATGGTTGGCTTTGTAAACCTTATAAAGTTCATTTTAATGAAAAGGGTTTTACTCAGTTATTGTCAAAAAAATATGTGTTATGTTTCCGTTGTTGTTTACAGTTTAACAATTAAGGTTAAAGGTCAGCTGATGTCCTTCTTGAAGGGAGCGATATCGGTTAGCTTCATGCCATATCTCAGGCCAATTAGCAAGTAGGAGCTTGGGGTGGGGTGTGACAACTCTAAACAATTTCCTTTCTATTTCAAAGTAAGTTCTGAACAGGAAATTCTTTTAGTAATTTCAAATTTAATCTTTACTTTTCCACCAGGATGTTCAATGATATGGGAAACTTCTTTTTCTTTCTTATGAGAGATGAAAGAATTATCTAAAATCCAGTGAGGATATTTTATAACTTTGTCCCAAGAAAGAAGTTCTGGAATACTAACAGAAGTTTTATTTAGATTTGTTTCTATCAACATAGTTTTTCCTTTAGTTGAAGACATTAAAATAACTTTTGGATGCATGGCAGTAGTCAATACTTTGTAAGTGACTTTATTAACAAGTTTTAATTTTTTAACACCTTCCTCAAAATTTAAACCTTGTCCTATGATATCTAAACTCAAAGTTTTGAGAATATGTGGGTCATTAAGAGATACCATAAAAATTTAGAAAACAATTAAAATAAACATGGTCATTGACATGATTTTTCCCTTTGTTGACTACATTAGAGCCTTTGGATGCATGGTTGTAGTTAAAACCTTGTAAGTGATTATATAGACAAGTGAATTTTTTAACTCCTCCGAAGTTCAAACCTTGTCCAGTGATATCTAGGCTCAAGGTTTTAAGAATGTATGGATCATCAAGAGATACTATAAAATTTAAAAAACAATTAAAATAAACAGGGTCTGTAACGACCCAACTTTTTATACTAAGCTGTGGTCATTAGTACTAAAATAAATAAAGATCCTTTTATCAAAAACAAAAGAAGACACTAAATTTTCAATGAAAAACTTTAAATACTCATTTAAATTATAAATAAAACTATATAGAGATAAAATAGTAGATAAAATCCTACTTTGGGCCCTATTTACTTTTAAAGAAAACTAACGTAAAAGTACTTAGTAAGTTTGATAAATTTAATAAAAATACTAAGTCAAAACACTATAAACGTAAAGAGGAAGCATCATAAACTTTTTTCCTATCGCGAACCACAGTCATTTCTTGTCATTCACCAGCTTTCCTTTACCTCTACCTTTGCCTGAAAAATGAAACATAAAAAACGGTGAGTATAAACATATACTCAGTAAGAAACCCACTACTAGTCCCACTAGGTGTCTGTTAACTTCCCATTAAGATTCTATAAGGAGGTACCCGAAACTATCATGTGTTGGATGGAACACACACAATCTAATGATCCCAAAGAAACACTCGCATCTATCGGTGACCTAAAGGAACACCTATGATATCGGGCTGTAAGTAACCCCGTCGAATCACTCATAAAATTTATAAAAGTTGTCATGACAGACTGGTGGTCCCGTCGAACACACACAGTCATAAAAATGTGGTGATTCCGAGGGACATCCATATGTGTGTAATCTTAATAGACAAAGTTAACAGAACACTGATTCATAGCATGTAGCATATCATAAACATCATAGACATGACATGACTATTAATTATAATGCCCTTAATCATATGATTAATATATCATGTAGCAAAAACATCATAAACATATCAGTCATCCTCATCATCGTAATATCAGTCATCATCATAACATAATTTGAGTCATCCACCACATAACATCAGTTGTCACCTTCATCATATCAGTCATGATCATCATCGTATTATGTATTTTAGCTATCCTCAATGCATAACTGTAAATACATGCAAGCTCTTAAAATTTAATTAGAAGGTTCAATAGTAGAATAAAATTTGTGCCAGTTATTTATAGTCATAGTATCGCATGTTGTGGAAAGTCCTATGACAATTTTAAAAAATTGTCACAATGTGCCTTCATGACAAAAAATAAATGTCATTATTTAATAATTTATGACAACAAATAATTGTCATAATTTGCATATTGACGACAGTTACGAAAATGTCACGAATTCGTATATTATGACATTTTTTCCTTGTCAAGGATATGCCAATCGTGACAATTTTTATATAAGCAAATGTCATTATTTTGATATTGATGACAGTTACGAAAATGTCACGAATTCGTATATTATGACATTTTTTCCCTATCAAGGATAGGCCAATCGTGACAATTTTTATAAAATTAAATTGTCATTGTTTCGATATTGACGACAATTAAAAAATGTCACAAATTCATATATTATCACATTTTTTCTATTGTATTTTCCTCAATTACTACATTTTCCCTATCATATATTCCTCAATTCCTGTCCTTCTTGCTGCTTTACCATTACACCAACCAGTTAAATGACAATAATGTTGTAATACATCACACTCATATGAAAATAAAGAGTCAACACTTTAATATATATTTACATAATAATACACTTTGTAATATTCATACACCCATTGACTAATAACCATTTACATAAAAATAAAAATAAAAAAAAAAGAATAAACATTAACATCTTTAGCTACCAAGAAGCCTAAAATTAGTACATTGGAACTATGATTTTGCTACCAACAATACAAAAAGTGTTATATCAATCAATTACTCCAAGTTGGCTTCACTGCTCTAATGGATTCTTTCAAACCTAGTAAGAAAACAGAATCTCATTTTAGAGTATGACTAAAGAACATTACCTAAAAGAAAGTTCTATTTAAAGCTATTTAAAGCTAATTAAGGAACATTACTAGTGAAAATGGAACACAACAGAAGGCAACAACAACCATAGCTCTAATTATAACATTTCCAATCAAGTTCGAAACAATTTACAAGTAATTCAAAAACATAAAGTACAGAATTCCGACCCTTAATCAAAAACAGTGAAAATGGCGCACACAAAACATATGTTCTTAGTCAATAGGTTAGAAGTTCATACTCCTATTGATGTAGGATTGAAAAAAAAACAATAGTGAGATTATAGGAGAATAACTAGAGCATGTTCTTCAAAAAATCAAAAAATGCACTAAGGCAAAGACCTGCTCTTGGAAAGATGCACAACAGAATTGCAAACAAAAATGTACAGGAAGTTTACGAGGAAGTTTCCTTTAATGTGCATCATTAAATGACACCTACACTTCACATTTGTCTTCTCCTAATTCTATTTCACTCAATTCTCATAGGGCTCTCATACTATTGAATTTTTACTATGATATAAAGCAGTGAATAAAAGAAGGGAGAAAAACAATTGCACAATTTTTTAGTCTTCTAGAAATTGTCCTATTCTCATGATTTAAACTCAAACAAAAACCTTATTCTGACACCTTGGCTTTGGTGGCTTATTTATTATTTTGCTCCTCAATGATTTTTTTTCCTCTTAAGTAATAATAATAAGAATATAGATGAGAAAATGAAGTATGATTACTAAACTTGTTACCAATAATGTTGTGTTCTCAAGTAATGAAATTCGACTACAACTCGTAAGCTTCATGAAAATCACCAACCGCTTTATCTGCCAATTGATGGGTAATGAATCAACAAGCTTAAAAAAATATGTTGCATAGCCATACTCAGGATATTCCATCACTATTTTGCACTCAAATGCAGCACTATCAATATCTCGATAATCAGTTCACAAAATGCAAATGATACTAAATGCACCTTTTATGTCTCTCAAATACAAATATAAAAGACTGGAGATCCCAACACCACCCCCATTCAATAGGCCAGATCCACAAATGAAGATATCTTGTCTATAAAAGAATAGCAAACAATAAATGAAGATCATAAGAGAGGAATAAACTGGAAAGTAAGTTTAAATAGAGGTTGAAAGAGAATAAAAGATCCTTTTTGCACATAGAAGAGACCAATAAATCGGGACAATAAAAAAATTCATCATTTGCAACGATGAACTAAATATATGTCAATAGAAAAAAATGATTCCGATACAAAATAATTCAAAACCGTCAATGGATCAAACAGGAAAAAAACTTGTTACCTACTCAATACGTGAAACTGGACAAGCTAAACAATAGCTTACTTTTTTTGTCCTTCCTTCCATATTCATTAAACTATCCCAATTGTAAAATTAAAGTTGTACTTTTTTAAGACCATCTTATAGAAATGAATACTATGTTTGACCCCCCTCGTTTTAAATAAGGAAAAGGAACTAGGTGTTAACAAGCACAAGGCAATGGACCATAACAACTTCAAATTTATCAATATAAAATATGCTTTAACAAAATGTACCTTGAGGTTCTTTCAACCATATTAAAAAAAAACATATAAGTCTAACACTTTAACAAATTTCTAGTGAATATTATGCATCCCAATTGATCACAACAAAATAAGATTGAACATAAATACCCATCAGTAATACCTTTTCAATGTTGCATTTTCATACAAATTCAACAAGCATTGCACTATTTCGAGGATTCCTCAAGCCCTAAGTATAAAAAAATGTTCAATGATTAAATGTCGTACTCCACTTACATGACAGTTTGACAAAGCTGAGTTGATAGTTACAAAAAGCTAATGAAGGAAGGGAAACTTGAAAGATGCAAAAAGCTACAAACAGTCTATCAGATGTTGCATGAGGATCCAAGCGTCTACTAGCAAAGTCCTAGAACTCGAGACAAAACATATAATATGTCATAAACAATTTATGGACATGCATATATTATCTCATTTGTAATATCACGTTTCAATAGTTACTGTAAAGCAAATTAAAATTTGTACCTACTTTAGAACGTTAAACCTCAAGAGCATCTGCTTCTAGAGGGGTCCCTCTTTTGTGGGCTTGATTTTTGTACACTTTTGTATTCTTTCATTTTTTTTTCTCAACGAGAGTGCTTCATTTCATCAAAATTGATATGCTAATGAAAATAAAGAGAGCTTCTGAAGTTTAGTGTTTGAAGTAAACCAACATGTTTGGTTCCTATCAACCATATTTTTTATGTAATCACTCCACATGACTATAATGTCCTATTTTTTTGGCATACTATTCAAATTTTGAAATAAACCTTACATTCTATAATTTTTTAACAAGAATATTTCACCACGTCAGCTAAGAAATGATACAGTCCAAGATGCCTATAACATGCTGAGTAGAAGAAATCAACAATGTTTAGAATGAAATCGCATAAGGGTGCATCCCAACAGATCTAACTTAAAACAAAAACCTTTTAATTATACTAACAATTCAGACTAATAATAGGGTTGAAGAATCACCATGAAAACAATATTGTGTATTTGGGGAAAATAGGAGGCATGAACCAATTGCTCTACTATCTCCCTTGAAGTCAGATTGCTTTTAAACCCCATCGTACAAGTTGCACATAATCTGCACCCCATTTTGCAGCCAACCTGAAAACAGATGCATAGTATGAGACTTAGAATGAAATAACCATTCTAGCAATATCAAAGAATTATTGAAGCAAAATTAAGTTTTCAAATGGAGTTCAAATAAACGATAGTGGAAGTACCAATCTAAGACAGGGCAACATTATGCAATAACTATAGTAGAATCAAGCAACAATCGATCTACGTCTCCAAATAGACAACAGTAGAATCAAGTAACAATCGATCTACGCCCCCAAATAGACAACAGTAGAATCAAGCAACTATCGATTGTCACTTATATTAATACAATTACTACAAAATATAATTACCATATTGGAGATTATGCTTAAATTGTGAGATTACATATACAATCATCATATGGAACCGAGTATAAGAAATCCCAATACATTGGCAAAGAAGAAAAATGAGAGATGAGATTGAGAGATCCCTCCCCCAAATTGAAGTCAAATAATGATGGGGACAACTCTCTTTAGTCATTCATATATTTTGACAAAGAAAAAAAATGAGTGAAAGACGAAGAGCTCAAATGTCAAGGGTAGAGGTTACCTTTCTCCACCAAAACAACTATATCAAAGTCTTTCAATTATAACTAATCATTTAATGATTGCAATTACAAAAAAAATTAGGATGATTTTGTTACACCAAAATCCAAAACTAAGCTACAAACTTGAAAAAAAAACAGAAACTACATAAAAAAGAAAGCAGTACATTTTGACAGCAAGCTCGACTCTTTGTTGTTTTCCATGTTGGCTTCTATTTTGAGTTATTTTCTAACCTAGCAATGTCTACTTAATAAACTATCAAATTTTTGCAGTGACTTGATTAAACTAAGCCTCAACTTGGCCTTAAACAACAAGTACATGAAATTAGATATTTATGTATGTATATATATATATATATATATATATAGAAACCAACAAGCTTGTCAGTAGAACAAATTTTTTTAACACCGCCTTAAAGTAATCCTGTAGCCTATCCATACTTAAATTCTTCCATTTGTAAGTGCAACACTAAAACAAATGAACTCAGCAGGAAATTTGTCAACTAAATCGGGATTACGTGTCTTGTTATTCAAACAAGCTCTTTTAAATGGTAATCTCTCCTCAAATTCGTTCTTCACAGTAGACCACAAGTCACTGATGTCTTCAAGTGAAAGTAATTAATAGAAAAATGATTAGCAACACTACCAAGGTAAAGCAAGGACAAAGAGACATAAAGGTATCTATATCTTTCATCGTTACAAAGACATTTCAGAATGATGATAATTAAACGTGAAGTAACAATGTGTTAATTAAGCAAGAACTACTATCATTTCTGAAGCTCACTACCAATTGGCATTATGGAAAAAGCTAGTGTAAACTCAATTGCGGTTCAAATCGGCAAGGGTAAAGAAAGGAGATCAAGTGTAAACTCAATTGCGGTTCAAATCGGCAAGGGTAAAGAAAGGAGATCAAGTGTAAACTCAATTGCGGTTCAAATCGGCAAGGGTAAAGAAAGGAGATCAAGTGTAAACTCAATTGCGGTTCAAATCGGCAAGGGTAAAGAAAGGAGATCAAGTGTAAACTCAATTGCAGATCAAATCGATAACCACTGCTCTGCTTACTTTGCCTTTCTCCTTCCCTATACCTCTAAATCAATTCATCTTATAGAGTTAATGGATGCTTTAACCAATTCAAAATAATGGGTATTTGCAATCTGAAACACCCCAACCTTCTTAGAAGGTTGAGATCATTACTATTTAAATAAAATGTAGTTTTTTTTTTTTTTTTTTTTAAAAGGCAAATTAGTTTTATAAGTTTTGAGAAATATTTAAATAAATAAGTAGTGAGAATAATAAAATAAAATACTGATTTGGGCCCATAAAAATAAAAGAAATACTTTTAAAATAATTAAAGTTCTAAAGTTCTAAAAAGAATAATTCTTGAATCATAAATGCGGAAAAACTGAACTATTCCCTATGGCGAACCACGGTCACTTCTTGTCATTCGCCAACTTGCCCTTGCCTTTATCTTTACCTGAAAATTTAAACATTTGAGAGAATGAGTATATAAATATATACTCAGTAAGAGACCCGTACTTAGTCTCCCTATGTGTTGTTAGTCTCTTGCTAGAGTCCTGCAATAAGGTACCACGCTCTATGGTGCTCCCGAACGCACGCTATCCAGTAGTCCCACCGGGACTGAACTGGGCTCTCGGTGGTCCCGAAGGAGTCACCCTAAAGGAGAGTCGGGCTGTAAGTGATCCCGTCGAATCACGTCTCAGTAATACTCAAACATATATATGGGAGGGCCTTAATGGACCCCTCGTGGTACGACTCTAACCAGCAGACCAACAGAACACTATAGGCTATACATGCTCATCATAAAATCAACATTCAGCTCAACATACACAATCTCATAGATACATATAATCACATCATGCATCAATAATATGCATCTCAGGCAAAAAGAGAAAAATTCTCTTACCTGAAGATCCGCTAAAAATAATTCACTGGTTGACAGTCAATTCCTCCCAGTACTCAATCCCGAAGATTAGGGTTGAATCCAACACTACCCTAAGTGAAACAATTCACAGTCTCAGTTCCTCCAACTATATTCGTTCCTTCAAGAAAACATAGATCCACCTAAATCCATAATCTTTATTTATTCAGAATAGAATAGGCAATTAATGGGAGTACCATCTCAATCGATAATAGTCCAACTCACCAAAGTGACTCCACAACAAAGAATGGCTTGAACCAAATGAAATCAGCTCAAGTGGCTTGATGAAGAGACTCGGCTCGGACCTTGAGGCTTTACGGCTTACGTACGGACGAAGACGGCCCGCGCGGCTTGGTGAAAACGGACGCTTGCGGCTGGACGCTGGCGGCTGGACGCGTGTGGCTCAGTGAAGACGGACGCGTGGACCCGTGCGGCTGGAACTCGTGCGGCTGGACGCTGGCGGCCGGAACCCGTGCGGCTAGACGCTGGCGGCTGGAAGCGTGCGGCTGGCCGACTGAGACGTGAGGCGAACGACTTCGTCCGACGACCGTCGTCGTGGTGGTGTTCGCGGCGGCTAGGGTTTCTTTGTGAGGAAGAAGATGAATTGTAACTATGGCAAGCATCCCGAGGGTGTATTTAATATGTAAAATACTAATAATAATAATAACATTAATACCATTATTATTATTATTATCTAATTTTCCCCAAATAACTCCTCTTTTCCTTCATCTCTTCCTATTCCTATTTAATTTTCCCTCTTTCCTCATTAATATCCCTTATAACATATCTTTCCTTAATAATTAATAATGATAACAATAGTATTACCAATTTTCAACCATTAACCCCACATCTTTCCAAAATACTTTATTTTCCACAAAAATTAAAACCATCTCACAAAATAACACCCAAAATTAATAAAATGATAATGAAATATCTTGAAAATTTTGGGGTGTTACACAATCATTGAAAATTAAATGGGTAACACATTGCACAAAATCAATTACCATCAGATGGAACAGTGGGTTTTGTTCTATTTCTTACACCCTACTGATTAAACTCAGAAAAGGGAAAGACGCAAAAGTGAAAGGTATTAAAAACTAACTTGTCACTACAAGAAATCAGGATTTTCTCACGCACAAAAAATCATCAGAAAATCGAACATCGGTAGAAGGTGGTTTCTACTGATGCATCAATGTCGACGTCGAGGGAGGTCGTCTTCCCCGACGCATGTGAACCTCGTCAGGACTGTTCGAAATAAATAATTATACCGTTAAATAGTCTCCAATGTGACGTCAAAAACGTCGATAAAAAAGATATGTTTTCCCGATGCCATAAATGATGCATCGGGAATATCAGGGTTTTTCCGACATCCACAGTGTCGTGTTGGATGAGGGGAAAATCATTAATTGTACCATTTAGCCTTCCTTCGACGCGACGTCATAAATGTCGGGAAAAAGAGTACCTCATGAATGGCGTTGGGATTAGGGTGGCTATCCCGACGTATTTGGGCAGCATCAGGAGTTCTCCTTCTATTAAATCCTTTTGTTTTACAGAATCGAAAGAGAAAAGAGAAAGAAAAAATGAGAGAGAGGGAGACAGAGAAAAAGAAGAGGAGATATCACCTCACCGTCGATGCCCGCCGCTCGCCACCATTTCATCGTCGTCTTCCGCCGCTCGCCGTCGCATATCGATAAGTAGGGTTATTTTAATTAGTTTGATGTAATGTATTTTTATTTAGATTAGAAATTATGATTTAAATTAGAAATTATGTTTTGAATTAGAAATTTGGTTTTTGAATTAGTTTTTGTTTTAGGAATAGGATTTTGAATTATGTTTTAGGAATAATATATGTTTTATGATGGGATGATTAGAATCGTTGATTGAAAATTAAAGGAGTTTAGGATTGGATTAGATTTTTTAAGGAGGGGGGTGTTGAATTAATAATTAAAGAGGGGTGAATAAAAAATTAATGGGAGGGGGGTGAATACAAGGAATGAATGTATATAACTTCCATTTAAAATTAATGAGAGGGGGGTGAATACAAAATTTTGCGTCGGGAGTTCTGAGACATCTCCCGACGCTATTTGACATTGTCTTCGACGTTCATACAACGTCGGGAGATGTCTAGGAACTTTCGACCCACAATGTTCTGCGTCTGGAGCTCCTCTCCCGACACATTTTCCCGACTTGTATCCCAGCGTATATTTATAAGTCAGAAAAGACTTTTCCGACGCTTTTCATATATCTCCCGACGATTTTTTTAGTCGGAAGAGCCCCATTTTCTTGTAGTGTGTCTTCGAAACCTTTAAAACGAATGTGGGTCGCTCTCGATATTAAATTTTTTTCCCTTTTTATGCAATTGATTTCAAATTTTAAATCATCAATGGAAACTGTTGTTTCTTCTTTAGGAGTTTGTAATATTTTTGAAAGACTTTTTTTAGAAACAGTTTTCTTCTTTGAAGATGGTTTTGAAGAAGATTCTCCTATTAAAGACACTCTAAGTGTTTCCAAAATATTTTTCTTTAACTCTTCATTTGAACATGGTTAATAGTTTGAAATAATAAATCTTGTTCAGAAGTTAAAGCATTTATTTAATTTAAAACACACTTACATGGGTCTTTAATACAACCACATGCTCTTGGTCCTTCATCTGTAGAAGATTGGCTTGAGATTTTTGAATCGGTGTCATCAGGTATTTCCTACAATTGAAAGTCAGAAATATAAAATGAATATGAAGAATATTCTTTTTCTTGTATTTCATGGATTCCTCTTTGCGAACACTTATTGGCATAATGTTCTTCTTTTCTACACTTGTAACAAAAAACCTTTTTGGTTGATTTTTCTCCTTCTTTGAACTTCCTTTTCCTGTTTTTCTGTAGGTCTTTTGTAATTTGGATACTTGTGATACCTCTTAGGAGTGTAAGGTTTGCTGTACCTGCGGGATCTTCTATAATATGTGGGTTTCATATTATAGTTCTTTGGACGAACTTTCCTTGAAGAACCTGGTTCTTTGACTTCCTCAAATCCATATTGAGAACAAAAAGTCTTCATTTCTCTTTTGTGAAGATTTGAATGCTTTTCAACTTTGGTTTGGATTTTTATCTCATTGCAGATATCAAGACTACATTCTATGATTTTTAGGTTATTTGAGCATAAGTAAGGTCTTCCCATGGTATTTGCACAAGGTATCCTTTGTTAAGAGAGTTGTAGACTCGTTCTGCCATAAAACTTTGAAGTCCATCTATAACATTTCTTTCCAATCTCTGCCATTGCAATCTTTGAAGATATAAATTCTAAATAAAAACATATCTTTGTACCATCTAAAATTTCCAATGGAGGAATATTTTAGATTCTTGATTACTTTTCTCTGATTGTCTATATCCAAGTCACTTCCTAGGTCAAAATTTCTATTGATTGTATAGAGAAGAACTTCTACAACGTCTTGTCTCTCTTCTTCTACTACTTCTTGAGTTGTTGTAGTTCCTTCTTCAGTTTTAATTTCCCTTCTAATCCTTGTCCTGTGTTTTTTAATTGCTTCCTTTTGTTCATTGGTCAGAGCATGACTCCACCATAATTTGAGGCTTCCACTAAATATATTGATTAGAAGCATAACAGCTTCTGTGAATGACCATTGGATTCATAGGCTATGGAACAAGTTAACATATTATTCAATGTCATAAATTTGATTCTCCAGAGTTCCATCAATATTCCATACATATATGGATTCTCCATTGAATTTTGTATTGATGGCATACCTTTGGTCTCTCTTATTAACCTTAAACACTAAACCCTAAACCCTAGGCCTTCTCTTGAAAATGAACGTCGATGATGAAAATTAATTTAATCTCTCTTATTAACAAATTTTCCAAAATTTATCTTATTGATTTGATTTTCTTCTTCATTGACGGAAATATTTTTAAAATCTTCTATGAATTGAGCTGCATCTTCTTCGTTGAGATATCGAACTCTCACCCTTTAGTTATTAAGGCATTTGTTAATTTCATCCAAAAGTTTTTTTTTTTTTGAGTTTTTATCTTCAACTTTTCTAAAGGTTGAAAAAGGTTAGGAGTTTCTTCAAGAGTAGGTGGGTTAAAGATTTCTTCTAGCTTGAATACTTGACCGGCAATTGAAGAAAGTGTTCTATTGGAATAATTGTTTTGAAACTGGATACTTTTTATTTCCTTATTTGTTGGAGCCTTGTGCTCTTCGGAATCCTTGATAATCTTGAAGAGTTTTGCTATAACGTTTTCATCGTAAGAACTTTTGAACTTAACATCTTCCATTGGAGGATAATCAACTTTGATTTCTCCTCTTTGAGTTTTCCAAGATTCCTTTTCTTTGATGGTGCAAAGATGGTCAAACTCTTTCCTTTGGCTAAACCATATAAAAAACTAAATATCTTCTCTGAATAGCTTCCCTTATGTTTTAGAGGAGGTTTTGAAAAAGGCAATCCTTTCACTGCGATTTGCGGCTGAAATAAATTCCTTTTGTAGTGATTCTCTATCAAGCTCAAACTTTGATTCTGAAATAATTACATTTAATTGAGAACTGGTATCCATTTCTATTTGAGTTGGAGAATCAGGGAGAGTTTCTTCATAAACAATATGTGGTATTTCTTGATCTAATCTTGCATATTTAATCTTGAGCGAATTTGATATGTTTAGATTAGGTATCGGCTCACTCCTAATACTTGATGTACTTGGCCTTGAACTCATAAATTCTTGAGAGCTCATGTTTTCCTTGACTATAGGGAACCTAGGTGATTCATTATCAAATTGGATTTCTACTTTTCCATCAGGATGTTCAATGATATGGGAAACCTCCTTTTTTTTCTTTTGAGGGACGAAAGCATTGTACAGATTCTAATAGGGATTTTTTGTAACTTCTTCCTAATAGAGGAGTTTTGGAAGACTAACTGAAGATTTATCTAGATTTGTCTCTATCAACATGGTTTTTCCCTTTCCTAACGACATTAGAGCCTTTGGATTCATGGTTGTAACTAAAACCTTGTAAGTGATTATATAGACAAGTGTTAATTTTTTAACTCCTTCAAAGTTCAGACCTTGTCCAATGTTATCTGGCTCAAGGTTTTAAGAATGTGTGGATCATCAAGAGATACCATAAAATTTGGAAAACAATTAAAATAAATAGGGTCGTTGCCAAATTTGATTAAAAAATTCCTAACAATGAATTTGAAAAATCCTTATGCCGTTTGTCATGTAAAATTGCTAAAATTGGTGTATCCAGTCCAGATCTAAACATTGAAATTAAGGCTACTTGTACAGTGTCACAATCATAGCTTTCAACCTTGGGACAGACGATTGTGCGACACTTGTTCCAACTCGATGAACAAGTTAGTTGATCAAAATCCGAAAATCACAGACAAAGTCGATGTATAATGTAACCTTCCTTTGCATTCTTGGGAAATTTGTTTGTAAAATGTGAGAAAGAAAGAAATACATTAAAATCGATGTTACAATATGCATTAAAGACTGTCAGTTGCAAAGAAAAAGGTTTGCTTGCAAAGAGTACAGTTAATGCTTGGGCGGGGATTCAACTGGTATGCCTCTCCTATAGTACATTTTGAACATTGTCAGCTCTGGTAGGCTTGCATATGAAAATGCCGAAACGTCACACCCAAGATTTATGACTTAAAATGAAAGGCAACTACCTAAACTAAATATGAGATGCAAAGATAAGATAATCTGGGGGTATTCGGAGCATACGACCATGGGCAAACACGCCTTGGACAAGTATGACCGTGACATACTCCCCCACTTAAACAGTTGACGTCCCCGTTGACTGGCAAAGCTGGAATCCTTCGATCTTCTGCTTTCTCTCTTCACAGTCATTGGTACACCTTCCACTTGTTTCTTCCACTAGGAGGTTCTTCCACTTCGCCATGAACATGTGTATCCTCTCCGTGGGTCTTCTTCTTTTCCTCACTTCCTTAGCAAGGACTTCTTCGACTTCTGCTAGTCCCTCATGTCCTCTCACAAGATGGTGATCTTTGTATCTTCATAACCGAGTCTGTTCAGGTCGCAGCTTAACAAGGACCTGATCTCCCACACGAAAGTCAACGAGGCGACGCTTCTTATCTACTCACTTTTTCGACCGCTTTGAGGCTTTCTCTAGATCGGCCCGAACGATGTCTGATTTCCACTTCTTCGTAATGGTGCGAGTCTAAGGACCCTTCCTCATATAGAGGAAATCAACAAGGCGCGACAATACAGGTTGTCCACCACCAACACTCTCTGCTGGACTTCTGTCAGTTGACGAATTCTTCACAGCTGTGACATAAGATTGGGTTGCCTTCAACTACTGAACCCCATTCTTTTGCACTAACTTACTCGCTTTTGCCAAACTCATGCCATTTTGAGCAACAGAGTTTTTCTGCACGGATTTCTTCGACGCGTCCCGCATTGGGCCATCAGCTTGACATGCCTATGTACGAGCCAACATATACGGAATCCCATAATTGTTCCTCTAACTAAGGACATCAGCTGCCCAACTACTCGCTACTTTCCTATGTTCTGACCCAAAATCAAGTTTGAGCACGTCTCTCTGTCCCCTTGCTTGACTCAAAGTCAGATTTGGCTGAGTACCGAAATGGTTGGCAACATCGTTGTTCTTCTCTCTGACAAAAGTCAATTTATGGGAATACTATCTCCCACCCCTCAGACTAAGTACCATGGCAGGCATTTGTTCTTCAAACAATGTATAACTCCTTTCTGTGGTACTCGGTCTCCGACCCTTAGATACGATGGGTTGTCCCTTCTGCACGAGGACATTGCCCAACGCATAATCAAATACACCAGCATGAGCTTCAATAAGTTGAGTCACATTCACGAACCCAAAAGTTGGCCCTCTCCTTGGGGCTTGCTTCAGGACACGATTTTTGACACACAACCGTCCATTCTCTTCTTCCTGTAAGAAGGCTTGAGCCTCATACAGAGCTTTTGCAGGTTTTACGAAACCTACCCTCAACAATCCTTTCGACTGAATCCGAAGTTCAGCTAACTCCGACGATACCACACGATCATCATTCTTTGTAGGTGATTCTGACATAGGAAAAACATCAAGCATCTCATCGCAATACTTCTCTGTGACACACATGTGTCTTTTGTGAACTGTCTCCCCCACGTTATCCACTAACTCAAACAAGGTGGCCTCAAACGTTGTTTCATCTTGAGTGAGGTGCTCTCTCAATTGCATAGCTGAGATCATTCTCAATCCTTTAGGTTGCTGAAGGTCTATCTGCACAACAGTGGGGGGTAGACCCCGTGATCACTAGAAATTTAGTTGTAGGCATCATGACCACTTGATGTTCGAGGAGGAATTCCATTCCAAGTACCACATCAAAGTCATCCATACCTACAACCATGAAGTCAACAGGACCGCTCCATCCTCCCAACTGTATCACCGCTCGTTTCACTACTCCGACGACAGGTAAAGTTGTAGAATTCATGGCCTTCATCTTTTCTGTATCCTTCTTCCAATGAAGGTTTAATCGTCTGGCTTCTGCCACGTTATGAAGTGGGTTGCACCAGAGTCAACCATAGTGCTCTTTGCGTGCTTCTAGTTGATCCATGTGTCAACATATATTAGGCTCCCTTTGGTACGTCTACTTATCTCCCCCACTTTCTTCTGAAGAGACCACAAGAATCTTATGGCCCCCACTCCGATATTTTGAACTTCCTTCACTTGTCCAACTTCCTTCTCTGGTTGACTCGACTTGACATCTGAGTCCGCAGCCAAAGAGGCCTGAAAGGCATAAAAGGTTGTTCTATTCGGGAATTCCTTAGCCCAATGTGATCCATCACATATGTAGCAACTGAAGGGATGATTCGACGTGTTTGGACTATCACGTCTTTTCCAAGTGTCCCTCGAGTTGGATTGAGAAGGCTTGCGGTCTCTATCTGGACTTCTATTTTCACTGACAGCCTTGAGAGAATTTGGTCGGTTGTTTCTATTTCTTTCGGGTGAAGAACTTTGGTGATGCCTCAAATCTTAAGAGTCACTAGACAGATCGAACAAACGTTCAGCTGTTGCATAGGCTGATGTGAGGTCTTGAACTTTCTGCTCGTATAACTTAGTCCTTGCCCACAGCTTCAAAGCTTCAACGCTTCAACAAAGCTGAAGATTTTATCCTTTTCGGTTATATCGGATATGTCTAACATCAGTGTCCTTTTCGGTTAAGCTTCAACTCTGACGATTTTGTCCTTTTCACAAACTCCCGAATTGTACCAGTGTGTTTTAATTCTCGTAGTTTCTGCCAAGCCAAAATTTTGACATTCTCGGGGAAAAACTGCGAGCGGAGTTCTCTCTTTATGTTGTCCCAAAAATCTATCGTGCAACGTCCTTCCTAAATGTCAACATACCGGGATCTCCACCATAACTTTGCATCTTCAGATAGATGCATGGTCGCCAATGTCACTTTGGCCTCTTCTGTACTAGTATTCGTGGCTTTGAAGTACTAGTCAATATCAAAGATAAAGTTTTCCAATGCCTTTGCATCTCTTGCCCCACAGAAGGGCTTGGGTTCTGGAATCTTTATCTTGCCAACAATTTCTCCTCTCCAGTCGGAGCTTGATTTGCCAACGCTCGCATCGTAAGGTTCACCTTCGTGTTCACCTCTGCGATTTCATTCCTAACAACATCCAGAGTGGCTCAAAAATCCTTTGTCATGTCGTTTACCATCTCCATCCTATTCTTCTGAGAGTTATCTAGCTCAATAACTCGTTCTTCCATCTGGACAGCAGAGCCCAACGAACTGTCCCCACGCTCGTAGGTGACATTTCCAGTTCTCATGAGTCGTAACTCTAAAGTATCAACTCTACCTAACAAATCTTGTATGGGTAATCCTTTCAGATGACCGGACACTACGTCAATGGCATCGGCTTTCTTCAAAATCTCATTAAGTCGGGTTTCCAAGAAGCTGATGGAATCAGGAACTTCCACCAGATAGAGCATCTGCTCTTCAATTTCCACCTATCGTTCATTATAGGTCTTCCCCATCTGTTTCTCAGTCGACATCTTTCTGTCTCAACTGTCAATTAGCCAATTCGGCTCTGATACCACTTGTCACAATCATAGAGTTTCAACCTCGAGAAGGACGATTGTGCGACACTTGTTTTAACTCGATGAACAAGTCAGCCGATCAAAATCCAAAAATCACGAACAAAGACGACGTATGATGTAACCTTCCTTTGCGTTCTTGGGAAATTTGTTTATAAAACGTGAGAAAGAAGGAAATACATTGAAATCGACGTTACAATATGCATTAAAGACTGTCAGTTGCAAAGAAAAAGGCTTTCTTGCAAAGTGTACAATTAATGCTTGGGCGGGGATTCAACTTGTATGCCTCCTCTATAGTACATTTTGAACATTTTCAGCTCTGGTAGGCTTGCATATGAAAAGGCCGAAATGTCACACCCAAACTTTATGACTTAAAATGAAAAGCAACTACCTAAACTAGATATGAGCCATAAAAACAAGATAAACTGGGGGTATTCGGAGCATACGGCCATGGGAAAACACGCCTTGCACAATTATGACCGTGACTTAAAATTGATTAAAAAATTCCTAACAATGAATTTGAAAAGTCCTTATGGCGTTTGTCATGTAAAATTGCTAAAACTGGTGTATCCAGTCCAGATCGAAACATTGGAATTAAGACTACTTGTACAGCACCTATGTGAAGAAATGAAAATTCTTTTTGATGTTTTTCAATATCATTTCTTGGAAATAATTGTATAGAATCAATTTTCCCATAAACTGGAATTCTTTTTTCAACAATTTTTATGCAAAGATTTTCTTTGAAATTAAAGTATTTTGAAAATAAATTGTTTTTTAATCAAGTTTAGAAATTCCCCAATCATTTTTTATTTTTGTTATTCGCATGGATTCATTAGTAATATGATTTGCATATGAGAAAGCAGTATGCTACTCCTCAATTTCTTTTTGAGAAAGTTCTTTTAAACAAGATTTAGAAGATAAAAATTTATTCAGGAAATTAGACATTTGAAAACTTTAAATTCTCATACTATAAATGTTTATTTTTCAAAAGTTTTATTAATTTTAGAAATAAAATTTCTTCAGCCAAAGAATCTATACCGGTTTGGCTAAGACAGATTACTGCTGGTCTTAGTGCGCTTCCTTGCGTCTTGTGGCTAGGATCGAAAAATTAGACACTAACATACAGGCAGAGGTAGAGCCTGGGTCTTTGAAATTCGATCTCTTGGAATAATAAAAAGATTGAGTAATAAAATTTAATTAAAGAGAACTTAAATTATCAAACCCTTCTCCCTCGAAAATGAAATTTGAAATCAATTGAGAGAAAACTGAACTTTATTGATTAGCTCTTATACCAATTGCTCGATGCTGAACCAGAAAGAGAATTAGGATTCGTAGATTACAAAAAGAAGGCAATCGAAATATTAAGTTAATCATGTCAATACAAATTGCAAACTAATCATATATGAAGAGACTTAAATTGTACTTGTAATTGAATGAATAATGTCATAAGACCAACTACTCCTAGGTTTAAAAAAGTTACAACGATAACAATTCAAGTCTCTTTCATTTATAAGTAGTTTGCAAGTTGTATTGTCGTTATCTTCTTAACTACCCTGATAACAAGTACTTTGTACTTGTAATTAAATGAATGACGTAATAAGACTAAACAACCCTTCGGTTTAAGAAAAATTACGTCAACAACAATTTAAGTCTCTTCACATTGAGTAGTTTGCAAGCTGTATTCCCATGATCTTCCTAAGTAGATGTGACAAACGCCCATATAAAGAACATCACATACAACTTGATCTTTGTAAAAAATTCCATGAGCAAAAGTACAATACAAATAAAACTTATCAAACCAGTTTTGATTACGGATTAGTAAACATGATCTTAGTGAATATGAAAACTTAATAATATAATTTGAATTACCAACCAAACAAATACTCAAGTTTTAGGTATGTCTCAATTTGGTTGATAAACTTTCAAGATTCATATTTTAGACTTTTAAGCTTTAAAAGCGACTTAAATACACATTTCAAACTTTTACTGACCAAAATGAAATAAACCTAAAAGTTGAAATAGCACAATAAAATATAAACTTAGAAGAACAATAATATGATAAGCTCAAAATGGACAATACCACACTACTATCATCCTAAAATAGAAAAACTCAGCTGTTTGGCAAAACCGAAGTGACCCGCAAATAAAATTGCATTTTTCAATTTGAAAGTAGTTTCCGAATACTTTTTCCCCGTCCAAGAATCAAACCAATGAATGATGGAGATGTTTCTGCTTTCTAGTCACACCTAATCCTAGCCTTTACGCAAGCTATTAAACAAAAAGTAAAGAAATTTTGACTTTACAAAAGTTTTAATGGAAAGGATATAATATTTTGTTCGCAATTGTATGGAATGTGGCAATAGGGCGTATGATCTTTTACATAATGTGTACCGCAACCTTCAAGATTTTCTGCATGGAACCCTCCACTCTCTACCTCTATCCGGATGCACGGATTGGGATGGTCAATAAAGAAAGATGAGAGAAAGAAATGGAATATTTCTAAAATTTACAACTATTTTTCTGCCCAATTTGGTCATACCCTTCAATCAAGAGGTGATTCCCAGTGCTAAGAATGCATGGAATCAGAATGTTTTTATGCGATGTGAATGAGACCCATCATTTAGAGTCCAATTAACACACATCTCATTCTCAATTTTACGACTTATGAGATTGATATCACTACCTCACAAAGCTGCATCATGTAAAGTTCTTTGGCATAAAATCTTTCACATGGGACCTACTGAATATTGAAACCTTATATTACAAGGTGGATCCTAGCTTCTCAATTATTCGGTCTCGTATACCTTGAATCTAGATTATCTCTCTAATTATATAATATGCAAATGATTTCTTTAGTAGTTTCTAGAGTCACATTTTTTCTACGGCCAAAAATTACAAATCTTTAAGCCTACTGGAAATAAGTTCTTGAAAGTGGTTTTTATATAACAGAACAGAAAAAGTAAACTCAAACTCATAATGATCAATGACAAGTTAAATAATTACGAATAAAATAACTGAATATAGAGCACAAAAGAGAAAGACAACAATATTTATCGTTCACAGATGTAACATGTAACCATTTCTTTTTTCCATGTACGATTTTAGGTTTGTTTTGTTCACATGAGTAGGTGCAAACCTTCTATTTCTTATCCACTAGCGAGTAAAAATGTATCAGAATTATTTTGAAACAAACTTCAAGGGATTAAAGTGAAACTTTTAAAAGTTCAAGAGTATAAATGAAACGATCTTATAGTTTCGAAATATTTTTTATAATTGAGTCAGCACATTATGCCTCTGACAAATAAAAAAGTTATGATTGGTTCCTAAGGAAGTGTAGAACTAAGCTTTAGTTCGAAAACCATTCGAAAATGAATATCAAGAGAAGTACACGGAAACTAAGGAGTATAAGAATAAAAATAAAGTGAAATCAAGAGAATCCACGAAAAAGTGAGGAATGAGGTAAATATTCCCCAACCCCAAGAGGAATCTATTACTAGTCTCATAGTAAAGGAACTTAGGACTGGGGAATAATGATTTTCGATCCTTAACTCTCACCCCAATGGAAATAAGGAAAAAAAAATGCTTCTCCCTTGGACTTGAATAGCTTCCTTTCCTCTGATTAAGTGGTTTATCAAAGTTTGAGAATTAAACACCACTATACTGAAAAAAATATTAGTGAAAAGGAATTGTACCAGTAATATTTTGCTGTGTGCTACTGTAAGTAATTTAAGCTTTTATCCACTGACACACAGAAGTGGCATCTTATCAGTTCTACTTAGCAGTACACTTCTTCAGTAGTAAAAATAAGAATCAAACGCCAACCCACTCAGCAACTTTGTTGAATTTCTCAATCTGATTGAGAAATTATGACAGGAAAAATTAGGCAGTAAAGATTCTAAAGAAAGTATATCAAATAAAATTTTAGAAGGTACAAGATTTGTTATCTATTGTTTGATTCATTCCACTTTGAAAAGAGCAGGTATGTCAATGCCCTTCAACTATTGTAACTCGACTAACAAGAAAGGACATTTGAACTTATAACCTATAATTGAAGATACACTAGGAGATCTATCTAACCACTTGAGCATATGCTACTACTCTTCGTTAAAACTTTTCAAGATACAAGAGAAAAAATAAATTAACAAGAAAAGAAGAAAAACCTTAATTTGAAACTGAAAGTGATGATTGATGGAATAAGTATCTCATATATTAAGTATGAGATAGCACATATAGACGAATACATGTATACAACTTCGTTTATTATTAAAAAAAGATATTCTTCTAAATGAGCTAAGTGTACTTATTTATTATTATTATCATTAATTAATTAGTTTTCATAGTGAACAAACGAGAGGGGGGGACTCGGTCTCTATGATAAAGGAGGGTGGAATTAAAATCATCACATCTGAAAGTGTTACCATCCTCCTTCTCGAAAGTATTTTTCTTCATAGGTGTCACATTCCTTGAGGACAAACCCTTCTTTTCTATTAGCTCTCTTCCGAGGGAGAGTGTGAGTGAAGAGACTAACTAGCTCATTCTCTTCATTCCTTTAGCTCCCTACTAGGTCTCTTGAACCCTTACTCCACGACACCGTTCTACCCACCAACCAAGTCCCTTTGATAACTTGTTACAAGAAGAATCTTAGAAAGGAGATGGTGCCTCCTATTGCTCCATTGGTTTCAGTCCATGAATTGGAACCAACAAAAGCCAAGGTACTACCGAACTTAATAATAATAACTTGTGTGTTGAGGATGATATTGTTGATGTAGTTGAGGAGTACATGACTAATATGATAGTTCTAGAAGAGAACTAGATTGCCATAAGTGATGAAACTCTAGCAGAAACACAGATTGGTGACACTAGCTCGAATGACTCAGACAAACCAAGGAGTTATAATCCCTCTCTTGACATACCCATTGCCTTGAGAAAGTGTACTAGGTCCTGTAGACGCCCTGTATGTGTAAGAACATGTCTCAAATCAATCTATCGTATAAGTTCATGGCGTTCATTGTAAGTCTTGATACTGCAACGATACCAAAGAACATATATCAAGCTATGGAAAGTTCTGAGTGGAAGACTGTTGTCATGGAAGAAATGGAAGCGCTTAACAAAAATAAGACATGGGATCTTTGCACTCTTCTTAAAGGGCACAAGACAGTGGGATGCAAATTGGTGTTCACTCTAAACTACAAATCAGATGGGATCTTAAACAGATACAAGGCCAGATTTGTTGTTTCACTTAGACTTATAGAGTAAATTATTTAGAGACTTTTTCTCCGGTGTAAAAAATGCTTTCCTAAATGATGATTTGAAAGAAGAAGTGTACATGAGTCCTCCTCCAAGTTTTGAAGTTTAGTTTGACCACCAAGTTTGTAAGCTTCGAAAATCTCTTTATAGTTCTAAACAATCTCCCAAGGCGCGGTTCAATAGATTTAAGGGGAAGCATTAAACATAAGAGACTAGTTGAGTGTTTATAGCCCCAATAATATTTTTGTAATTTATTGTACCCTAGTTCTATTTCCTTATTTGTTAGGGCTTATTGTACCCTATATATATTCTTCCCTCTTGTATTCTTTTGATTATTAGAAAATAATAATAAATCTTCTTATCGTGATTTTTTCCCTCTAATAGTTTTCCACGTATACCTTGTGTTTTCTCTTCTTTTTTTCAATAGAAAGAATAACTTAGGATAAGGAGATTGCCTAGTTTCACATGCAATTCTTTTAGTTTGGTTAAATCACATTTACACCCTAGACCATGAATTTTGATGGTTATGCTTATTTAATATATAAACTAATAGAAGTTTCAACTATGTCCTTTAAACTTCACATTGGAGTAGCATGACGTGACAAATAGATGACTAAAAGAAGTGTACAAGCCAAGAAAACAAATGGCATGTCCCACATACTTTATATTCAAAGCAAGGAATCAATTCTTCTTTTTTAGACCATACACACTTTGTCAAACTATCCACATCTTTCTACCATGTGTGTCAAATTAGTTAATACCTGTTCAATTAGCATGTTACATCATTATTCAGGAATCATAATCTAACGTTCAGAAACATAATTTGAATTTTTTAAAGTTCGAAATTAAATAGATAAAATTGTCAAAGATGAATTTATCATTTAACCATATCCAGAAACCAATTCAAACAAGGTTGGTGTGCATATAATTCCCACGTTTACAATCAAAATGAGATTGATAGACATGGCGGATCTATCAAGTTGAGTTAAAGGCATATCTTAGATGGCAATTTCAATAATAGAACTATACACTCTTTCCTAAATTGCTTGACCTTGGACAATTAATGAAATAGTAGATATTAAAAACTAAAAAAATATGAACTATCAAGGCTGTTGAAAGAACACAAAATCAAAGAATCAAGGGTTTATCTGTTACCAAACAAATGACACGTGAGGGTCGACGCTGGTCGGTTTGGTTTATACTGGCCGGAAAAAAGGAGACGAAGCTTCTGTTTCATAGCCTTTTAAGCTCCCTTTGATTCAATCTTCTGATTCTCTATAACCTCTATAAAGACCCCTCACAGGACAATCCCAACCACGCCAAACCACCATTCTCATCTAATCTATTGCAAGAAACTCAAAAGAATGGCCGCTATTTCCATCGATCCAAGGCTCAAACCCCAAATACCAAAGCTCCGTATTCAAAATGAAGCCACAGCAGAAGAGATTGAAGAGGTAATTCGAGTTTATGGAGATGGGCGTGTTGAAAGGCCCCCAATCATCCCAAATGTATCCTGCGGCATCACAGCATCAGACAAACGCGTAATTGCAAAAGATGTTCTCATAGAAAATTTCACAAACACCTGGGCGCGGATTTACGTAGCTAACACTCAACGAAACCTCCCCTTACTTGTTTATTTCCATGGCGGTGGCTTCTGTGTTGGCTCTGCCGCATGGAGCTGTTACCATGAATTCCTCCTCGACCTTGCTTCCAAGGCAAAATGTGTAATACTCTCAGTTAACTATCGTCTTTCCCCTGAAAATCGCCTCCCCGCCGCTTACGAAGACGGATTCAACACACTCATGTGGTTGAAACAACAAATAATAACCAACCCAATTGAACACAAATGGTGGTTAGGCAATTCCAATGTATCAAAACTATTCCTCGTCGGCGATAGCGCCGGAGCAAACATAGCATACAACATCACCACACGGCTAGGGCTCAACGAACCCACAATCCTAAAACCCCTAACCCTAAAGGGCATAATCCTGATTCAACCTTTCTTTGGCGGAGAATCACGAACCAAATCAGAAAAGCTCACCGCTCAGCCATCTTCCGGTTCCGCATTAACCCTCGACGCCGCCGACACATACTGGCGTCTGTCCCTGCCAGCGGGGGCCAATCGCGACCATACATGGAGCAATCCGCTGGTGAATGGCGTGGCAAAGTTGAGAGAAACAAAAGTGCCACCGTTAATGGTGTGCATATCGGAGTTGGACATACTGGTGGACAGAAACTTGGAGTTCTGTGCAGCGATGGCGGCGGCCAAGAAGAAAGTGGAGAGAGTAATATTGAAAGGAGTTGGACATAGCTTTCAAATTTTGAAGAAAGACCAGATTTCTAATGTGCGAAGACAAGAAATGATGGGTTGTATTCAGGCTTTTATTCAAATTCAACAATAGGGAGAAATGTCGATTCTTGTTCATACCTTTGTTTTAGAGAATAACCCATGAATTATGAATGTGTAATAATATATCAATTACTGATTGAATTTGTAGCTCTTCAAGAATAGAATTGCAAAAGAAAATACAATAGACTTCTTACTTCAAAGGGGGATTGGAGCTTCGGCCTTGCTAACTCGTCACCGTTTGTTTTTATTATTTTCTTTCGTCACTTTGAGCCTTTTTCTAGACCCAAGAAGAACATATCTGGCTAACTTCCATCCATGCCCTAGGCAAGGAAGTTTTGTGGAACCCCCTAGCCTTCTTAAGATAAGATAATTAGGAAAAGCGGGCAAGTATCAGTAAAGGTTTATGTTAAGGAAAAATTAAAATTAGCCCAAACAAACCGCCATTCTTTGAATTAATGAACCCACGGAGCGGTAAGGAAGAATCAATTAAAAAACCATAAGTGAAGAAAGCCTAGGTAGACACTTCTACAACTTCTTCATCTCAACCTACTAAATATAAGAAGAAAGAAAGTCGGTATTGGACCTAGGAACTAGCCACCCCTAGGCTTTCTTCACTCCCATCAAGCATCAAAATTCAATTCCTCTTACTGCTAATATGCGGTGTGGGGGATTTTCTCTATATGAGATTTTTACCTCGACCTATGGTTGAGCCTTTCTCCTCAGCTACGATACCAAATGGTGCTACTTCCCTGTCTATAATTCCTTCCTAACTTGATAAAGAAATCAATAATAAAAAAAAAGTATGAAAAGTCATCAAGATCAAGACTAGTTTAAGGAATTGCATTTTGTTGCCAACAAGATTTAGTTCCATGAATCAACAAGTTTGAGTTCCATGAACGAGTCCTCCGGACAGAAAGGAAAGCATGTCTTCCTCCTAGGGCTCCGCTCGTCCTACATCTTAGGAAACACTTTAGATAACCTCAAGGCTATGGTTAGAATGCCATTAATGGTAGGTCATTGTAGCTTTGGTGAAAAGAAAATAAGAGAAAACACACTAAGTGTTGGTTGTGACCAAGTGACATTGTTGGTGGGTCATTATTTTAAGTATCATGGTTGGTGTGTTATTGTAGCCTTGAAGAGGAAAATTTGGCTAAAGTATGGTGTCTAGGCGGGTGATAACTTGTAGAAATACAAGTTATCATGGCTTTTTAGGTAAAATAATGAAGTCTTGTCGCATAAGAATAGAAGAAAACAAAGGGAAATGTAAGCAATTTGATTAATTTGTGGATCACGTTTTGCAAAAGAACCTCATCCCTCTTTTATCCAATTTTTAGTGTTTTTATTACAAGATAATAGGCAAAAGAAGTAGAGCTCGGTGATAGAGTGACTACAAGAGGAGACGTGTCCAACCAACGCGGCGATAAGTAATCAAGCTAGGCGATATGATGCACTAGCATTCAAATTTGGTTGGCTTGAATGTCAAATAAAGGACAAAATGACATATGTGTGGCGCTGATGCAGCTTTTTAGAGGCATTAATGACGCATGGAGTCCTGTGAACATCCCTCTGCGCGTATAAATAGAAGCCTCTACCTCATAAATGGGTGTGCATTCTTGGATGGAGAGCAAGTTCATATCGTCTGTTCTTTTTTTCCTTGAGTTTTAGATGAGAGCTTAGAACAAAAAGAGAGAGAGAGTTCCTTCCTTACCAATTTCTCCCTCACAAATAGGCAAAAATCATAGCCAAGGAGTATGAGAAATCATACTCTGGTCTTGAATCACTTCTTCGTATTCCATTTTATCTTTTTGTTGTATTGCTTTGTAATATGTATCTTATGGCCGAGAGGCCTAAAGTTATATTTATAACAGTGATGCACTCCTTCTATCATTCCTTCATTTTTCTTTTACTATTCACATTTAATATGTTTGATTAGTTTGCAAGTAATGGAATGGGTTTTTAATAGTAAAGAATCCTAGTGTATGTTTTAAAAGTTTTGTTGAAGTTAAATGCGGATGTCAAAACATTGTGTATTGAAGAGAAAGACAATGGTATTGATAACAAGTGCATGGAAATTGAAAGCATGCATTTAACTATGCAAGTGGGGAGAATATTGTACTGATACAATCTTGTCGTCAAATTCGTCCTTCGTATAAGTTGCAGAAATGCGAACGTGTGCGACGAAAACACCGAGAGGTTACCTGGTTGGTGTGTGTTTGGGGACTTATTAGTTTTGCCTTTGTATAATGCAATTGTAATACGTTACGAAGCAGGTTCATCGCACATAAGATACTTATCATATCTTTCTATATTGTGCAATTAATTCTATGCGATAAGTCATGGGTCATGATCATAGCATGTGAAATGCTCACTATGTACCTCTTCATCACGTAATAACTAAGTCCTCGTTGAGTACAAGTTTTTCTACTGCTCACTCAAGTGCAAGTGAACAGTAGGTTTACCTGGATGATCCAGGGTCAAACACGAGGAATTGGTTCCAAACATTAGTTCTAGGGTCTACTTATCATTTAGGCGTTATGACAATTGAATTAAAAGAATATAAAAGAACTAAAACTATTTACTTACACATAGAGACTCATGAACGGGAGAATAAATTATGGCAAGATGGAGGATTGAGCCAACCAACTTGCGTAAAGAAGATGGTGAAGGAAGATCTCATGCTATTAGGCGAATAAGCTATATGACCACCTCGATGCGATATAGCTCACCAAGCTAG
Organism: Cucumis hystrix; assembly: GCA_025688845.1. Lineage (NCBI taxonomy): Eukaryota > Viridiplantae > Streptophyta > Magnoliopsida > Cucurbitales > Cucurbitaceae > Cucumis > Cucumis hystrix. Next base: position 13,189,433 of record CM046889.1, read on the forward strand.
CTTATGAATAAGGCGTGCTCCTCTCAGAGTCATTGAATGCCACACTTGGTCTTCTTTCGGGATCCAAATGACTAAGACAAGCTAAGTGGTTTATGTCTAATAATACTTATTTATTCTACTTAGAGTGCTTCACGTTTATATTGGGATTGTGACGACCCAGACTTTTCTGACTGACAGTCTAAGTCGTCAATTTGACACAAAACCGTTTGTTGACGAAAGACATAGTAACTTTAATTGAAACCATATGAAATCGAAGAAAAACATTTAATCGGGCCCTATTTCAAAATATGAACTTTTAAAGTACTGTTTACAAAACTTTAACTATTTGTAAATTCAGTCCAACAAAACGTTTATAAAAAAAATCGTCAGCGGAAGCAGTTTAAAGGACAATCTTCTATGGCCATTCACGAGTCCTTCTTGTCCCTCGTCGGTCTGCCCCTTGTATTACCTTTGCCTGAAAAGTTAAACATAAAAAGGGGTGAGTATTAATATACTCAGTAAGGGACCCACTACTGGTCCCGTTCGGGGAAAAATAAATTATTAGTATCCTATGGTGTACCCTGCACAGTCACAGTCTAGTGATCCCGAAGGATGCACATATCAGTCTAGTGCTCCCGAAGGATGCACATATCAGTCTAGTGCTCCCGAAGGATGCACATATCAGTCTAGTGCTCCCGAAGGATGCACATATCAGTCTAGTGCTCCCGAAGGATGCACATATAGGGGATAATCCCGAAGGACACCCGCAGGGTAACTATCCACTAGGAAAACTAATAATTTATCCCCTCAGTCCATTCTATACTTCTTAACAGTCAATTTACAACTCAATCAAACGTCCTAATCACGTGAACTTTCTCCTTAACCTCAAACAACCATTTTTGTTCCAATTCAACCCGAGGACTGTCACCAACACGTTAATACATCAGTCGACAGCAAAACCAACCATGACATTCACTTCAATCTAAAATAGCACGACCATGATTTCTTTTCCGTTCACAATACATCCTCATAGTCGTCTACCAGGCATTCAATTTAAACAACAGTCTACTCATTCAAGTCACACATTATATAATCACGTCTACGATATCCAGACATTTCCGCACCCTTACATTTGCACATATATATATATACAACCAGTCATAACATACTATCAACCACAATTCCACATTCAAACATACACCTCAAAATCATTATTTCTCCGCAGTACAACATCACGAAACAGACAGCCAACACATTCAAATAACATTTTATTGAGTCCAGTAGAAAGTCCCTTACCTCACTCTTATGCGACTTCTTCGATCGAACTAAGTCCAATAACCAAATCCCAAGTCGATGGAAAATTGAACTCCACTTCAATCCTCCAAATCTATCACCCAAAGGTCCACGGCTGGGCGGAGAGAGACGGCGGCGCGTGGGTCGCGGCGGCGGCGCGTGGAGTCGCGGCGGCGGCGCGTGGAGGCGCGTTGGCGGCGAGTGGAGACGCCGGGAGGTAGATCTGAGTAGGGGGAGGGGGTTTGGCGTTTCGGCTGGGCTCGGTTGGACGGAAACGGAAAGAAAAGGGGCGCGCGGTGGTGGTCTCACGGACGGAACCCGGCGGCCACGGGTTTGGCTGCGGCTGCGGACGCACGACGGCGAGGCTGCAGCTGGGACGGTCGGTTGCGTGCAGATCTGGGCTGCGGCCGGCTGCGTGCGGGCGGCGGCCGGCTGCGTGCGTGCGGCTTGGTCGGAATGGAAGGAGAAACGGAAGGAGCGGCGGCTGGGACTTCGCGGACGGAGGAGCGGCGCGGCGCTGCTGCTGCGGTCGCCTGGGCTTCACCGGAACGGAAAGGAGAACAAGGGGGGGGGGTGGCGGCCGGCTGGGAGAAGAGGGGGAAGGAGAAAAAGACAGAGGTGGAAGGGGGGGGGGGCGTGCACGCGGGAAAGAAGAAGGGAAAAAGAGAGAAAAGAAAGAAAAAAGAAAAAGAAAAAGAAAAGGAAAAAAGAAAAAAAAATTAAAATTAAATCATTATTAAATTTTAATAATAAAATAATATTATTTTATTATTAACCCTTTTTTTTTATTTTTTTCTTTTAATTTTTTTTTCAAGGGCTTTACAGGGATTTATGTTCTAAACTAGTAAATTGTAAATATAATCCATTAGCCGTTATTAATAAAGTGTTATTATTGTAATAAATGTTATTGATTATATTATTAGTTTTCAGTCTTGAACAGTATGTAGAGACATACAGGGATCAATGTTCAAGATCAGCTTAAAGGGTCGATAGTATAGGGATAAGGTGGGTACGTTATCCTGGTAGCACTATGGATACGGCTCACTTTATATTTGATACAAACACAATGATCCAACACGTTCGTGTAGTTGACATGCTAGTGAGGGTATCCTATGCAATGAGTTTACATAAGACTGGCTGCGAAATAGTAACCACTAGATGTAACTCTGTTAACTAGTTAGGTTTATATTTTATTACAATGACCTAGGTAACTTAGTCTTAATTTTGACTGTATTATGAACTCCTATTCATGAGGGATTGTCCTTTGATTTGTAAGGGTGAGAGTGAACAAATCATCGACTTAATAAGCTTTTCATTTTGGAGTGGAGAGTTGGAAACATAATTACACAGCATGAAATTCACTCATTTCCTACTTTAGGGTAAGTAGATGAGTGTTACCTTAAATGGTGTCTCCATCCAGGACTTAAACAAATGGCTCTACCCTCTCTACGGAACGAGAGATATTTCTGTTTATTGGTAGGACCATAAACAGGTATTTCATTATAGAAGCACTAGTATTTAAGGATTGGAGGTAACCTAGGGGTAAAACGATAATTTGACCCAGCTAGTGTTACGAACACTCGTGAAGGACTAACTTACTGTTATTGGTCTATATTCGTGGACACATAAATATATCTACAGTGAGGAGTTCAATGTGAGTCTTTAGTGGAATGTACACACAATTAACGAATATTGATTAATGTGGTTAATGAGTTTAGCCAATTAATCTCATATCGTTGTAGCTTCTGATGTGTAGGTCCATTAGGTCCTCTTCTTAGCTCGTAAAGGGTAATGATATTTATTTATATTGATTGTAATTTTAAATGTTCAAATTTACTTTAAGAATTAGTATAATGTATAGTGATACATTATAATATAAAGTTTATCAAACTTTATTGTATAAATTTAATTTTGGATATGATTCAAAATTAATTTATGAGAGATAAAATATTTGAATGAGTTCAAATATTAAAATTAATGTGAATTGGATTTATATTAAAATTATTAATTATCAAATGATCAATAGGGCAATCATCGAGGGCAAATACCAATGGTGGTTTGTTTTTCCGGGCTTTGCTGTGGCAGTGGCAGATTTGTCTCGCAGGGAAGCGGTGGAGCGATTTCCATATCATCCTCATTGTCACCGTAGGAAGCTACCGTGGGCTAACTCAGTGGGTGATTCTTCAATCAACGTTCGCTTAATAGGCACCTTTTTAATCACTTTTTACGTTTTGGCTCGTGAGAAGCTGGATCCTCTCATTCAACAACAAGTACTATCGGCGTATCTTTCGCTTGGAGTTTGAGCGGGAGTGGTGGTGGGGATTCTCGTGTTTCAGACTCTTCTCCCTCTTTCGGTGTCTATGTTTTCAATTTTCACGTTTCTTCCTCATTTTGGTGCACATTTATGATGCGGTTCAGACTCGCGAGACTGTATTTCCTTGTCGCCATATGTGTTTGTGGAAATCTGGCTAGAGTTGGCAAATATTTTAAACATAACTTTTCCATGGTGGATGGAAAGCTTTCACGCCCTTTGGGTGTCTTTGCCCTCGATGATTGCCCTATTGATCATTTCGCGTAGATTAAACGCCTGCTTTATCATAATACAATAAAGCACTAATGTGTACTCTAGGGGCACTATGCTATCATGGTGCGTAGGGAGAATCTTCTTTTTTGACGAAAAAAAAACAGATGTTTGCTGTGATCATCAACTGGTGTGGAAACAGTTGGATTCTGCCAGTCGGTGTTTTTGTCCACTCAACCTCTAGCCATGCAATTAATTGAATCTCCTTCCTATCGCTTCTCATTGGGTTTTCTATAATCCGCTGGCCAGGGTATGCATCTGGGTCATTAGGTGAGTCGTATAACTCATTGATTTCTTCTTCGGTGAATGGAACTTTTTCCTCTTCCACAACGACATATGATTTTTGGGGGTGGAATTTTCCCGCGTAAAACATTTCTACCAAATCTAATCTTATCTTTGTTTTGCCGACAAAGAATTTCTCCCACTTAAGTGCCTAAATTGGACCACGGAGAAAATCTGGTAGCGGTCCATTAAATGGCAGCAATTCTTTTTCGATCTTGATAATCTTCTCAAGATCTTGGGTCCCCATCGTCTTTTCTTTTTGTCCATCTGTTTATTTAGATGTCCCTACGTTGGTTTTTTCTCTTTGGGAACCCTTGATTGCTTATAAGTCTTGGGTCTTCAATTCGCCCTGACGACTCTGCAGGGCTCATTCCTTCGATTTCCCTTGAGAGTTCTTCAGCCACAATATCTAAGAGGTCAATCTCCTGTTGTTTTGCCGCCTCATTCGCGACAACTACTCTATTTACCTACGAGCATATCGCATTTCCTCTGCTTGGCAGCCTGTGCCTCTGCTAACTTATTTTTTTCTTTATCTAGAGATGTAACATTTTATCTCTTCTTTGCAGATAGTTGACGGAGGCGTTCATCCTCCTCTCATGTTTTTATCTTTTTCTCTTTTCGCTTCCATCATGCGCGATTTGTATGTAATTTCCCACTGCTTGCGTCTTCATTTTAGCCAACTCTTCTCGCGTGGTTTTTTCTTTAATCTTCTTCTTTCTTGCTCGCTCATCCTCCCTCTTTTTCTCTTCCGCATTGAGTTGCTCTTGCTCTATGGCTTATAGGTTTTCCAAAAATTTCTTGACTTGTCCAGGCAGGTGGGACGAAATTTCCAAGCTTGCTACTTGGCTCATTTCCTTATGCCCCACTAAGACTTTCCTCGCGCCATGCTTTATATGTTTGTAATGCGACAGGTCATGCTCTACACTTCTACTCCTATATCTGATAAATCGTCAAAAATATTTTCTCCGCACCTCATCCAATCGTCAATTTCAAGAATGGAATCCAACGCAATCTGAGAAATTCTTTGGGTCGTTTCTGCCTCAGGCAGAATGACACAGGTTTGGGCTGACGGTGGATTTCACGGCTTGAGGACGATTCGTCTCTCTAAAGTCTCAAGATTAGATTGAAGAGGAGGATTCTGATGCCTCCTTGTGAATTGAAGGTTTTTGGTTAATCTGATCAGCCATTCAAAAAAATAGATGGTTATTAAGAAGTGTCAGTTGTAACTCAAGAGAAAGGGTTCTTCTAACAAGAGATTAAATGGATGAATGAGGAGAAAATGGAGATCCTGTCTTATTTATACAAAAAGGTAATCATTACTCGCTACGAAATGTCTGACACTAAGGCGGCGAATCTTTTCGATTTTCAGTCTCCACAAAAAGGAATTTAAAATTAAAGGAAAAATAAGAAAAGTACACACTTGATACTTTCTTCAGATTCAAAGTTATAAAGAAATGTAATTTACACATGGTTGCTTACCATGATGGAGGCAATGTAAAACTGAAATAAAGCTTGCACATAAAATAATGCGTTTTGCGTGAGTGACCTGTCGTGCAAAAAGATATAAAAAGCAAGGATGTGTTTTAAAGGTAAGCGGTAGAAGGTAATTACAATAAGTTCATAGAAAATTTATTACAAGGTTCTTCTTCAATGTAGGCCTTGAGTCGTTGCCCATTTACCTTGAACACATTGGTTTTATCCAACGAAGTCATTTCTACAGCGCCATGCGAGAAGACTTGGAAAACCAAAAATGGTCCAGACCATCACGAATGGAGCTTACCAGGAAACAAATGTAAACGCAAATTAAATAACCAGACTTTTTGCTCGATTTGGAATTCGCGTTTATGGATGTTTTTATCATGCCAAGCTTTGGTCGTAGCTTTGTAAATCTTAGCATTCTCGTAGGCTTTAGATTGTCATTCTTGAAGTTCTTGCAGTTGTAAGATTCTTACTTTTCCAGCAGCGCTATGATCAAAATTCAACTTTTTACATGTCCACAACGCCTTATGTTCTAACTCTAATGATAAGTGGCAAGCCTTTGTAAAACCTAAAGCATAGGACGACATCCCAATCGTGGTTTTATGAGCTGTGCGATATGCCCAAAGCACGGAATCCAGGTGATTCACTCAATCCTTTCTGGAGTGGTTTACCACCTTTTCTAGTATTTTCTTAATTTCTTGGTTGGACACTTTCGCTTGATCATTCGTTTGTGGATGATAAGAGGTGGCTATTTTATGGGTTATTATGTACTTTGCAATCAGCTTTGTGATGATGTGATTGACGAAGTGGGATCCTTCTTCATTGATTATTGCTCTGGGGGTTCCAAATCTCGTAAAGATGTTCTTTTTAAAAAATTTGCTGACCGTAGCTACATCATTCTTAACTCAAAAGATCGCTTCAACCCACTCTAAGACATAATAAACAGTTAGTTATATATACACATGAGTGCCAGACTGTGGAAAGGGTCCCATGAAGTTTATTTCCCACACATTGAATGTCACACCCCCTCCCGGACTACCTGATAGCTTAGACCGAAAGACGACGTGAAGCTGATAAATAATGCTTCGCTCTATCTGTATCTGTCGACTTTGCTGAAATCTTTAACGTGATAAACTTGCTAATCTAATATATAAACTATTGTCATGCAACATAACACAGCAAATCCTATACTAATCATATACATACATGAAGTGTAGCTCAAAAATAACTTATTTCACGAGTAAACCTGGAGACACTTTAACCAAAGCATAACCAACAAAGATTTAAACAACCGCAGCTCCTAAAGCTCACACAAACTGTAGAGTATCTAAATCAAACTAAGACATATTTGTTAGAATAGCTTCCTCAAATACTCAATATATACGTCATTGAAATCTAGCAAGGCATATCAAGTATACCAAATATTTTAACTAACATGAAAAATCTACGTTGTGTAGGGCACACCCAGTACAAAAACTTTTACAAGTTCTACGATGTAGTTGGGCCCGCCCAGCATTCACGACAGCATCGTTGTTACGGAGTACACTCAATGTCAACAACGGAATCTAACCTGTGTGCACACGGTACCATATAGATTTGAGCTCAACACCTCAGTCATGTAGTTAATAGAAACATCAGAAAAATCATACGAAAACATTAAAACATGCCTGCTATCTTTATCTTTCGTAAAGCTCGAGCTTACTTAGATTGTTCGTGAAAAGTTGTAGTTCTTAAAACAAAACTTGGTAACTCATGCTTTGTTTGAAACACAATGGTTCAAATACTTTCCAGACCTTCGTTAAATCACGTGCTAGCATAAATTTTCATTAAGAAATCTAGTCTCGAAACTCATACTTGAAAATAATCATGGAATTCAAATGATTTTCAAAGCTTGCAAATAAATGTGTAGATCAGTCAATCATACTTAATAATTAGGAGAAAATAAAAAAATATTTTCAAAACTGGTTTTGGTCACTCACAATCTAAGACTAGTTTCCAGATGCGTAAATCTGACTTATTTCCTCTTGGCCTGTCAAACAACCAGAACCGAGTATTAGAAACCTAAATATTATGATCTTCAAATATTATGCTTTACATAGCTCACTAAGGATATTACTAAAGAAGTCTATCCTTAAAAATAATAATCCATACTCTACACATTTTTCAGAATTCTCCAGATTCGCAGAACACAATTCAAATGATCATAACTCTTCCACTACTTAACCAAAATGAGATTTCTTTACTTCAAAATCTTCATTTTGAGGTCCTCTAAAACTTACCTCAAGACATGTAAATCTGATTCACTGTGTATAATCTCAGGTATCCTTCGAAACTGAACCACTTCAACAATCGCGCGTACAACGACCCCTTTAACTTGTCCCTGCAATTTAACTTATTTTTAGTCATTTTTGGTTCACTTATTTCGTCTTCAGAAAAGTTGTAGTAAATTGAATAATATTTCCAACCATACCAAATAGAGATCCTAACTCCATCGGTACACCCTGAAATACAAAACAAACCAGACACTTTCTGATTTCGTGTGAAAACCACCTACCCTGTTTTCGTTGTCAAAAATTCACCCAATGAACATCAGAATTTGCTCAAGCTTTATTCATAAAGTTTGCTTGAAAATGAATTAGCTTTCCAAAAATTTAAACCTCACCTCTTAATTCTGTTTGTGTTGCTCGAATTCAATAAAAAAAAACAGAGATGTGCTTATTGAACTATAGAGAAGTTGATCTTGCAAACTCCTTGTGTTCTTCAACCAACACTTCTTGAGTTTCTTCTTTTTCCTCTCTCAGCCTTATTCCCTTTGAAGTCTCTCTGAAATTTGGTGCAGAAATGGTGAAGAAAATGGTGAAGAAAGGAATTGAAACAAGTTTGGCAGTGGATGGGTTTATAACGTAAAAAAAATATTGCACCGATTGAATTTCCTCCTTCCTTCTTTCTTTTCTTTTGTCTTTACTTTACTTAATGAAAACAAATAAATATATATATATTATATATATATATACAGACTTAATTTCTATTTTTCTTTTATTCCTTTCACATATATTAAATAAAATAAAATTGACCAAGAAAATATCGGGTTTACATTGAAGGCTTCAATCTCTAGGATAGGCTGCTGAGACAATTCATCACGGCAAGATAGATTCCCTTTTCTCTAACACCTATCACATTTTACCACAAAGTTCTTCGCATCATGGAAGAGAGTCGGTCATAAATAGCCACTCTGTAATACTTTTGCAGCAGTCCTTTGGCAACCAAAATGTCCCCCATAAGGTGCTTTGTGACATTTGGTTGGTATGTCAGTTGTTTCATATTCAGGGACACACCACCTTAATATGTGGCATGGGCCTATTTTGTATAGAAAAGGCTCATCCCACCTATAAAAGTGGCATTCATGAAACAACTTTTTGTGTTGCTGACTGTTGAAATATTGTGGTCATTCTTTGTAAACAAGATAATTTACTATGTCGACGTACCACGGTTCATTTTTTCAACTCGAAATAGCTACTCATTTGGAAATCTTTCTTCAATATCTTTTCCCTCGCGCTGAAGTTTATCATTCTTAGGTCGTGATAAGTGATCCACTAATTTGTTCTCTGTGCCCTTGCAGTCAATAGTCTCTACGTCAAATTCATGAAATAATAAAATCCATTGTATTAGCCGTGGTTTAGCATCCTTCTTCACCATAAGGTATTGGATCGTAGAGTGATCAAAATGCACCGTGATTTTTGAACCAATGATATAGCTTTTGAATTTCTCAATCGCAAAGACTACTACTAACAGCTCTTTTTCAGTGGTGGTATAATTCTCTTGTGCTTCATTGAGAGTTTTACTGGCATAGTAAATTCGATGGATCGCTTTCTTCTTCTTTTGGCTTAGTATAGCTCTTACTGCAACATCACTCGCATCACACATGAGCTCAAATGGTTGGCCTCAAGTTGGTGTAATGAGGATGGGTGTTGAGGTCAGGGCGTCCTTGACTGCTTGAAACGCTTGGTTGCACTTGTCATCGAAAATGAAAGGTTGATTTGTACAAAGTAGCTTGCTCAGTGGTTTGGCAGTCAGAGAAAACTCCTTAATGAACCTTCTATAAAATCCAACATGGCTCAGAAAGCTTCTGATTACTTTTACATCGCCAGGTGGTGTTAACTTGCTGATTACCTCAATTTTTACTAGATCTACTTCCAAACATATGTTTGATACTTTGTGCCCTAGCATGATTCCTTCTTTTACCATGAAATGACACTTTTCCCAATTTAAAACTAGTTGTGTCTCCTCACAACTTTCAAGTACTTCTTCCAAGCTGTTTAAGCATTCTTTGAATGAGTCACCAAAGACTGAGAAGTCATCCATGAATATTTCCACCTACTTTTCAAGAAATCTTGAGAAAATAGCCATCATGCACCTCTAAAATGTCCCTGGTGCGTTACATAACCCAAATGGCATCTTGGGAATGCAAATGTTCAATAAGGACATGTAAACGTCGTTTTGTGTTGGTCTTTCAGTTTTATTGTAATCTGGTTTTAACTAGAATAACCATCCAAAAAACAGTAGTATTCCCTTTCCGCCAGCCGATCTAACATTTGGTCGATAAAAGGTAAGGGAAAGTGATTCTTCTTGGTGGCCGCGTTCAGTTTGCGATAATCCATGCATATTCTCCACCCCGTAACTGTCTGCATGGGAATTAGTTTGTTTTCCTCATTTTTCACTATCGTCATCCAACCCTTTTTTGGAACGCATTGGACCAGGCTGACCTGTTCACTGTCTGCGATAGGGTAAATAACTCTCGCATCAAGCCATTTAATTATTTCCTTCTTCAGTACTTCATCGCAGGATTTAAGATTCCTTGGAATTGGATGGTATCCATTTGTCCCTCTTCCAACCTGATTTTATGCATTCAATAAGATAGACTTATTCCTTGGATATCAGCAATAGTCCATCCTATTGCTCTCCTGTGGCGCTTTAGCATATTCAATAATTTCCTTTTCTTCAGCGTCACTTAGATAGACGAAAATAGTGATCGGTAACGTCTCCTTCTCACCTAAAAATGCATACTTCAAGTGGTGCGGCAACTCTTTGAGTTTCAGTTTTGGTGGTTTCTCGATTGATGGTTTTGTGTCTTCCTCCTTTTCGTTTTGCAAGTCTAGCAGTTAAACATTCTTTCAGTCGAGGTCTTCTATGGCGCTGCCATTTTCAACATTAGTAGGAAATTTCATAGCATTAATGACATTGAATTTCACTTCCTCTCCGTCACACGCATGGTCATTTCCCCTTGGTGGACATCTATGAGGGCGCGACCTGTTGCTAGAAATGGCCATTCTAAGATGATTGGCACCTCTCGATCAACTTCGTAGTCCAGAATGATGAAGTCTGCAGGAAACCTCAATTTGTCAACTTTCACCAAAACATCTTCAATCTTTCCCTCAGGTTTAGCTATAGATTTATCTGCAAACTGGAGCCTTATTAGCTTCGGTTGTATCTACCCTATTTTTAATTTCTTAAAAATAGAGAGCAACATCAGGGTGATACTTGCTCCAAGGTCGCAAAGTGCACGACCTAAATCCATTCTACCTATCGAATAGGGAACAGTGAAACTTCTAGGGTCTGTCATTTTTGCTGGCATTTTTTCTTTACAGATGTTGCTCGTGGTTTCAGTTAAGGCCACTATTTCTAACATAGTGATTTTTCATTTCTTAGCCAAGATGTCTTTCAGAAACTTGACATAAGATGACATTTAATTTAATGCATCCACGAGAGATATATTGATGTGCAGTGCTGTAAAACGTTTAAAAATTTATCAAATTGTTGTTCGTCACCTTTCTTTCTTAGGCGACCAGGAAATGGAGGGGGCGGTAATGGATTGAAACTATTCGCCTTGTCAGATGCGTCGTCACGTGGTTCCTCTCACCTCGAATGCTCCATTTCCTCGCTCGACATGCTTTTATTCTGCAAGGAAGAATTATCATTAGCTAAAGATGAGTTTAAGGACTAAGAATTATTACTTGAGCTGCTATTCTCAGTAGTAGAGGTAGAAGTAGGATTTCTACGTTCAGACTCTGGTTCGCGATGGACAGGTTCCTTCCGCTGCGTAATGTAACTACCTGACATTTTTCCTTGCATGAGCTTCCTCCTTGATTTGGTAGTTCTGTATTGTTGGGGCGGGTTCCTTTTTGTCGCTCAGATATGTCGTTGGCCAATTGTCCCATTTGTAACTCCAGATTTTTAATAAATGCGGCTTGGCTTTGCAAAAGTGTATCATTCCTTTGCATATATTCTTGAACAGTACTTCCATTAAAGGGGATGAAGATGACGATGAAGGGTGTGATGGGTTAGGTCGCTGAATGGGTTGTGGTGGCTGTTCCTGATATTTTCTTGAACAGTAACTGGGCAGCTTGACTCTATAGTTAAATCGATTGCCCTGTCGCTATTGTGTATTCTGATCTGGTCCACTCAAGCTAAAGTTTGGATGATTTCTCCATCCCTCATTGTAAGTGTTGGTGTAAGGGTCATGTTTCACGAAGGCTATGGTGTTTGTGTTTATGGTGGATGCATCCGTGTCATGTGGTCCATCGCATCCTACACAACCAAATTCAACTACCTGGTGTACTGCTTTAATTGAACATCCTACGGCATTGACTTCAGACAATGCCATGGACTGCAAAAGCTTTTGCATTTTAGTGACCTGACTTTGCAATGTTAACATTGCATTCCCATCCTATCCTTCGTCTTTCCTTCCTCGTTCTCTTCTACTTCCTCTATTTTTATTATGTGAGCCAAATCCATTATCTCTCAATTCTTGATGGTTGCTGGCCATAGCATCCAGTGTAATTTTAATCTGGTTATATGATGATCGAAGCATCTCGCCTATAAAAATTGTGTCTATTGATTGCTGTGTGTCCCTGCTCAATCCAAAATAAAAATGTTCCATCAAAACACATCCTAGAATGCTGCGATGAGGACAACCTTTCATCATTCACTTGAACCTTTCCCACACGTCAATTAGATTCTCGCTTTTCCTCTGTTTGAAGGTCATCAAGTCTTGACTTCCTTTCGTATTCTCAATGGGTGAGAAGAACTTTTTTATGAACTTTTCAATCAAACTATCCCACGTTGTAACTTCCCCTTCTTCTAAGGAATTCACCCACGTTTGGCTTTATCGTGTAGGGTGAGCGGGAATAATGCTAATAACAACACATCTCTTGATATTCCTGGCATATAGAATGACGCACAAATGGAATAGAAGTTTTGTATGTGCTCGTGTGGATCCTCACGTGTGTGTCCTCCAAATTGTCCTGCATTCTGGATCATTTGAAGCATCACTGGTTTGATTTCAAATCGAGAGTTCTCCCCAAACATAGGCATTGCAATGCCTGGGTTGAAATTTTATAAGCTTGGTTATGTGTATGATCTGATGGGGCGGTCTAAACCATTGGCAAGGTACACAGGGTTCAGATCTGGGACTTGGTGGTTGACAGGGTTGTTGTTGTGATTTTCCATGTTGCTTCTATTTTGCCTTTGTCTTCATCTACGATTTCTCCAAAATGTTCACTCAATCTCAGGGTCAATCTGGAATTAAGGTTGTTCGCCTGTACTCATAAACTTGTTCGTGCAATTTTCAGCTAAAGTACACGATTCCACTGAAATTGAACTTCTGCTTAATTTAGTGCACAAATTAGTGAAGTGAAAAAGATAAAAAGAAAATATTTCCTTGGCAACAGCGCCAAGAACTTGATTTGTTCATTTTAATGCTTGGGCTTAATACTTTCAATCGTATATACTACGGCTGCATGATGTCTAAAAGTCAAGTCATCGCTTGTAATGCGCTCATTATTGATGGAAAAGATAGACATATGCAATAGAATAAAGATAAGATTTTACTCTAATTGCAACTAATCACTTTAGTGATTAATGCATTAAAACCCTTAAATGAAACAAAAATAAGGTTAATAGAAAAATTCACCTTTGATGCTTTTCTATTGTTGTAATCTCGTCACATATTTGAAGCCGGGACTACCAATAGCGTTGACCTGCTATTCTCCAAACTTTAGAACCAATTTGTTGGACTCAAATAGTGGAGAAAATAGAGAGAGTGATGGATTTAGGAGGATGAACTTGGCTTTGAGATCTTGTGGAGAGAAAAGGAGTTTTGGTTTGATTTTGCAATACCAAATTACAAAATCAATTTCACCCCAAAACAAGTACTAAAATTCATTTGCAATAATCCACTCCTTTTATAAGCAAACGACATGCAAAATATTGCATGTAGTGAGCTTCCATTCTCCAAACTTGGCATATCACCAATTAGGTATCTCACATGCATGAAGCCATTTGTTAATTACATGCAATGTGCGTCCAAGGGTAACATGGTAGTTTGACATTTAAAAAGTAAAAAAGTCAACATTTTGAATTTTTACCATTTTATCCGTCTTGACTAATTTCAAACTCTCGAGTATGAATCCGCATTCATTTTTCCAAAATTCAAATCACATTTTAATATAAAGTTGGTCAAAGTTTGATTTGTCAAAGTCAAAAGTCAACATTTTAACTTTTTACAACTTTGACCTTTTCCATCATTCTGAACTTCCAAATATGAATCCATGTTCATAATTTTAATATTTAAATCACATTTAAACATGAAGCTCTATCTTAAACTTATAACTGATGACTATATCAAACATATTCATCAATTTCTCTCTCTTTATCTAATTCGAACAGTTCGAATTATTCCATCATAATGTTCTAAGTTGATTCATTGTGAGCTAGTAGGGGAATCTAATGGTCCTATAGATCATGGGCTCCCATGATCTGAGATTTAATTGTCTAAACTCTTTAGAGCGAGTTAATCAACCTTCATTAACGAATAGGTCATTCCACTAACGTCCTATAGTTGCACTCCATCACTATGGATATATTTGTGTCCATGTGATATAACCATGATAAGTAAGTTAATCCTTCATAGGTTGTTCATAACCTCGGATGGGTCAAAGTATCGTTTTACCCCTGAGACTATTGCTTGCTCCTTAAGTCCCACTGATCTACTATTGAACAATTGGTTTAAGGTCCAACCTTTAAACCGAATCCTTCTCGGCCAACGAAAAGGTGGGGCCCCTTGTTCAAGACTTGGATTCAGTCATTAAGGGAACAACCTATCTACTAACCTTAAAGTGGGTTGGAGTGAATTTCGTCTTGTACCTTATGTCCCTAGCTATCCACCTGATCTTACCCCTTAAATGGGAGGCATATTGAGCCAACGCCATTGAGGTGCCCTCACCAATGCACATCTAAGGATAATCCCATGTGAAGAGAAGTTCATAGTTAGCTCAGGATTAAGATTAAGTTACACTGAATATCTATAAACGAAATAGTCAGTTTTATTAAAGTCAATGACGTTATAAACTAGAAGCGACTATTTCATAGTTCCAGTCTTATGTAAACTCTTTACATAGGTAGCCCCCACTTCCATGTCTTTACATGAACGATTTGGGATCACATCGTTTGTACTAACTACAAAGTAGGCTGCATCCATAGTGTCCCTAAAATAAGGTGCCCAACCGTATTCGTATACTATAGACTATTTCGGCTATATACTCAAACTTGATCCACGTTTATGTCTCTACATAAAGTTCAAGTTTACTCAATAATAACCTCGGGTCCTTAGTTTATTGGCTTTAAGATTACAGTATCAATAACTGTTTTATTGTATAGAATATAATTACAAATTACGAGTTTTAGGACATAAATTGCAACAATTATAACTCTCTGTATCGCATGATTACATTGTAGGCAATAAGTCATAGGTCATGGTCATAGTTTCGTGAAATACTCACAATGTACCTCTTCAGCGTAATTCCTAAGTCGTCGTTGCGTATAAGTTTTCCTACTACTTGCCCAAGGGCAAGTGAAATAGCAGGATTACTTGGATAATCCAAGGTTGAACACTACAAGAAATCAGAATTTTCCCAATGCACAAAAATTCGTTAGGAAACGAAACATCGGTAGAAAGGGGTTTCTTTCGACGCACCAACTCTGACATTGGCGGAGAAGTAGGTTCCATGATGGCAAGGTAGAGCGTAGGGCTACTCCAGTGGTAATGATTGATCACGAAGTAATAGAACAAGTAGATTAGCCACTCTCTAAGGATGATATTTGCGAGATCGTTTTAGGTAAGCGTCCAGGCTACTCAAAAGGTCTTGGTTGGGGACCTAGGCCCAAGTCCCGCAAGAGTTCTGCTAGCAGTTCTTCGACCACATGTTTGCATTCTACAACGGTCGAACAAGCTAATGCAATCCTCATTGAGCAGGAAAAACTCGAGCTTCAAGAAGCTAAATGCATGATTAAAGATTAGAGAAGAATGTCCGAGCTGCAATCTAAACAAATGGAAGAAATGATGTAGAAGATTGAAGAAATGAGTCGGACACAGAGAGGACAATGAGTGGAGAACTTGCGGTACATATTTTTGAACTTTAACATTGTTTACATTGCACTATTAGTGATATTAGTATTATATATATCTAAATTAAATTTTTTGCTGTTGTAGGTGTGGACCTGTTAAAAGATGGTGTCTGCGACTGAATTATTTTTATTTCCTTTTTCATGTACTTGTTTTAGCAAATTTGAAACTATGTTCTTGTGAGAAACGTTTATTTAATTATAATACAACTTTGATTTGGATATATTATTTACTATTTTGGTTGTTCAGTTTTTATTTAAATTAAATCGAATAGAAGCTACAATCAAAACAAGAAATTAAAAATTAAAAATTAAAAATTAAAATAATAATTTACATGACGTAGCATCAGGAAATACCTTCCAACATTCACGAGGACATCGGAAGAGTAATATAGGTTACCCCGACACCTTGGAATCGTCGGTCAAATGCACGCCAGGGAAAGGTCAATCCCGACGCATATTCGTACTGTATTGGGAATGGGTCTCCCAACACAAATCTTCCGATGTCTTTTTTGATGTTGAAGAGAATGTTGGAAAAGATTTTCCCGACGCTGTACTACATCGGGAAACAACCCAGTTCTTGTAGTGGAACATAGGGAATTAATCCTTAGCTTATATTTCAGCATAATACGTGCAAAATCATGCGGTAACAATTTGAACAATCATTTGTATGAACAGTATGCAAACTTTTCCTAACTATTTACTCTACGGTGCTTGGCGGTGCAAGTGACTATGGAGTTATGATGCGGGTAAATGTATACTCCTCTTAGACTAGATAATGAAGGAAACTGAATTAAATTACCATACAAACTAGCTGATGGCTACCTACTTCGATGCGATTTTGATACTTTAACCACAAATTAAGGTTGGCACCTCTCAATTCACTACCATACTTACTCACCTTTTGGGATGTACATACACGGGTTAAATAACATTTACTCGCAACTCATTATGCATGCAATAATAGTAGCCTACCCTTGATTAAGGTCCACACCTCTCGACATGTTTTACCACAGACAACATCCTCTCAAAGATGCATGTTAAGGGGGAGCTTCGCAATGTATTCATTTTCCTTGCTTGCCTAGCTCAATGTAAATTATGCTTCTGATCTCTATTCTTGCTCTTCTTTCGAAGGATCAAGGTTAAGAAGAATACCCTAAACTGAACAAAACTAGTGTTACACGCAATATTGTTCTCTTCGTATCAAGCACATCACTCATTTACATGTAATATTCAATCATGGATGTATATGGGAGAGATAAAGAGATGACAAAGTGGTAGTAGAAATGCATTGCCTTCAAACATAACAATTTGAGCCTTTCGACCCTAATGTTTTGATTACAAAACAGTACAATAATAAAGTCAATAAATGGGAACATGAATAAATGATTGTGCCTCCGAGTTTGATAAATCATTCTTTTTGGTTGGAATGTTGCCTAGATAGGAAGAGGAGAACAGTGAGGTTGTGAAATTCTCTTTCGTCTCATGCTCAGGCTCTCACCTGGTATATGATGATGGAGAGAAAGAGGAGATTTTAAAAATCTTGCATGTCCGACAAATTTTGTGCACACCCGCTAAGGAGAGGTGCATAGGTTTATATATAGAACAATTGGTGCTAACATGTCGGCCCTGCACTAATGCTCTGAAAAATTGTCACTCTACTGCGCAGCCTAGTCTCCTTGTCTTTTTCTGAAATTTTCGTTAACTTCTTTTCACTGCTAGTTACTTGATCGTTTAATATCTACTTCTTTGCGTCGAAAAGGCTGAGGAGATTACTTCGCGTATGACATGCTTGCTCTTTTTCGCCTAACATCCTACGATAAAACATGTTGAAACCTTGTGAAAATAGGGATAAAGTTTTTTTGTGGTAGGCTTTTCGCATTTTAGTTATATTCTTACTTTTTCTTTCTGCAATCTTTTACTTTTACACAATGAACCCTCATTATTTTACTTAAGAGGCCGTAATAACTTGTATTTCTAATAGTTATCAACTTCCTAAGCCAAATTGCTTCTTTTGCTGCTTCACAAGCAGCGATGTACTCAACCTCTATAGTAGAGTCTGTAATGCATTCTTGCTTGATGCTACGTCATACCACAACTGTCCCTTTTAGGGTGAACACCGATCCCGACGTGGATTTTCTAGAATATTTATCGGTTTGAAAATTAGAGTTAGTGTATCCTATACAGATCAAATCCTTAGCTCCACACATAAGGATGTAGTCTCTCGTTCTCCTTAGATACTTGAGGATAATTTTAACCGCCATCCAGTAGTCTAACCCTAGGTTGGACTAATATCTACAGACTATTCCCAATGAGAAGGATATCGTCTACATAAATTACTAAAAAATTACTTTACCTTTGTTGATTTTCTTGTGTACACAAGGTTCATCAACATTTTGGTCAAAACCGTAAGATTTGATTGCAATATCAAATCTAATGTTCCAAGATCTAGATGCTTGTTTCAACCCATAAATGGATCTATTCAGCTTGCAAACTTTTTACTCCTGACCTTGGGTTATGAACCCCTCGGGCTGAGACATAAAGATACTCTGTTCAAGATTTCCATTTAGAAAATCAGTCTTGACATCAATTTTCCATATTTCATAATCATAAAAAGTGGCAATGGACAAGAGAATCCTTATATTGACTATAACATAGCAACAGAGGAAAAAGTTTTCTCATTTGTCAACCCCTTTCCTTTAGGTATACCCTTTTGCTATAAGTCTAGCTTTGAAGGTTTGTACCTTTTAGGCTAAATCTCTCTTTCTCTTATAGATCTATTTGCACTCTATAGGTTTCAGGCCTCCAGGTAGATCTAAAAGCTCCCATACTGAATTGAAGTACGTAGACTCCATTCCAAGGTCTAAGGCTTTGACCCATTGGTCCTTGTCTACATCATTCATTGCCTATTTATAGAACAATGGATACTCAATGGCATCATCTGGTATGACAACCTGAGTTTCGTTTAAACCCAAGTAAGGGTTAGGTTGTGATCCTCCCACTGCGTCGAGGCATTCTCAATGATTGAGAAGGATGAGATTGACCTAATGTGTTGGTTTCATCAACTATTGATGAGGGACCAGCTTCATCAACAAACCTTGTTGATTCATCAGTAGCTTCACTTAATACTAATTTACTTTGTGGTTTATGATCTCTCATGTGGTCTTCTTCTAAGAAAGTAGCATTTATCGATACAAACACTCTATTTTCTTGTGGATAGAAGAATAGATCACCTCTCGTTTCTTTAGGGTAACCAACAAATTGGCATAACCTTGAACGTTTTTCTAACTTCTTGGAATTTGTTGCTAATACGTGAGCTAGACAACCTCAAATTTTGAAGTGACTTAAACTAGGTTTACATCCTCTCCATAGCTCAAAAGGTGTTTCAGAAACACTCTTTGAGTGAACATTGTTCAAGATATGAACTTCAGTCTCCACTGCATACCCCCAAAATGAGCTAGACAATTGAACATAGCTTATCATTGAACGAACCATGTCTAACAAGGTTTTATTTCTCCTTTCTGATACACCATTTTATTGAGGTGTACTAGATGATGAGAGTTGGGATTGGATTCCATGTTTTATCATAAAACCCTAAAATCTTAAATTCATGTACTCTCCACCTCGATCAAATCGAAGTATTTTAATCTTTTTACTTCATATAGATTTTCAACTTCATTCTTATACTCCTTGAACTTTTCAAGAGCTTCAGACTTATGTCCCATTAAGTATAAATAACCATACCATGAATAATCATCTATCAAAGAGATGAAGTATTCAAAACCTCCTCTAAATTTTTGACTCTATAACTTTTTCCAGTAAAATGTCTTTTAGTCCTCTTTGAATGTCAAGTGTGAAAAGTATAAAAATATAAACATACTTTTTATTTCCTCCCTTTCATTAAATAAAATTTTAAAATATTGTCCACGTAATTCCTCACTTTTTAAAACTTTATTATTATTTTTTTATCACACTTTCTAAAAACCCACATTTCCTCTCTTTTATAAAAAAGATTTCCCTTTCATTTCTCAATTTCCTAAACCTTCCTCCCCCCCCCCCCCATTTCTCAACCTCCATTTCTCCCATATAAGCCCCCTCCTTGATTTCATCTTCACAGTAGCCTTTCCCCTAACTTTACCGTGCATGCTGACATTGTCGCCACACCCCCTTGTTGCACACCATCGCCAAGTTTTTTTTGTCTCCAACTCTCCGAATCTCTCTGTCACCTACGTCATTCTTTAAAATTTGTCAAATCGACAGTATAGGTTTATAAATAAATGGTGTGGGGTTCATGAGGAGAGGTTTTCTAGCGTAAGGGATTACGAAAGCTACTCGTGGGTAGCATTTGAGCAATGGGGTTTAGAAGTTCTAATCCTTGGAGCTACAATTTGTTTGGTATGGTTTCCATTGTTAAATATAATTTGTGTATTTTGGCAGGTTGCTTGATTGGGTATGGATATCTTTCAGCTCAATAATATTGCAAGATTTGAATAATATGGTTGTCTCTAAGTAAGTGTTTCATGAAGATTTCTAAAATGTTTCTTTTAGGCCTAAAAGTTAAAAACAATATATATGTTTAATATTTAAAATGTAGTATTGTTTTATGTGGTTTTGGCATAAAGAATGTATTAGAGTAGCGTGGATGAGCTTGTTGATTTAGTTAAGTCTGGTATGATGAGTTTAGAAAGGAAAGTATTAAAAATTTTAAGAACTTCGAATCGATCCTTGGTGGATTGAGGAATTAGCTAGCGAACGGAGAGGTTGGAGGTATTGAATAAAATTAATTGGGGTCGACAAAGACCTTGTCTTGGGACAGTGAGGTTGACAGATAGTGTTGATGGCCTTAAATAAAGTCGATGGGGTTGCCATAGAATGCTGGTTGCCTTGGACTCAATAAGTTGGGATCAATGTGTCTCGAAGGATTCAACTTTTGGAAATTTTGTGATAAGTATTAAGCAAACTTAATAAACTTGATTGGAAATTAAGTATCCATTATATTTACTTTTCATTTATAGTGAGCTTATATAATGGTATAATCATAATGCATTTTGCTACGTTTGCTTTTATGTTGTTTGATGGCCCTCAAGTGTGGGATACTTACCATTACATGTTTTGTACTGAACCCACTAGATTTTGTAGGTGATGATGAATAATGCAACCTTAGTGATATTAAAGAGGGAGCTTGACATATCTCTTTTATTGATGCACACTCGAATCACACAAGCTATGCGTTTGGAACAACTCGGCCACTTGAAAATAAAGAAAATAATGAAAAAGAGTGAGCTAATAAGCCTAGTGAGTGACAATTTTTTAAAACAACTTTGAAAATTCATTCGAAATTCATGGTCAAACAAAGGTATATAACTTTTAATAATTGCATAAAAAAATCTTATAAGCATGTTATCGAACCCATTGGTAATCGTGCAAAATATTATAACAAAAAAAATATACATTTCCTCAAAAAACATCTTGTAATCTTGTTGAGATAGAATTCCTCATATTCTCAACCCTTGACAAGGCAGAGTTTCTCATGCCCTTGCCATTGACGAGACAGAGTTTCTCATGTACTTTTCATTCCCTGTCAGCTTTGTGGAATGCTCCTCACAACAACTGCTAACATCATCGAGAGTCTCTACTAGTAAAGGGTACTCAATAAAAAACATGTCTATCTTCCAAGACACCAGTTTATCTAAATTAGATAAACTCTTTAGAAACATGGTTTGCAAACATTTCATAAACAAAAAGTTTGAAAACTATCAGTCATTCATCAACACAACCCAAAACATTATATTTTCATTAAGAAAGAGTTCATACTATAAAATAAGTATTCATAGCAATTCATTTTGTCACTCACAGATCAAGACTTAACTTCTAGTGGTTTGTAGACTTAGCCTATTTCCTCTTGGTCTATCAAATAAACCAAATTGAGCATTAGCACCTTAAATACTCTTGTCTTATAATTCAACACAAAGTGATGCTCAAAAGACAACTTATCAATCCAAAACCGAAATACAAAAGAATGTTTCATATTGTTTTTCTAGAATTTCTCAGATTCAACAACCTAACTTCAAATGCTCAGAACGTCCTCAATATTTGACCAAAATTTATGTACTATACATTAATCTCTTCATTTGAAAAACCTCTACAACTTACTGGAAGGAATAGAAATGAGATTTTCGATAGATTAACACAGAAAACCCTTGAAACACAGATACAACAAATTCACGTCTTATGCTTACTCCCAATTTGATCCTGAATTTAAACCTACTTTTAGTCATTTTTAGTTCACAGTTTATTCATGAAAAGTGTAGGAAATTTAATAAGCTTTCCAACCATACCAAAAAGAGCTCCTAACTCAAAGAGTACAATTCAGAATACTAAAAAATCCAGAGACTTCATGAATTCATTTTAAAAACTTGTGACCCAACTTCTTCTAAGAAAATAATTAACTAAACTTCATTATTTGCTCAAACTTCCTTCACAAAATTTGTTAGAAAATGAGTTAAATTTCAGTTAAAACTAATTTTACCTCTTGGCTCCTTATGAGAAGCTCAAACCAACTTAAAACCGAGAGATTGTCCATGAGCTCCAAGCTTCTGTCATGGCTACCACTTCCTTCACACCTTTCTTCTTCTTTTTCACTCAAAAACACAGCCTTCTTCTTCTTCTACCTTAGATCTCCTACAGCCCCATCCTTCAGCTCTCTCTAAATTTTTTTTTTGAAAAATAAGAATGAACTGGTTTTAGCAGTGAAGAGATTTCCTTTCTTCATTTTTCTTTAATAAATCCCCCACTTCTCTTATTCCTTTTAATAAGAATTTTTTAATATATATATATATATATATATATGATTTCACTTATTCTCCTTTTCTCTTTTTTTTTTTTCGAAAAAAAAACCCAAATTTTTTAAAATAACTTAATTTGAACCGACTACCATAGCAAAACAATTAATTCACGGAAGTTCTAGGGTTTACAATTTACCTCCCCCTTGTGAAATTTTGTCCTCGAAATTTTGACAAGCCTTCAACGAGCGAAAAGATTTGGATACTTAACCCTCATTTGCTCCTCGGTCTCCCAAGTAGCTTCTTCAACATTATGGTTCCACCATAAGACTTTAACCAATGGTATGGTCCTATTTCTCAACATTTGCTCCTTATTATCTAAGATTTCCACAACTTCCTCCTTATAAGTCACGTCTTCCTTCAACTGCAGAAGTTGCACTTCAAGTACATGAGTCGATTCATGAATATACTTTCTCAAAACTGAGACATGAAATACATCGTGAATCTGTGATAAATCGTTTGGCAATGCCAACATGTATGCGACAGGACCAATACGCTCAATCACCATTGTAGGGTCCAACATACATAGGGCTCAACTTCCATTTTCTTCCGAATCTCAACAAACCCATCCAAGGAGAAAGTTTAAGGAATACTCGATCCCCAACACCAAACTCCAAATCTCATGTTCTTTTGTCTGCGTAACTTTTCTGTCTATCACGAGCGACCTTAAGCGCTTCTCTAATAAATCTAATGTTCTCACCCACCTCGTTCCAACACACTACCGTCTGACAATGCTTACCATACAAGATTCAAACGTGGCCATTCTAATACTCAAATGGAATTTATTATTATAAGAAAATTCTGTCAAAGGTAGGTGACTCTCCCAAATTCCAAAAGAATTTGGAGCACACAACCTCTTAACATGTCCTCGAGGGTCTGTATTGTCCTCTCAGACTGTCCATCTATGTGAGGATGAAATGCGACATTAAAATGAAGTTTAGAGATTTTTTAGAGAAGCGCTTTTACAGAAATGCAAAATGATTAATTAAAGAAAACTATTTTCTCCTGTATATCTATAACTCTCTTTCCTAAATGGAGGAAGAAATGGAGTATGAGAGAATCATGAGATTCTATTAATTTAAAAAAAATTAAATTAATAGAAATTTCAAATCTACTAATTAATTAAGCATTAATCAATTACTTAATAATTAATTAAATCATATTTAAATAATATTTCATTCAAATCTTATTTAATGAATATCTCTCCAATGTCTTATAGCTTTATTTAATGAATATCTCTCCAATGTCTTATAGTTTTATATTCATTTAATTAAATCAAATTTAATTAAATAAAATAAAACTAAACTATTAACTAATTCTCCAATTAATTAATAGCTAAATTAAATATTTTATATTTAACTTAAATTAAATTTGAATCATATTCAAATATAAGTTTCTCTCATAACTAATAATTTTAATATGAATCCAATTCACATTAGATTAATATTTGAACTCATTCAAACATTTTATCTTTCATAAATTAATTTTGAATCATATCCAAAATTAAATTTATATAAGAAAGTTTGACAAACTTTATATTATAATGTATGACTATACATTAAACTAATTCTCAAAGTATCAAATTACAACAATATAAATAAATCTTATTACCCTTTACGAGCTAGGAAGGTGACCTAATTGAACTACTAATCAGAAGCTACAACGATCTGAGATTAATTGGCTAAACTCATTAACCACCTTAATCAATATTCGTTAATTGTGTGTACACTTTATTAAAGACTCACAACTGAACTCTTCTCACTGTAGATATATTTTTATGTCGACGGATATAGAACAATAACAATTAGTTAGTCTTTTATAAGTGTTTGTAACACCAGTTGGGTCAAATTACCGTTTTACCATTGGCTTACCTATAATCCTTAAATATTAGTGCTCATTTAATAAACAACTTGTTTATGGTCCAACCAATAGATAGAAACTCCTCTCATGCATAGAGAGGGTAGGGCCTTTTGTTAATGTCCCGGAGACACCATTTAAGAAAACACTCATCTACTTACCTTACAATAGGGAAGAAGTGAATTCTATCTTGTGTAATTATGTTTCCAACTCCCCACTCGGTCTTGTCCCCAAATTTATAAGTTTATTGAGTTTGCAATCTGGCCACCCTCACCCGTACAAATCAAATGACAATCCCTCGCGATCAGGAGTTCATAATACACACAGGATTAAGACTAAGTTTCCTAGGTCATCCTAATGAAATAGAAATCCAACTAGTTAACGGAGTTACATCTAGTGGTTACTATTTTGCAGTCCGGTCTTATGCAAACTCATTGCATAGGATACCCTCACATGCATGTTACCTACACGAATGCGTTGGATCATTGTGTTTGTATCAAATATAAATTGAGTTGTATCCATAGTGTTACCAGGATAAGGTACCCAGTTTTATCCCTATACTATAGACCCTTTAAGCTGAACTTGAACAATTTTTTCGTGTATGTGTCTACATACTGTTTAAGACTCATTAAACAGCTTAGGATGTTAGTTTATTGGATTTAGGTTATTAAGCCAAAACTAATAATATAATCAATAACAATTATTACAATAATAATACTTTATTAACAACGGTCAATGGATTATATTTACAATCCCTAAAAGTTTACACCGTGAGGTTCATGCAGGGCTTTGGGCTATGCCTAGAAGCGGACTCTCTTCGACGAGTGTTTGTATGGATCAATATCAAGGTGAATAGGGAAAGTAGTTTATAGTAAGTGGATGAGGGATATGTAACATATCCCACAGTCTCTTCCATTAGGTCTCACCGTGAGATTCCTATAATGTGTTTGCTTGTCTACCTTGGAGCAACGTTTCCTTCGGAGGGTTGTATTATAAGATTCAGAACGTCGAGAACTCCAAATTTGGATAGGGTCTCTTTGATGGGTTTTCATATGACTTTTTACTTTCAGAAATATAATGGTTCATATCTCTAAGATTCAAAAATGGATAATTACACTTACAAGAATTAATAAGTTGTTAGTATATTCTTGACCAAAGAACCAATAACTAAGTGCTATAGGAATATGACATATTCAGGAGTTAACATTTTGTAAACCCCCGAATCCTATTCAACTTAGATCTTTCTAAGAGTTTGGAAGGATTAGTTTTAAGTGGAGTTTGACATGGAATTAAGCTTGTGAAGTGATAATTTAAGGTTGTTGTAGAAGGAGGAAAGAAGAAAAAATTAAGATGTAATGGTTTTGAAAGATAAAGAAAAGTTAAGTATGAATGAAGAGAAAATTTGGCTATATATGGAAGTTGGGTTTTGCTTTGGTCCAGGCGTTTTGAGTTGGCTTGGTGAAATGGCTATAGAGGTTAGAAAGGGGTTTTGGGGCGTTTAAGGTTGGTGAGAAAGAAGGATCGTAAAGGTTAGGCGATTTAGCTAACTTCAGCAAGGAATTTGTCACAACTCACTTGGGCATTTTTACTCAAATTAATCTTGAAAGTTCAAAATTGTGTCTAGTTTGTTGAAGAAGGCTTCTAGGCGTTTTGGATGAGTGAAGGCTGGTGATTTGGTTAAGAGAAGGCAAGAAGGTCAGTTCTCTGGTGAATCTAAGAAATGTGCACTCCCAGAAGGCTATAGAACTCATCATTTGGCATTTTGCTCTGAAATTTTGAGATATGAAAGTTAACTCATTTTAGAGTAACTTTGTAGAAGGACGTTTTCTGAAAAAAGTTATGTATTGTAAGTTATAGTTTTTCTAAGTCGAGTTATGTAGTTTGGGTGCGAAATTAAGCGAGATGGTCATGGAAGCTAGCTTTGCTTTTTGGACAACTATGTTGCATGATTAAGGCAATCGGTTTAAGGAGTAAGTGAAGTGTCAAAGCCTAGCATGCATTTTAAGGTGTAAAGTAAGTAGGTGTCTTAATAAGGTTTAAGGTGGATTTAAGCAAGGATGAGGTGTCAACTTGTACTCATGCAAGGAACTTTATAAATAGGCCAGATTCAGTATTGAATTTCACAATCCACTCATGCGTTTTGAGTAAAATCACTCTCAAAAGTTTTCATTTTGAGTCTATTTTATGTATTAGGGTTGATGGTTTAATTTGAGTAAAGGAGGATTGAGTTTTTGAAGAAAGTAAGGAAGGTCAGAATTCAGGCCATTCTGAGCAAGATGAACTTTCAGAGGTTTGTAGAGTTCATCCGTTGGAATTTGAAGCTGAAAGTTTGAAATAAGAATATTAAGACATTTTTCAAAACCTTTTTAGAAGAAATTATTTTCATTTGAGTTATGGATTTATAGTTGTTATGTTCTAAAATGGAAGTAAGGTTCTGACTGAAAATGAGTTTCTGGGCAATAGAGGTTGTTAGCCGATAGACAAAGTAAGACTAGACCAGTTGGGCATGGCATTTTGGATAAGAGAGGTTGGCGTTGGACATATAGCCTGTGCGTAAGTAGCACATGCATGACAAGAAGGCACGCGGGGAGGCCTGGGCAAGATGCCAGACGCACGCCATATCTATGTGTGGGCATGCCCAGCACACGCGGCAAACCTCTTGTGAGGTTAGTGCGCGTGGCCAAGGCCCTGCTGCCCATCCCTGCGCATCAACAGTGTCAAATGGATGTTTTTGAGCTGTTTTTGATATTTTGGAAAATTTTAAATAAACCTTTTATATTTTAATGATAAAAGGGGATTAAATGGAATTATTTCCTGTTATTTCAGATCAAGAGGAGATCAGACAAATTTATAGACCAAGGGTCTAAGCTACTATTTGTGAGTGATAAAATGAATTTAAAGTTGATTTCTGAAACTAATTATCTATTAAATGTTTTAAGCATGCTTTGATGTATGAATTACTTGACTTTACTATTTTAGGAAAATGTTTCCAAAGCATGAGATTTGAAATGTTTGATAAGTATGTAAGTAAAGAATGATTTTAGAATGTTTTAGACTATACTGTACGATGTATATACATAGCGACCCTTCGGGGGATATGGTCTGTGCACAAAGATTCTTTTGTAGAGCTATTCAGTAGATATCTATGTATGTTATCAATGGGATAGATTTATGAGAAGGGGGTTCTGCAGTTATGATATCCGTAGGTAACACACCTCATGGTAAGCTATAACGAGATGGGTCACTACTAATGCCTAAATTCTGCCTCATAAATATCATATAACAATATGAGGATCGTTAGAGAGTTCACCTTGTGAACAAGATGAAGGCCATTAGAGGGTCCACCTTGTGTTTCATATGGTATAGCAAGTAAATTGAGTTAATTATGCTAAATGCGAAGTTTAAAACTGAATTGTTTTGAAAAGTATGTTTTAATAAAACCATCACTCATTGGTCTATTTTAGCTAAGTCTTTCCAAATGTTTTCCCCACTTTCCAGGTAGGGGTCGTGATCCGAGGACCTGACCTTTGTCTTTAGACTACTGTGCAAAGTTGCTGGTAGTTTAGTTACTAAGGGTCAGTCATAGTTTAAACCTTATCGTGTACATGGTTTGCGTAAGGTTAAGTTTATTTGTTTAATTTCTGTTTGGTCTATAAGTATAGTTTGTAATCAATGGCATCTAGCCTCGAATATTTGTGAAATATATATAGGAGGTTGGTTAAGCTTGTTTCTCATAGTTTTCGCTGCATATGTTTTAATTTGCACAAGTTGTGAAACATTATAAAAGATCAAATAGTCAGGGTCAACTGGTGTTGTTCAGAAGGGGAGCAATGTCGGTTGACTTCACACCACGTCATGCCAGCATGTCTGAGGTTTTGACAAAGAAACATGAATCCTTAGCCACGACTAAAGAGATTACATATTCATTGAGGGATATGTTTGGTCAGCCTTCATGGTCCCTTAGACATGAAGCAATTAAACACATTTACATCAAGTGAATGAAGGCTGTGAAGGGATAAAAGCCCTATGGCAACGAAAGATTTTACAAAACCATTCCTCAATTAAATTTGGAAATCCCAAAATACCAGTACATTAGCAAAAATAATTAAAAAACTAGTTTTTCTTATTAAGACTTAAAGGCGAAGCATGCTTTCTAATTATAGATTAGAGAAAGAAGAATTTACTTGTTTGACATATCTGAATCTAAAAATAATTAATCTTCAAATTAGGACATATTAGAAAGGACACCAAAGTTAAATGACTTTCTCATTTTATTGATGAAGAGTTCAAAGGTATTTATACACATGTGAGAAAGAATAATTAGTTACATGACAAGTTAATAGTTAACAAAACTAACTAACAAGTTGTAACTGTTTAATACTCCCCCTCAAGATGGAGCAAAGATATCTTGTACACCCATTTTGTTTATTAATGGAAAAAGAATATTTGCCGGAAGAGGCTTGGTAAAAATATCTACAAGCTGATTAGAAGACCGTACTGGTAAGAGCTTGATAGAACCATCCACTATTCTATCCCAAACAAAATGGCAGTCCAACTCGATGTGTTTGGTTTGCTCATGAAACATGGGATTGTTGGCAATGTAGATGGCAACTTGATTATCACAAAACAGGACAGTTGGAGATGTAGTTTTAATCTGCAGTTCATTAAGAAGGCTTCGAAGCCATATAACTTCACAAGTAGTGATAGCTAAGGCTCGATATTCAACTTCCGCAGATGACCTTGGGACTGTCTGTTGCTTCTTATACTTCCATGAAACAAGAGAATTTCCGATAAAGACGCAGAAACCAGTTACTGAGCATCTTGTATCTGGGCAGGAACCCCAATCTGCATCAGCAAAAGCGCTAATGGAGAAGTCTTTCACTTTTGGTAACATGATGCCTTTTCCAGGAGATCCCTTGAGATATCTTACCAAATAATTGTCTGCATTCATGTGACTTAAGATTGGTTTGGCCACAAACTGACTCAGTTTATGTACTGCAAAGGTTATATCCGGTCGAGATATAGTTAGATATAGTAGTTTTCCAACGAGTCGTCTGTATGAAGTGGCATCATGAAGAATGTCTTTATCAGATATACTCAACTTTGTTGTGGGATCCATTGGTATAGAAGTTGGCTTAGCACCAAGAAGCCCTGTATCTTCAATGAGTTGAAGAGTGTAATGTCTGTGTGAAAGAAAGAGTTCTGATGAGTTTCTTGCCAATTCAAGGCCAAGAAAGAACTTTAAAGAACCCAAATCTTTGAGCATGAATTTCTGATTAAGAGTTCTTTTTAATTCTTGTATGTGAAGCACATTTGCACCGGTGATGATAATGTCATCAACGTAAACAAGGATAGCTATAAAAGAGTCATCTTTGCCTCTGATGAATAAAGAATAGTCGGCTTTGGATTGTTGGAAACCAAGAGAGAACAAGAAAGTGGAGAACTTTGTAAATCATTGCCTTGAAGCCTGTTTTAATCCATAGATGGATTTATGTAGTTTACATACCAGTTTCTCCCCTTGAATCTCATGTTGTGGCTTATAGCCTAATGGCAAGTCCATATAAACTTCTTCAAACAAGTCTCCATGTAAGAAGGCATTGTTGACATCAAGTTGAACTAATGACCATTCTTTAGAAATCGCCAAGGTTAGCAAAGTTTTAACAGTGACCATTTTGGCGACCGGTGAGAAGGTTTCAAAAAAGTCAAGACCTTCTTGTTGAGTATATCATTTTGAAACCAAACAGGCTTTGTATCTCCAGATAGAACCATCAGCCTTGTGTTTAATATTGTATACCCAACGACAACCAACTGAATTTTTTCCTTTTGGCAGAGGGACAATACTCCATGTTCGATTCATCTCCATGGCTTCTAGCTCTGTTTTCATGGCTTTGCGCCATTCTTGGGATAAAACTTCTTCATGGTAAAATGAGGGTTCTTTTTGGATAGAAGTTTGGAGGATGGAATGTTTGTAGGAGGGGGATAAGGCTTGGTAAGTCAAGTATTGGTTTATGGGATATTTGGTGGATGTTTGGATAAGTGGAGGTTGTGTGGTGAGTAGACTACAATGATATGCTTGTAGGTGGGAAGGTGGCTTAATTATACGAGTGGATCTTCTAATGATAACTCTTTCATTATCATTAGGAATATTGTCAGGCTGATTATGTTGAGATGTGGTAGACTCACTGTTGGCAGTCATATTATCAGTACTCAT
Organism: Cucumis hystrix; assembly: GCA_025688845.1. NCBI lineage: Eukaryota > Viridiplantae > Streptophyta > Magnoliopsida > Cucurbitales > Cucurbitaceae > Cucumis > Cucumis hystrix. Next base: position 13,220,415 of record CM046889.1, read on the forward strand.
TGGCTGTTGATTTTGAGAATCATTAGATTCAGAATTGTTGCTCCTGATGTCTTCATATCTTATGAAGTTGGTATATGTGTTCGAGGTGGGATTCAAGGTAGTATGAGAATGGGAGTCACATTCATGGAAAGGTTTGGGTATGGAAAAACCAAGTTAGAAATCACTTGGTATTTGGGTTTTGGAAATGTTATGGAAAGGAAAAGTAGTTTCATGGAAGACAACGTCTCTTGAGACAAAGACTCTTTTGTGCTCAATATCATATAACTTGTAGGCTTTCATGCCTTGTGGATAGCCAATAAAGACAGCAGGGATAGCTCGGGGCTGAAACTTGGATCGATTATGCGATAATGAAGACGCATAACATAAACAGCCAAAAACTTTCAACAACTTGTAATCAGGACTGGAGTTGTTTAGCTTTTGAAATGGAGATTCCCATTTCACTAGTTTAGAGGGAGTCCTGTTGATCAGATATACAGCAGTGAGGATGCAATCTCCCCAAAAATTTAGAGGAGCATGAGACTGAAAATAGAGAGCACGAGCTGTATTCAAGATGTGTTGACGTTTCCTTTCAACAACAGAGTTCTGCTGCGGGCATTGAACACCAGAATATTGATGTACTACTCCCTTTTGTTCAAAAACGGTAGTGAACTTGAGTTCATGTGCATTGTCGGATCTTATGTTCTTGATTGTTTTTCCATATTGAGTCTCTACAAGTTTGAAAAAATGTGGTATGATAGATATAACGTCGGATTTGTGTCTAAACATGAACACCCAAGTATAACGAGTGGCATCATCAACAATGGTAAGAAAAAAGGAATATCCAGAATATGTTTGTATTGAAAAAGGTCCCCAAATATCTATGTGAATTAGATCAAAGGCATTTGAAAATAGATTGTTATTGGAGGTAAAGGAAAGTTTCCTTTGTTTAGCCAATGGACATATTGTACAATGAGGCAAATTATTTGCAGTAGAAGACTTTGAAAACAAAAAATTCTGTAAGGAATTTAAAGAATCAGCAGAGTCCCCATTCGTTGGTGCCATATGGATGCTTTATTTTCAGAGACAGTGCAGGCAGATGAAAGAAAACTTGGTTGATTAAGGATGTATAGTCCTTGGAAAAGTTTAGCTTTGCCAATCTTCTTCAAGTGTACTTGTCCTGAATTATTCAAGTGTCAGTAAAGAACTGAACAGAGAATGAAGATCCCTTTGTGATTGTGCTTACAGAAAGTAAGTTGAAGGAGAATTTAGGCATATAGAGAACATTTTTCAAAATAAGTGTATCAGATAGCTTCACAGTGCCAATGTTTTTGACTTGATAAGTATTTTTATTTGGTAAGCTAATGGATGTAGAACATGGTTGAATATCAGTGAGAAACTCTTTAGAACAACCCAGTATGAATTAGAGAGAGTACCTGCTATGTGATTGGTGGGGCTATTTGATGAAGCTGTAAATTGAGTTTGAAGCTGGTTAAGGAGGGCTTGGCATTGTAATAAAGCTTCTGTTGGGTTTGAAATGTTGTTATTCAGACTGGTAGAAGAATAGTGGGTTTGAGTGAGAACTGAATTGTGCTGTTGTTAGGAGAGGAGCCTGAATTATTACTGTTGGTTCTCTGTTGCTGTCTTGTTTTATATCCAGGGGATATCCATGTATTTTGTAACATTTATCAACAGTGTGTCCTGGAATGTTACAATTAGTACAAACCGGTCTACCTTTGAGCTGTCTATTTGTGGAGGTGCTTCTAGAATTATTTGTAGAAGCAACAAGAGCAACAGTCGGACAATTGACAACAGTAGGTGAAAGAGAAGCAATAGCTCTTTGTTGTTCTTCTTGAAGAAGAAGAGAAAATGCATGGGATATGGAAGGGGTAGCTTCCATGAGAAGTAGTTGTGTTCGAGTATGAGCATAAGATTCATTGAGTCCCATAAGAAAGTCCATGAGATACTCTGTTTGAAGGAAATTGGCTACTTCTTGAATTCCTCCACATCGACAATTTCCACAGGTGAAGTAGGTCTATCTGAATTTAATTCATCCACTAAGCTTTTAAACTTGGTAAACTACATGCTCACCAATTCTTGAATTTGGGAAAGGGTTGTGAGCGATCTTTTCAGATGGAAGATGCGAGGAGCATTCTTCCGTTGGAATCGCTCTTTGAGATCCAGCCAAATGCTCCTTGCTGAATCTGCAAAATGGATGCTAGCTGAGATGGTCTTGGATACTGAATTCAAGATCCAAGAAATGACGATGTCGTTGTTTCTGATCCAAGACGGAAGGAAATCGTCATTTGGCTGGGGAAGAGAACCATCAATAAAACCAAGTTTGGTTTTTAACTGATAGGCCGATTATCATTGCGCGGCTCCAAGACAAGTACTTCTCCTCTTTTAATGGTTCAGTGACTAATATCAAACTGGTGTTTATCATTGTGGTGTAGGTAAAAGGGATTAAGGTATCCCTGATTCGGATCAACAAAATTTTGAGGGCCATCAGAGGTGGGAGGAGTATTTTCTTGGGTTAGTGATGTGGTAGAGGGATTTGGATTGAAAGTTTAGGAGGTTTGTTCGGCCATGGCTGTCACACCCTCTCTCAGACTACCTCCTAGCTTAGACCGAAAGACGACATGAAGCCGATAGACAATGCTTTTCTCTATCTGTATCTGTCGACTCTGATGAAATCTTTAACGAGATAAACTTGCTAATTTAGTATATAAACTATTGTACATGCAACATAACACAGTGGATCCTATATTAATCATATACATACATGAAGTGTAGCCCAGATATAACTGATTTCAAGAGAAAACCTGGAGACACTTTAACCAAAACATAACCAACAAAGGTTTATACAACCGCAGCTCCTAAAGCTTACATAAATTATAAAGTATCTATATCATACTAAGATATATACATCATAACACAACAGACTCTATGCACAACTCTAACCACGTACTAGCAATCGATATCGGAGCTTCAGCAGATTAAGGCAGTTTATCAGGCACCGGGAACTCGATCTCTACCTGGAAAGTGGGTCAAACATTTTGGAAGGGTAAGCTATAAAGCTCAGTGACTCATTTTAAAACTAGAAATTTAAAGGTAAGAGCACGTGAACGCTTACACATATAAATCTGTTTATACGAGTTGTAAACATAGACATACAATAGTAAGAATAGCTTCCTCAAATACTCAATATATACGTCATTGAAATCTAGCAAGGCATATCAAGTATATCAAATATTTTAACTAACATGACAAATCTACGTTGTGTAGGGCACACCCAGTACAACAATGTTTGCAAGCTCTACGATGTAGTGGGGTCCGCCCAGCACTCCCATCGTCTTTGTCGTAGTGGGGCCCACCCAGCACTCATGACAGCATCGTTGTTACGGAGTACACTCAACGTCAACAACGGAATCTAACATGTGTGCACACGGTACCATATAGCCTTGGGCTCAACACCTCAATCATGTAGTTAATAGAAACATCAGAAAAATCATACGAAAACATTAAAACATGTCTGCTATCTTTATCTTTTGTAAAGCTCAACCTTACTTAGATTGTTCGTGAAAAGTTGTAGTTCTTAAAACAAAACTTGGTAACTCATGCTTTGTTTCAAACACAGTGGTTCAAATACTTTCCAAACATTCGATAAGAAATCTAGTCTCGAAACTCATACTTGAAAATAAACATGGAATTCAAATGATTTTCAAAGCTTACAAATAAACGTGTAGATCAGTTAATCATAATTAATAATTAGGAGAAAAAAATATTTTCAAAACTGGTTTGGTCACTCACAGTCTAAGACTAGTTTCTTGATGTGTAAATCCGACCTATTTCCTCTTGGCCTGTCAAACAACCATAACCGAGTATTCGAAACCTAAATATTATGATCTTCAAATATTATGCTTGACATAGCTCTCACTAAGGATATTGCTATAGAAGCCTATCCTTAAAAATAATAATCCATACTCTACACATTTCTCAGAATTTTCTAGATTCGCAACACATAATTCAAATGATCATAACTCTTCCACTATTTAACCAAAATGAGATTTCTTTATGTTTAAATCTTCATTTTGAGGTCCTCTAAAACTTACCTCAAGAAATGTAAATCTGATTCCCTGTGTATAATATCAGGTAGCCCTCGAAACTAAACCACTCCAATAATTGCGTGTACAATGACCCCTTTAACTTGCCCTGCAATTTAACTTATTTTTAGTCATTTTTGGTTCATGCTTTCTTCAGAAAAGTTGTAGTAAATTGAATAATCTTTCCAACCATACCAAATATAGATCCTAACTTCATCAGTACACCCTGAAATAGAAAAAAAAACCAGAGGTCTCCAGAATTCTCGAGAAAACCACCTGCCCTGTATTCTTTGTCAAAATTCACCCAATGAACATCATAATTTTCTCAAGCTTTATTCATAAAGTTTGATTGAAAATGAATTATATTTCCATAAATTTAAACCTCATCTCTTAATTCTATTTGTGTAGCTCAAATTCAATAAAAAAACCAGAGATGTGCTTAGTGAACTATAGAGAAGTTGATCTTGCAAACTCCTTGTGTTCTTCAACCTATACTTTTTGAGCTTCTTCTTCTTTCTCTCTTAGCCTTCTTCCCTTTGAAATATCTCTGAAATTTGGTGCAGAAAATGTTGCAGAAAATGTTGAAGAAAGAAATTGAAATAACATTGAAGGTGGATGGGTTTAAATCATGAGAAATTTTGCACCCAATGAATTTCCTCCTTCCTTCTTTCTTTTCTTTTGTCTTTACTTTACTTAATGTAAACCAATAAATATATTATATTATATATATATACTTAATTTCCATTTTTCTTTTATTCCTTTCACATAAAAAGAATAAAATAAAATAGACCAAGAAAAATATTGGGTTTACAATGGCGGAAGTAGTGGGCAAAAAAGGAAAGAAAAGGAAGAAGAAAGTCTGAGGCAGGAAAAATAAAATTGAAGAAGGATTATTCAACTGATTGCATATTAGAAAGGACACCAAAGTAAATGACTTAATTCATTTTATTGATGAAGAGTCCAAAGGTATTTATACACATGTGAGAAAGAATAATTAGTTACGTGGGAAGTTAATAGTTAACAAAACTAACTAACAAGTTGTAACTGTTTAATAGGACATCACCCGTCGGAGACCTTCCTATCATCTGGGATGAGATTGGTTTGTGGGAACCAATTGGGATGGGAAAAGGCTTAGAGATTTTTTAGAGAAACTATTTTGTAGAAAAACAAAATCATCAGTTGAAAGAAAAGTATTTTCTTCCGCATATTTATAACTCTCTTTCCCTCATGGAGTAGGAAAGGGAGTAGGAGAGAATCATAGGATTCTATTAATTTGAAAATATTAAATTAATAGAAATTTTAAAGCAACTAATTAATTAATCATTTATCAATTAGTTAATAATTAATTAAATCATATTTAATTAATATTTCATTTAAATCTTATTTAATGAATATTTCTCCAATATCTTATAGTTTTATATTAATTTAATTAAATAATATTAAACTAAACTATTAATTAATTCTCTAATTAATTAAATATCTTATATTTAACTTAAGTTAAATTTGAATCATATTCAAATATAAATTTCTCTCATAACCAATAATATTAATATGAATCCAATTCACATTAACTTAATATTTGAACTCATTCAAATATTTTATCTCTCATAAATTAATTTGGAATCATATCCAAAATTAAATTTATATAATAAAGTTTAAATTTGAACATTTAAAATTACAACCAATATAAATAGATCACAGTACCCTTTACGAGCTAGGAAGGGGACCTAATGGACCTACAGATCAGAAGCTACAACGATTTGAGATTAATTGACTAACTCATTAACCACATTAATCAATATTTGTTAACTGTGTATACACTCCACTAAGGACTCATAGCTGAACTCTTCTCACTGTAGATTTATTTCTATGTCCACGAATATAGACCAATAACAATAATTTAGTCCTTCACGAGTGTTCGCAACACCAGCTGGGTCAAATTACCATTTTACCCCTGGCCCCTCTAATGAACAACCCGTTTATGGTCCAACCAATAAACAGAAATCCCTCTTTTGCCATAGAGAGGGTATGACCCTTTGTTCAAGTCCCGGAGACACCATTTAAGAGAACACTCATCTACTTACCCTTAAAGTAAGGAATGAGTGAATTTCATCTTGTGTAATTATGTTCTCAGCTCCCCACTTGATCTTATACACAAATTGACAAGCTTATTGAGTCGGTGATCTAGCCACTTTCACCCGTATAAATCAAAGGACAATCCCTCGCGAACAGGAGTTCATAATACACTCAGGATTAAGACTAAGTTACCTAGGAAGTCATAATGAAATAGAAACCTAACTAGTTAACTGAGTTACATCTAGTGGTTACTATTTTGCGATTCGATCTTATGCAAATTCATTGTATAGGATACCCTCACTCTCATGTCACCTACACGAAAGTGTTGGATCATTGCGTTTGTATCAAATATAAAGTGGGTCGTATCCAAAGTGTTACCAGGATAAGGTACCCAGCCATATCCCTATACTATAGACCCTTTAAGCCGATCTCGAACATCGATCTCTGTATGTCTTTACATACTTTTCAATACTCATCAAACAGCTTAGGATATTAGTTTATTGGATTTTGGTTATTAAGACAAAATTAATAATATAATCAATAACATTTATTGAAATTATAATAATAACACTTTATTAATAACGGTCAATGGATTATATTTACAATCTACAAGTTTTTGGACATAAATTCCAACAGGAAGAGACCTTTGTTAGAGAACATATTCTGGACATGATGATGCACTTCAATATCGCTGGAGTAAATGGTGGTCCCATCGATGAGAAAAATCAAGTGAGCTTTATTTTAGAGCCTCTTTCGAAGAGTTTTGTATCGTTTCAAAAAAACGTGTCCCTGAATAAGATAGAGTTCACTCTGACTATCCTTTTGAATGAGCTACAATGTCTTCAAGACCTTACCATGGGTAAGGAGAAGGAAGTGGAAGCAAGTGTTGCTATCACAGAGAAAGAGTTAGCGGGAGGATCGTCCTCTAAGACTAGAGTTGGACCTTCAGAAATGAACAAGAAAGGAAAGGTAAAGACTCTCAAGAATAGTAAGGGAACGAAAGTTGCTGAAGGTAAATGTTACCACTGGAACCAGAATGGGCATTGGCTGAGAAATTGCCCAAAATACCTTGCTGAGAAGGAAGCACAAGGTAAATATGATTTACTAGCTGTCGAAACGTGCTTGGTGGAATATGATACTTGAACCTAAATACTAGATTTGGGAGTCACTAATCATATTTACTTCTTATTTCAGGAAACTAGTTCTTGAAATGCTTGTAGAAGGTAGGATCATCCTTAAAGTTTGGAACAAAAGAGGTTGTCTCCGCTGAAGCAGTGGGAGATCTGAAGTTGTTTATATAGATATATCATACTTAAAAATGTTTTGTATACTTCTCAAAGTTGAGGAATTTAATATACATCTCTTGTATTTCGAAACAAATGATAGAATATATTTTTTTAAATCAATGAAGTGTTCATTTTTTCTAGAAAATGTATTCAGTTTTGTTATGTTATACTTATAAACAACTTATATAAGTTAAGACCACTTGGAGCAAATCTTATGTTAAATACTAAAATGTTTAGCATAAAAGATAAAGGATATGATACTTAAGATTTGGTCACAAAAATCTCAATGCGATTGAAAAATTGGTTAAGAGTACACTTATAAATTAGTTAGAAGATAACTCTTTACCTTATTGTGAGTCTTATCTTAAAAGGAACAATTACTCAGAGATCTTTTACTGGAAAAGGTCTTAGAGCTAAAATACCTTCAGAGCTCTTACATTCAGACCTCTATGGACCAATGAATGTCAAAGTTCAAGGAGAGCTTGAATATTTCATCAATTTTGTTGATGATTATTCAAGAGTTTGCTCATGTTTACCTATTGTATCAAAAGTCTGATTCTCTTAAAAATTTCATAGAATATAAGACTAAAGTTGAGAATCAATAAGGTAAAACTATAAATACATTTTGATCAGATCGAGGTGGAAAGTATGTGGACTGAAGATTCCAAGACTATTTGATAGAACATGGAATCCATCACAACTCTCTGCATCTAGTACGCCTAAGAAAAATGATGTATCAGAAAGAAGAAACTGAACCTTGTTGGACATGGTTTGCTTTATGATGAGCTTTGCTCTTTGATCCTCAAGAAAATAAGGAATTTGTATCGACAAATTCTTAGAGGAAAAGCTATAAGAATCATTAAACCATGTAGTATTAAATGGGATTTCCAAAGATGTTACCGATAAACCTAGTTCATAGAGTAGTTGATAAAACTAGGAAACCTAGTTTTTCACTTCCTTCTCAAGAGTTGAGAGTGTCCCAAAGTAGTGGGAGAGTTGTTCATCAGCCTAACCATTACCTGGTTTTGTTGAAAACCAAATCGTCATACTTGATAATGGATTAAAGGATCCATTGACATAAAAGGCAATGAATAATGTAGATTATTTATCTGACGTCAAGAAATGGTTAGCAATACAATTTCAAATAAGAGATTTGAAAATGCGCAATCTGTTCACATAATTCAAATTGTTCGAAACAACAAGAACAGAATACTAGCCAGTCACAAGCATCTTCTATAGATAACATGTTGTCTAGATATAAGATAGAGAATTCCAAAAGGGTATGTTACATTACAAATAAGGAATAATTCAAATATATGAGGAACAATGTCCTAAGACACCTAAATAAGATGAGGATAAGAGACATATTCCCTTGGCTTCCATTGTTGGGAGTTTGTTGTATGCAATGTTATGTACTAGACTTTACATTGCTACTTAAAAGGAATAGATTGCTATTAATAATATTCTAAATAGTTTAAGAAATCAAAAGACTGTGTGCTTGTGTATAGTGCTAATGATCTTATCCTTACTGGATACACTAATTTTGATTTAAAAAGATGCAAGAAAGTTTAGTACATCGGAATCAGTATTCACTCTATATAGACGAGCAGTAGTGTGAAGAAGAGTAAAGTAAAATTGTACTACCTTATTTGATTAATTGTGCATCGTAGCGACATTATAGTAACCTCGATACTTTTTGAGCAAATCATGGCTGTTTGGTTTACAAAGTCCTTCATGGCTAAAGTGTTTGAAGGTCACCTAAATAGTTTAGGTCTACGAAGTTTTTGCACTAAGTCAAATAGGAGAGTATTTTGGTGAATGTCCTAGTTTATTGTATTCATATGTTTATTGTATTCATATGAGTACTTCTCTCTTGGTTGAATTCAATGTTGTTTTATCCCACAAGGAGTTTTAGTCCAAGTGGGAGTTTGTTAGAATTTATGTTGTTTTATGCCACAAGGAGTTCGAGGACTTATTAGTGAAAATAAGAATACTATAATTTTGAATCCAATAAACTAAGATCCCGAAACTATCTAGTGTAGATTTGAACTTTATGTAGAGACATAAACAAGGATCAAGTTCAAGTATATAGCCAAAATAGTCTATACTGTATGAATAAGGTGAAGGAATGGAATTTCCATAGCAGAAGCGTGTGAATGCCGTGCAAAAGAAATTCAACTTGAAACACAGAGAAAACACCTAAACATGCCTCTATGAAGGAAAAGAAGAAAAGAAAACTAACCTTTGTAGAAACTCCCAAGAATTCTCGAACCTCCCAAAGAACACCACGAGGAGAACACCACGAATTTTTCCTTGTTATCCTCAAGATAAAAAAAAAACAGAGAGTTTGTGGGGCTTCTGTGTTTTTGTTTTGTTTAAAACGAAAAATATTTGCAGAGAGATTTTTTCTTCTTGGAAGCAATAGATCGTCAAAAATCTCATACAGAGAAGATTGCATCCATCTCTTCTATATCTTAACCAAAAGATATGAAGAGAGATGGAGGGGGAAGTTATCAAAATAACTTCCTCCCTCTCCTATTAAGTAGAATAACTCCCTTGAGAGTTATTCTTTTATTTAAATTAATATTAATATAAATATAATATAAATTTAAATTATATTATATCTTATATAATATTAATTTTATATTATATCATATATAATATTAATTTTATATTATATTTTATATAATATTAATTTTATATTATATCATATATAATATTAATTTTATATTATATCATATATAATATAACCAATGGTTTAGATCTTCTCATATGATCTATAGTTCTAATATGAATCAAATCCATATTAATTTTTAATCTATAGTTTATTTATGAATCTTATTCATATTATTATTATTTGAATCATATCCAAATATTAACTTCTCTCATAAAAAATTTATATTATAATGTATCAAATACATTATATTAATTGTATCATATACAATTTATTCCCTTTAATCAATTTGAATCATTCAAATTAAACCAAAATAAATGTGATTCTCATTTATCTTTATTGAGCTAACAAGGGGACCTTATGGACCTACAGATTAAAGCTCAAATAATGTGAGATTAATTAATTAAACTCTTTAATTAAATTAATCACTATTCATTAACTATCAGTCATTCCACTAAAGACCAATAGTTGCACTCTTCTTACTGTAGATATATTTTTGTGTCCATTAGATATAACCAATCAACAGTGCAATGACCCTTCACAAATTGCTCATAAGTACAACTAGGCCAAAAATTACCGTTTTGCCCCAGTAGTTATATCTAACTCCTTAAGTACCACCAATCCCTCTAATGAACAATAGATATAGTCCCACTATAACTAAACTCCTCTCGGCCCAAGAGAGGGTGTGGCGCCACATTGTTCAAGCCCTGGAATCAGCCCTTAAGAGAGCAATTTCTCTACTTACTCTATCTATAGAGAAGGAGTGAATTCCTTCTTGTGTAATTGTGTTCCCAGCTCCCTAATCAAACGAATCCCCAAAATGGTAGGTCTATTGAGTCGGCGATATAGGTCACTCTCATCCATGCAAATCAAAGGATTGCCTTCATAGGCAAGAGTTCACAACTTACTCAGGATGCAGGTCAAGTCACCTATGGTCATCTTGGTGAAATGTAGTCTCAACTAGTAACGGTGTTAGTAAGAGAGACTATTCATTTCATGGTTCAATCTTATACAAACTCTTTGTATAGAATACCCCTGCTCTAATGTCTCGACATGAATGATTATGATCAAATCATTTGTAGCACTTTAGAACAATTGTAACAACTACAAAGCAGGCCGTATTCTTAGTGTCATCAGGATAAGGTATCCAGCCTTATCCATCTACTACAGATCATTTAGGTTATCATTTAAACATGATCCACTTATATGTCTCCACATACATGTTTAGGTTACATAAGATAACCTTGGATGTTAGTTTATTGGTTTTGTGGGTTAATGCAACTAAATGTCAAATAAAATAACACACTTTATTTTATTAGATAAATAAAATTTTTGTATAATATATACAATTACAAACTACAAGACCACAAGATTTAGGGCATCAATCCCAACATAAGGTTGGCACCTTATTCTTGGGACACTATGAATGCGACCCGCTTTGTAGTTAGTACAAACAATATGATTCTGAATCCTTCATGTAAAGACATGGAAGTGTGGGCATCCTATATAAAGAGTTTACATAAAACTGAAACCATCAAATAGTCACTTTTAAGTTATAACACCGTTGCCTGTATAAAATTGACTATTTCAATTATTGATGACCTAGGTAACTTAATCTTAATACTGAGCTAACTATGAACTTCTGTTCAAAAGAAATTATCCTTAGATCTGCATAGGTAAAATGGAAGTTGCTCAACAACCTATGAAGGATTAACTTATTGATCATGGTTATATCAGATGGACACAGATATATATCTATAGTGAAGGAAGTGAAACTAAGGGACTTTAGTTGAAAGACCCGTTAGTTAACGAATGTTGATTGGCTCGTTCTAAAAAGGTTTAGCCAGTTAATCTCGGATAGTTGAAGCCCTTGATCTATAGATTCATTAGGTTCTCTTGCTAGCTCATATGGAATTAACCTAGAACAATATGTTGAAATTATTCGAATTAGATAAAGAGAGAGAAACTGACGAGTATATGTGATATTGCCGTCAGTTATAAGTTTAATATAGAAATTAATGTTTAAGTGTGATTTAAATATTAAAACTATGAATACGAATTCATATTCAGAAATTCGGAATTGATAGAAATGGTCAAAGTTGTAAAAAGTCAAAATGTTGACTTTTAACTTTGAATAGTCAAACTTTGACCGACTTTATATTCAAATGTGAGTTTTATTTTTGAAAAATGAATGTGGATTCATGCTTGGAAAATCAATATTAGTCAAGACGGACAAAATAGAAAAAAGTCAAAGTTTGACTTTGACTTGAATGGTCAAATGACCTAATTGCCTATGGACTAAAGTTAGTGGAAAAATCCAACAAAATGTTGGATAATTCCACTAACACTTAGTGGGAAAAGTGGCAACATAAGATGGAGACACCTAGTCTACTAAATTTCATGAATGGTTAGTGGAATGTGTCACCTTGCAATTTCCATCTTGCTCTCCCTATTTTCTTCACCTTACAGGTCCCACAATCTGATTCTATGTCCGGAGAATAACGCGTTAACTCTAGTGGTGGTCTCATGTTCATGTTTGTGAGGAAATATCGAGGATTGTGAGGCTTCGAATGGTATGTATTTTCTTTAACCCTAATTTGTTATAATTATGGTAGTTTACATGTTAATCTCTAAATTAGTTTAGATGCAATTAAAGTAGAATGGATCTGTTATTTCCGATGCGCATGGATCGTATTCCATTAGTATTTTTTAAAATTATTTGTTAAATAACAAATGACGGCTAGAAAATAAGTTAGAGTTTTATCTTAGTTAGGTTTTTTTTCCCACTTTTTAAAAATATATCTTCCTTTTATGACATTATTGAAATTTTTCAATAAAATTGACATTTGGAATCTTTGGACAAATAAAATTATTGAAATTGGAAAGAATTAATATTTGAGGAAAGGAAATTATTGAAGTTTAGAAAGAAATTTGGTTTTTGGGAAAAGAGAATTATTGATGTTTGGAATAAAATCTATTTTGTGACTCTTGTCAAGGAAATCATTGAAATTTAGAAAGAAATTTGATATTTGAGGAAAGAAAATTATTGATGTTTGGAATAAAATCTATTTTGTGACAATTTAGGAAGAAATTTGATGTTTGGAAAAAGAAAATTATTGATATTTAGAATAAAAACTATTTGGGAAAATAGTTACAAAATGCAAAATTTGAACACTTAACTTGGTGGTTATGAAGTGAAGGCAACCACTACACCAAAACAAAACTTTGGTTTTAAAAAAAATGTATTATTTAATATATATTGTAATTTGACATTTCAAAATTAATATTAAAATACAAAATCGATAATGTGAATGGGGCACTTGCCACCGCTAGCCCCTTAATAAATTTGATCATGATCAACACGATCGTTTATCATAATCAACACGATCATTTAAATTTGAAGCTTTTTTCCCAACGTTTAAAACGAACCACTTCCTTCACGATCGTGTTAACATGATCTAAACGATTGTTTATCATAGTCAACACGATAGTTTAGTATAATAAACACATAGATTTGAAGTTTTTAATGATCATAATCAACACGATAGTTTAAATTTGAAACCTTTCTCCATCGTTAAAAAGAACTACACACCAATGTATCATGACCTAACTAATCGTAGATCAATCATTCATTTAGTTTGCAGTAAGACAGTAATAGACGATCGTTTAGAACAATATTACACGCGCACTCGTGTGGCCAATTAATCCCTTGTTGATTAAGGTATCTTTTGTATTCACTTTTTCCGTTTTCGAAATTATTTTATACGGTGTAAATATTTTACAAATTTGTTATATCTTTAAAAAAACCCCTTTATTTATAGTATTTAAAAGATTAGTTTTCATAAATATAACAAATCGACAAAATATTTACATCCGTATAAAAAAATGAAAAATCCCATGAAATTGACCATTTTTTTAAAATATTTCAAGTTTGCCCTTCCTTTTCATCGTTTTTCTTCCCTTCCTGTTGTGCGACTTTGCGATTTTTTTTTCCTTTCCATCGTCTTTTTCTCTTCTTCAACAACTCTTCTCCAATTTTTTAAAACTTTTTGTATATAAAATATAAAAGATCTATTCTTTTAATCACAATGTTATTTGATTGTTCCAAATATAAAAGATCGTGAAAAAAATCGAGTACAATACAAAAAATTTGATTAGCGATTTCGATCGTGTACTAAAAAAATTTTGAAAAAAAATCATTGAGATTTGATACTAAAAAATCTTAAAAAAATAATCAACAAATCTAAATGATGGTGAAGAAAGAATAGCCATATCTAAACTCAATTAGTTGAGACATTTCGAAATTGTTCTAAATATTTGGTCAATTTATTATATTTTTTAAAAGACCCTATTTAAAATGCATTTTTAAGTAAATTTTTAAATTAACGTGATTTTGAAGACATGAGAAATGATTTTAAACTTCCAAACATGCAGTTGGTTGGAAGACATGATCTCACTCACCAGCACAAGAAAAAGAAAAGAGAGGAGCATTTGAAATCTGAAAAAGAGACATTCTGTATGATGGTTTATTAGATATATATAGAGAGAGAGTTAAAGAAATGTAAACGTGTGAGGATTTATAAATCAAAGAAAAATGTAATGAAATTTCTAACAAAAACTTTTATGGGAAGGTAAACGATAGGTTGGAGGACAATTGTAAAGGCAAAACATATGGTCTCAAACCTTCAAAAAGTCCTGACAAGAGATATGATATGAGAATAAAACAAAAACCAACAAAAAATACATTAAATTTAAAATAAGGTAAAAGAATCCAACTGCTTTTGTTGTCTTGCAAACACGAACAAGGCATTCAAGAGGAACCATAACCTGCACATATCTAAGCCACAGCCGGCATGTCTTTCAGCCATGGATCAAGAGGCTTTCCGATCGAGAACACGATGAAACCGATGTCACGCAGCTTGTCCACATCGACCACATTTCGCCCATCAAAGATGAATGCAGGCTTCTGCATGTTGTCGTATATCCTCTGGTAGTCAAGAGTCTTGAACTCATCCCACTCGGTCAGGATGCAAACTGCATGAGCTTCCTTTGTTGCTTCATACGCATCCCACACAACGCTCACTTGCTTAACGGTTGTCGGGCTCATTGGCTGAAGATGGGTAGGATGGTCCCATTCGAACTTGCTCAGAGTGAGGTCCCTCTGGATCTGATCCTCAGACACTTGGGGATCATAGATGCTCAACCGTGCCTTGTCTCCCAACAGTCCCTTGCACACATCGATGGCAGGGGTCTCCCTTGTGTCACCGGTATCTTTCTTGAAAGCAAAGCCAAGAACAGCGATCTTCTTGTTTGAAACCGTGTTGAACATAGAGGCAACAACCCTGTTAACAAAACGGTTCTTCTGGTAATCATTAATCTTGATCACCTGTTTCCAGTACTCAGCTACCTCTGGAAGGCCATTGCACTCACAGATGTACACCAGATTTAAGATATCCTTCTGGAAGCAAGATCCACCAAAACCGACACTGGCGTTGAGGAACTTAGGTCCAATTCTCGAATCCGTGCCAACGGAATAGGCTACCTGTGAAACATTTGCACCAGTGGCTTCACATAGAGCAGAAATAGCATTCACAGATGAGATTCTCTGAGCCAAGAAAGCATTAGCAGCAAGCTTAGAGAGCTCAGCAGACCAAAGATTGGTAGTGAGAATTCGGTCTTCGGGTACCCAATGAGCATAAACGGCCTTTAGTGTACTGATGGCCTTCTGACCCTCTGGGGTTTCCCTCCCTCCAATGAGGACACGGTCCGGGTTAAACAGATCCTTAATTGCAGTCCCCTCAGCAAGGAATTCAGGGTTTGAGAGAATTTGAAATTTTATTCCTTTGCTGTTGTGAGTAAGGATTTTTTCAATTGCTTCAGCTGTTTTGACAGGGACAGTTGATTTCTCAACTACAATCTTATCAGATTTGGATACATCGGCAATCATACGAGCAGCGCTCTCCCAGTACGTGAGATCTGCAGCTTTACCAGCTCCAAGACCCCTAGTTTTGGTGGGAGTGTTGACAGACACAAAAACAATATCAGCCTCAGAGACATGTTTCTCCACATCAGTGCTGAAGAAGAGGTTCCTGCCTCGGCACTCCTTCACAACGCCTTCGAGACCTGGCTCGTAGATCGGGAGCTGCTCACTGTTCCAGGCATTGATACGAGACACCGAGATATCCACAACAGCCACTTCAATGGATGGGCACTTCAGTGCAATAACAGCCATTGTTGGCCCTCCCACGTATCCAGCACCAATGCAACAGATCTTCACCATTTTTACCTTTTTTTTTTCTTTTTTCAATTTATAATCTGGACAAATACCGATTTCCAATCATAATTATGAATAAGAACACATCACTAAACGAGAATTCCCCAATTCTAAAGAAGAAGAAGAAAATTCATTGATCCTAGAAGATTTGAAGAACAGGACTTCGCTAGCAAATTTTACTCCTTTCTTATGGTTATCTAGACAAGAGATCACAACAAAGAATGGAACGAAAATCACCCAAAATGTAATCAAATCAGAATCTGAATCACAATCGTGTATATATCTTTAAGAGAGAAGAGAAGCGGAAGTGACGTATCAATTCAATCTCAACGAAAGACAATAAATCCAAATCAGCGTAACTCGACTAAAAAAAGAAGACGAAATGCGAGTACATGAAAACCAACCATGACCATAACAGAGCTTCCTATAACAAGGAATTAACGTTGCATTGTAATTACAATTAAAAAAAACAAAAGCATGCAGATCGAACCAAAACAGCAGAGAAAGACCCAGAGATCTAAAGATCAGAAGAAAAAAGAGAAGAGTCCAGATACAAATTAGAGTAAAGTGAAAGAATTAAGACAGATCTGGGACTAATCAAAGTGAAAGTGCAGCTTAAGAAGCAAGAAAAGGAAAGAAATGACAGATCAAGAATTAAAAAAGGGAAATAAAAACAGATCGGAAGGAATGAAGAAGGAGAGAAATGGGGGGGGCGGTGGGGAATTGAAGGAGAGGAGGGTTGAAAGCGTTACCTCTCAGAGGAATTGGGTTTTCTGAAACTTTGGTGTGAGATTCAGAATGAGAAATGGAAGAAGAAGGGAGCTGGGTTTAAATACGCAATTGGTGTACAAGAAATGCCCTCAACCAAATAGAAAAAGACAATCAAGTACATTCAATTTCTTTCTTTTTATTTATTTTTAATTTTATTGGGAAAAGGAATTTGCATTTGCAAGTTCCGGTGGAGCTGTCAAGTCCTTACACGTTTGAAACTTCCGTTTTGGTAGGCCGCCCCACACCCAGTGGGATACAAACGTAAATCTAACGTTCACAGCACAAGGGGGAAAAAATCCCCATTTTTGGGTTAAAATGATGGATTTCTAATTTAATGGTTGTGTTTGATTACATCTTTCAAGATCTTTTTCTCTTTTTCTCTTTTTCTCTTTTTCTCTTTTAAAAATAAAATAATAAACATTTATACTTCTAAACGAGATTGTACTCATTGCATATAATACCGATACTCGTATGCCACCTACACAAACGTGTTGGATCATTGTGTTTGTATCAATTACAAAGTGAGTCGTGTCCATAATGTTACCAGGATAAGGTATCCAGCCTTATCCCTATACTATAAACTTTTTAAGTTAATCTCGAATATTGATCATTGTATGTCCCTACATACTGTTCAAGACTCATCAAACAGCTTAGGATGTTAGTTTATTGGATTTTGGTTATTAAGACAAAATTAATAATATAATCAATCACATTTATTATAATAATAACATTTTATTAATAACGGTCAATAGATTATACTTACAATCTACTAGTTTTATGACATAAATTTCAACACTTCCAACACTTATATCTCGAAAGACGAGCAAGTGCGGACATTAGGCGTCGAGAGATTGCTATCCTTAAACAAGAATTTCTATAAGTATTATAAGTGAACTATTCTAGATATATCTCGCCTAATCACGCTTAGTCACTTGGATCCCAAGAGGAGAGCAAGTGTGGTGTTTAAAGACTTTGAGAGGAGATCGCCTTAATCATAAGCTGGTTAAGCAAGTTATATCGCGTCAAAGCTCTCACATTGCTTAATCATCTAATAATGCGTAGGCCTTCATTCACCTCCTTCTTGAATACAAGTTAGTTCGCATCTTTATTGCTCAACCATTTTAATTCCCCTTACAAAATTCTCTAGGTGTACATAAGTATGTATAGTTCATCCTAACATTCTTTATACTATTTAATTAATTCTTTTATACTGCCTGATTGACAAGTAAACTCTAGAACTAAAACTTTGATTTCAATTCCCTGAGTTTGCCTTTGGATCATCCAGATAAACCTATTGCTTTGCTTATACTTAGGCAAGTAGTAGGAAAACTTGTACTCAACGAGGACTTAGTAGTTACGCGATAAAGAGGTATATAGCAAGTGTTTCGCATATAGTGATCATGACCAGTGAATTATCACATATAATTAGTTGTGCATCCAAACAACCCTGAGTCTAAGTCCAAATCAAATTGGAAAACACCAGTTCGCACAAAATCCAAGTTTTTGGCGCCATTGTTGGGGTCGTGTTTTAGTCATGTATATCCTTTAGTCTTAAAATGGGGATTGTGCATTAGCTCGCAAAGTTATAGGTTGATAGGATAAGACAAATGCGATGAAGCCAGTCTTTCAAAAGGATTGAGTCAACACACATTAGGTATTCAGACCTTTTTGTACGACGTGGTTTAGTTTAGGTTTCATTGGAAAGTGTTGAGGTTTTGAGAGAGTATGAAACGTCTCATCGCCTTTCAAAGCTCTTAAACTTCCAAGACGTAATGAATACGCCGTACCTCAAGCCATGAGTTATCTGTCAGGATGATCACGCCACATTTAATACGATAAGACCTTAACCATACGGTAACCAAACCTTTAACCCTGGTTAAGAATGCCTATTTAAACCCTCCAAAACCTTGAATCTCAACATTTAGCCAAACGTAACATGTCACAAACCATAAGTTATCAAATCACCATCATCCTAAGATTTCTTCTCCTATGTCTTCAAGTTATTCTTTCTAGCTTTCACCAAGGAGTGCTTCCCATAGAAAAACCCTCATAAGAATACAAAGTCCTGAGAACCCACCTTCTCGACACATTATATGATAAGTTCACAAACGTAGAAGGAATGCGTTGGAGAGCATCGAGGGAGAAAATAAAGGGATAAAAGGAAATGTAAAGGAAGAAACACAAGAAAGTGAAAAGATAGAATGGAATAAAAGAAAATGCAATGAGAAGAAAGAAGAGGTGCAGTACTGGTTGAGAAAGAAGGAATGATTCTTCCACTGAAAAGCACTTCCTCACCTGTTGTTGAATCTACAGGGTTGGAGACAAGGGTCCGCGAAAAGACTAAGCAAAGAAAGGATGGGCCATTGGAAGAAAAAGTGAAAGAAATGAAGAGGAAGAAGAAGTCGTTGAGGAGTTTAAGAAAGAAAGCAATGGAAAACATCTGTCGGAGGAGGAAATGCCTAAATCCTTGCGAGCACGAGTAGAGGAAGGTGAAAAGGAAAGTGGAGCAGAAAGACTCAACAAGGGTATTAACTTGATCTTCGGCCAAGAGAATGCAATGAAGAAAATGGTTGGCCAGGGAGAAGTTAGGATGTCATCACCATCCCTACGAACAAGGAAAAGCACAACGCCTCAAAACCAAAGAAGGCTATGAAGAGATTAAAGAAAGGGATGAGGATGATGTTGAAGATGAGGATAAGAAAAAGAAAACCCCAAAAAAACACGTACAAGACAAGGAGGAAGTCTTAGGATCAAAGAGAGGACAATCCCTTAAGGCTAAGGACTCCAATGACATGTTACCGCAAAGTTCCACGAAGAAGAAGAAGAAGGTCCGCCCACCTAACCTCTACTCCACAATTCAAGTCCTCCAAAGAAAACGCCTCTTGAACTCCCTACAACTCTAAAACGCCAAATTCCTCTTCTATAATTCAGAACAACCAACCTGCAAAACACAAAGCACCTACTTCCTCCCAAGCAATCCAAAAGCCTTAGGCTTTGTTTGGCAATTTCCTCGATGTATCTTGATTCAGCAGGACAAGTGAGGATTCATCCATCAGAATCATCTCTCAAGAACCTCATTTACTGTCGAAACCTCAGAAGGATTTGCTAAACTCTAAAGTTTTCAATTACTTTGTGCTATAATTATGCCTTATGTAACTTTTACTTCTTTGTACTTATGCTCTTTACAATGAAAGTCACAACTTTTGATATAATACTTTTGCGTTTAGTCTTTCTAGTCACAAGTTTGGGTCTCCACGTTTTAGCATTCTAATTTCTCTCTGTGTCTCAGTGATACTTCAATGAAATAAATTATGTGAAATAAAGTTTCATTTTTTATCTAGGTGTTTAACTTGTTAAGGATCCTTACTTAGAAAAGATTTCTAGACTTTATTAGGCGAGCAAACTTTACCTCAAACCTCTTTTGTAAAACTTTTCTTCAAATAACCTTACCATTCATTCTTAGCAAAGGGTTTTTAGCAAAGGGGACATTGCTAACCTCTAAATTTGGGAGTGCGTGAGGTTTGCCTTAAAGCTTTTGAAATTTTTTGGAAATCCTCTTAAGGCGTTAAAAAAAAGGCGTTTTAACAAAAGTTACAACATTGGGAAAAAGTGAAAATTTTTTAAAATTTGAATTTTTTTTTGTATTCTCTAGATCATTTAAAATAATAACTCCTATGTTTCCTCCTCTCGCAAAAATAAGAAGCAAAGGTTCAAAAGTAAAAGTTCAGAGAGTTGAGTAATAAGAGGCGATAAGAGTTACAGTTGAGGAGAGAAACAGACTCATAGAGTGCCTATGATTTTTCACTCAATGCCAAGCCAGAAGTAAATGTAATAAAAAGCATTCTTTTGTCGTATAAAAGTATTGAAAATTTTTCAAAATTTTTTAGCTATTTCTGATTCTGAAAACAAGATTTACTGTGGAAAATGAACAAGGGTATTTTGAGTAATAAGCCTGCAGCGTTCTAAGCTTAAAAATATTTTCATAGCGAAAAGTACGCGACGAGAGTAAACCCTGAATAATGAATAAAATTTGCTCGTGTTTTGAGAAGTTGAGAAGCGCAAAGAGGAATGATGCTTAGGGACAAGCATAATACGAACTGATGCTTAAGGACAAGCATTATTCTAAATTTAGGGGTGTGATAATGTGTATAAATACCCGTTATTATAGCATCTTTTATCAAAATAATGAGGCTAAAATGCATAAGAAGAGGATCAAATCGCATAACTTAACTTGTAAATTCATAAGTATTTAGAAATACATCTTACATAAGCATTATGCCTGTTTTACGTGATTTCTATGTCTTAACGCATGATGATTAGAAAGGGAGAAGCTAGTGAATCATAGGGGACATCTTGTGCAAAGGCTATGCGATGGAAATTCGTTTGGCAACTAACACCTCTAGATGAGGAACCACATCATCATGTGAGGAAGATTCACTAGATGACAAGAATGATAATTGAAGATGGATGGGATGTGACAAGGCTACTAGCAAGGCTTAAATGATCAGAATAATCGAGATTTTCTGTCGAAAAGATGCCTATAAAAGAACTTCATCTCTACCAAGAGAGGGGGATCTGAATGGACCAAAGAGCCTACATAGAAACCTAGAAAGAGAGACGAAAAGGAGTAGTCTTTCCACCGCCTGTAAATTTCATTCTTTTCTTCCACAGTCAGATTGTAGAGTGAAAGCTTAACTTCTGAGTAGAGAAGATTCCATATTCCCATCTCCTCTAACTTGTAATAGTTTCTATTCTCCTTTCTTTCCATTTCTAGTTACATTTCTTTGTAATATATGTTGTTTATATTGTACAATGGCTGAAGATCTACATTCTTTAATGTATATTACATGTTTATACCTTTTCAATCTATAACTTCTTTACTTTTCACTCGTCAATGTGTTATTTGGAGTTTAAGTTGGTGACAAGTTCTTGATAAAAAGTCTAGCTTATAATTCTTATCGCATTAGTTGAGTTATATTCATCGATTGAAAAGTTTCAATCGCCAACTACCTGAGGGGAAAGTAGCAAGGATAAGGCTAATGTGTGCAAGGAGGCGAGTTTGATGACAAACTCCACCTTAGCGAGATAACTTCCAACATTTGTATTTCGAAAGACCAACAAGTGCGAACATTAGGCGCCAAGAGGTTCTTGTCCTTAAACAAGAAGTTCTATAAGTATTATAAGTGAACTCTCCTAGATATATCTTGCCTAATCACACTTAGTCACTTGGATCCCAAGAGACGAGCAAGTGTGGAGTTTAAAAAGTTCAAGAGGAGCTCGTCTTAATCATAAACTGGTTAAGCAAGTTATCTCGCGTCAAAGCTCTTGCATTGCTTAATCATCTGAAAATGCGTAGACCTTCCTTCACCCTCTTCTTGCATAATGCATACAAGTTAGTTCGCATCTTCATCGTGCAACCATTTTAATTCCCCTTACAGAATTCTCTAGGTGTACATAAGTCTGTAGAGTTCATCCTAGCATTCTCTACTATTTAATTAATTCTTTTATATCGACTGATTGACAAGTAAACTCTAGAAATAAAACTTTGATATCAATTTCCTGAGTTCAACTCTAGATCACCTAGATAACCTATTGTTTCACTTATACTTGGGTAGGTAGTAGGAAAACTTGTACTCAAAGAGGACTTAGTAATTATGCGATAAAAAGGTACATAGCGAGTACTTCGCATATAGTGATCAGGATCAATGACTTATCGCATAGAATTAATTGTGCATTCAAACAACACGGAGTCTAAGTTCAAATCAAATTGGAAAACATCAGTTCGCAAAAAATCCAACCACTAGTCTTCTTGCGAGTTCCCTTGTGATTCTCTAGCTTATTTATTTTGTTTACCATCATGCGTTAAAAGATTTTAAAACCCAGTACAATAGGCACGAAAACTTATGTATAGAGCATTTCTGAGTAGTTATGGATTTTCAACATAACTTATTCATTTTGACACTTCTACTCTGTGTTTTCGTCACATTATTCTACCTAAAATGCCACAATAACTTGTATTTTTATAAATTATCACACCCCTATATTTAGAATAATGTTTGTTGGTTGTCCTCTTTGTGAGTGTGTGTCTATGCAATAAGTCATTGGTCATGATCACTGTATGCAAAGTACTCATTATGTACCCCTTCATCGCATGACTATAGAGTCCTCGTTGAGTACAAGTTTTTCTACTGCTTGCCAAAGTATAAGCGAAGCAATAGGTTTTCTGGATGATCTAGAGTCGAACACAGAGAATTGATATCAAATCTTAGTTCTAGAATCTACTTCTCAATTAGGCGGTATAAAAGAATAAACAATTAACATATAAAAGAATAAGAACTGGAAATAATACTACTTACCTATGCCTAGAGAGTCTATAAAGGGGTAGGAATGGATGCGAGATGAATATGTGAAATAACTTGTATGCAAGAAAGAGTGAAAAAATGTCTATGCATTATAACACCATTAAGCAATGCGATAATCTTGATGTGATATAGCTTACCTAATCATCTTATGACTAAGGCGTGCTCCTCTCGGAGTCATTAAATGCCACACATAGTCACCTTTTGGAATCCACATGACTAAGTATGATTAGGCAAGATATTTCTAGAAGAGTTCACTTATGAGACGTATAGAACTTCATAATTAAGGACAACAACCTCTTGATGTCTAGTTACCCTCACTTGCTCACCTTTCGGGATATAAATGATAGAAGTTATCTTGCAAAAGAAGAAAAAAATCTTCCTTGCACGCGTTAGCCATGTCCTTGCTACTTACCCTCTCGGGTAGTTGGCAACTTATGCTGGCCAAGTGATGAGAACAACTCAACTAACATGATAAGACTGATAAGCAAAACTTCCTATCATGAACTTATCACCGACCTATACTATTAATAAAATATTGACTGATGGAAAGTAGAGACACGTATAAACATGTAATATATATAAAGAATGTAGGCCTTCGACTATTGTACAATATGAACATGATAAATATTACACAAATAATACAATAATGGAAGACAAAGGGGTGAAAAAGAATACAAGTTGGGGGGAATGGGAAATGGAACCCTCACCACTCAAACTCTAAGCTCTCACTTACAGTATGACCGGAGAAGAAGAAGAAAACTACTCTTTACAAACGACAGAAAGGCTATTCCTTTCTGCCTTTCTCTAGGCTTTGGCCCATTCAGGCACCAGAAATATCCACTTTCTTTGGCTCATTCAAGCATCCCTTAAAGTGTGTGGCTCATTCAAGCCTTCTCTACTTGTCAATTGCCATTCTTGTCGTCTAGAAAAACTGCTTCTTGCGTTGCAATTTGGTATTCTTGCCTATTCTTCTTGCGAGAGATTCTGCAATTTGCTAACTTCTTCTTTTGTTCATAACCCTACGTTTAGACACTAAAAACCATGTAAAACAAGTATAATGCTTATGTAAAGTATATTTTTGAATAATTACGTATTTAAAATATAAGCCATGTGTTTTGGCCTTCTTCTTATACGTTTCGACCTCGTTATTCTATATAAAAGGCTATAATAATGGGTATGGATATTTCTACATGTTATCACTTGTCCTCAAACATCATTTGCATCATGCTTGTCCTCAAGCACAATTCTTCCTTAAAAACTTACCTTCCTCTTTGCATTTCTAAACTTCTCAAAATGCGAGCAAGTTTTATTCACTACTCAGGGTTTACTCTCATCGCGTACTTCTCGCTATGAAAACATTTCTAAGTTCAAAACGCGACAAACTTAATACTCAAAATATCCTTGTTTATTCCCTAGAAGAAATCTTATTTTCAAAACCAGCAACGGCTAAAATTCTCGATGAATTTCGACTCCTTTTATTTGGCGAAAGAATGCTTTCATTTGCTTAATTACATGCAGTTTGGCATTGAGTGGAAAATCATAGGCCCTCTATGAGTTCGTTTCTCTCCTCAACTATAACTTGTATTGCCTCTTATTAATCAATTCTCTATTCTTTTACTTTTGAAGCTATGCTTCTTATTTTTGCAAGAGCAGGCAACATAGGAGTGTTATTTTGAATGAACGAATGAATACAAAAACTTTTAAAAAAATTTCACTTTTTGGCGATGTTTTAAATTTTGTTAAATCACATACTTTTAAAATAGCTTTCTAAATAGTGACACATTTCAAACAGATAAACTCAAAGTATGTTAAAATTATTTGGCTTGCAGGCAAGTTAAGAAATTTCTATTGAAATTCGTTCTGTAGCTCATAGTCTTGGCGAAATCCTCTGTCTGTAGACTTGGCCTATTTTTTCTTGACTTGTCAACAAATCGTAACTGGGTATCAGAACCCTAAATTGTAATGACCCAACTTTTCAAACTAAGCTGAGATCATTACTTCGACTTAAAGACTACTAAATCACCCAAAAGAAATCATCAATAACATAAAAGATTTTGCAAATTGTTTAAAGAACAATCGTCAAATAAAATTCAACTCGGGCCCTATTTCAAACAAAATAAAAATACAAAAGTACAATTTATAAAATCACTAACAAACAAGTAGTTGTTCTAACCACAAAACTCAGTTTAATCATAAAAACTTAAAAATCTTAAAGACATTAAGCAGAAGCAAATTTTGAAAAATGTGTTTCCATATGGCGATCACGTGTCCTTCTTGTCCCTCGTCAGTCTACCTCTCGTATTACCTTTGCGTGAAAAAGTTAAACACAAAAGGGTGAGTATAACATATACCAAGTAAGAGACCCATTTCTGATCCCGTTGGGGGTAAAAACAGTTAACTTCCTATTGAGAGGTACCCTGCATCATAACGTCTCGTGATCCCATAGGATGCACATAATCAGTCTAGTGTTTTCGAGGGATGCACATATCAGTCTAGTGCTCCTGAAAGATACACATATCAGTCTAGTGCTCCCAAAGGATGCACATATCAATCTAGTGCTCTTGAAGGATGCATAACAAGTGCAAGGTACACTACCCCATAAATAAAGCTAACAGTTTTCCCTCAATCCATTCTAACAGTTCAAAACAATCAACTCAAAAATACAGTCCAACCTATAATCAACATTCAGTTCAACACATAAACAGTCGAACTAACCATACTAGTACATAATCAATCATCAGCATAGCGAGTCATCAAAACAACCAAAGTTATGCATAACAACCAACTTCCTCAGTTCAGGCAACAGTAAACCATCAATACATTCTATCTACGTATAACAATCAAATCTTTTCAGTCAATACATTAGGTTTCAGTAGTAGAAGTCTCTTACCTTAACTTTACTCAATCTCCTTGATCAACTAAAGTCCAACAAACCAACCTAAACATAATGATAAGAAAATAAAACATTTTGACAACAATTTCCTCACTAATTCAATTCACCCAAATGTGAATTCCATAACTTACCCAAGTAGATGGAGAATCAAACTCCAACTAAAATTGTTGTGAATTTCAAGAACTCGAGCGCTACTTCCAACACCTTCAAGGATCGAATAATAATTCAACCAATTAATCTAACATTACAACTCAATGAAGTTACAAAGTATAACCATTAAAAACCCATAATTACACACTTACCACCAAAACCCCTACAGTTCATGGCAAGCGACAATGCACAAGACGAATCCAAACAACTACGAGTAAATCAGAACTGAGTGCGTCTCGGTAAGAACTCACCAAACACAAATCAGATATGAGGAAATCGGCTGGGCAGAGAACAATGCGCTCGGATCTGATGGATGGGCTCAGCTGAAGGAGGCAGCTCGACTTAGAAAGTAGTTCGGTGTGCGTGACTAAAGGAGACAGTCGACTAGTGATCGGCGCACGCGTGGCTCGAGACAGAGAGATGGCTCGAACGAAAGTTTTGGCTTGGATTAACGGAGAAGACCAGCTCACGAACAGAACACGGGTAACTCGCGTGACTTAGGAGACTTGACTGGAGAACGAGAACTGCAGGACGAAAGAAGGTCCGACTAAAGGAGGTGGAGGCGGAGATGCGACGCAGAACGTTAACGACAAGACGCAGTAGGATGGGGATAGATCGACTAGCTTCGGGCAAAACAAACAGATACGGAGACGAAGCTATGACGATCGACGTTGACCGGAGCCTAATGGCGGACGAACGCTTGTGAACAACTGATCGGAGGAGATCGGAGAAGGGAAGAATCGGAGGCGATTAAGGCATCCAATTCGTGAAAGAGGAAGAATGGTGAAGGAGAAGGAATACACGCGCATCAAGATCTAAAATTTTTAAAATGATTTAATAATAATAATAATAATATTATTATATTATATTATTATTATAACCATCATTATTTCTCTTTTCATTTCCTTTTCCTTTTCAAAGACGCCCTCTCTTCAAACTAAACTGCAAAAACACAACCAAAATCCTTATCATCATAATAAATATACCAACTAAGGTTGAGAAAAAATACCTCAAATTGTTGGGTATTATGTAAATATTTCTATCCTTCTATGACATACTTAATATGGTGTACTAAAGATGTCAAACAAAGATTCCAACTGAAGGAATAAAAATCAAACTTTCACTATTTTTCCCATAAATTTTTAGATTCAAAGACCCCACTTCAGAAGCTCATAATGCATTCATTTCTTAGCCCAAATAAGTATATTTTATATCAAACTCTTTATTTCTAAATTCTCTACAACTTACTTAAAGGTGTGAAGACCAAATTCTAAATATATTTGCCCAATAATTCCCTAAAATAACAACGGCACCAAAATCAAGATTTTAGAAACTTTTCGTCTTCTTCTTGAAATTTAACCTATTTCTAGTTCTATTTGGCTCCAATGCTCTTCATACAAGTTATAGAAAAAATTAAACAAAATCTTAAACCATACCAAATAGAGCTTCTAATTTCTCTTATACACTTCGGGCTACTCAAACAACAAGAGATATCTGAGATTCACACACAGAAGTAGTAAGCTTTCTTCTTTTTCGATTTTCATCAACTTAACATCAAATTTAGCTTAAGTATGCTTCACAAACTTTACTAGAAAATGAATGACCTTCTGGTTCTTTTTCTATATCTTGTAGTCAACAAAACATCAGAAGCATGTTGTGTGTTTCAAATCTATCAAGGATGTGGCTTCAACCTTAAATTTAAGTGCAATAATTTCCAGCTCAAGTGTTCTTTATAAAAATTGTTGGCTATTGAATTGAATTTCTAACCTGACCAATTGGAGCTCTATCAAGTGCACTTGTACAATTCAAACTACACAAAACACCAAAACCACTCCAGATTCACTCCCAAACCCAGTGTTTTGTCTTTACCTTCAAATTTCATCAATTTCCCATTAATTTCAGCTAAAGCATCCTTCATAAACTTTGTAATAAGCTGAAATATATTTCTAACCTGATAAAGCTCAACGTCTAACTCCTTTTGTGCAACTCAAAATTAACCAAACACCAATCGCTTGTTGGATGAGATGAAAATCTGCTTTGGTTGAAGAACTCCCCATGCATAAAACTTCAAGAACTCCTCCATCTTCGTCTCTCACTCTCTCCCTTCGTCCCTCTAGGAATCTTGAAGAATAAAAATGATGAAAAATGCTTCATGGTGGGGGGTTTTAAAACACCAAAAAAGTATACCTCCATTTTGTTTTTTTTTTTTTAAATTCCATTTCCTTATCTTCCCTTTTTCCTTTCTGTCTTGATTATTTATTTTCTTTTTCTTTGTCTTTTTCATTTTCTTTCTCCTTTACTTCTTTTTCAACTTCACTTAGCCAATGATTTCTCTACAAAAATAAGGACATGAAGCTTAAATTTTACTCTCTTGTTGTGTTGGAGCAAATGTTGATCATTTAAATATAATTTATTCTCAATCTATATCATGCATATATTCATTTTTTTAATTTATTATGCAGAATATGAAAGTAGACTCTGATACGAACACGACACGAAAATCACCTAAATCGGAGTTTAAATGAAGAAGAACGGGCAAATTGAACATCAAGGGCAAATCGATAAATATTTGAAAGACTAGACACATGTCAGCTCCACGCGTGCATCAATTCAGACCCAGGTCACCGGTTCGAAACTCACCTGATACATATTAAATTTGAATTTTGAAAGTCCAATACGATTCTGTTTTGGCTTCCCCTCGCGCACGCATCCCACGTGAAGAGTTCGAACCCCAGTTGAAGCAAAATAAAATCAAATTGTTTTTAATCTTCAATCCGCGCGCTTCATCCGTCTTCCCTACTCTCCAGGCAACACGTGTCGCGTTCTGGCTGTTTGCGCGCCCCTCAGCTCACGAGTTTGAATCTCCCCCAATGTAATTCAATTTTTTTATATTATTTTGAGTAGCATTTTCATAATTAAAAGCCAACTTTCCAAAATTTTGCCAACTTTCCAAATTACCCTGGAGCTGTATGGGCAACTTCTCATAATTAATTCACTATTTTCTTCAAAATTACCCTAATTCACCACATTTCTTCCAAATTCCAGAATCTTTAACCTCATTCTGCCATTTTTTTCATCTTCAATTAAAATTCCAGCAATCTTCATGATGGAGAACTAAAATTCTTGAAGTAAAGTGGACTTAGGTGAATCTATTCTTTGAGAATTTTCTTTCTTTAATTTTTTTATTGTAATTAGGGTTTGATTCATCTTTAATTTTGATGTAATTTTTGTTGAAATCATAATTCTTTTGTATCAAGAATTAGATCTTTGATTCAATTTCATTAATTATTGTGATTTTAATTTTTTATCTTTGATTTTTTGATTCCATCTTTGTAAGCAAGTCACCTAAGTATGTCCATTAGTGCAAGATTAATTGAATTACTTGTATCTACACAAAAATTCTCTTGATTCTTGATTGTATCTCACCTATTCTTCAAATGGTTTGATCCTTATGAATTTTAATTGCTCTTAGTCAATTCTTGGAAATTAATTCCATTCTTTTTTAGTGCCCAAATTAATTCCCATTTAATTCCTTGGTTGTAAAATGATGAACAATCTTGTAATTTTTTTTGGAGAACAATTTAGGGGTTTAGTTAAAATTGCAAGAATTAAACTAATCCCTCATGAAATTCTCTTTTTTTCTTGAATTTTGATTCAAAATTCGTTCTAGATCAAGCAATTTGATCTGGTGAAAAATCTTGAATAAAAAATCCTTTCTTAATTAAGCATGATTCAACTTCCTTTACCATCTTTGATTCAATGATAAGATCAAATCAATACCTAAGCCCATGCCTCACTTCTCTTCTTGGAATTTAATCTTTAATTTCTCTTATTATGAATTGTATTGCAAATCAAATTTTTCCTTTTCATTCTTGGTTATATTCTCATTCTTAATAATTTTTCCTAAATTATTTTCCATGCTTTTTTTATTTATTATTAATCTCATTCATTTCAAGCTTACATTCAAGAGAGCATCTATCCTACACTCTCTTGGATTCAACACTCATGCTTACACTATCCTACGGTAAGAGCAAATTGTAATATGCAAATAAATTTTTTGTCAAGGCGATCTAGGTAAGCACCCTTCGCAACCACTTTAATTTTTGAACACACTTATCGAAATCTTACCTATATTGCATAATTCTTTCTTTTACGCATACAAATTCTCTCTTGTCGAGTTGAAAAAACAAATATTCGATGGAAAGTCTTGGGTTTGCACCAATTGCCACCACCTGGGATCCTAACATGAGTTTACATTGGCAAGTGCCAAACTCATACTTGTAACCCTCATCATCCAATTTACCAATTGAGATAAAGATTTAACAAATCTGACATCTAGTAGCACTACCTTTTCTCCACACTCTACCTTCAAATTAACATTTCCAATTTGTAGTATTTTGGAAAGTTACCATTACGCATTCTCACTAGACCATGATTACCTAATTTGAAAGATGTGAGTAGACTCCTATTAGAAGCTATTTAAATTGAAGCAACACTATCTTCATAAGTTCACCTCACTAGTAGCCAATAGTAGGCTTTCTTATGAGTTAAAGAAAAAAGGAAAATTATTTAGATTGGAGTTTTGGCTCCACATCCTAATAATTATGCTCAAGGAAGAAGGCACGCTTGTTGGGGAGGAAGAGAAGTACTAGAACATGGTTTCATATAGACTTCTTTAGATAAAGTCTCATTGAAGAAAGTATTTTTGACATCCATTTGAAGAAGGGTCACTTTTTGGCAACATCAACTGCTAACAAACTTTGAATAGATGTCATTCGAGCCACAAGAGCAAAGGTCTTTTCATAGTTGATACCAATTCTTGAAAGTATCATTTCAAAATAAGACGAGTCTTACAATGCTCAATATATCCATCCAAATGAATCATTATTTTGTAAATCCACTTGCATTCAATGGGTCTTTCACTTGGATACAACGTAGCCTTAGGTGTGTCTTTTAAAGAGTTTGCAATTCATCATTCATAGTTGTCTACTACAAACAATCAGTATTGGCCTTTTGATAAGAAGTAGGTTCAATGAGGAAAACAATAATGGAAAATAGTGATAATCTTGGAGGTGACTTTGAGGTTCCCTTATGTAAATCCTAGTTCTTGAAACTCCCTAAAAGTTCTAAGTGTTAAGTGTTTTAAAGATGTTAAGTTATTGATATTTTTTTTATAGATGGTCAAGAAAAAAGGAAATTTGGCTAAGTGTTTATGCTTATACTTGGCGACCAAAAGGGGAAGAAGAGAAGCTTGTTGTTTCAGAATTTGTCTAAATGTTGAGAGGTTATTTTATAGAGTATTCGGCAGTTTGCTCCTGGCCTAGGCGAGAAGAGGGGTCTTTGGTGAAGAGAAACTCTAAGAGACAAGGTTGGGCATGTAAATTACTTGGCTTTGGGCATTAAGGCTAGGCGAGATAACCTCCAAAGAGGTTATGTAGGCCTTGAAGGCTTTTATGTGACAAATTTTGTTGTGTGTGTGGTCATAAATGGGAGCTTGGCAAGGAGACCTTGATTACGTGAGGAAAGGCTCGCACGCAGGAAGATTGAGGCCAAAAGAGGTTGAAGGTGAAGGGTTTTGCGATCAAAAGCTTGGAAAGGAGGCTTAGGCGAAGACAAGTTTGCGACAAGGTGATTAAAGGTTAGTTTGGGGAAAAGACTTGGTTCTTGCCGAGACGTTTTGAAGGTTAGGCAATCTAGAGTATGTTTAGGCGTTTGAGGAAATGGTGAAGTTGTTTCCAAGTGTCCTAAGCATGCAAAGGGTGGTTTCATGCAAGCAGGAGGTGGCAAAGTTCACTTTCCAGACAACTCTATAAATAAGCTCACTTCAGAACAAAAGTTCTCTCAATTCTCTCGTGAAAATTGAGTGATTTCAATTAGAGAAGCTTTATTTGTGAGTCTATTTTGTAGGGTAAGGCTTTCAGACAAAAATGATTAAGGGAAGGTTGAGTTTGAAGATCAAGAACACTTGAAGGTCAGTTTTGAAGGATTCTAAGAAAGGTTGAGTTTCTAAAGGCTATAGAACTCAATTCTTTGAATTTCAAGCTGAGATTTTGTGGTAAGATAGTTAACTAATTTCTAAGCAAGTTTGAAGAAGGAAGTTTTGCATTTTGAGTTTTGGTTTAAAATTTATGAATTTTTAAAGTTGATAGTAGTTTTCTGGAAACTTTTAGTGTTTTGGGTTGTTGTTGAGTCTTGTCGAACATCAGGGTGGAAGGTTTTGTTGATCGCGCAAGGTAACCAAAAGAGGTTATTTTTGGTCGTTGGTATGTCACACGAGATGGCAAACACATAGTTAGGCAACAAAGGAGGCGCGTTCCAGGCTATGCGAGGTGTGATACGCGACACCCAAGAACTTGGCAAGGCCAGTGCGCACGGCAAGCACGTGGCCAGATCCCCTTATGGTCTGCGCATGCGCGTGCATGCTTACTACCCAGGCCATGCGGCTAGCAGTGCCATGACACCTAATTTTGACAAGTTTTGAAGTTTTGAAATTTTTGGGGTTTGGTTTGATAATTTATGATTCTGGAAGATTAATTCAAGTTAAAATTTTCAATTTTCAAGACAAGAAAGTATTGGGAAAATCTATAGACTGGAGGGTTAAGCAAGTATTTGTGAGTGACTTTTAAATGTTTTAAAATTAAATTCTAATTTTTTAAAGTTAATTATTCTACAAACATTCTTTAAAGGTAAGTGTTTACTTCTAACCTTTAAGAAAATATTATGTTGTTAAGCATGAGTTTAGAAAATGCTTATAAGTATGCAAATGCTTTTGAAAGTAAAAGATTATTGTTAAAGTATGTTACAAGTAAAGCTATTTCAATATGCAAGTTTATGTATGATTTGAGATTTCTAAATGATATTTCCATAAGCCTATGATGTGGATGCTTTAAGTCTATACCGAGTTTATTATGAGATACAAATAACAACCCTTATGGGGTAATATAGTTCCTGTGCCCAGAGGTCCTATGGTGAGGGTATTTAGTAGATACCTAATTCTTCCACCGTTTGTGACTAGGTTTGAGATGAGGACCTCTACTGATGTCTAGCTTTTCCATCTCCTAGCTATCTGCAGAATAGTGCACTACGAATGCCTAGGTTCTTCGTCCTGTAAGTATCATATCATGAGATAGGACTTCCATGCCTAGCTTACTCTCGAGTGATACATAGAGGTATTCAGTATAGCATGAAAGGGAAGATTTAAGTCTTATTATTTCAGAAATCATTTGCCAAAGTATATATTTAAGATGAGATGAATATTTACAAATTTGCATTTACCTCAAGTTATGCTTTAACTGTTTTGCTCATAGCATGGAAAACATGTTTAAGTTATTTCATTAATCACTTACTTGACTATTTAGCTCACGCTTCCAAAAGTTTTCTAACTTTCAAGTAGAGATCGTGGAACCGATACCTGACTTCATTTGTCGATCTGCTAGTGGCATAGTTTTGAGTCCCCTTTCCGTATGTATTTTATTGAGTTAGTTTTTTTGGTTGTATGTAAGCTAGGAGTTTTGTTCATGGGGTGTTTGAGTCTGTTAAGTTTAACTCTGATGTTAGTTATTTGTATATATGTCTATGTCAAACACATGATGTTTTATATTATGTAAGTGTGGAGTACATGCATTACAATTCTGCTATGTGGTTTAGTGGTGTATGTTCTTTATGTTTCCGCTGTGTTA
Source organism: Cucumis hystrix (assembly GCA_025688845.1). NCBI lineage: Eukaryota > Viridiplantae > Streptophyta > Magnoliopsida > Cucurbitales > Cucurbitaceae > Cucumis > Cucumis hystrix. Next base: position 13,254,659 of record CM046889.1, read on the forward strand.
TCTAGTTCAATTTTTAAACAGGGTTAGGGCCAATAGATGTCACTGAGGTAAGTGGCGGTATCTGTTGACTAGTTGCACCGACTCTTGGGATAAGAGTAGGTGGCTCGGGAGGGGTGTGACACCTTACTTGAGTGGAACGATGAAAAGTATATAATGCAGGCTCAGGATCATCATTGTAGACAGAAGACTGGTTCGGGTTTGCAGAAGCTGATATAGATTGGTAAAGCTCAATATCATGAGTGGACTCAAAAGGAGGAAAAAGGTCAAAAGATGCATCAGTAAAGAACAAGTTAGAACTTGAGGGGGAGGTGTGAAATGACGACAGACTAGAGAACATAATATGTTCCCAAAAGGTGACATGGCGAGATATACAAAATCTATTGGAAAGTGGATCCCAACAACAAAAACCTTTATGTTCCACTCCCTAGCCAAGAAAACTATAGAAGATTCTAATTTAGAGTGTTCTTGAGGATGAAGAAAAAGAAAACATGCACAACAAAAATCTTTAAGGTTGGAGTAGTTAGGAGGAGTACCATATAGTCTTTTGAATGTGGAGATATTATGAAGGAAAAAAGAAGGAATATAGCTGATAGTATAAATAAATGTATGAGTAACCTCACCTTAAAATTGTTTAAAACAAGAGGCAGTAAAAATTTGGACGAGAGTGGAGTCAAGAATATATCGATGTTTACACTTTACACGCCCATTTTATTAAGAGGTATGAGAACAAAAGCACAGAAAGAAAGTGCCCTATTGAGAGAGAAAAGAAAGTAAAGTGGAGTCCTTATACTCCATGGCATTATCGGTGCGAAGGATTTTAATGCTATGAGAAAATTGAGTGATTTTAGCAAAATCAATATAAATGTGAGATAATTCATAATGATGTTTAGGAAAATAAATCCATGTAAAATGAGAGTAATCATCAATGAACATAATAAAATAGTGATAACCATGGATAGTAGTACTAGGGGCAGGACCCCAAATGTCAGAATGGATTTAGTCAAATGATTTATTACATATAAAATTTGATTAAGAAAAAGATAATGCAGATTGTTTAGCGAGTTCACAGTTTAAGAAATCAAAAGGAACAAACTTAGCAACATTATTCAAAATTTTAATGAAAATTAAATGATGAAATTTTTCAAAAGAAGTATGACCAAGACGAAGGTACCCCTACTATGTAGCAAAGTCAGTGACTGAGGCAGAGATATATGAAGAAGTTGGAAGCTCGAGTGATATGAACCCAAACAATCTTCCCACTCTATATGATCCATATCAATCGTCTATTTCATTTGTGGATCCTAAATCTGACAACCATTAGGAGAAAAAGAAAAAGTTAAGCTAGATTGATAAGTTGTAAAAATACAAGTTATTACGACCTTTTAGGTAGAATAATGGGATCGAAGCACATGATAAATGTGCCAAAATGGATAACTTATGTTGCAAATACATAATTATTTAAAAATGCACTTGACATGAAATTCATTCCTGCTTTTACCCCATTTTTAATGTCTAAATGCAGGGTTATTAACAAAAGAACAAGATGGCAAATCACGGAGGAACTCATGAAGAGATAAGGCGAGAGACCAAATCATTACGCGAGAAGAGATTTGTTAGAAGACAAAAATGGTAGATGGAGCGATGTGACTTGATGAAAAGGACAACTTTTGGCCTCACATGATCAAAATGATAGATTTTCCGCCAAAAGTTGCTTATAAAATAAGCTTCATTTTCATCAAGAAGAGGAGTAAGGCCAGTATGGGCCATATAACCAGACGTCTGTATTGACCAACTATTCCTAGAGAGTCGGTGACAAGGATTAGCCTTACCACCGGTTGTAAAGTCCATTATTTTCTTCTCCATTCAGTTTATAAAGTGAGAGCTTGTAGTCTGACTGAAGAAGATAACATCCCCCCATTCCCCCTAACTTGTATTTCCCTTTTCTTCTCTTTCCATTTTTGTTATTTCTTTACATTGTATTTGTTTATATTGTACAACGGCTAAAGACCTATATTCTTTAATACAATATATGCTTTTACACTTTTCAATCTATCCATCTATTTATCGTTCATATGTGTTTATGTTATTTGTACTTTAGGTTTACGATTCATGTTTAACAAGTAATCTAGCTTATAGTACTTGTTGCGTTAGCCGAGCTACATTCTACACTTGGCCATTGTATGTTGCCAACTGTTTGAGAGGGTAAGTAGCAAGGACGTGGCTAACACAAAAAAAAAAAAGAAGAGTTTTGTCAATCTTGGAGAGATGAATTCCTTCATTTGTATCTTGAAAGGTGAACAAGTGTGGACACTAGGCACTGAGAAGTTGACGTCCTTAAATGCGAAGCACTCCAAGTATTATAAGTGAACACTGTTAGGTATAACTCGTCTAGATAGATTTAGTCATTTGGATCCGAAAAGGAGGCCAAGTGTTGCATTTAATGGCTCTGAGAGGAGTACACCTTAATCATAAACTAGTTATGCGAGGTATATCACGTTGAGGTGGTCATATAGCTTATTTATCTGGTAGCATTAGACGTTCCTTCACCACTTTTCCCATACAAGTTAGTTCACTCACTCCTTCATTGCACAACAACCTCATTTAATTAAATTTACAGCATATGTATGATAGTGAGGTAGTTTTAATTCTTTCTATATTCTTTTAACTCATTTGTCATAATGCCTAGCTGATAAGTTGACCCTAGAACTAAGCTTTGATTTCAATTCCCTGTGGTCGATCCTGGATCACCCAGGTGAACCTATTGTTTTGCTTATACTTGGACAAATAATAGGAAAACTTGCACTTGCAGAAGTAGCAGTAGGTGGTGGAGACATTGACTCGCATGATGAAGAGAAGATATGAGAGCATTTTGCATGCAATGATCCATATTCAATGGCACGTCATCACACCAGCAAACAAACAAATAAATAGCCATTCTACAATAAGTTTAAATGCTAAGTTTCATGAAATACAATCCGAATTTCAAAACAATCACATTCACAATCCTTACATATAAGCAAATTTTTGGCACCGTTGCTAGAGAGTTGATTTTTCAAACACTGGGTTTTTACTTTGATTTTGGTGAATCGCGCGTACAGTTGGAGAGCATGAAAAAAGGTTCAAGGTACTAGAGTAATCTAAGCTTGCTTGAATGCATCGCAGGATCAAATGCATCTTTTGGATAGCCACTACAAGGAATCTCAATGAAAATGCACTTATTGCAAATGAAGCTAAGATCCTTGAAGTGCATGAATTTACAGATGTCTAATCTAATTAAGGGGCATTGAAGAAAGAGTCCATGTGTCTAGATTAACAAGGTTTATATCTTGGCTAACTACGAAAAAAAGGACAAAAAATGATCATTTGAACAATGCAATGACTGATTGGGAGAAGAGACTTATTACGAGAAACAATCAAGACGCAGAGAGTCATGTCACAGATGATCCATTAAGTCCAGAAAAATAACGCGACTAGGAAAGTTTTGTAGAGCGAAAGCGATGAAACCACAACTCTTTTTCGCCAGGACGCAAGAATGCATGTGTAATGTATAATCTTTCCATCTTTTATACAACTGCATGTTTAAAATTTTCGTATATACTTGCACTTATTTTGTAACATAGGTTTGTATATTCTTCTCAACTTTTGAGGGAAGCGAGTTATCTCGTTGAATCTGTAGGCTATTAGGAAAGGATGCTTACAGTGAAGTCATTTTCCCAAAAGGTTCGCGTCAAAACGGAATATGTATTTTGATCTTTTCGTAAACTGTGGTTGAGTTAGGGTTTCATCGAGAATCATTAGGGTTTCTAGGGAGCATAAACGTGTCATCTCTCTTAAAAGTTTTTAAACTTCCAAGAAGAAATGAGTACGTCGTACCTAGAGCAGTGAACCGTCTATCAGATTTTCATGTCACGTTTATTATGCAGGATGCTAACCACATGGTAACCAACCCTTTAGCCTTGGTTAAGAATGCCTATTTAAACTTCTCGAAAAACCTTGAATCCCATTCATGAGCCAAACAAAATTCTTCATTTAAATTCACGTTCCATCTTCTCTGATCGTCATCATTCAAGTTGTATTTCTCCTTTTTCTTCTAGCATCTGACTCAACAGTCTCTCTACGAAGTTGCGAGCAGACATTCTTCAAGTGTCCGGTTTCTCCAATCACAACCGTTTTAAGTTGTATTTCTTTTTTCTTTTTATCTATATATTGATCTTCAAGTCTAGCAATCTTTCCTTCATCGTAACTTGTAGTCTTAGGACTTGGTTGGCCAAGCAAGCCCATCCAGAACAGTAGTTGAACATCTACATTTTGTTGGACTTGTGTGGAAAATAGAAAAAGAGAAAATACAACTTAGAATAGTTATGATCCATGGAGTATGCTTTCTTCTGTCAAAGGACCACTTGGACCGCCCGTTGCCCTTGTAAAAGGAGAACCTTAGCGACAGATGGAGAAAAGAAAAAAGAAAGGCAAGGTGGTAGAAGAAGCTCAGAACAACAACCACCTTCGCCTTCACCGACAAATTAAATAGTTGTTTAAACTTTGTTATATTTATCCTCATGTAATTTGTATTTCTTTGTAATTATGTTTCTTACAATATAAGTACATATTTTGGCGCAAGTATCATACGTTAAGTTTTCCTTATTGCAAGTATAACTCCCTGCATTTTTCTTAGCACTTTAGTTTTTCTAAGTATTTTCAATGATAGTTTCAGGGAAGTAATGTGAAATAAGGTTTCATTTTTTATTTGGGAACTTAACTTGTCAAGAAAACTTACTTAGAAAATATTTCTATAGTTTATTAAGCGAGCAAGCTTTATCTCAAACCTCTTTTGCAATATTTTCCTGCGAATAATCTTATCATTCATTCTTAAGCAATGAGAACACCGCTAACCTTTAAATTTGGGAGTATGTTGGGTTTGCACTAATACTTTTGAAAACTTTTGTGAAATCCTCCATGGCACTTTTGAAAATTAAGACGTTTTAACAAAAGTTGAAACGGTGTCAAAAAGTGGAAAATTTAAAATTTTTGTATTTTTTCATTTAATTAAAATAACAACTCCTATATTGCCCCCTCTCGCAAAAGTAAGAAGCATAGCTTCAAAAGTAAAAATTAGAGAGTTGAGTAATAAGAGGCAGTAAAAGTTATAGTTGAAGAGAGAAACAAACTCATAGAGTGTCTTAGATTTTTCACTCAACGCCAACCCACAAGTAAATATAAATAAAAAGCATTATTTCGTCAAATAAAAGGATTAAAAAATCATCAAAAATTTTAGCCATTCCTGATTTTGAAAATAAGATTTATTGTGGGAAATAAGCAAGGGTATTTTGAGTATTAAGCTTGCCACATTTTGAACTTGGAAATATTTTCATAGCTAGGAGTATGCGATGAGAGTAGACCCTAAATAACAAATAAAACTTGATCACGTTTTGAGAAGCTTAGAAATACTAAGAAGAAGGTAAATCTTTAATGAAGCTGGTGCTTGAGGACAAACATGATATGAAGAAATGCTTGAGGATAAGCATTATTATAAATTTGGTGGTGTGATAACTTATAAAAATACAAGTTATTATGGCCTTTTAGGTAGAATAATTGGATCGAAATGCATGATAAATGTGCCAAAACGCGTAACTTATGTTGTAAATACATAATTATTTAGAAATGCTCTTGACATGAACTTCATGCATGCCTTTACCTTATTTTTAGTGTCTAAACGCATGATTATTAAAAAAAGAACAAGATGGCAAATCGAAGAGGAACTTGCGAAGAGATAAAGTGAGAAGACCAAATCATTACACAAGAAGAGGTTTGCTAGAAGACAAAAGTGGTAGATGGAGCGATGTGACTTGACAAAAAGGATAGATTTCGACACTGATATGGTCAAAATGATAGATTTCCTGCCAAAAGCTGCTTATAAAAGAAGCTTCATCTCCATCAAGAAGAGGAGTAATGCCACACCCCACCCCGAGCACCTACTTGGTTGGCCCAAGATGTGGCGTGACGTCAGTTAAAGCCATTCACCTCAAAACAACTTCAACTGACCCTTGACATGAATACATGAAACATTTAACAGTGGAAGTCTTCAAACTTAAAAATACTTTAAAACCGTAGTGTAGCTCATCTTAAATGGCTTTTATACATATATAAAATATAAAGATATAAACTTTTCAATAAATACTGTAATACTTTTAACAAATTTATTCCTTTCATCACTAAAAATTAAATTGCTTGGCAACAGTATGTTCAGCATGCAGAGAGTCACAATTTGTAGCTGGAAAGAGGGAAAATATTTGGAAAGGGTAAGTCAAAAGACTTAGTGAACAACAGTTTTATAAAACAAGTTTTCGTAAAATTGTTTAGTATAAAACTGAAGCTTAAATACATTTTTCAACAATAGTCATTTCATAACATGATACTTGAAACATTTGCATAGCTTTTGTAAGTCAATGTTTATAGCCACGAGCAATATTTACCTCTTCGTTTGAAGGCGAAACCGTCATTGGAAAGCTATCCCCCTCCTTTGAGGCATAAAAATATACCCTTCCTGATGGCCCATAAACTATAGTTTCGTTAACCCTACCATCAGTATGGAGTTAACCACATGTATACAATAGGTCCCATGGAATATTCGGGCTAGGAGAAAATATTTGAAAACATTGAAATATTTTCCTTGTCCTTGATCATGAAATCATTCAAACATGGTATAAGTTGAACATCAATTCATAAACATTTATCATGAATCATAACTTGAAAATCATGCTTTATTAATCATTTCACAAGCTATTGCTTGTGTAGTTTGAAGCGATATTTAGAAAATACTTTAGAAATCATTGTGTTACACACTGCACTTAAATAAAGTATTGGTTGTAAGATTCCTCTTAAGCCTCCTTGATCTGAAAATTTACGTTTAATCTTTAATTAATCTCTTGAACATGAAAAATATCCAAAACTTCTCTCAAGTTTCCCAAAAGTATCACAACAACCCAAAACAGCCCTTCGGTGCCCATTGCCATAGGGGATGGGGCAGGGCGTGCGCGCATGGCCTGTGGCCTTGCCACGTGCTAACCTCTTTGAGGTGGGTCGTGTGCTGCATGCTAACCTCACAGTTAGGGATTGTGCATGTGTCTTTGCTGCCTACCCAGCACGCCTATTGCGTTCCTTGCACTTGTTGTGCTCCATGCACACCTTGTGAGCTAACCTCTTAATGCTAGGTCATGAGCGCAGCCTGTGCGCATGCCCTGCCACTCAATTGTGTCATGGCCTTGCCATGTGCATCAAAATAGCCCAGAATAACCTCTATAACATTAAATCATGCTCACCTCGCCTATCATGCATAACACCAACCTACTGCCTATAACTCTTTTGATAAAACTTCTTTCTATAACGTTGCTTTAAATTTTCTTATCTTTCTTACCTCAAAATCGCAGAGCAAAAGTCTAAAAGACGAGTTCTGTAGCCTCC
>CM046889.1:13262126-13389381 GCA_025688845.1 Cucumis hystrix
CTCAAAATCGCAGAGCAAAAGTCTAAAAGACGAGTTCTGTAGCCTCCTTGGAATTCACCTTGCTTAGATTCTTCTTAAAAGTGACCTTCTTGCCTTTTTTGAATCAAAATGCAAACCCTCTCGCATCCAACTTGAACAACAACCCTCCTTAACAAACTAGACACAATTTTTGAACTTTTACGAATAATTTGAGTGAATTTTCACGAGTGATTTGTGGTAAACACTTAGTTGAAGTTATCTATTTATAGAGACGCTTGCATGAAATTGAATTGACACTTTATCCTTGATTACTCACCTCTTAAGCTCTGAATTACACCTCCTTCTTCTAATCCACCTCATAAAATGCATGAAAAGTAATTAGAACACTTGGATTTAACCTTAAACCGATTGTTTAAAACATGCCGCGTAGTTTCTCCAATCACATGGCTAACCTCTAAGGTCTTCTCGCATAGTCTTAGATGCCTAACTAACCTCTATAATCCAAATCGCAAAGCCTTGGCCTTCTACTCTTCTCGTCTACTAACCTCCATGACCTTCTCGCATAGCCTTCTTTATGTAGTCTTACTGACCAACAACAAGCCTCAACCGCATAGCTAACCTCTTAGCCTTCCTCGCATAGCATGCTCCTCACCCAACACCATACTAGCTTGCCTTCTCACCTAGCCCATTAACACTTTAAATAACCGCTATAGACAAGCCTTCCTCACCTAGTGACATTACTTTGGAGGTTCTTTTTGCCTAGTACACAAACATAAGTCTTTAGCACCTAGTCTATACCTAAATGCCTAAACATGAAGGTTATTAAGCTTCACCTCGCCGCACAAAAAGTATTGTTTAGAGGTTATGTGGTCTCATTTTGCCGCCCATCCTAACCTCTAAACACCCAATGTTTTTCCAATTTTACACTTTAGCCAAAATTTTCAATTTTTTTCCTACTTGACTTAACATACAATCTTAATGTCTCTTCTAAGAGTTTTTACAATCTTTTTCCTGTATCTTCCCTTTTCTCTTGTCCTTGACTAATCTTAACAAGTTCCAAAGATCAAAGAATTTTTAGGGTTTCTCAAGTAAGGCTTGTATGGGCCATAAGGGCAGACGTCTATATTGACCAGGCATTCCTAGAGAGTCGGTGGCAAGAATTAGCCTTACCACCGATTGTAAATTCCATTCTTTTATTCTCCGTTCAGTTTGTAAAGTGAGAGCTTGTGGTCTGAGTGAAAAAGATGTCATCCCTGTTTCCCTCTAACTTGTATTTCCCTTTTCTTCTCTTTTCATTTTTATTTTTATTTTACATTGTATTTGTTTATATTGTACAGTGGTCGAAGGCTTATATTCTTTAATACAATGTATGTTTTTACACTTTCCAATCCATCCATCTCTTTACTGTTAATCTATCTTTATGTTATTTGTAGTTTAGGTTTATGATTCATGTTTAACAAGTAGTCTAGCTTATAGTACTTGTTGCATTAGTTGAGCTACATTCTACATTTGACTAGTGAATGTTGCTAATTTCCCGAGAAGGTAAGTAGCAAGGATGTGGACACTAGGCGTTGAGAGGTTGTCGTACTTAAATGCGAAGCACTCCAAGTATTACAAGTGAACACTGCTAGGTATTCTAGCTAGGTTTAGTCATTTAGATCTCGAAAGGAGACCAAGTGTGGCATTTAATGACTCTGAGAGGAGCATGCCTTAATTATAATCTAGTTATGCGAGGTATATCATGTTGAGGTGGTTGTATAGCTTATTCACCTGGTAGCATTAGACGTTCCTTCACCACCTTCCCCATACAAGTTAGTTCACTCAATCCTCCAAGCACCTCATTTAATTAACTTTACAACATCTTTAGGGTAGTTAGGTAGTTTTAATTCATTTTATATTCTTTCAACTCATTTGTCATAGCACCTAGCTGATAAGTAGACCCTAGAACCAAGCTTTGATATCAATTCCGATCACCTAGGTAAACCTATTGTTTCCCTTACACATGGACAAGAAGTAGAAAAACTTGCACTTGCTGACGTAATAGTAGGTGGTGGAAACATTGAGAGCATTTTACATGCAATGATCATACCAACTTGTATGATGAAGAGAATATCGGAGAGCATTTTTCATGCAATGATCTATATTCAATGACACATCGTCACACCACCAAACAAACAAACAAACAACCATTCTCAATAAGTTTGAATGCTAAGACCCATGAAACACAATCCCAATTTCAAAACAATCACATTCATAATCCTCACATCTTGGGCGAGAGTTTCATGAAAACAAGGTTTTCATAGACAAAACAAAAATCCCCAAGCAAGTTTTTGAACAAGCACAAATCACACAATTGACTAGCAAATGCTAGATTAAAGGTTAAGTTTGGGACACAATAAGTATTAGAAAGATTGAAATTGGGAGTATCTATGGTGCAAACGTGGGAGATGCTCATACGATTGCCATCATCGACATAAATTGAAGGTATACTTTGCAGCACTAGATGTACTCATAAGAGAAAAAATTAGATGTCATATGGTTGCAACAAGTGGAATAAAAAAGCCAACGATTAGCTCGTGAAATGGTAAGAGTAGAGGAAGTGGATGACAGTAACTTATTTGGATGTTAAGGTGGTCGTGTGGGACAATTATCCAAGATATGACCACACTTGTGATAGTACCTGCACTCTATTTTAGAACAATCAACAAACTTATAACCAAATACCTTACATTGTTTACAAAATGTAGTTATAGATGCAATGAGTGGATGAGTGCTTGCAAGAACAACGTTTGATTTTTTGGAGCGAATGATGCCAAGATGTTTTTCTTCAAATAAATTTTTTTGATTATCTACATTCAACGAGGGTAAGGGACTGCGATGTAGTAAAGTAGTCCAAACATATTCATACTTTGGATGTAACTCCATAAGAACCTTAATAAGGCGAAGGTGATATGTACTAATTTTAGCTTGATTGAGCTGAGTCTAAATAGGCTAAAGAACTGTTAAATATTCATTAACAGATTGAACATCTTGTTGAGATTAACAAGGGTACTTTGCAGCTGATAGTAATGTGTCAATCAAGTAGATTTAAAATGCGTGGATAGAAAGTCTCATAATTCTTTTGCATTATTGAAGGCATCAAATTGTAGATGAATAGTAGAGATAGATGTATTATCAAGCCAAGTAATAATTTGATGATTCTTATTGTCCCAATTTTCTAAATGTTCAATAAACTTACTATCATCCTCCTTTTCCAATTTGGTTAGTTTAACAATATCACTAAGGACAATGCACTGTATTTTGTACAATTAGAAAACTTTTCATTTGATTGTCGTAGGTAGGATAATTAGTCCCAACAAAAACTGTGCTAATAAGAAGAAAAATATGATCTTTCTCCCTTGGAACTGTTCTACAATTTAGCCTCACAAGTAGCAACGAAATTGAGAAACCAAGATCAAATCAGATATGAAGAATGGTATGAGTTAAATTAAAGGGGCGGTGTCTGGTCAGAGTTCATGAAGGTTGAAGAACGATACCTAGGTCAAGGCTTTGGTACCATGTAAACTTAAATATTTTATTAATTATTTAACGTGTATTTTACATAAGAATGAGGAGAGTTGTCAATACAAAAGGCTATACAAATAAATAAGTAAAGACAATAAATATAATATAAATACTTCTAGATTACATAATTTACTTTTACATAAATGGCATAATTTACATTACAATCTGTATTGTTTATGAAAATTAAAGTGCTAAACATAAATACCAACCTAAATTTTGGGATAGACATCCCCTAAAAAAATATAAGAAATTAATGTAGCATCCAATAAATAGAATATTGGATATAACCATATAAATGAGCTGTAAGAGGAAAAGGAGAGGTAATATCTATCCTTAAAAAATTAATCGGTATTGCCCATGAATCTCAATGACCAAAAATTGGAAATTGAATTGACAAGGTAAAGAACTCTACAATATATAGAATATATTGAATAACACCGAAATCTTTCTGTTTTTGAATTGTGCATTCAATTATTTTAATCAAATAAGTCTTATCTTGTTCAGACCGATAAATAGAGCTGAGGTTATAGTTAAAACTGCTAGTAGAAAATCGAAATAACTAATGATAGTAAGCATGATGAGGTTAAATGAGATACGTTATTTTTATCCATATGTTTATAAAGCACTTCCCTAAGTTTCTATTTTTGAAAGGTTTAGTACGCGGATGGATGAGTAAAAATACCAATTGAAAGAATATATTCAATTAAAAAGATTAATTATACATATTATTTTAGTAATATCTGTTTAAATGAAATGGATGGTAACAACTATTTAGTTGTAAATAATATTTACATTTTATAATGTTTACGTATCCATTGTCATGTCAATTTCCTTCTTTGTTTAAAAGAAACTATTTTGGCTGACTTACAAAAACAGAAAAATAAAAAATAAAAAAAACAAAGGGATCTTTTAAAAAATATAACAAAGCGGTAAAATATTTATACTGTATAGATCAATTTCGAAAACGGAAAAAATCCACAAGCCCAAAATAGAAAATACCAAAAATGTCTTGTGATTAATTGACACCCAGCAGCGTAATATATTAGGTAAATGATCATCTAGATTTGACTATTCTTTCCTACACGATCGTTTAGATTTGGCTAAACGTTTTTTTTTTTCACAATTTTTGGTGCACGATCATTTAGATTTGGCCATTATTTGGTACACGATCATTTAGATTTAATGGTTTAAATTTGGGTAGCCAAATCTAAAAGAGTTTTTGGTATACGGTCATTTATATTTGGTACACGATCTTTTAACGATTTTTTTTCAAAAAAATTTGGTACACGATCATTTATATTTGATACATGATCGTTTAAATTTGGTTAGCTAAATCTCAACAATTTTTTTTCAAGATTTTTTGGTAGACGATTGTTTAGATTTGGTTCGCGATCGTTTATATTTAGTACACGATCGTTTGATTTGATTGTTTAAATTTGTCTACCCAAATCTAAACGATTTTCTTAAGATTCTTTAGTACACGATTGTTTAGATTTGGCTATATTTGGTATACGAATGTTTAGATTTGGCTATTGAATATCCCAACGATTTTTTTCATGATATTTTATATTTGACACACGATCTTAAACAACCAAATAATAGTTTGAAAAAAAATAAAAGAAAAATTGTAGAAGAAGAGAAAAAGACAATGGAAAGGAAAAGAAAAATTGCACAAGAAAGAAGATGGAAAGGAAGGGCAAACAAAAATATTTTAGAAAATTGCAGAAGAAAAAGAGAAAAAGACGATGGAAAAAAAATTGTAGAAGAGGAAGAGAATAAAGAAGATTAAAAGGAAGAGCAAACCTGAAATATTTAAAAAAAAAATGTCCACCTTCATGAACTTTTTCATTTTGTTACATGGGCTGTAAATATTTTATCGGTTTGTTATATTTATGAAAATTAACCAAATAAAAACACTAAACAATAATTAGAAATAATTGTAAAACCTAATTTAATTAAGGAGTCTTTTAAAAAATATAACAAAGCGGCAAAATATTTACACTCTATAGAACAATTTCAAAAACGTAAAAAGCTCATAGACCCACAATGAAAAATACAAAAAATGCCCCGCAATTAATTGGCATCCAGTGCACCTAATATATTTGAGAAACGCACGCGTATTATATTTGTAAAACGATCGTTTAGATTTGGCTATTTTTTCGTATACGATCGTTTAGATTCGATCGTACCCAAATCTAAATGAGTTTTTTCAAGATTCTTTGTACGTGATCATTTAGATTTGACAAACAATGGTTTAGATTTGGCACACATGATCATTTAGATTTGACCATTTAAATTTGAGTAGCCAAATCTCAATGATTTTTTTTCAAGATTCTTTGGTACGCGATCGTTTAGATTTGACACACAATCGTTTAGATTTGATTGTTTAAATTTGGGTAGCCAAATCTCAATTTTTTGTTAAAGATTCTTTGGTACATGATCTTTTATATTTGGAAAACGATCGTTTAGATTTGAGAATTGACCGTTTAGATTTGGCTATTTTTTGGTACACGATCGTTTATATTTGGCAATCCAATATCCCAACGATTTTTTTCACGATCTTTTATATTTGACACACAATCTTAAACGTAACAACCTAACCGTTTGAAAAATGATGAAAAGAAAATTGCAGAAGGAGAGAAAAAGACAATGGAAAGAAAAGAAAAACAACCAAATAATAGTTTAAAAAAATATAAAAAATTGCAAAAGGAGAGAAAAAGACGATGGAAAGAAAAGAAAAATTGCAAAAGGAAGAATATGAAAAGGAAGAACAAACGAAAATATTTTAAAAAAATGGAAAAGAAGAGAAAAGAATGATGGAAAGAAAAATATTGGAGAAGAAAAGAAAAGTACTATGGAAAGAAAAAAATCGTAGAGAAGAAAAAACAAAATCGAGAGAAGAAAAAGAAAAAAATCGAGAGAAGAAAGACGATGATAAGAAATGACAAACTTGAATTTTTTTTTTAATGGTCAATTTTATGTGTTTTTTTATTTTGTTACACGGGTCGTAATATTAGGTCGATTTATTATATTGATGAAAATTTACCATTAATTAATTAAAAAATTAATAAGTGGGAGGTGGAGAGTGAAAATAGAAAGAAAAGAGTGAGAAAGCGTAAAACAAAAGGATGAGAGTTGCGAAAAAATGGAATGTACGGGTTTTAGCGAATTGGAAACCAAAATCACCAAATCAAAACGGCCGCACCTGTCACTCACGTGCCTTAAAAAACGACACGTAGTTTTCAATTTCAAGTCTCCAAATCGCTTTTTTTAATTTGCTGTTGCTTACCCACCGAGGCCATCGTTTTCAACTCCTTCTACCGTTGACTAACTACTATTTTAATTTAATATTTCTCTCAATAATTAATTTTAATTTTCCAATTCGTAATTGATAATTGATAATTACATTTTATTTTCAAGCTTAGCTAACGTTTGATGCACTAACACGTGGGGCAGAATAATTCTCCTTTTAAATAATATATTTAATAACCTAAACACGAAGTATGTTTCTACGTTTTCTTTTATAAAAGTAATGTTTTATGGGTTCTTTTTTCTCTTTTAAAAAATTAATTTATGGTTTAGATCCAGTTTAAGTTTTATATACCCTTATACTTTATATATATATATATAAGTTCTATACCTTTATACTTTTTATTTTCTTTTTTCTCTCTTTTTTTTTTAAAAAAATAAAACTCTACTTTAGCCCTTTTGAAAAAATCAAGGGTTAGTTTTATTTATTATTTACGAAGGCTTAAATCTGTTGTTTAAGGTAAGGGCTCAGATATGTTAGAAATCAATCTACCTACCTAATTGTACAAATATTTAGGCCAACATGAAAATGGTTAAACTGACGTCTAAAACTTAAACATATGGAATTAAAGTCCTAAGTTTGATTTCTTCACCCACATAAAATAAAGAAAAGTATTGATATTTATCAAACAATTAAATAAAAAGTTGAGTGTAATATAAGTGTTACAATCTCTCATTGATTTGTAATCTAAGTGTTACAATCTCTAATAAAAGTATTAATCTTTAAGGATTAGTGTTTGGGCTTGTTAATATCTTTTAGGATCAATCTTTAATTGTAGATGGTGAAGAAAAGATCAGTTTTTTTTTTTTTAAATATTCAAATCTTTGAGAAGATAAATTTTTAAATTGTGATGACGATACAATCAGTTTATTATTGAAGAATAAACATTGAAGAAGAGAAGCTCAATTTGTTGAAAAAAATGCCATCTATTCGTTGAAGAAGAAATGTTCAATTTGTTGAAGTCAAAACAATTTATTCATTAGAGAAGAGATGCTTAATTTATTAAAGACAAGATGATCTATTTGTTGGAGAAGAGATGTTCAATTTGATGAAAATATTACTTTGTTGAATTCTCTTACTTCTAATTTTTTAGATCTCTGTCTGAGATTGGGCTTGGTTAACTTTGAGCCCAACTTTTGGACTTGGACTTAAATTAATCTATTTTTAAATAATTTTTTATTTAAATTTGATCCAATTTATTTTAGTAAATTTGAGAGGACATAGTTGGGCGTAGTCACCACATGGTCCAATTTGATTGGATGAGCTACTTTGACTATTAGTTTAAATTAATGGCGTATCAATTTATGATTGACCAAAATGTCATATACATTGATTTTAGACACATGAATTAAAAAGAATTCTAATCATTTTTTGTTTAATCTTTTTGTGTTTGGTAAAACAAATTACTATTAGACTAAAAAACATAAGTATGTGATACGAAGGACTGGACCAAAAGTGGAACGTCATTAATCTAAATTTTGACAGTCAAAAGAAGTTTATAATTCCAAATCTTATTCATATTACAACGATGACGTAGCAACTTGTTATTCATATTACAACGATGACGTAGCAACAATGATAAGTTCAGGTTGATCCGAAGGAAAATGTATTTAGTTTTTCTTTAAGCTAATTCTCTAGTTATCGCTAGATAAATGGGAGGGGAGTTGGTGTGAATAAAGATTAGGTAAAGATGAGAAAATAAAGTGCAACGGGTACATGTAACCTAGGATATGAGTGATTTTGTCTTTTTAGAGGAAAGGTGTTACTTTATCCTTAAGATTCCATTGTATGATAATTAATTAGTGGATTTCCCTAACTGAATTAATCAATTTATCCTACAACTTTAATTAAACATGCATTCTAATTAAGCTACAAAACAAAAATGGTTACTTTATCAAATATGACTAGACATTCTAGAATGAATGTGACAATCCCTTGAGATGATTAGCAAGAATATGCATGTAAACCTCAAATCTTATTGAACTTGGATTTTCTTAAGAGCATGAAAAGATGAATTATAGGTAAAGTTAAGATAAGAAGTGGGCTGGAGAATGTATCTTGGTAGGTAAAATGGATAGAAAGCTTTGGTAATTGGTTTAAAAAGTTAAAAGAAAAGATAAAATGGAAAGTGGGAAAATTTGAGTTAAGGATTGAAGGCTTGTTGTTGGCGGCAATAGAAAATGCATAGAGAGGTTATTTCAAGGTTGGTTAGGTGTTTGGAGGTGGCCTAGGCGAAAAGAGTTATGTGAGAACCTCTAAAGAGGTTATTTGGGCACAAAGAGGGCTTGCTAGGCATCCAAGGGCATGTCTTGTTAGTGTGTGTGGCCAAAAAAGGTGAAGGAATAACCTCCAAGTACTAGGCGATTTTGCTTTGGGTTAGGTGAGAAAGGTGTCTTAGAGGTTAGTTGGGCATTAGACTTGACATGAAGAAGACATGGTTTAGAGGTTAGTGAAGTGTTAAGGCTAGGCGAGAAGGCATGCCAAGTAAGGTTAGCTATGCATTTGGAGGTTTGCGGTAAGGCAAAAGAGGTTAGTTTGGCTTTAACTTGGCGTTTGGCTTGTCCTTGAGACTTTAGGCGTTTTGATTAGGTGAGATGATAAAGAGGTGGACTTGGTCAAGTGTATTCCAAGTATCCTTGCATGCTTAACTTAAATTTCGACTGAAGGAGGTGTCAATAAAGTATCATGCATACTTTACTATAAATAGGTCACTTCAGAATGTATTTTCTCTCAAACTACTGGTGTGTTTTTGCTTAACTTAGTCTCAAACGTTCATAAATTAAGTCTATTTTCTATATTGGGGCTGTGGATTTAATTTGGGTAAGGGAGGTTTGAGGTTGAGTTGAAGAAAGTGAGAAATGTTAGATTTTGGGTGATTCTGAGCAAGGTGCACTTCTAGAGGGCTATAAAGTAAATCCATTAGAATCTAAAGCTAAAATTTTGGGATAAGAAATTTAAGAAAATTTAGAGAAACTTTGTACAAAGATGTATTTTCATTTGAGTTTTGGATTTTAAGATATGAAGCTCTAAAATAGAAGTAAGGTTCTGACCGAATTATGAGTTTTTGGGGTTGGTTGGAAGCTGACCGAGTGACAAAGTAAGACTAGGCGAGATGGGCATGAGTTTTGGACTCAGAGAGATTTTTTAGGTGTTTTGGGCTTGTGTTGGATGCATAGCATGCGTAAGATGCGCGTGTGGCCAGCCCTACACATGAAGGAAACGAGCGCGCAAGACGCCAGACTCGCGATAAAGTGAGGCACGTGGCATGCCTGTGTGAGGTTAGCACGCAGGCATGCCCAGTGCGTGCAGCAAACCTCTTGTGAGGTTAGCGCGGGAAGCCCAGCGCGCGTGGCCAAGGCCCTACCACCCATCCTTACACGCTAGCCATGCCAAATGGGTGTCTTTGGGCTTTTTTTATGTTTTGGGAAACTTTAAGTAAAGTTTTGATATTTTTTTATAATAAAAGAGAATTAAATGAATTATTTTCCATTATTTCAGATGAAGAGGAGATTGAAAAAATTTATTAACCAAGGGCCTAAGCTACTATTTGTGATTGATAAAATGAATTTAAAGTTGATTTCTGAATCTAATTATCTTTCAAATGTTTTAAGCATGCTTTGATGTATGAATTACATGAGTTATTGATTTAGCAAAATGTTTCCAAAGCATGAGATTTGAAATGTTTGATAAGTATTTAAGTAAAAAATTATTTTAGAATGTTTTAGACTATATCAGACGACACATATATATAGCAGCCTTCAAGGGATATGGTATGTGCACAGAGGTTCCTATGATAGAGGTATTTAGTAGATACCTGTATGCTATCACTGGGACAAGTTGATGAGAAGAGGGTTATGCAAATATGATATTTGTAGGTTACCCACCTCATTGTAGCTATAACAAGATGAGGGTCGTCAGGGGGTCCACCTTGTAAACAAGATGAGGGCCATCAGAGGATCCACCTTGTGTTTCATATGGTATAAAAATTAAATTGACTTAATTATGCTAAAGACGAATTTTAAAACTATATTGTTTTAGACAATATGTTTTAATAAAACCATCACTCATTAGACTATTTTAGCTCACCCTTTCCAAATGTTTTCCCACTTTCCAGGTAGACGTTGTAATTCGCATGCTTGACTGTTGTCTCCAAGTCTGCTGTGCAAAAGTTGAGAATAGTTTAGTTACTGAAGGTCAATTTTAGTTAAACCTTATCATGTACATGATTTTGCATAAAGTTAGGTGTAGTTGTTTAATTTCAGTTTGGTTTGTAAGTATAGTTTGTAATCAATGGAATCTAACCTCGGCTACTTGTTAAAATGTATAAGAAGTTGTTGAAGTTTGTTTCTCTTACTTTTCGTGGCATAAATCTTAAATTACTTAAGTTGTTTAGCATTATAAAAGTCCAGTAGTCAGGATCAACTTATATTATTTAGAAAGGGAGCAATGTTGGTTGGCTTCACTCCACATCTTAGACTGAGCAAGCAAGTGTTCGGAGTGGGGTGTGACAATGAATATGAGAGATTGCTTCCAAAACTAAACACAAAATTACATTAACATCTTATAGACAATAGGAAAATGAGAGCTCCAATCTTTAATTACAACCCAAAAGAAAGTAATATCTAACCTAATAATGGTAAAAAGATAAAGGAAGAAGAGAAAAATTGAAGAACTCCGCAACCTCCATGCTTCCTAACATCATGCTTTAACCTAAAAGAAGAGAAAGTTATTTATAGAATCAAACGAAGCGATGTGTGCTATGTTCATGTTGTCGAACACAGTTGTTCATAAGGCTGCACACTTCATCTTTGGTGGCTTGGTCATTTGTCAATATTCTTAGCACAAATGTGGTCCCATAGTTGTTGCTCTCGATCTTGGAGCTCCGAGCACATTGCATGGCAGGTGCAGCTACCCTTATCCTAGTGGAATGTAGTATTGTTGTTCCTTTAAAAGCTTTAATGGGTTGACTCTGATAGCTCCAAATTAATCTCCAATGATACGAAAATCTCTGATATGCATGAATTGCTCGATTATCCTACAACATAAGCTTTTAAACACATTATTGAAGAAACACGAGAAATGCACAGTGAAAATAATACGATCAATTTTACTTTAAATGCAAATAAACAATTTAGTAATTAATATGCATAAACTGTCCTAATTAAACGAAATAGGGTTTATAGAAAACGTACCTTTATAGCATCCTACTCCTCGTAACCTCCTCACAAACTCAAACTGAGGACAACCACTAGTGTTGACCCGCTATTCTCTAAACTTAGATCTGAGTTGTGTGACCCGATAAGTAAAGAAAATAGAGAGACATATGAAAATTAGAGGTATAATTTTAGGGTTGAGATAGAGAGAAAATTAAGAAATTTGTATAATTCTGTAAATAATAAATTTTACCAAAAGTCTTCAAATATTTGAAACTAGGTCTTTAAATAACCTAATTACAAGCAAAACTGCATGTAATTATTTTATCAAATCATAACACCTAACCCTATACTAGATGGTCTTGTTTGGCTAACCAATTTCTGATACTTTTAGCAGGTTGTGGTGAGGGAAAGATCGCTAGACTTGACAATCAATATGCAACTAGGAAAAAGGAGAAGTACAACTTGTAACAGTAGTGATTGGAGAAAACAGACGCTTGAAGAGTGCCTGCTGGCAACTTCGTAGAGAGACTGTTGAATTAGATGCTGGAAGTAAAAGAAGACATACAACCTGAACAATGATGATCGAAAAAGACGGATCTTGAAGCTAAGTAAAGAATTGTGCTTGGCTAAAGAATAGGATTCAAGGTTTTTCGAGAGGTTTAAATAGGCATTCTTAACCAAGGTTAAAGGGTTGGTTACCATGCAGTTAACGTCTTATCGTAGTAAATGTGATGTAAAAATCTGATAGACGGTTCACTGCTCAAGGTACGACATACTCATTTCTTCTTAGAAGTTTAAGAACTTTTTAAGAGAGATGAGACGTTTCACGCTGTTGGTGATATATAATTAAATTTGCCTTCAACCACTAGTTTATGCTTTTGGATGAATTGGTGGTTTAATATGGTATCAGAGCAGGTGGTTCAGGGAGGTTCTGTGTTCAAGCCCCTGCATTGTCGTTTCTTTCCCAATTAAAATTGATTCCACTTGTTGGGCCTTTCAAATATTTCAAGCCCACAAGTGCGGGGGAGTGTTGGTGATATATAATTAAATTTGCCTTCAACCACTAGCTTAAGCTTTTGGATGAATTGGTGGTTTAATACACGCTTCCTAGAAACCTTAACGTTTCCCGATGAAACCCTAGCTCAACCATGTCTTACAAAAAGATCAAAATGCCTATTGCTTTTTTACACAAACCTTTTCGTAAAATGGCTTCACTGTAAACATCCTTTTAAAAAAGCCTACAGTATATACAAAAATTTTAAAGATGCAGTTGTAGAAAAGATGGAAAGATTATACATTACACATGCATCCTTGCGTCCGGGTTCTTCGACGAGGAAGAACTGTAGTATCATCACTTCTGCTCTGCATAGCTTTTCCAGCTGTGTTATTCTTCTGGACTTAATGGATCATATGTGTCATGACGCTCTGCGTCTTGATTGCTCCTTGCAAAAAGGCTCTGCTCCTAATTAGTCATTGCATTGTCAAGTCTATCATTTTGATCCTTTTTGCATAGTTAGCAAAGATATAGATCCTGCTAATCTGGACGCAGGGACTCTTTCTTTGATGCCCTTAATTCGACTAGGAATCCATAAATTCACGCACTTCAAGGATCTAAGCTTTATTTACAATAGACACATTCATTGAGATTCCTTGTAGTGACTGGTGGAAAGATGCATTTGATCCTGCGTTCAAGCAAGCACAGATTACTCTAGTACCTTGAACATTTTCGCATGGTCTTTGACTGATAACGCGATTGACCAAAATCAAATGTTTAGCCCAAAAATCAAAGTAAAACCCTACTCTAGTGTTTGAAAAATAAAGTCTCCTGCAATGGCACCAAAAACTTGCTTGGTGGGGATTGCATGTACACCCTACACTGCTTACTTGTTGGTTTTTGGGTGTGTTATTTGCTTATGGACTTAATGTAGAATGGCTATTTGTATGTATGTTTGGTGGTATGAAGATGTGTCATTGAATATAGATCATTGCATCCAAAATGCTCTCCACTAACTCTCTAGAAATGGCCGGTCAGTACAGACGTTTGGCCTTATGGCCCATACAAGCCTTACACCTTTTCTTCATGAAGATAGAGCTTCTTATATATGCAGCTTTTGGGGAGAAATTGTGTAGTGTGTCTAGAGGACGAAGACGACTGATGTCATGATGACGTCAGCGTGACGTCAGCAAGTTTAAAGGCTAAGGGCTCAGTACAATGTAGATGCGGCTCGACTTGGATTTTCGAGGGTTCACAGGCGATCGATTGGTTTTTAGGGAGGTTGGCTTCTGTTCTTGAGGTCGGTGATAGTTTTTCGTGGTTCAGCTTTTGGCATGCGGTTGACTCCAGTTTTGGTGCAGGTTCAGTGTTTTGGTACCTGTTCAGCTTGGTTCTTGGTCGATTCTTCCATTTAGACAGATTCAAGGTTTTTGGGCCCAGTTTGAAGCTTTTTGAAGGTTTTGAGATTGACTTTGGTGCTTTGGAAGCTGTTTTAGGAAATTTTTATAGCTTAATTAGTGCAATTGTTGCTTTAGTTATCATAAGGACTTATTTTACAGGTTCAATTGCTATTTAAATGCTTTATGGATGTCATTTAAATAAATCCCACCTTAGGTTAAGCATGAGGCAAGAGCGGATTTGTAAAGAATTATGCAATGTAGGTAAGATCATGATAAATGTGTTCGAAAATTAAAATGGTTGCGAAGGTTGCTTACCTAGACCACCTTGACAAAAAATTATTTGTGATTACCCTTTGCTCTTATTGTAGGATAGTGTAAGCATGGGTGTCGAACCCAAGAGAATGTAGGATAGACGCTTTCTTGAATGTAAAGCTTGAAATGAATGAGATTAGTAAAAAAAACTGAAAAGAAAAGCGTAGAAAATAATTTGGGGAAAATCATTCAGATTGAGAATGTAACCAAGAATGAAAAGAAAAAATTTGATTTGCAATACAATTCACAATAAGAGATATTGAAGATTGAATTCCAAGAAGAGAAGTGAGGAATGGGTTTAGGTATTGATCTAATCTTATCATTGAATCAAAGATGGTAAATGAAGTTGAATCATGCTTAATTAAAAGGAGATTTTTTATTCAAGATTTTTCACAAGTTCAAATTGCTTGATCTCGGAGGAATTTTGAATCAAAATTCAAGAAAAGAAATGAATTTCGTGGGAGATTAGTTTAATTCTTACAATTTTAAGTAAACCCCTAATTGTTCTTCAAAGAAAACTACAGGATCATTCATAATTTTGCAACCAAGGAATTAAAATGGGAATTAATTTATGCACTAAAAATGAATGCAATTAATTTTCAAGCATTGACTAACAATTGAAATTCATAAGTCATTAAACAATTTCAAGAATGCGTGAGATACAATCAAGAATCAAGAGAATTTTTGTGTAGATACAAGTAATTCAATTAATCTTGCACTAATTGATATACTTAGGTAACTTGCTTACAAAAATTGAATAAAAAAATCAAAGATCAAGAATTAAAATCACAAGAATTTATGAAATTGAATCAAAGATCTAATTTTTGATACAAAAGAATGATGTTCCAACAAAAATTATATCAAGATTAAAGATGAGTCAAACCTTAATTACAATTAAAAAAAAAAATCAAAGAAAGGAAATTATCAAAGAATAGAATCACCTAAGTCCACTTTACCTCAAAAATTTTAGCCTTGCATCATGAATTTTGTTGGAAAATTTGTTGAAGATGAAAAAAATTACAGAATGAGGCTGAAGATTTTGAAAATTGGAAGAAATTTAGGAGAATTGGGTGTAATTTTAAAGAGAATAGTGAATTGTATTGAATTAATTGTGGAATTATGAGCAAATAGGGGTTTATATAGAAAAGAATTGAGATTTTCATCCATTGGGCTCGAAACAACAACTTCAAGGCCCATTTTCGCTTCAAAATGACAAAAAATGGAGAAATTTCGGAAAGTTGGCAAATATTTACGAAAATGCCACTCAATGGGAAGGATTCGAAGAACTCGGGAGCTGAGGGGCGCATGCGGCACCAGAAGGTGCCACGTGGCACGCGTTGAAGAAGTTTGAAAAAAATTAGATTTAATTTTCGCTTTGAGGTAGAATCGAACACTTGATATCAGACGCGGGTGAGATAGGGAGTCAAAACAACGTCGTATTATTCTATGAAAATCTGAATTTAAATTGCATTCATACTGATTCGAACAGGTGACCTCAAGGCTGGGCACGCGCGTGTGAGGAGTTGCTACGTTTCATGACCCTTCCATCGTTTACTAATTTTTCCTTAGGTTTAATTTGCCCGTTCTCCTTCGTTTGAAGTTTGATTTAGATGATTTTTGTGTCGTTGGGTTTATATCGGAGTCCACTTTCATATTATGCATAAAAATGTTAAAATAATGAACATATACATGTTAGGGATTGAGAATAGGCTAACTATAAATGAGTCAATATTTGCCCCAACGCATGTTCATGCATTTTTATATATTATAAGGGTTATAATGTATGATATTAATGGAAGATTATGAATTTCATGAGTTCTTTAAAGTATGTTGTTATTTTAAATATATGAAATTGTATAAAAACTATAGGAATAAGAGTTATTCTGGTATTAGTAATTAGTTGAGATTGTCTCAGTTCATGAGAGGAGTAGTTGATCACCCTTCGGTGACTGTTACTCTAAATTTTTGAAGTATCATTGGAAAAACTAAATTACTTATTTGATTAGGTTCTTTAATTGTTTGTTTTTGCTAAATTGATTGGATTATTTTGTGTAATGGGTTAAGACAAAGATAACTAATACGGTCAATTGTTTGTTATTTCAGCATGTCTTATTCAACAGCTTAAAAATGAAAAATTAACTGGTAAGAACTATGTGACGTGGAAGTCAAACCTGAATATGATTCTGGTAGTTAATGATGTACGCTTCATCTTAATAGAGAAATGTCCTCCTTCCCCTACTCAAAATGCATCCCAGAGTGTCAAAAGATGCATATGACCACTGGACAAAGGCCAGTGACAAGGCCCGTGTCTATATCTTGGCCATGACGTATTGAGCAGGAAGCATGAGTCCATGGTCACTACACGACCGATTATGAAATCCCTCTAGGAGATGTTTGGGCAACCATCCATTCAAATCTGACATGAGGCCATTAAATATGTTTATAATGCCCGTATGAAAGAAGGTCAATCTGTTAGAGAACATGTTCTAGACTTAATGGTCCAGTTCAATGTGACATAGATGAATTTGGAGATCATTGACGACTAGAGTCAAGTGTCCTTTATCTTGGAGTCTCTTCCAAAGAGCTTCCTTCAATTCCGTAGCAATGCGATAATGAACAAGATAGAGTACAACATGACTACCCTCCTCAATGAGTTGCAGACTTTTCAGTCTCTTATAAAAACTAAGAGGTAGAAAGAAGGAGACACAAATGTTGCCCATTCTAGGAGGTTTCAGAAGAGTTCAAGTTCTGGAACCAAGTCTGCACCTTCATTCCCTGGGTCAAAGAAAATCAAGAAGAAGAAAGTAGGGAAGGGGAAGGGTCTTGCTGCTACTACTAACGACAAAGAGAAGGCTAAGGTAGTCGACAAGGGGAAGTGCTTCCACTACAATGTGGATGGACACTGGAAGAGGAACTGTCCCAAGTACCTTGCTGAGAAAAAGATGGAAAAGAAGGTAAATATGATTTACTTGTCTTAGAAACTTGTTTAGTGGAAATGACGAAAAGACCTGGATACTTGATTCAGGAGCCACTAACCATGTTCGTTCTTCTTTACCAAAAACTAGTTCATTCCAGCAGCTCCAAGAGAGTGAGATGACGCTCAAGGTTAGAACGGGGGACGTCATTTCAGCTCATGCAGTAGGAGATGCCAAGTTGTTTTTTAGAAATAGATTCCTGTTTTGAGAAAACTTGTACATAGTTCCTAAGATTAAGAGGAACTTAATTTCTGTTTCTTTATTGAACAATTGTACTCATTTACTTTTTCCTTAAATGAAGTGTTCATTTCTAAGAATGGTGTACATATTTGTTTGACTAAGCTTGAAGACAACTTGTATGTATTAAAGACCTAATGAAGCAAAAGCAATTTTAAATCATGAAATGTTTAAAACTACTAACACTAAGAATAAAAGGCAAATAATTTATCCAAATAAAAATACTTATCTTTGATATTTAAGATTAGGTCACATTAATCTCGATAGGATCGGGAGATTGGTAAAGAATGGATTCTAAATAAGTTAGAAGATGATTCATTATCTCCATGTGAATCTTGTCTTGAAGGAAAAATGACTAAAATACCTTTTATTGGAAAAGGTTATAGAGCCATAGAGTACCTTGAACTTATACATTCAGACCTCTGTAGTTCGATGAATTAAAAGCTAGAGGAGGATTTGAATACTTCATCTCTTTTATAGATGATTATTGAAGGTATGGTTATTTATACTTAATGGGGCATAAGTCTAAAGCTCTTGAAAAGTTCAAGGAGTATAAGGCTAAAGTTGAAAATCTATTAAGTAAAAATATTAAAATACTTCGATATGATCGAGGTGGAGAGTACATGGATTTGAGATTCCAAGACTATATGGTACAACATGGAACCCAATCCCAACTCTCACCACCTGTACACCTCAACAAAATGGTGTATCAGAAAGGAGAAATAGAACCTTGTTAGACATGGTTTGTTCAATGATGAGCTATGCTCAATTTCCTAGCTGGTTTTGGGGGTATATAGTAGAGATTGCAGTTCACATCTTGGACAATGTTATCTCGAAGAGTGTTTCTAAAACACCTTTCGAGTTGTGGAGAGGACGTAAACCTAATTGAAGTCACTTCAGAATTTGGGGTTGTCCTGCACACATGTTAGTGACAAATTCCAAGAAGTTGAAACCTCGTTTAAGGTTATGTCAATTTTTTGGTTACCCTAAAGAAAAGAGAGATGGTCTATTCTTCAATCTACAAGAAAATAGAATGTTTGTATAGACATATGCTACATTCTTGGAAGAAGGCCACATGAGAGATCATAAACAACGAAGTAAATTAATATTAAATGAAGCTACTAATGAATCAAGAAGGGTTGTTGATGAAGCTGGTCCCTCATCAAGAGTTGATGAAACCAACACATCAGGCCAGTTTCATCCTTCTCAATCGTTGAAAATGCATCGACGTAGTGGGAGGATTGTATCACAACTTAATCGTTACTTGAGTTTAATCGAAACTCAGGTTGTCGTACCAGATGATGGAGTTGAGGGTCCATTGTCCTATAAACAGGCAATGAATGATGTAGACAAGGACCAATGAGTCAAAGCCATGGACCTTGAAATGAAGTCTATGTACTTCAATTCAGTGTGGGAGCTTATAGATCTACCTGAAGGGGTGAAACCTATAGGGTGCAAATAGATCTATAAGAGAAAGAAAGATTTAGTTGGTAAGGTACAGACCTTCAAAGCTAGGCTTGTAGTATTAGGGTATACCCAGAGGGAAGCGATTGACTATGAGGAAACTTTTCCCTCTATTGCTATATTAAAGTCTATAAGGACTCTTTTGTTCATAGCCACATTTTATGATTATGAAATATGACAAATGGATGTCAATACTGCTTTTTTGAATGACAATCTTGAAGAGAGTATCTTTATGTCCCAGCTTGAGGGGTTCATAACCTGAGATTAGGAGCAAAAAGTTTGCAAGTTGA
Organism: Cucumis hystrix; assembly: GCA_025688845.1. NCBI lineage: Eukaryota > Viridiplantae > Streptophyta > Magnoliopsida > Cucurbitales > Cucurbitaceae > Cucumis > Cucumis hystrix. The sequence continues at coordinate 13,281,808 of CM046889.1, forward strand.
ATCTAGCCATTTATAGATTGATACAAGCATCCAGGTCTTTGAATATTAGGTTTGATACTGCGATGAAATCTTATAGTTTTGACCAAAACGTTGATGAATCTTGTATATACAAGAAAATCAACAAAGGTAAAGTAGCTTTCTTAGTACTTTATATGGACTATATCCTTCTCATTGGAAATGATGTAGGATACCAACTGATGTTAAAACTTGGCTAGCAGCCCAATTTCAAATGAAAGATTTGGAAGAGGCACAATATGTTATTGGGATCCAAATAATAAGGGATTGTAACAACAAAATGCTAGCACTGTCTCAGGCAACCTATATCGAGAAAATGTTAGTTCGATATTCGATGCAGAACTCTAAGAAGGGTTTATTACCTTTCAGATGTCTAAGAAACAATATTCCAAGACACCTCAAGAAGTTGAGAATATGACATGTATTCCTTATGCCTCAGCTATAGGTAGCTTAATGTATGGTATGCTCTGCACTACGCCAGCCATTTGTCATGAAGTGGAAATAGTTAGTAGATATCATTCCAACCTAGGGTTAGACCACTGGACAACGGTTAAAGTTATTCTCAAGTATCTTAGGAGACTGAGAGATTACATGTTTGTGTATGGAGCTAAAGATTTGATCCTTATAGGATACACTGACTTTGATTTCCAAACTGATAAGGATTATAGGAAATCCACGTCGTGATTAGTGTTCACTCTAAACAAAGGAGCTATGGTAAGGCATAGCATCAAGCAAGGATGCATTATAGATTCTACTATGGAGGCTGAATACGTTGTTGCTTGTGAAGCAGCAAAAGAAGCAGTTTGACTTAGGAAGTTCCTGCATGATTTGGAAGTTGTTCCAAACATGAACATGCCTCACTTTATATTATGATAATAGTGGGACAGTAGCCAATTCTAAAGAACCTCGCAGCCGCAATCGAGGAAAACACATAGAGAGGAAGTATCGCTTTATACAAGAGATTGTGCAACAAGGGAATGTGATCGTCACCAAGTTTGCTTCGAAGCACAACATTGCTGATCCATTTACGAAGACTCTCACGGATAAAGTGTTCAAAGGTCATCTAGAAAGTCTAGATCTGCGAGATATGCACATTAGGTAATCTAGGGCAAGTAGGAGATGTGTAATGGGTATGAGGATGCCCTAGTTTATTGTATTTGTATATATACGTTTTATGTAATATACTTGTACATTTTACCATTTCCAATGTTTGAGGATTACTTTATTATGTACATCCCATAGAGACTAAAGTTTTAGTCCAACTGGAAGTTTGTTGGGTTTTATGTCCTAGAACTCTTAGATAGTAAATATAATCTATTGACCATTATTAATAAAGTGTTATTGTTTCAATAAGTGTTATCGATTACATTATTAGTTTTGTCTTAATAACCTAAATCTAATAAGCTAACATCCTAAGTTGTTCGATACGTCTTGAACAGTATGTAGAGACATACAAAGATCAATGTTCGCGATCATCTTAAAGAGTCTATAGTATAGCTCTAGATGTAACTCCGTTATCTAGTTGGATTTCTATTTCATTAGGACGACCTAGTTAACTTAGTCTTAATCCTGAGTGTATTATTTACTCCTATTTGTGAGAGATTGTCCTTTGATTTGTATGGATGAGAGTGACCAGATTTTCCACTCAATATGCTTATCATTTTGGGGACAAGACCAAGGGGGAGTTGAGAACATAATCACACAAGATGGAATTCACTCATTCTGGACTTTAGGATAAGTAGATGGATGTTTCCTTAAATAGTGTCTTCGGGATTTGAACAAAGGGTCCTACCCTCTCTATGGCATGAGGGGGGTTTCTGTTTATTGGTTGGACCATAAACAGGTTGTTCATTAGAGGAGCACTGGTATTTAAGGACTAGAAGTAACCCAGAGGTAAAACCGTAATTTGCCACAGTTGGTGTTACGAACACTCGTGAAGAACTAACTTACTGCTATTGGTCTATATCCGTGGACACAAAAATATATCTACAGTGAGAAGAGTTCAGCTGTGAGTCTTTAGTGGAGTGTACACACAGTTAACGAATATTAATTAATGTGGTTAATGTGTTTAGCCAATTAATGTCATATCGTTGTAGCTTATGATCTATTTGGTGCCCTTTCATTATGGCTCTTTGGTGTAACTTTTTCTAATTTTTAACTTGACAAGGTGGATGTGTGTTTCTAGGCGGACCTTTGATGATCTGTATAAAATGAGGTCTGTGCTATTAATAATGTAGGAAGTAATTTTCATTACGTCAGAGAGAGGTATTATAGAATCAGATGTGTAAGATTTATGATCGTGAACATAGGGAAGGTTAGCTCTAACCATTGAAATATTTATTGCATTGAAGTTACTAGGATGCCACATTTTTTTTCAAAGCTGCCTTGTTAAAATTCGAAAGATTAAATAATTTATTTTGATATTGTTTGTAGAATGATTGAAGTCATATCGAGTTGAAAGCTAACCAATTGTGAAGATAGCCAGACGATCATTGAAGGTTGAAGACTGAGAATTTGTTTAGGATTTTTTTATTTAAGTTTTATATTAGGATCTTAATTAATTTCATGCATTGGTGTAGAATGTATATATAAACACAATATAAGGATTTCATTTTGTGTATACAAATGTAAAAGACAAATATTATAGTTTCTAAAATAATATTAATTTTATTGATTTGTTGGCATGAGAAAAACATATTTCTCTACACGGACCCAATGTCATTTTATAAAAAACTGACAATAATGAAGAAATTAAATAAAAATAGAATTGTAAAAATGGATCAAAAAACAAGGCTTCAATGTCGATTTTAAACCGACATTATTGAGGATCTATAATGTCGGTTATAAACCAACATTGTTGGCCTCTTTAATGTCAATTTTAAACCGACATCAAGCCCAATCAACAATAAAGGACTTCAATAATACCATCAATGATGTAGGTTGAAAAACGACATTAAAGGCCTTTAATAACACTAGCAAAGATGTCGGTTGCCCACCGACATTAAAGGCCAAATTTCTTCTAGTGAAAAGCCATACCCTAGTCTTTGAAAAATCAACTCCCTGACAATGGCGCCAAAAACTTGATTGGTGGGGATTTCGTGCACACCTTACATTGTTTGCTTGTTGGTTTGTGGGTGTTTTCTTTGCTTATGGACTCAATGTAGAATGACTGTTTGTATGCATGTTTGGTGATATGATGATGTGTCATTGAATACGAATCATTGCATGCAAAATGCTCTCCACCGACTCTCTAGGAATGGCTGGTCAGTAAAGACGTCTGGCCTTATGACCCATACAAGCTTTACACCTTTTCTTGATGGAGAGGGAGCTTCTTATATAAACAGCTTTTGGCGGGAAATTTATCATTCTAACCAAGTGAGTGGCGAAAGCTATCCATTTCATCAGGTCATCACTCCATCTACCACTTTTCTCTTGTAGCTCATTTTCTTGCGTGATGATTTAGTCTTTTAGCCTTGTCTCTGTACGGGTTTCTCTATGATTTCCCAGCTTATCCTCTTGTTAATAATCGTTTGTTTAGACACTAAGAACAAGGGGAAGCAGACATGAATTAGTTTCATGTGTAGTGTATTTCTAAATAATTATGTATTTACAACATAAATCACGCGTTTTGACATATTTATCATGCATTTTGGTCCCATTATTCTACCTAAAAGGTTATAATAACTTGTAAATCTATAAGTTATCACGTGCTCCCTTGAGTAGTTAGCGATAAACACTGGCCAAGTGATGAATGTAGCTCAGGTAACACGATAAGAGTTATAAGCTAAGTTTCTTATTAAGAACTTATCACAGACCCTAATCTACAAATAACACATTGACAAATGAATAGTAAAGATGTGATGAATTGAAATGGTAGAAGCATGCAATACATTAAAGAATGGAGTCATTAGGCCACTGTACAATATGAACAAATACATTGCAAAGAAATATAAAAATGGAAAGTACAAAAATGAGCATTACAAGTTAGGGGAAATGGGAGATGAACTCTTCTCTACTCATACCTTGAGCTTTCACCTATACATACTGACTGGAGAAGAGGATGAAAGACTTTTAGAGACGTGGAGTCCTTTTACAGGCAACTTTCAACAGAAAACTTCTATCCTTCTGATCATGTTAGCATTAAATGTAGCCATTGTCAAGGCACATCAACTACATCTACTACTTTTGTCTTCTAGTGAACATTTCTCGCATGCTTATGTGAATCGAACCTAGAAAGTGTACTCCCTAGGTAATGTCTTCTCGCATAGTCTTTGCGCGAGTTCCTCTGTGATTCACTAATCTCTTCTTTTATTTATAATCATGCGTTAATACACCGAGAACACGGTAAAACAGACATGAAACTTATGTAGCATGTATTTTTGAATATTTGTGTATTGACAACATAAGCTACGTGTTTTGACACACTTACTACACGTTTTGGTATTGTTCTATCTAAAAGACTATAATAACTTATATTTCTACAAGTTATCATACCCTCAAATTCATAATAATGCTTGTCCTCAAGCATCACTTCGTATCATTGTTGGGGCAATTATTAACCTATTTGTTTGTACCGTATTCTCAATCCATACCATAGCATACATATATTCATTATTTACATATTTTTGTAGAATATAAAAGTAGACTTCTTTATGAACTCAAATGTGACTTTGAAAAAACAAACTTTGACCGATTTTATATTCAAATGTGATTTGAATTTTAGAAAAATAAATGTGGATTCATGTTCGGGAGGTTGAAATTAGTCAAGACAGATAAAATGGTAAAAAGTCAAAATGTTGACTTTTGACTTTAATTTTAATGTCAAATTACCATATTACCCTTAGACTAAATTGTTGAGATTTGGCAAGCACTTTGCATGTAATTAGCATGTGGCTTCATGCATATGTGACACCATGTTGGTGATATGCCAAGTGTGGAGAATGGGAAGCTCACTACATGAAATTTTGCATGTAGTTTGCTTATAAAACGAAGAGATTATTGCAAATGAAAAAAAAGACTTTTGATGAATTTTTTATTTTGTGATTTAGAATTGCAAAATTAAAATCAAAACTCTTTTTCTCTACACAAGATCTCAAAGTTAAGTTCTTCCTCCTAAATCCATCACTCTCTCTATTTTCTCCACCATCTGAGTCCCACAACTCGATTCTAAGTCCGGAGAATAGTGAGTCAACGCTAGTGGTAGTCTTGGCTTCAAGTGCGTGACAAGATTATAACAATAGAAAAACATCAAAGGTGAGTTTTTTCTATTAACGCTATCTTTGTTTCAATTAGGGTTGTAATGCATGTTAATCACTAAAGTGTTTAGTTACAATTAGAATAAAATCTGATCCTTATTTCGCTGCATGTCTACCGTTTCCATCACAACAAACCTTTAAACGTCTATTTTGTGGCCAAAATTAAATGCCAACTTCCATACTTAGTCAAATTTTTCCTCTTTTCTTTTAACCAAATTACCAAAGCTTTCCTTCCATTTTACCTACAGCATTCTCCAGCCCACTTCCTTATCTTAACTTTACCTATAACCAATCCTTTCATGCTTTTAAGAAGATCCAAGTTCAATAAGATTCGTGGTTTACAATTTCTCTCCCCCTTAAGAAATTTCGCCCTCAAAATTTCAACTCCTAATAAAAGACATTCTACATAACTATAAATGAACAAACTTAAGCACTGAACTTATCATAAATGTTGTCCGGTGTCTCCTCCAATTCTTTCTGACCAATGGCATACATATTTCTTTACAGTCGTAGTTTGCCCACAATTCCTTTTTGCTTAACATAACTCGTTCCTTCTCCAACTGTTACCACTTTTGGTTGAATAACAGTTTATGACTGTACCTGTGAATCCGTTTGTCCTTCAAACTTCAATTGAGGACAATTCCTTCTAAAATGTCCAGGTTGCTTGCACTGATAATTAATATCTGTTCCCAACAGACATTGTCCCAAATGGTACTTTCCACAGTTATTACACAAAGGTTACCTGGCCGTGCTAGCTACAGATTCTTGTCCTGACTATGAAACTATGTTGATCTTGTTGGTTAACTAAAACTTCTATGTCCTGGTCTTGATTTAGTACTTCCTGTACTTACCGTAGATCGAGTCTTGATATTCTTCTTTCCTGATATTCCAGGAATAAAAGATTTCGGCTCCCGCCTTTGTTGTTTCTTAAAATAAGTGTTTTGTTTTTGTTCCTCCTCAAGTTCATCCTCCTCTAAGCTTTGTTCAACTCGTAAAGTTGTACTACTCAACTGAGAAAAGTTTGCTCTTGCTGCCACTGCTGGGGTACGAATCTATTTATGTAATCCTTTTTTAAACTTCCTACACCTTTCTTCTTCAGTTTCTATCATCGCACCAACATACTTCGATAATCCAGTAAACATCTTTTCATAATCTGCTACTGACATTGAACCTTGAACCAACTTTATAAATTGTTCTCATTTCTTTTCACGATAAGTTTTAGGATAATACTTCTTTTCAAAGATGTATCTAAAAATTTTCAAATCCATGATATCTGTATCACCTTGCCGGGCTTTGATGGACCTCTACCAATCCTCAGCTTATTTCTGTAGCAGAAATGAAGCCAACCTGACTCGCCTTTCTTCTGGGAAAACCATAACCTTTAAACACTTCTCTATCAAACTGAATCACACCTCAACATATGTAGGGTTCGTTGACCCCTCATATACTGCCGCTCCTATATTAAAGCTCCCACCCGTTCTATTTCAAACTTCTTTTCCATATCTTTCGATGCAAATTCTAAGGTTTCAATTATCTTTTGGGCAAAGCTTTCCAACATTCTTTCTTCTCTTCCTGTTCGTACTTGTGGGGCACTTGACTCAAATTCTGACTATTTTGGGTTAGATTCTCGTGTCCTTTTCTTTCCCTATCGTTTATGTCTATCTGCTGTGCGATCCATGACTCCTATAACATATAAAATCATTAGATATGCTATAGATAACCTCTAACTTAAATGCATGAAACTTAAATTTTACTTTTCTCTAAAACTCATTTAACTTTGACTCGAATTCTTTTCCTTACCGAAGGAACAGACTCCTACTAATATCTACTTGACATCAGACCATTTTCACATAACTAAGACACTTACTTCTTTATTTCGAACTCTGCCCTGATACTAAACTGGTATCAAGCTATCTAAACAAACTTAAACTTTTACTCCCTAGAGACTAAACTTGGCTCTGATACCAAACTGTCACACCCCACCCTGAGCACTTGCTTGCTCGTCTCGAGATGTGGTGTGAAGTCAACTGACGTCGTTTTCCTTCTCTAAACAACACCAGTTGACCCTGACTAGTAATCTTGTACAATTCTAAGGAACTTAAGTAATTTAAGACTTACACAGCAAAAAATACAAGATTAAAACTAACATAACTTTTAACATTAGATTGAAACAAGTTTAGGCTAAGTGTCATTAAGTATAGACTATCCTTTTTGAGAACTATACAAAAAAACTATAACTAAACTTAACCCCTTAAAAAAACCTATGTACACAAAATGGGTAAGCCTAAGTACTAACCAACAACAGTAACTTTATGTATAACTTTGCACAACACACTTGAAGACAATGGTCAGGTTCTCGGATCACGACCTCTACCTGGAAAGTTGAAAAACATTTGGAAATGGTGAGCTAAATAGCTCAGTGAGTGATGGTTTTATAGAACACATTTTAAAACATACTTAAATTTTTTTCATAAACTTACATAAACATAACATCTTTATAAATAATTTAAATAAACTCTTTTATCTCTGTATACTCTATACCCAGGAAAACCCAAAGATAACAGAGCACCTTCGGTCTTATTATCCTATCAAACCTCGATCAAATTAGTAGAGCACCTTTGGTCATGCTATTACATAATAAACTCGGTCAAGATAGTAGAGCACCTTTGGTCTTACTATCCTATCTAGACTCAGTGGTAGCAGCTAAGTGGTCAGCGTAGCCCTATACCCTTGACTGTGCACATTGGCTGTCGAGAACTCGATATATAGAGTACCATGCTTTTCTCTTTAAAACCATTCTAACCATTCTATTTCAAGTCATGCTTTTAAACAACTTTCTATCGCAATAACATTTTTATTTCAGAACTTAACATGCTCGTAAACATGACTTTGTAAATCAATAAGCTTAAGCATAAATACATTACCTAATTTGAAATGATCTCTAAATAACATACTTCAATACTTTCTAAAACATTCTTGTAGATTCATAAAGTAAACTCAATATTAAATCAATAAGATATGCTTAAAACATTTGATAAATAATCAAATTTAGAATCAACTTCAAACTCATTTATTCAGTAATCATAAGTCAAAATATCTTTAGTAAATTCATTTTTCACTCACTAATTGTAGTTCAAACCCGTGGTCTGTAGACTTGTCTGATTTCTTCTTGTCCTGAAATAATAAAAAATAATTCCAATTAATTCCCTTTTATCCTAAAAACATCCAAACTTTAATTAAAATTTCCTAAAATATCAAAGACAGTCAATAAACACCTATTAAGCAAGGCTGGCGCAAAGAGAGTAGGCTACAGAGGTTGCACGTGCGAGTATGGCTTGATACTCGACCAATAACCCCATCTGCCTAAAACCTCAAATTCGACCAGAACCTGCTTCTACCTTAGAGCTTCATATCTTTAAATCCATGATACAAATGAAAATACTTCCTTCTATAAAGTTGTTTCCCATTAATTGAACTTTCTTACCTCAAACTTTCAACTTCAGATTCCAACGAATGAACTCTACAGTTCTCTGGAAGTCCACCTTGCTTAAAATCACCCGAATTCTGACCTTCCTTATTTTTTTCAACTTAAACTCATACTTCTCTTTCTGATATTTGATCGACAGCTCAAAATTAGAAAATAGACTTAATTTGTGATTTTTTGAGACTAATTGCAGTCAAAACGCACGAGTGATTTGAGAGAAATGTTCATCCTAAGTGACCTATTTATACTGAGGCCTGCATGAAACTTTATTGACACCTCCTTCAAATGAAATTTAAATTAAGCATGAAAGGACACCTAGAATCCACTTGACCGAGTTTAACTCTTTGTCTTCTTGCCTAACCAAAATGCCTAATGTCTATAGACATGCCAAAATGCCAAGTTAAAGCCAAACTAACTTCTATTGTCATGCCTTCCTCACCTAGTCTCTCATTGTCAACCTAACCTCTAAAAATTCTTTCTCACCAAGCTTAATGCACATATAACCTCTCAAGGTATCTTTCTTGCCTAGCCTTCAGCCGAACGCCCATGCTCAGAGTTTTACTTGATCTTCTCGAACACATCTCAAAACGTAAGACAACCTCCATCTTTTCCTCTCTTTCCACCTAGCAAGCTCTCTTCTCGCCCAAGGTAACCTCTTTAGAGGTTCTCACACAACTCTTCTCGTCGAGGACACCTTCAAATGCCTATCCAACCTTGAAATAACCTCTCTATACATTTTGGTCGGCGACAACAAACCTCTAAATGCCTATTCTATGACAAAAATGCCAACTTCCAGACTTAGTCAAATTTTCCCTCTTTTCATTTTTTCTTTTCTTTTAACCAAATTACCAAATCTTTCCTCCCATTTACCTACCAAGATACATTCTCCAGCCCACTTCCCTATTTTAACTTTACCTATAACCAATCCTTTCATGCTCTTAAGAAGATCAAAGTTCAATAATATTTGGGGTTTACACTGATCCTGGGGTTGGTTCAAGCAATCACAGATTACTCTGGTACCTTAAACCTCTTCGTGTGATTTTCGGCTAATCGTCACTACAAGAAATCGAAAGTTTCCCGTTGCAGGAAAAATCGTCGAAAAACATGAAGTCAGTAGAAGTTGGTGTTTCCCGACGTAGCTTCCTCCACGTCGAGGGAAGGAATTTCCACCGACGCAGGCACATGAGCATCATAAATGGCTAGAATGGTTTAGGGTTCCTCCGACGTGGTGCCAGGTACGTCGGGAGTAGATACCCTATTCCTGACGTCCATAGTGTCGCCTCGGAAGAGGGTTGACAATTAATTATACCGTTTGGTATTCCTCCAACGTGGTGACAGGTACCCTATTCTCGACGTCTACAGTGTTGCGTCGGAGGAAGGGCATATAATTAATTGTACCGTTTGGCCTTCCTCCAACGTGGTGTCAGGTGCGTCGGGAATATGGTACCTATTCCCATTGTCTACAATGTTGCGTTAGAGGAACGGTAGATCATTAATTGTATGTTATGCCTTCCTCCGATATGGTGTCAGAGCATAGGGAATACAGTGTAGGGATTCCCAACGTGTCACTAATAGCACCAGGAATATGGTGTAGGAATTTCCGACGTGTCACTAGTTACGTCAGGAATAGTACCCTATTCCCGACGTTGTCGTAGTGCGTCAGGAGTTCTCCGTCTTTTTTAACTCCATTCTTTACAGAATGGAAATAGAAGAGAAAGAAAAGAAAAAGAAAATCGAGAGAGGGAGAGGGAGACCGAGAGGGAGATCGTGAAGAAGCTTCGATTCGTCACCGTTGTCATTCCCGTTGTCGTTGTCATCGTCATTGCATATCGGTATATATACTTTAATGTGATTTTTGTTTTATTTACATTACAAATTAGGGTTTTGAATTAGAAATTATGATTTCGAATTAGTTTTTATTATAGGAATTGGATTTTGAATTATGTTTTAGTTCGAAATTTATGAATTGAGTGTTTGATTAAGGAATTAATTTTGCATATTTCGGAATTATGTTTTAGTTTGGAATTTATGAATTGGGTGTTTGAATTATGTTTTAGTTTTGGATTGGATGTTTGATTATTGTAAATAAAACAAACTTATGAATGAATTGTTAATGTAATTGTAAGTTTCTTCTCGATTGGGTGTTTTATTAATGTAAATAAAACAAATGTATATGAATGAATTGTTAATGTAATTCTAAGTTTGTTATGGATTGAGTGTTTGATTAATGTAAATAAAACAAATGTATGAATGAAATTGGGTGTTTTATGAAATCCAAATGTATTTATTATGTTTTTGTTCAACTAGTAGATATAATGTTTGGTTAGTTTGTTTGTTCTGGCTATTCTGCAGTTATTGTAGCCTTTTGTAGGTTAGAACTTAGCTTTTAGCTAAAAGAGAGGGATGATTTTCCATAATTTATTCATGGAGTAATTAAGTTTAGGGTTTGATAAGGATCAGTAATATAGGACTAATGATCAAACAGTTTCATATTTTAGGTGTTTAACGATGGATAAGAGTTGGATGAAACTTAGGAATAAATTATCGGTTGAGTATAGAGAGAGTGTGTCCCAATTTTTAGAGATTGCCAAGTTGCACGTCGATGCTTACGGACGAATAAGGTGTCCATGTAAGAGATGTATGAACTCAAATTTGTACTCATTAGAGGATGTGGAGCGACATCTATTGACCATCGAAATATCCCCCTTCTATACATTGAGATCTAGTGAACTTATATAGAGGTATTGAAAGGATAGACGAAGGAACTAGTAGTAACCCTTTTGATGAAGGAACTAGTAGTAACCCTTTTGATGAAGAAGATGAAATGTTTGATGTGCTTAACGATTTACAAGCTTCGATTGAAAATGAACGGGAAATAGAAGCTCTGATTGGTGTAGATATAGAAGAAGAAACACAAACATATTTCATAACTTATTGAATGAAGCTCGTAGTGAGTTATACCCTGGTTGTCCCGAATACTCTTCCTTGAAGTTTTTGGTTAGGATGATGCACATAAAGGTTTTAAACGGTTACATGTTAACTAGCAGAGAGCGAGTTAAGTTTTGAAAGTTCTTGAAATCATTAAAGTTTCCCGATGGATTCGCTTCTAACATTTCTCGATGTGTGCATGAAAAAGAAGGGACAATTTCAGGTCTCAAAATTCACGACTGTCACGTTTTGCTACATCGACTTCTACCTATTGGTGCTCGAGCTTTCGTACCAAAAAATATATACACCACTGTTACTGAACTGTGTAACTTCTTTCATGATTTGTGTGCCAGAACGATACGAGGAAGTCAGTTGGACAGACTACATACAAATATTATAGTCATACTTTGTAAATTGGAAAGAATATTTCCACCTACCTTCTTTAGCGTAATGGTACATCTTGTCGTTCATCTACCACACGAAACCAAGATTGTTGGACCAGTTTCTTACAGTTGGATGTATCCTATTGAAAGAAGTTTACTCACATTAAAACAGTATGTGCATACCAAAGCACATCCTGAGGGGTCTATTGCAGAAGCATATCTGATGAATGAATGAGGAACCTTTTGTTCGCAATACCTAAGTGAAATTGAGATGCGATTCACTAGAGATGAACGAAACGATGATAGCCTTATGGATTTCAATTGTTCTTAAGTCAATTCTTGGAATTAAATGCATTCTTTTCTAGTGCACAAATTAATTCCCATTTAATTTATTGGTTGCAATATTATGAATGATCTTGTAATCTTATTTAAAGAACAATTTAAGGTTTAGTTAAAATTGCAAGAATTAAACTAATCTCCCATAAAATTCATCTCTTTTCTTGAATTTTGATTCAAAATTCTTCCAAGAACAAGCAATTTGATCTTCTGAAAAATCTTGAATCATAAATCACTTCTTAATTAAGCATGATTTAACTTCCTACTCTCCTTGATTCAACGATAAGATTAGATCAATACCTAAAGCCCATTCCTCATTTGTCTTCTTGAAATTTAAACTTCAAATTTGTCATATTGTGAATCATATTACAAGTCAAATTTCCCATTCTCATTCTCCCTTATGATTTCTCCCAAATTGTTTCTAATGCTTTTCTTTTCTTTTTGTTACTAATCTCATTCTTTTCAAGCATTACATTCAAGAAAACATCTTTCTTGCAGTCTCTTGGGTTCGACACCCGTGCTTGCACCTATCTATCGTAAAACTCAATGATAAACTACAAATAATTTTTTGTCAAGGGGGTTTATGTAAGTATCCTTTGCAACCACTTTAATTTCCGAACATATGTGCGTTGATAACGACCTTGCCTATATAGTTTGCATAATTCTTTTCTTTTACGCATACAATTTTGTTCTTGTCACACATGCATGAGGAAAAGGTAACACGTGGTGCAACGCGATTGGTGGAAGCAGAAGAAAAGCACGCGTTTGAATTTCTGATTGAAAATCAAAATTTAATTCACGCTAGGCAAGGTTTGAACTTATAATTTAGAGGTGGCGTGAGTGAGTGAGATGCTGACGCATGTCACAAACCTTTGCGTTATTTACAAAATTGTCATCTGGTGAAGTGTTGAAGAAACATTTTTTGTATTGGAGGATTCGAACTGGTGACGTTAAAGTAAAAAATGTTGAAAAATAACACGCGGTTGGGATTCCATTTCGTAACCTCCAAGTGGATTGCGTGCAAGGATTTTTCAAATCTTTTTCATTATTTACAAATTAATCTCTGATCTTCAAATTACTGGTTTTTCTTTGTTCGAACTTCGTTGTTGTTGATTTTGTTGCATTTGCTTCGTAACAAAGTCTAGATTCTAATTCTTCATAAAAATATAATAAAATTAAATATATGCATGCTATGGTAGAGAAATTAAGCATATAAAGTTTGGTCAAGTTTTGTCCCAACAACCCATTATACTTTTGTTCTTATTGTTGATTAGGAAATTTATGGTCAAGTAATTTGGAATGAAGAAATGAACCAAGAGGAAGGTAAAGAATGGAAATTTTGGTAATATTTTTTGTTCCAAATATTGGTAATTAATTGGAAAAACAAAAAAAAAAGAAAAAAAAGAAAAAAAAGAAAAGGAAAGAAAAGAAAGTTTAATTGTATATATATGTTTATACACCCCTCCCCCCCCCCCCCCCCACACACACATTTTAGGGGATTTTTAGAAAATATAACAAACCGACAAAATATTTATACTGTATAGAAAAAATTTGAAAATGGCAAAAGTCCACAAGTCCACAATAGAAAATATAAAAAATGCCTTGGTCAACACGCGATTAATTGGTCACTCGCGCACGTAATTCTTCTTCTAAACGATCATGAGATCAAGTAGGAAATGATACATGATCGTGTACCAAATCTAAACGATCTTGGTTCTTTAGATTTCGTACACGATCGTGGATCTTCGTTGTTTAGATTTGGTACATGATTGTGTACCCAAATGTAAACGATCATGTACCAATATCTCAACAATTTTTTTTTCAAATCATGTACTGCTTAATTTCTTTTCATGCAATAGATTCTCTCAAGTGTTACATTCATAGGTTAGCATGGACGACTCCGATTTTTGTGACTAATGGGCGACAAAATAGGGTTATGTGATAAAAGGTGCACTCCTATTCATGCGTTGCTAACATAATATTTAAACATATTCGCGCAAGCTTTTCTCACTATCGCCCAAGTATTAGCGATGAGAGGTTTCCTGGTAGGTCCAGGGTCAAACTCACGAAATTTAAGCTCCTAATTTATCCAATCGCTTAATAACTTATGCAGTATACACTATACAGTAAATCATATGAACAGTATAATAATTACCCTACTATTTACACTACTGTGCTTGGCAGTGCAAGTTTAATATAGTGTTATGACGCGATGCAATATGAACCCAATATAGACATGGTATGGAAGGAAAATGGAACTACTAAATACAATGACTGATGATTCACTAACTTGAGGTGATACAAACATTTATTAACTAAGAATTGAAGCGGGCAACTTCTTAGTGAAATGCCATACTTGCTCGCCTTTGGGGATGCAAATACACAAGTAAGCGATGGATGTATCTAATCATTTTATATGCATTAAAAACAACTAATACTCAATTAAGACATACACCTTTCAATACCTTTTCCACACACATTGACCTCTCAGTAGTGTATGTAGAGGATGAGCTTGGCGACAAGAATGCACTACTGCATTTTTCTGGCCACTTGCTTAGTTAACTATGGTTATCACGTGTTTAGTGATTACGATCTATACTTTTGCCCTTCTTCCGAATGAAGAAGGTTAAGATACTCATGTTTAACTGATCAAAACTCTTACGACATTCATTATAACTTTATTAGTGTTGAATACATCATTTATTACTACTTAGCTAATTAATTGGATGTATATAGGTAAGATAAGAAAAATGAAAGAATGGAAGAAGAAATGCATTTCTTTCATAGATAACACTTTAAGCCTTTTGGCCATGAAGTTCTACTTACAAAACAACACAATAAAAGAAATAGAAAGTGGAAATACAATAGATGTATTATGTCGCAGAGTTTGATCTCTCATACTCTTTGATACTAATTTTTGCCTATAGATGAGGGGCACAATGGAAGGGCTGAATCTATCTCTCTTTTGTCTTAAGATGTCACCTAAAACTTAAGGTAAGAGAGAAGAATGGATGATATGAAGAGCTTGCTTTTCGGCCAAAAATGTGCACACCTCGTTTTGGAGTGAGAAGCTCTATTTATATACAGGGAGTGATGTTGACATGCCGGCACACGCCATTAAGATCTCTGAAAAATTTATAGCTACTGCGCAGCCTGACCTATTAATCCTTTTCTGACTTTTTCGCCAACCTCTTTTGTTTGCTACCAGCTTGATCGCCTAGCAACTACTTCCTCACCTTGGAGAGGTCGATTGGGTCTTCTTGTATTTAACATGCTATTCACCGAGCTTCACTCTTCTTCGCTTAGAATCTTACGATAACAGCATTGGGACATAGTAAAATAGTGATGAAGTTCATTTGTGTTAGGCTTTTCGAAGTGTAATGAAATGAACTACTTTTTCTCCCTGTTTTATTCTCTTTTCATGCGATAAGACCTCATTATTTTACTTAAAAGGCTACAATAACTTGGAAATATTTCCTACTTCTAAACGCAGCAAGCTTCAGTCTCGAAATACTTTGATTCAGTTCTAGAAAATCTTCTTTTCCCTTTTTGCAAAATGGTTGTTGTTTTAAAAAATTCTCAGTTCCTTTCTTTTTCTTTTAAACTTTTTATCAACCATGTTATTCCTTTTTACATTTGGCCTTAAAAAATTCTATGAGTCCATTCCTCTCCTCAACTATAACTATTATCACTACTTATTTATTTACTCTTAACGTTTGGTGACACTTTGCTTCTTATTTACTTGTGTGAAAGGCAGCGACATAGGAGTTCTTATTTTGATTGAATTAAAAAAACAACAAATGGAAAACTTTATTCGGGTTTTGCTTTCTTCTTCTTTTTTTTTTTTGGAAAAATAATGAGTTCCTTGATTTTTTTTTGAAAGGTTTGACTCTGACCTCACACACCCCAAAATTTAGAGTAGTGCAAGGTCCTCATTGCGAAAAAGTGAATGATAAGATGAACGTTGAAAAATTTACAAAACTGGTTTTAGGTAAAGCTTGCTCGCCTAAAGACTTTAAGAAATATTTACGAAGTTCATTTCACTAGAAAAAGCGTCAATATGAGGGACAAGGGAATTATACTTTAGCATAATTTTCCTCATGAAGGACATCCTAACGCGAAACAAAGGAACACACACAAAGAATAACTAAATGAAGCATGCGTCAAAATAGTTGTATCACGAAGAAAGAGAAATCACAAGAAGATTTATAAAAATTTCAGTAATGTGGAAAAAAGCATACACACAAAAGAACTATATAAAAAGTGTGAAATAATAATCAAAGCTGAAAGAAATTCCAACAATACAACCTCTAATTTAGGTCTTTGGGCGAGGAGTAGGGTCGACATCATGGAGAGTCGAATTGGGAACGTGCGGTACAAGCTGCATAAACACTGGGTACATGTATTCCATTTGATCTGCAAACTGCCTATCATGCTACTCCTCAATTTAACGTGATTGGTTGGAATGCGCTATCATCACACTGGTTAGGTTGGTCAGTGCCGATGAAAGTTAAGTCATCGTGGAGTTAAGGTGCGAAATTGTGGCTTCTAATCCTTTCACTTGAATGTCAAGGTTGGTAATTTGGTCCATCATCACCACATTATCTTAAAGCACTGCTTGGAACGCTGCATTCATGGGCTCCGTGATGGCAGTGTGATGCATAGCGCGAAGACCACAGTCTTTCGCCGCAGGGCCTTAGTTTCCACATGTTCCCTTTGGGCCTCTTCCTCTATTTGGGTGTCTTCTTCTACAGATACTCCCTCCTCCATGTCAACTTTATCCTCTAAGTTTTTCTTGCAAAATTCTTATTCTTCCGATATGCTGTGGAAAAGAGGTCCTCAAATAGTTAGAGGCAGTTCAGGTTCAATAATCTCAACTTCACCTATCGTCGAGCTGGTTGAAGCAGCCCTGTCAATCACATTGGTCTCAGAGATATGTGGGTGGTTAGGTATTTGTCTGGGAGACACAGATGTTCCTCCCGATGGTGATCCTTGAGGTGTTTGGAACGTGGGAGAGAAAGGGTTACTATGGTGGGAAATAGTTGGTGAATGATTATATGTGGGCAAGGGGTGAGGGAGTTGGAGTTTTTAGCTAATGGCCAAGCGAGGGCTACGCTGACTAGGAGAAATAGGTTATGAAGGGAAAGGGGGGGCAATAGTCACCTTGGGGATTAGCGAGGGAGGATCTTGAGTTTCCTAGAGAGGAGGGAGAGGTTCATTTTCATAATTTGCAATAATTGACAGAGGGGGTGTCAAGGGGTAGTTATCGCGAGAGGAATTGATTGGTGAGTCATCGGCAAGGATCTACTTGATAGTTACTTTTCTTCTTTTCTTTCATGGCAGATCCTGGGATGCTGGATCCTCTTTATCGAGACCAACCGTGTCTTTGCCAGTCTGTGTCTTTCTTTTAAGCAGTGTTGGTGGTGAAGAGTCATCACTATCTTCCTCATCTTCAACTCTTGGTGCCTGTGTTTTTAGGCGGCGCTCTTCCTTATTTTGATGGAAGGTTGTTATGCAGCTAAGGCCTGCCAGGTTGCACTTGCCTCCCACCATATTAATCTGTAGTTATCTTGCAAGGGTTGGCAAGTACTTGAAACACAACTTTTCCACCGTGGACGGGAAAGGTTTTGCACCTTTGGGGTTTCTTCTCCAGACAAGGAGGGCCACATTCGTCATGTACTCCAAATTAAACAGTTTCTTCGCCATGATGGGATACAAAACCAATGCATACTCAATAGGGACCGTGCTATTATGGTGTGTTGGAATGATCTTCTTTTTTTATGAAAAACAACCAGACGTTCACCTCAATTGTTAATTGGCATGGAAACAATTGAAGCCTTCCAGTTGGTGTCCTCATCCACTCTGCCCCTGACCATGCGATTAATTCGATGATCTTCTTTACATTACTTTGCATTGGGTTTTCGATAATCCTTTCGCCAGGGTACGTGTCTAAATCCTTGGGAAAATCATATAATTAGTTGATTTCATTCGCGATGAAAGGAACTCTGTCACATTCCACTATGACGTATGACTCTTCCGATTGAAACTTCGCCGCATAGAAGACGTCTACCATATCCAATCTTACTTTTGTCTTATCCATGAAGAACTATTCCCATTTGAATGCATTGATGGGGTTATAAAGAAAATCTGGTAGTGAACCGTTGAAGGGGAACCACACTTTTTCAATTTTTATGAGCTTATTCTACTCTTGGGCACTCACCTTCGTCCCCTTATGCACATTCTTAGGTTTAGATGTTCTCACTTTAATTTTTCCTTTCTTTGGACATTGGGCGCTTTGAAGCCCAGGCTCTTCATGTCTTGTCATTGGTTCAACATGGCTCATCCTTCCAACCTCTTGTGTCAGTTCTTCTGGCACAATGTCCATCCAATCCACCTCTTGGTGTTCTGCCACCCTACTTTCAACAACTGCCTTCTCCACTTGCCCGATCAGGCCCACGAGCGTCTCGTGTTTCTTTTTCCTGATGACTTGAATCTCCACCAATTTGTTTTTTTGTCTATACCAAGGAGGTTACATTTTTCTTTTTCTCTTTTGACATCTGGTGGAGACGTTCATCCTCTTCGTGGGCTTTGTTTTTTTCTCTCTTTTCCACCATCATTTGTGCCTGTTGGAATTTATGTCCTAAAACTCATAGTTTGTAATCATATTCTATTCAATAAAGTTGTTATTGATACTATAATCTTAAAGCCAATAAACTAATGACACAAGGCTATTATTAAGTAAACTTAAACTTTATGTAGAGACATAAAAGTGGATCAAGTTTGAGTATATAGCCTAAATAGTCTATAGTATACGAATACGGTTGGGCATCTTATTTTGGGAACACTATGGATGCGGCCTGCTTTGTAGTTAGTATAAACGATGTGATCCTAAATAGTTCATGTAGGGACATGAAAGTGGGGACATCCTATTTTAAGAGTTTACATAAGACTGAAACCATAAAATAGTCACTTTGAAGTTATAACACCGTTAACTTTGTAAAACTAACTATTTCGTTTATAGATATCAAATGTAACTTAATCTTAATCCTAAGCTAACTATGAACTCCTATTCACACGAGATTATCCTTAAATCTGCATAGGTGAGGGTAGCTCATTAGTGTTGGTCCAACAAGCCTCCCATTTTAGGGGTAAGATAGTGTGAATAGATGGGTAAGATCGTGTGAGTAGATAGGTTTTTCCCTTAAGGAATGAATCCAAGTCTTTAACAAGGGACCTCATCCTCTCATTCGCCAGAGATGGATTTGGTTTATAGGTTGGACCTTAAACCAATTGTTCAATAGTGGATCAGTGGGACTTAAGGAACAACATATAATATCTGGAATAAAATGGTACTTTGACACAGTCGAGGTTATGAACAACCTGTGAAGGATTAACTTACTTATCAAGGTTATACCACATGGATGTAAATATATCTATAGTGAGGGGAGTGCAACTACGAAACTTTAGTGGAATGACCCGTTAGTTAATAAAGGTTGATGAACTCGATCTAAAGAGTTTAGCCAGTTAATCTCGGATCGTTGGATTCCATAATCTATAGGTCCATTAGGTTCCTCTGCTAGCTCATAAGGAATCAACTTAGAACATTATGATGGAATAATTTGAATTGTTCGAATTAGGTAAAGAGAGAGAAATTGACGAATATATTTGATATAGCCATTAAATAAAACTTAAAGATAGAGCTTTATAATTAAATGTGAATACAGATTCATAATCGAAAGCTTAAAATTGATGGAAAAGGTCAAAGTTGTAAAAAGTCAAAACGTTGACCGACTTTATATTCAAATGTGATTTGAATTTTGGAAAAGATGAATGCTGATTCATACTCGGGAGGTCGAAATTATTCAAGATGGATAAAATGGTAAAAGGTCAAAATGTTGACTTTTGACTTTTTTAAATGTCAAACTACCATTTTACCCTTGGAAGCACATTGCATGTAATTAAGAAATGGCTTCATGCATGTAAGATACCTACTTGGTGATATGCCAAGAGTGAAGAATGGAAGCTCATTACATGCAATTTTTGCACGTAGTTTGCTTATAAAAGGAGTGGATTAGAAAATGAATTTTAGTTGTTGTTTTTGGGTGAAATTGATTTTGTAATTTTGAATTGCAAAATCAAACCAAAACTCCTTTTCTCTCTACAAGATCCCAAAGCCAAGTTCATCTCCTAAATCCATCTCTCTCTATTTTCTCCACCGTTCTAGTTTCACGACTCAATTCTAAGTTCAGAGAATAGCAGGTCAACGCTAGTGGTAGTTCCGACTTCAAATACTTGATGAGATTACGAAAATAGAAAAGCATAAAAGGTGAGTTTTTTTATTAACCCTACTCTTGTTTCATTTTAGGATTGTAATGCATGTTAATCACTAAAGTGTTTAGTTGCAATTAGAGTGAAATTCGATCTTTATTCCGCTGCGCATGTCTACCATTTCCATCAGCGCCTTATGCGCGCGTTCTTGGCTCCTTCTTTCTTCATCTTTCCTAATTCTTTCTTTCTCCCTTTTTGCTCTTTCCTCATTTATTTTCTCTTTTGCCTTCTCCTCCTCCTTTCTCTTTTCTTTTTCTCTCATCTTTCTTTTCGTCTGTTCATTCTTCTTCAATTATGCAGCTTGCAAGTCTTCTATGAACTTCTTGACTTGACCCAAAAAATTGTGACAGTACTTGTAAACTCGCCTTGTCTCTTGTCTCCTCTCGTCCTACAAGTACTTTCCTAGCCCCATGACAGTACTTGTAACGCGGTTCATTGTCTTAACGATTGGTGGTGTCCATCCTTGTTCCCAAATCTTGTAAACCTTTGTATATATTCTCTTCTCCCCTCATCCATACGTCAGCTTCAAGAACGGAATCTCCAACAGTTACATTGGATCTTTAGGCTTGCTCAGAATCAAGCCTAACGGAGTGGATTTTGGTTGATGTCTGGTTTTATGGCTTGAAAATGATCTTCTAATGAGAATCCTCAGGTCTGGATTTCTGGAAAGACGCTCTAGCTATCGTGGAGGACTAAATTTGTTGTAGGGTTGATGAACCATCCTTTTTCTGGGAACCTTAACAGTTTGGGAGATTACAAGTGTGTGCCGGCCATTTGAAAAGTGAAGAACAAACGAAGATTCAATGTTTTTTGGTGAAGTGCAAGAGCTATGAGCAGAGGGATCTTTAAGTGCGGAGAACTTTAAGGGAAATGTAAAAGGGTCAATTGTGTTTTCTATTCATATTTTTATGCGCTGAGGCAATCATAACGACTGTCTTCTCATTAAATGCATCTAACAAGAAGTCAGCGCATCCTTTCGAATCCCTAAGTGACCGTTCAACACGAAAGAAAATGATTCGAATCTCCTATACGATATATAGTTTTCTTGGTGATTTAAATTTAAATCCTAAAATTTGCTGCCTAATTTGTTATTACAAGAGTCTTTCTAGTGTTCACCAAAGGCACAAAATATTCTAACTACCCTAAGTTATAAAGCGATAAAGAAATGCGGTAAAGAAAACAGTGAAGCATGCGAGAAACAAACAGAATTGAAATTGCGGAAGGTAAAGAGTATAGTAAAAAGAAGCAAAAACAAATAAAGCGATAACGATGCACAAAATGATGCGTTTTGGATACATGGCGTGATCTTGCAAGAAGATACAAAACGCATTAATTTGGGATTTGGGTTATTAAGACAAAACTAATAATATAATTAAGAAAAATTTCTAAAAATAGTGGATTTTACAAAATATTTACAACCTATAACAAATTCTCTCACTGATAGTCATTGATCTGCCATAGTCATTAATATGCTATATTGATAGAATCCAAAATTTTGCTATAGCTTGTAAATATTTTAATTTATTTTGCTATTTTTAAAAATACCCCTATAATTAATATCAATTATTACAAAAATAACACTTTATTAACAACGATCAATAGATTATATTTACAATCTACGAGTTTTAGGACATAAATCCCAGCATGAGGTTTATTTATATTAGTTGTAATTTGAAATGTTCAAAATTACTTTGGGAGTTAGTTTAATGTATAGAGATAGCATTATAATATAAATTTTATCAAACTTTATTATATAAATTTAATTTTGGATATGATTCAAAATTAATTTGTGAGAGATAAAATCTTTGAATGAGTTCAAATATTAATTTAATGTGAATTGGATTCATATTAAAATTATTGGTTATGAGAGAAACTTATATTTGAATATGATTCAAATTTAATTTAAGTTAAATATAAGATATTTAATGGAGAATTTTCAAAAAATAGCAAATTTTACAAAATATTTACAACCTATAGCAAAATTTTTAAATTCTGTTACTGATATGTTACACTTATAGAAGTCTATCAATAACTATCATTGATAGAGTCCAAAATTTTGCTATAACTTGTATATATTTTAATTTATTTTGCTAATTTTAAAAAAGCTCCATATTTAATTGGGGAATTTTCAAAAACAACAAATTTTACAAAATATTTACAACCTATAGCAAATTCTATCACTGATAGTAATTGATATGCTATAGTGATAGAAGACTATTAGTGATAGAATCCAAAATTTTGCTAAGCTTGTAAATATTTTAATTTATTTTGGTATTTTTAAAAATGCCCCTATTTTATTTAGCTATTAATTAATTGGAGAATTAATTAATAGTTTTATTTTATTTTATTTTATTTAATTAAACTTGATTTAATTAAATTAATATAAAACTATAAGATATTGGAAAGATATCATTAAATAAGCTTTATATGAAATATTAATTAAATATTTTTTAAATTAATAGAAGGGGAATTTTTAAAAATAGTAGATTTTACAAAATATTTACAACCTATAGCAAATTCTGTCACTAATAGTTATTGATATGCTATAGTGATAGATGACTATCAGTCATAGAATCCAAAATTTTGTTATAGCTTGTAAATATTTTAATTTATTTTGCTATTTTTAAAAATGCCGCTTAATAGAATCCCCTGATTCTCTCCTACACTCTTTTCTACTCCAAGAAGGAAAGAGAGTTATAAATATCAAGAAGAAAACAACTTTCTTTAATCAATCAATTAATCAAGAAAAAAAGCCAATGCTTTTACTCTCTGCAAAAAGAAAATAGTTTCTCTCTAAACATTTTTCTCATCCTAATTGGTTCCCACAAACCAATCTCATCCCAAAGGATAAGAAGGTCTCCGACGGGTGGTGTCCCAATTTAGAGATTTACTTTGTAGATTCAGAGACATCAAACAAGTAAGTTTTTCTTTCTCTAATATATAATTAGAAAACATGCTTAGCCTTTCAGTCTTAATAAGAAAACTAGTTTCTTAATTATTTTTGCCAATGTACTGGTATTTTGGGATTTTCGAATTTTTTTGAGAAATGGTTCTGTAAAATCTTCCGCTGCCACGGGCTTTTATCCCTTCACCTTTATCTCAACGCAGAAGAGCTGCTTGTCTAAAAATATTTCTTTAATATCTTTCTTCTCGCATTGGAACACTTTATTCCTAAGACGTGATAGGTGATCCACCACTTGGTTCTAGGTGCCTTTGTGGCCTATAATCTCCAAATCAAAATCTTGGAGCAATAAAATCCATCTTATCAACTGTGGTTTGGCATCCTTCTTCACCATGAGATATCTGATCGCAGAATGATCAGAATGCACCGTCACTTTGGAGCCTACAAAGTAGCTCTTAAACTTTTCTATCGCAAAAACTACCGTGAGCAATTCCTTCTCAGTGGTGGTGTAATTTTCTTGGGCTTCATTAAAAGTTTTGCTCGTGTAGTAGATTGGATGGATAACCTTGTTCTTCTTTTGACCCAGCAGAGTCCCTACAGCTGCATCACTTGCGTCACACATAAGTTCAAATGATTGTGACCAATCTAGTGTAATGAGGATAGGCGCTAAAGTCAATGCATCTTTTATAGTTTAGAACGTTTGGTTGCAGTTTTCATCAAAATTAATGGGTTGATCGATGCATAATAGATTACTCATAGGTTTGGCGATTTGGGAAAATCCATAAATCTTCTATAAAATCTCGCATGACCCAGAAAGCTTCTTTAAGGTTTGACATCACAAGGAGGTGGCAATTTGCTAACCACATCAATCTTCGCGAGGTCCACTTCTAGTTCCACATTAGAGATCTTGTGTCCAAGCACAATTCATTCTTTGACCATGAAGTGACACTTCTTCCAATTTAAAGCGAGTTGTGTCCCTTCACAATTCTCCAAAACTTCTTCTATGTTGTTTAGACATTTTTTTTGAAAGAATTCCAAATAGTGAGAAGTAATCCATAAGTATGTCAACTATCTCTCCAAGAAGTCCTAGAAGATAGCCATCATACACCTTTAAGCGCAATACATAAGCCAAATAGCCTTTTGTGGAATATAAATTTGTCATAAGGGCATGTAAACGTCGTCTTGTGTTTGTCTTCAAATGCAATTATAATATGGCTATACCCAAAATATCCATCCAGAAAACAATAATATTATCTTCCGGCAAGCCTATCTAACATTTGGTCAATGAAAGGTAAGGGAAATGGTCTTTCTTTGTTGTCGCATTCAGCTTGCAGTAATCCATGCATATCCCCCATCCAGTGATTATCCACATTGGGATTAATTCATTTTGCTCATTTATAACGACAGTCATCCCACCTTTCCTGGGAACACATTGAACTGGACTTATCCATTCACTATATGTGATAGGATAAATAACCCCACCTTTTAGCTATTTAATAATTTATTTCTTAACGATTTTTTTCATCCCGGGGTTATCTTCTCTAAAACTGAATGGTGCATACTTGACCTTCTTCTAGCCTTATTTTATGCATACAATAGGATGTTACTATGCTTTGAATGTCTGCTAGAGTCCATCCTATTCTCTTTCTCTGGCATTTCAACATATTCAATAACGCCCTTTCTTATACAACATTCAATTGGGCGGAGATGATGACTGGCAAAGTGTCATCCTCCCCTAAATATGCATAACTCAGATGGCTAGAGCTCTAGTTTGATGGTTCATCAATTGATGGCCTTGTTTTCTTCTCACCTTTGTTTTGCAAGTCGGCTCAAAATTTCTTTCGCTAGACACGGCGTTTACTTCCTCAAGTAACTCTGATTCATCTTCAAGTAGTTCTCCAGTGCTAAACAACTAGTCATCCCAGGACTTTTATTACCCTGCAATTTTCAACATCAACGAAGAGCTTCATCGCATTGAAAACATTAAATTTAACTTCTTCATTATTGAAACGCATTGTCAATTCCCCTTGGTGGACATCTATGAGTCCGTGACCAGTTGACAAGAATAGCGACCCCAAAATGATTGGAACCTCCTGATCAGCTTTATAACCCAAAATAACAAAGTTTGCGGGGAATAGAAATTTGTCCACCTTAACAAAAACATCTTTAATTTTGTCCTCTAGCTTGGTTTAAGATCTGTTCGGGAATTAGAGCCTCATTTGCGTTGGTTGTACCTCTCCCATTTCTAATTTCATGAAAAGAGAGAGAGGCATCAGAAATGCTTGATCCAAGGTCGCATAGCACACGACCCAAAATCCCTCATGCCTATTGAGCAAGGAACCGTGGAACTTTTGAGATTTGTCATGTTCGCAGGTACCCCATTCTTGAAGGCGTCACTTTTTGCCTATGTTAGAGCTACTGTTTTAAGATTGTTAATTTTCCTTTTATTCGCCAAGATGTCCTTTAGAAACTTCACATAAGCTAGCATTTGCTCTAACGCATCAACAACTGAGATGTTGATGTGCAATTGCTATAAAACGCCCAAAAACAAGGAAAATTATTGTCGACTTTCTTTTTTATGCGACTAGGAAAAGGAGGAGGCTATAAAGGACTGGAGCTCGTCACCTCGTTAGACGCTTTGCAGCCTTGCTAGTGTTGTCTCTTGTGCTCCCCTTCCTCGTTTGGTATATTTTTATTCTTCAAGGAAGAATCAACATTAGTTAAAGAGAAGTATAAGGGATGGGAATTATTACTTGAGCTGACAATCTCAATTGCAGAGGTTGAAATAGAATTTCTACAATTAGACTCCAGTTCAAGGATGTCAAGTTCCAAGCTTGGCGATAGATTTGTCCGCGAATTGGAGCCTCATTTGCGTTGGTTGTACCTCCCTTATTTCTAATTTCTTGAAAATGGAGAGAGGCATCAGATTGATTCTTGCCCCAAGGTCGCATAGCGCACGACCCAAATCCATCCCGCCTATTCAGCACAGAACCGTGAAACTTCTGAGATTTTTCATCTTTGCAACTACACCCTTCTTGAAGATGTCACTTGTTGTGTGCGTTAAAGCCAATGTTTCAAGATTGTTAATTTTCCTCTTCTTCAGTTAGATGTCCTTTTAAAACTTCTTGTAAGCTGGCATTTTTCTCGAACGCATGAACAAACAAGATGTTGATGTTCAATTGCTTCAAAATGCCCAAAAACTTGGAAAATTTATGTTTGTTGCCTTTCTTCTTTTGGCGGCTAGGAAATGGAGGAGGCGGTAAAGGACTAGAGCTCGTTACCTGGTTAGACGCTGCGCCGCATTGCTCATGTTACATCTTGTGCTCCCCTTCCTCATTGGGCACACTTTTTTTGTGCAAGGAAGAATCAACATTAGTTAAAGAGTAGTTTAAGGGATGATAATTATTACTTGAGTTGACAATCTCAGTAGTAGAGGTTGAAATAGAATTTCTATGATTAGACTCCGATTCTTGGATGATCAAGTTCCAGACTCAGCGATAGATATATCCGTGAATTGGAGCCTCATTTGTGTTGGTTCTCCCATATTTCTAATTCCTTGAAAATAGAGAGAGGCATCAGATTGATGCTTGCTCGAAGGAAGCATAGCGCAGGACCCAAATCCATCCCTCCTATTGAGCAAGGAACCGTGAAACTTTCGAGATCTGTCATCTTCGCAGGTACCCCCTTCTTGAAGACGTCGCTTGTTGCCTGTGTTAGAGCCACTATTTCAAGATAATTAATTTTCTTTTTCTTCAACATGATGTAGTTTCGAAACTTCACGTAATCTAGCATTTGCTCTAATGCATCAACAAACGGCCTGTTGATGTTCAATTGCTTCAAAATTCCCAAAAACTTGGAAAATTATTGTTCGTTGCCTTTCTTATTATACGACTAGAAAATGGAGGACGTGGTAAAGGACTGAGCTCGTCCCCTGGTTAGACGCTTCGGCACATTGCTCGTGTTGCCTCTTGTGCTTCACATCCTTGTTTGGCATGTTTTTATTCTCCAAGGAAGAGTCAACATTAGTTAAAGAGAAGTTTAAGGGATATGAATTATTACTTGAGCTTCCAATCTCAGTAGTAAAGGTTGAAATAGAATTTCTACGTTTAGATAACGGTTCGCGGATGGTCAAGTTTCAGGCTTGGTGATAGATATGTCAGCGAATTGGAGCCTCAAATGCATTGGTTGTACCTCCCCTGTTTCTAATTTCTCGAAAATAGAGAGAGGCATCAGTGAACAGGATATTGATGTGCAATTGTTTGAAAACGTAAGATGGCATTTGCTCTAACACATCAATGAACGGGATATTGATGTGCAATTGTTTGAAAACGCCTAGAAACTTTGAAAATTATTGTTCCTCACCTTTTTTCTTTAAGCAACCTGGAAAAGGAGGAGGTGGTAAAGGACTGGAGCTTGTTACCTATTTAGACGCTTTGCCGCATTGCTCGTGTTGCCTCTTGGGCTCTCCCTCATTTGGCACATTGTTATTCTACAAAGAAGAATTAACATTAAATTAAGAGAAGCTTAAGGGATGAGAATTATTACTTGAGCTGCTAATATCGACAGTAGAGGCTGAGGTAGAATTTCTATGTCCAAACTCTAGTTCGCGGATGGTCAAGTTCCTGGCATGGTAATAAATTTGTTTACGAATTGGTGTCACATTTGCATTGGTTGTACCTCCCCTAATTATAATTTCTTGAAAATAGAGAGAGGCATCAGATTGGTTCTTGCTCCAAGGTCGCATATTGCACGACCAAAATCCAACCCACCTATTAAGCAGGAAACTGTGAAACTTCCAAAATTTGTTATCTTCGCAGGTACCCCCTTCTTCAAGACGTTGCTTGTTGCTTGTGTTAGAGCCACTATTTCAACAACGATAATTTTCCTCTTCTTTGCCAAGATGTCCTTTAGAAACTTCACATAAACTGGCATTTGCCCTAATGCATCAACAAACAGGATGTTGATGTGTAATTCTTCAAAATGCCCAAAAACATGGAAAATTATTGTTCTTCCCCTTTATTCTCTAGGAGACCAGGAAAAGGAGGAGGCGGTAAAGGATTAGAGCTTGTCACGTGGTTAGACGATTCGCTGCATTACTCGTGTTGCCTTTTATGCTCCCCTTCTTCGCTTGGCACATTTTTATTCTGTAAGGAAGAATCAACATTTGTTAATGAGAAGTTTAAGGGATGAGAATTATTACTTGATCTGCTAATCTCAAGAATAGAGGTTAAGGTAGAATTTCTACGTTTAGACTTTGGTTCGTGCATGGTCAAGTTCCTGGCTTGGCAATAGACCAATTCGCAAATTGGAGCCACATTTGCATTGGTTGTACCTCCACTAATTCTAATTTCTTGAAAATAGAGAGAGGCATCAGATTGATGCTTTCCCTAAGGTTGTATACCGCATGACCCACATCCCTCCCGCCTATTGAGTAGGGAACCGTGAAACTTTTGGGATTTTACATCTTTGCAGATCCCGTTTCTTGAAGACTTCACTGTTTTACCTGCGTTAGAGCCATTGTTTCAAGATCAATAATTTTCCTCTTCTTTGCCAAGACGTCCTTTAGAAACTTCACGTAAGCTGACATTTGCTCTAACGCATCAACGAACGAGATGTTGATGGAGAATTTCTTTAAAACAAAAAAAAACTTGGAAAATTGTTGTTCATCACCTTTCTTCTTGAAGTGGCCAGGAAAAGGAGAAGGCGATAAAGTACTGGATCTTGTCACTTTGTTAGATGCTTTGTCGCATTGCTCTTGTTGCCTCTTGTGCTCCCTTCCTTGTTTGACACGTTTTTATTCTAGGATGAAGAATAAGCATTGGTTAAAGAGAATTTGAATGGATAAGAATTATTACTTGATCTGCCAATCTCGGCAGTAGAGGTTGAGGTAGAATTTTTACGTTGAGACTCTGATTCGCAGATGGTCAAGTTCCTTCCGCTTTTATGTGTCACTACTTGACATTTTTCTTTTCTTGAAACCCCTCCTTGATTTGGTGTTTCGGTATTGTTGGAAAGGGATCCTTTTGTTCTTCCAGAGATATCACTAGTAAGTTACCCCAATTGAGTTTCAAGATTGTTAGAGGATGAAGCTTGGCCTTCTAGAAGGGCATCATTCCTTTGCATATATTCATAAAAAAGGGCTTCCATTGATGATGATGATGATTAGAAGAAGAATACTTGTTGGGATTATTATGCTGGTTATGGTACTGAGACAGTTGCGGTAGCTTTCAAAATATAGTCTTTGTCCATTGCCAGATGCTTTGCCCTTGTAATTCAAGAGACCACTTTGTTGCTGTTGAACATTTTGCTCCTAACCCTGCCAGCTTAAGTTAGGATGATCTCTCCACCCCGCGTTATATGTATTGGAATAGGGGTCATTTCTTACGTATGCAACTATTTTTGTATTCATAGGGTATGCATTAACACTGTGAGGTCCGCTGCACCCCACACATCCAGCCTTAGCCAGTTGTTGTACTGCTTGCAATGAACTTCCCGTAACACTGACTTGTGATAATTCCATTGACTGGAGGAGTTTGTTCATCTCTGTAACTTGTCCCTGTAATGCCACCATTGTATTCTTGTCTACTCCATCTTCTATCCTTCCTCTATCTCTTCTAATTCCCTTGCTATCACTTCGCGATCCACAACCATCATCTCTCCATTGCTGACAATTGTTGGCCATAGCATCAAACGTTGTTTTTATCTAATTGTAGGATGATTTAAGCATCCCACCTCTAAACACAACGTCTATAGACTACTGTGTATCCCTACTTAATCCGAAATAAAACTGTTCCAGCAAAACACACCCAGGGACACTGTGGTGTGGGCATCCCTTGATCATTCTCTTGAATCGCCTCCATGTGTTTATTAGATTCTCACTATGTCTTTGTACGAAGGTCATCAGGTTTGACATTTTTCTTGTAATCAATTTCTTATATGCTCATAAGGATCTTCGCATGGATGTTCTCCAAACTGGCCAACATTTTGGATCATCTGCAGCAATACTGGTTTGATTTCGAATTGTGTGTTTTCTCTAAACTCAACGTATGCGATACCTGAATTGAAATTATAGAGTTTGGTGATGCATATGATCTGATGGGGCGATCTAGGTCATGGATCAGATAAGCTGGATTTTGATCTACGACTTGTTTGTTGACAGGGCTAATATTTTTGTTTTCCATGTTTGCTTGTTACTGCCTCTATCTTTGTCTATGATTTCTTATAAATGTTAGCTCAATTTTGGGGTCAAACTAAAATTTAGGTTGTTCACTGGTTCTTATTTATGTTTATGTGAGTCAGACTTAATAACTTTGATTATGTTTAATACAGCAGCAATACGTCATCGAGTCATGTCCTTCCGTGTAATGCCTCTAAGTGATGTTTCATAGGCCATGATCATAGTCATGTGAAAGGCTCACAATGTATCTCTTCATCGCGTAATTTCTAAGTCCTCCTTGAATACAAGTTTTCCCTACTACTTGCCATGTGCAAGTGAAACAGTAGGTTTACCTGGGTGATCCATGGTCGAACACAGGGAATTGTTTTTCGATGTTAGTTTTAGGTTCCACTCTTAATTTAGGCATGTTGGAAGAATTAAAGAATAACAAATGTAAAAATTAGCTAAACATACAATGAGAGTCTGTAAAGCACAATGAAGAGAAAGATATAACCATGCGTCTAACTTTCATTAGGGAAAAGAAGGCAGGAATGTCCGCGCAGTATCATATGAATAAGTAGAGATATAATCTTGATGTGATCTAACTTGCTAAGACACACTTGTGATGAAGACATGCTTCTCTCGAATACATATATGCTACACATGACTGCTTTTCAGAGATCTATGTGACCAAATATGGCTAAGTGAGTTACATCTGGAAGAAATCCCTTATGAATCTTATAGTTTTTTGTGATTAAGGATAGTTACTTCTCAATAACCACTATCCACATTTTCTCTTTTTTTTGGGATCCAAATGTTAGAAAAACTTTCGCGGAGAGGCAAAGTTCCTCTTCACGCATGCTAATTAAGTTCTAGTTACTTTTCCTCTCACGGAGTTAGCAACTTATGCTGGCCAAGCAATCATAAAAGCACAATTAGCATGTTAAGATTTATAAGCGACTCTTCTTACCATGAACTATCACTTACTCAAACTATTGATAACACGTAAACTTGCAAACGAAGACAGATAATGGATTGAATGGCTATGTTTATATAAAATTATCAAAGAATTGGAAAATAGGTTATAAAGAATATGTACAATATGAGGTGTAGGATATAAATGAAAACAACAAAAATGGGAAGAACAGAAAGGGGATTGCTACTACAAGTTAGGAGATCAACAAAGAATAATCTTTTTGTCATCACGACTGCATACCCTCCTAGTAGCTTACTCGAGCTCTCTCTCTCCATACATACTTTCTTCGACCTATTCGGATCCTCCTCTCTCTTGGTGGAGACAAAGTGCTAGTATATGCTGGTTTTTAGCAGGAAACTTCTATTCCTCTAAGTGTCTTAGTGCCGTCCTCTGGCCCTATGAGGTCACATCATTCCAACTACCATCCTTGCCTTCTTGTGAGCTTTTCTCGCGTGATTTCGTAGCTTCTTGCCTGATGTTGTTAATCGCCAAGCTAGATCCCATCATATAGCCTTTGCGTGAGATGTCCTATATGATATGTTCCTTTCTTCTTTTCCCACTTGTTTGCATTTAAAAATGATAACCGTGTAAAACAAGAATATCATTTATGTAAGTTGTATTTCTAATTATTTATGGGTTCACAACATAAGTCACGCGTTCTGATCATCTTCTTATCCATTTTGACCACATTATTCTCATAAAAATGGCTATAATAACAGTCATTTCTGCATGTTATCATACCCCCAAATTTAGGATAATGCTTGTCCTCAAGCATCGCTCCGTACTATCTTTGTCCTCAAGAACCATTCATCCTTAACGATTCACTTTCCCTTCTCTGCGTTCCAACACTTCTCTCAACACAAGCAAGTTTTATTCGTTATCAAGGAATTACTCTCATCTTGTACTTCTTCCTTATGAAAATATTTCTAAGTTCAAAATGCGGCAAGCTGAATAATCAAAATACCTTTGTTGATTCCATTGAGTAAATCTTATTTTCATCTTCTGCAATGACTAAAATTTTGAAAAAGCTTCAAATGTCTTTTATTTGCCGAAAGAATGCTTTTTATTGTATATACATTAGATTTATCATTGAGTGGAAAATCATAGGTACTTTATGAGTTTGTTTCTCTCTTCAACTGTAACTCTTATCGCCTATTATTATTCAACTCTCTATTTTTTTTTACTTTTGCAGCTTTGCTTCTTATTTTTGCGAGAGGAGGCAACATAGGAGTTGTTCTTTTAATTAAATCAATGAGCACTGAATTTCAAAAAATTATTTCACTTTTGGCTTAGTTTTACTTGTGTTAAAACGCCTTACTTTTGCTTGCCTTGTGAGATTTTTTGAAAAGTTTTCAAAATTTCAGCATGGATCTCACGCACCCCCAAATTTTGAGGTTAGCAAATGTCTCTTTACTAAAAATGAATGATAAGATTAGTCGTTTAGGAAAATTTTTACAAAAGTGGTTTGAGGTTAAGCTTGCTCGCCTTAATAAACTATAGAAATATTTTCTAAGTACGGTTTCTTAACAAGATAAACCCGAAGATAACAAATGAAACTTTATTTCACATATTTTATTTCATTGAAGTGTTATTGAAATACAATGAAAAATTAGAATGCTATAAGGTGAGGAGCCAAACTTGCAACAAGAAAGATTAAACGCATGAAGAGTACATCAAAAGTGATCAGTTGCATTGTAAATGACATAAGTAATAAGAAAAAACGCATAGGTTAGCATGGATGGTTTTTATTTTTGTGACTAATGGGCGACAAAATAGGGTTATGTGTTAAAAGATGCACTCCTATTCATGCGTTGCCAACATATTAATTAAACATTATCGTAAGATTTCCTTTCTATCACCAAGTATTAGTGATGAGAGGTTTCCTGGTAAGTCTAGGGTCAAACTAAGGGAATTTAAGCTCCTAATTTATCTGATTGTTTACTAACTTATGTGGTATACACTATACAGTAAATCATATGAACAGTATAATAATTACCCTACTATGTACACTACTGTGCTTGGCGGTGCAAGGTGAATATGGTGTTATGACGCCATGCAATATGAACTTAGTATAGACATGGCGAGGAAGGAAAATTTAACTACGAAATACAATGACTGATGATTCATTACCTTGAGGCGATACAAACATCTATTAACTAAGAATTAAGGCTGGCAACTTCTCAGTGCAATGCAATACTTGCTCCTCTTTCAGGATGCAAATACACAAGTTAAGTCATGCATGTATCTAATTTTTTTGGTTTGTTTGTGTTGGTGGGAACAAACTGGGACTTATTAGTTTTGCTTTTCTATGGTGCAATTGCAATACGTCATGAAGCAGGTTTATTGTGCATAAGATGCTCACCTTATCTTTCTGTATTGTGAGATTAATTATATGCGATTAAGTCATAGGGCATGTGAGATGCTTACTATGTACCTCTTCATCGTGTAATAGCTAAGTCCTCGACGAGTACAAGTTTTTCTAGTGTTTATCCAAGTGCAAGCGAATAACATGTATACTTGGATGATCTAGAGTCGAATACAGGGAATTTGTTCCAGACATTAGTTCTAGGACCTACTTATCTTTTAGGCGTTTTGGCGATTGAGATAAAAGAATATGTAAAATGTAAACCCGATATTTTCTTGGTCTATTTTATTTTATTATTTTATGTGAAAGGAATAAAAGAAAAATGAAAATTAAGTATATATATATATTTAATGGTTTTTATTAAATAAAATAAAGAGAAAAGAAAAGAAAAAGGGAAGAGGATTTGTACATTCGGTGCTTTGCTTATAAAAGAAATCTCCCACCGCCAATCTTCTTTCAAACATTTCTTCACCATTTTCTTCACCATTTCTGCACCAAATTTCAGAGGGACTTTAAAGGGAAGAAGGCTGAGAAAGGAAGAAGAAGAAGTTCAAGAAGTGTTTGTTGAAGAAGACAAGGAGTTTGCAAGACCAACTTCTATATAGTTCACTAAGCATATCTCTATTTTTTTATTTGATTCAGAGCTACACAAACAGAATTAAGAGGTGAAGTTTAAATTTACTGAAATTTAATTCATTTTCAAACAAATTTTATGAAGAAAGCTTGAGCAAATTCTGATGTTCATTGGGTGAACTTTAACAAAGGAAACAGGGCAGGTGGTTTTCACGCAAAATTAGGAGATCTCTGGGTTTTTTTTACTGTATTTCAGAATGTACCGATGGAGTTAGGATCTCTATTTGGTATGGTTGGAAATATTATACAATTTACTACAGTATTCATGAAGAAAACGTGAATAAAAAACGACTGAAAATAAGTTAAATTATAGGAACAAGTTAAAGGGGTCGATTGTTGTTGGAGTGGTTCA
Organism: Cucumis hystrix; assembly: GCA_025688845.1. Taxonomy (NCBI): domain Eukaryota; kingdom Viridiplantae; phylum Streptophyta; class Magnoliopsida; order Cucurbitales; family Cucurbitaceae; genus Cucumis; species Cucumis hystrix. The sequence continues at coordinate 13,316,921 of CM046889.1, forward strand.
GTTTCGAGAGATACCTGAGATTATACACAGGGAATCAGATTTATATGTCTTGAGGTAAGTTTTAGAGGACCTCAAAATGAAAATTTTGACATAAAGAAATCTCATTTTGGTTAAGTAGTGGAAGAGTTATGATCATTTGAATTTTGTGATGCGAATCTGGAAAATTCTGAGAAATGTGTCGAGTATGGTTTATTGTTTTTTTAGGGATAGACTTCTTTAGCATTATCCTTAGTGAACCATGTCAAGCATAACATTTGAGGATCATAATATTTAGGTTTCTAAAACTTGGTTCTAGTTGTTTGACAGGCCAAGAGGAAATAGAGGTCAGATTTACACAGCGGGAAACTAGTCTTAGACTGTGAGTGACCAAAACAAGTTTTGAAAATATTTTTTTTTCTCTCCTAATTATTAATTATCATTGAATGATCTACACATTTATTTACAAGTTTTGAAAATCATTTGAATTCCATGATTATTTTCAAGTATGAGTTTCGAGACTAGATTTCTTAATGAAAATTTATGCTAGCACGTGATTATCGAATGTCTGGAAACTATTTGAACCACTGTGTTTCAAACAAAGCATGAGTTACCAAGTTTTTTTTTTAAAACTACAACTTTTCACGAACAATCTAAGTAAGCTTGAGCTTTACGAAAGATAAAGATAGCAGGCATGTTTTAATGTTTTCGTATGATTTTTCTGATGTTTCGAATAACTACATGACTGAGGTGTTGAGCCCGAGGCTATATGATACCGTGTGCACACAGGTTAAATTTTATTGTTGACGTTGAGTGTACTCCTTAACAACAATGCTGTCGTGAGTGCTGAGTAGCCCCACTACGACAAAGACGATGGAAGTGCTGGGTGTGCCCTACACAACGTAGATTTCTCATGTTAGTTAAAATATTTTGATATACTTGATATACCTTGCTAGATTTCAATGACGTATATACTGAGTATTTGAGGAAGCTATTCTTACTATTATATGTCTATGTTTACGACTTGTATAAGCAGATTTATATGTGTAAGCTTTCACGTGCTATTACCTTTAAATTTCTAGTTTTAAACTAAGTCACTCACTGAGCTTTATAGCTTACCCTTCCAAAATGTTTTACCTACTTTCCAGGTAGAGATCGAGTTCACGATGCCTGATAGACTGCCTTAGTCTGCTGAAGCTCCGATATTGATTACCAGTACGTGGTTAGAGTTGTGCATAGAGTCTGTTGTGTTATGATGTATATATCTTAGTATGATATAGATACTCTACAGTTTGTGTAAGCTTTAGGAGCAGCGGTTGTATAAACCTTTGTTGGTTATGGTTTTGCTAAGGTGTCTCCAGGTTTACTCGTGAAATCAGTTATTTTCGGGCTACACTTCATGTATGTATATGATTAGTCTAGGATCCGCTGTGTTATGTTGCATGTACAATAGTTTATATACTAGATTAGCAAGTTTATCATGATTAAAGATTTTAGCAAAGTCGACAGATACAGGTATAGAAAAGCGTTGTCTGTCGGCTTCACGCCATCTTTCGGTCTAAGCTAGCAGGTAGTTCGGGAGGGGGTGTGACATAAAAAGAACTAAAGCTACTTACTTACACCTAGAGACTCATGATCAAGAGAATAAATTATGGAAAGATCGAAGATAGAGCAAACTAATTTGTGTAAGGAAGGTGTGGAAGAAAGGTCTCATGCTATCAGGTGAATAAGCTATATGACTACTTCAATGCGATATAACTCACCTCAATGTCTTATGATTAAAGTGTGCTCCTCTCGGAGTCATTAAACGCCACACTTGGTCTCCTTTCTAGATCCAAAGGACTAGGACAAGCTAAGTGGTTTATATCTAGTAATAATTATTTATTATACTTAGAGTGCTTCACATTTAAGGGTAACAACTTCTCGGTGTCTATAGTCCACACTTGTTCTCCTTTCAGGATACAAATGAAGGAAGTCCTCTCACAAGGTTGAGAAAACTCTACATATTAATTAAATATGATTTAATTAATTATTAACTAATTGATTAATTTTTAATTAATTAATAGATTTGATAATAGAATCTCATGATTCTCTCCTACTCCTTTTCCTATTCCAAGAAGGAAGGAGAGTTATAAATATCTAGAAGAAAACAGTTTTCTTTAACGAAATTCATCAAGAAAAAAGCCAAGGCTTTTTCTCTCTGCAAAAAGAAAAGGTTTTCTCTCAAATATCTCTAAATATTTTCCCATCATAATTGGTTCCCACAAACCAATCTCATCCCAGAGGATAGGAAGGTCTCCGACGGATGGTGTCCCCAATTCGGTGATTTGTAGATTCAGAGACGTCATCGAAAGTAAGTTCTCTGTATCCTTTAATTCAAAAGCATGCTTAGTGTTTATTTAGAATTTTGATTCTAAAATTTTGCCAATGTACTGGTATTTTAAGATTTCCAAATTAATTTGAGTAAAGGTTCTTTAAATTCCTCCGCTGCCATTGGGCTTTTATCCCTTTAGTAACAACAACTAATCCTCAGTTAAGACATACACCTTTCAGTGCTTTTGCCACACACATTAACCTCTCTGTAGTGTATGTAGAGGATGAGCTTGTCGACAAGGATGCATTGCTGTATTCTTCTCGCCACTTGCTTAGTTAAATATAGTTATCACGTTTTTAGTGATTACGATCTCTACTTTTACCCTTCTTTTGAATGAAGAAGGTTAAGATGCTCATGTTTAACTAAACAAAACTCTTAGGGCATTCATTATAACTTTCGTAGTGTTGAATATATCGTTCATTACTACTTAGCTAATCAATTACATGTGTATAGGCAAGATAAGAAAAATGGGAGAATGGAAGAGGAAATGAATTGCTTTCATATATAACATTTTAAGCCTTTCGGCCATGAAGTTTTGCTTACAAAACAACACAATATAAGAAATAGAAAATGGAAATACAACCGATGTGTTATGCCGCATAGTTTGATCTCTCATACCCTTTGCCTATAGATGAGGGGCACAATGGAAGGGGTGAATCTCTCTCTCTTTTTTCTTAAGCTCTCACCTAAAACTCAAGGTAAGGGAGAAGAATGGATAATATTAAGAGCTTTCTTTTCGGCCAAAAATGTACACACCTCGTTTTGGAGTGAGAAGCTCTATTTATATACAAAGAGTGATGTGGACATGTCGGCACGCTCCATTAAGATCTCTAAAAAGTTATAGCTACAATGCATCCTGACCTGTTTGTTCTATTCTGACTTTCTTGCCAACCTCCTTTGTTTGCTAGCGGCTTGATCGCCTAACAACTACTTCCTCGCCCTGTAGAGGTCGGCTGGGTCTCCTTGCATTTAACGTGCTATTCGTTGAGCTTTACTCTTCTTCACTTAGAATCTTGCTATAAGAGCTTTGAAACATAGTAAAACAATGATAAAGTTCTTTTGCATTAGGCTTTTCACAGAGTAATGAAATCAACTACTTTTTCTCTCTGTTTTCTTCTCTTTTCATGTGATAAGACTTCATTATTTTACTTAAAAGACTACAATAACTTGTATTTCTACAAGTCATCGTGTACCAAATAAATATCCCACCGATTTATTTTCAAGATCATGTACCAAATATAAATCTTTTATATTTTGTACAGATCGTGTACCGATATCCCAACAATTTTTTTCAATATCTTTTATACTATGGACACGATCTTGTACCAATATCGTTTATATTTGGTACACGACCGTGTAGCCAAATCTAAACGATTGTGTACTAATATCCCAACGAACTTTTTTCAAAATCATGTACCAAGATCTTTTATATTTGGTACACGATCTTGAACCAAATAACACTTTGAAAAAAAAATAAAACAAGATTTATGATTCTTGAAAACAAAAAGCATGGTTTTTAAAAAAATATATAAAAGAAAAATTTGAGAAGAAGAAGAGAAAAAAGAAGATGGAAAGGAAGAGAAAACCTGGAATATTTAAAAAAATGTCCGACTTCATTGGCTTTTTTATTTGTTACATGGGCCGTAAATATTTTGGGGTTTACATTTATGAAGATTAACCTATATTTTAAGTAATGAAAAGAGAAAATGAAATTTCATAAAAGAGAATTAAAGAAAGAAGAAGAGGATGACTTGATGCATTTTGTTTTTTCTAAGTAAGCCACTGCCAACTTTAATTCCCACCATTTTCACCTAAACTTCAGAGCATTCAAGCTGATGTTTGTTCGGGCACAGTTGTGTGTGTGGTTGTGTGTATATCTAATTCTACGTGGTGAGTGGGTCATGATCATTATATGTGAGATGCTCACTGTCTCTCTTTATCGCGTAATTACTAAATCCTCATTGAGTACAAATTTTCCTATTGTTTGCCCATTTATAAGTAAAAAAGTAGGTTTCCTGGGTAATCTAAGCTAAGTCTTCATTCGTTATGGGGAATAAGAATGGAGGCGAGATGGAATTGTGAACTAACTTTTGTTAAGAAAGAGTGAATGAAGGTCTCCACGTTACTAGGCAATTAAGCCATGTCCTTGCTACTTGCTCTCTCGAGATGCAAATGACTAACCTGGGTTAATCGAGATCTATCTAGAAAGGTTTACTTACAAGACATATAAAACTTCTCTTTTAAGAGTGACAACCTCTCAGTGCTAAATACTAACAGTTGTTCTTCTTTCAGGACTCAAGCAATGGTAGTTATCTCGCTAAGGTGGAGTTTGTCTCCAAACTCCTCCTTATGCAAGTTAGCCATGTCCTTGCTACTTGCTCTCTCGAGTAGTTGGCGATATACACTAGCCAAGTAGTGCCTATAACTCAACTAACGCAATAAGATTTATAAGCTAAGCTTCTTAAACCTATCACAAACATAAACATCGAGTAACACACAGACAGATAAACAGTAAAGGAATGTTGGATTGAAAAGGTATAATATGTAATATATTAAAGAATGTAGGCCTTAGGCCACTATAAGATATGAACAACATATATTACAAAGAAATAACAAAAAGGAAAAGTAAAGAAAAATGACTTTGCAAGTTAGGGGAAAAAGAGGATGAAATTTTCTCTACTCGGACTTTAAGCTTTCACTTACAGACTGTCCAAAGAAGAAGAAAAACTACTTTTACAGATGCCGGAAAGGTTATTCCTTTCTTTCCCTCTGTAGGGTTTTGCCCATTCAAACACTAATGCCCAGTCCATTAAGACATCTGACTTCTCTTGAAGTTAGCCCCTTTACTTGGTAGGGAAGAAGTTCTTTTATAGGAAATTTTTGGTGGAAAACTTCTATTATTTTGAGCATGCCAATGTCTATTGCAGCCTTATCAAGTTACATCAACTCTAACTACCATTCTTGTGTTCTAGTGAACCTTCCTCGCGTGATGATGTAGATGCTTTCTTATTATTCTCGTTGATGTATTTATTTATATTGAATGTGTATGTGCATGTAAGATAATCATGGATGTGGTGTTGTAAGCTCTGACAGAGTGACTATGTGGCGACTAAACATGAGCATACGTTAAAAAGTGCATTCCTCTCTAAGCGTTGCTAATCACAAAATATGATCATTATCGTGTCAGTTTTTTTCTCATTCTTCCAAGTGTAAGCGAAGAGAGATTTCCTGATAAGTCTAAGGTCGAACACGTGGAGTTCAAGATCCTAATTTATCTTATCACACTGTTAAAACTGTGTGGTATAATCTAGACAGTGTGATGTATATGTTGGGAGTTATGTCCAAAAACTCATAGATTGTAAATATAATCAATTGGCCGTTATTAATAAAGTGTTGTTATTATAATAAATGCTATTGATTATATTATTAGTTTTGTCTTCATAACCAAAATCCATTGAACTAAGATCATAAGCTATTTTAAGTCATGAACAGTATGTAGAGACATACATGGATCAATGTTCGAGATCAGTTTCAAGGGTTTATAGTATAGGGATAAGGTTGGGTACCTTATCCTGGTAACACTGTGGATACGGCTCATTTTGTATTTGATACAAATGCAATAATCCAACGCGTTCGTATAGGTGACATGCGAGTGAGGCTATCCTATCCAATGAGTTTGCATAAGACCGAACCACAAAATAGTAACCACTAAATGTAACTCTGTTACCTAGTTAGGTTTTTATTTCATATTAGGATGACCTAGGTAACTTAGTCTTAATCCTAAATGTACTATGAACTTCTATTCGCGAGAGATTGTCCTTTGATTTGTATGGGTGAGAGTGGCTAGATTGTCGACTCAATATGTATTTCATTTTGGAGACAAGACCGAGTGGGAGAGCTGAAAACATAATTACACAAGATGGAATTCACTTATTCTCGACTTTAGAGTAAGAAAATGAGTGTTTCCTTAAATGGTGTCTCCAACACTTCAACAAAGGGCCCTACACTCTATGTGGCACGAGAGGGGTTTCTATTTATTGGTTGGACCATAAACAAGTTGTTCATTAGAAGAGCATTGGTATTTAAGGACTAGAGTTAACCCAGGGATAACATGGTAATTTGATCCAGCTGGTGTTACAAACATGCGTGAAGACTAACTTACTGTTATTGGTCTATATTCGTGGACGCAGATACGCGAGTATTGATTAATGTGGTTAATGAGTTTAGTCAATTAATCTCCTATCGTTTTAGCTTCTGGTCTTTAGGTCCATTAGGTCCCCTTTCTAGCTCGTAAAGGGTCATGAGATTTATTTATATTGGTTGTAATTTGAAATATTCAAATTTACTTTGAGAACTAGTATAATGTATGGTGATACATTATAATATAAAGTTTATACATTTTAATCAAACTTTATTATATAAATTTAATTCTGGATAGGATTCAAAATTAATTTATGAGAGATAAAATATTTGAATAAGTTCAAATATTAATTTAATGTTAATTGGATTCGTATTGAATATGATTCAAATTTAATTTAGGTTAAATGTAAGATATTTAATTTAGCTATTAATTAATAGTTTAGTTTAATTTGATTTGATTAATTTTGATATAATTAAATTAATTTAAAACTATAAGATATTGAAGCGATATTCATTAAATATGATTTAAATGAAATATGATTCAATTAATTATTAATTAATTAATTAATTAATTATTGTATTTGAAATTTTTATTAATTTAATATTTTTTAAATTAGTAGAATTTCATGATTTTCTTCTACTCCCTCAAGGAAAGGAAGTTATAAATATGAAGAAGAAAAATAGTTTTTCTTAATAAAAAAAAAACCAATGTTTTTGCTTTCTGCAAAAACAAAGTTTCTCTTTAAACTTTTTTCCATCCCAATTGGTTTTCACAAACCAATTTCATCCTAGAGGATAGGAAAATCTCTGACGGGTGATGTCCCAATTTGGAGTTTTAGTAGATTCAGAGGCGTCAATTAGTTTTAGTAGATATAATTAGATAGAATGCTTAGCCTTTAAGTTATAATAAGAAAATTAGTTTTTGTATTATTTTGTCAATGTATTGGTATTTTGGGATTCCCAAAGTAAATTGAGAAATGGTTCTGTAAAATCTTCCGTTGCCATGGGCTTTCATCCCTTCAGTATGAACATTATGTTATCTATTCTAATCAACTATATACATTATGGTGCTTCTGGCGGTGCAAGATGACATGACGAGATGAAAAGAGATGAATAAATAACTCATTGCAGGCATGGAGAGGAAGGAGTAGTTTAACTACTTCAATGCATTAAACTGCATTCAAAGGTTCAAGGCGACCTAAAGCATACTTGTTCACTTGCTCACCTGAATTAAGGCAAGATCCTTCTCAGCTTTCTACCATACTTGCTCACCTCTCGGGATTCAAATACAAAAATGTTGATTTATGATTTATATCTAATCATGTTATAAGTATTCTAAGTTGTTTTTCCTTGATTAAGGCGGGCAACTTCTCAGTGCTTTCGCCACACACATTGTCATTTCTGCAATGTATGTAAAAGATGAATTTAGAAATAAAAATACATTGCTGCAATCTTCTTGCCATGCTCTTAGTTAAATGTGTGTTCTCATTTTTCAGATGATTATAGTCAAGATCATTGTTCTTCATTCAAATATACAATGTTCTTTGACATTCACACTTAACTCAACAAAACTTAAAGTATAAACATTATGACCCTCTAATCTTTGAAAAACATTTTATCAACTCAAGCTAATTACATATAACAAAGAAAAGAAGAAACAAGAATATGAGTGAATGAAATATAAAATGTAATGTATTGAATAACATAACTTTAGGCCTTTCGACCATTAAATACGTAATACAATACAAGAGGCCAAGCACTGAGGGGGAAATGGAGGGGGAATAACATAACTTTAGGCCTTTCCACAAGAGGCCACGCACATAGGCCTTTCGACTATGCCTCAGAGTATGATTTTTCATCCTCCTTGGCTTTGATTTTTACCTAATACTGAGGGGGAAATAGGGTGAAAGAACTCTCTCTCTTCTATTCCAGGAGCTCACTTAGAAACTTATGGAAAATAAAGGATGGACAATATTTGAGCTTGCTCTCTGGCACGAAATTACGCACACTAGTTCTGAAGTGAGAGGCTCTATTTATAGGCAAGAGTTGATGTTAACAAGAGGCTACACACCATTAATGTTCTGGAAAACTGCAACGACGCTTAATAGGCTGTCCACTTGTAGTTTTTCAACTTTCACGCCAACCAATTTTGTCTGTCAATGCATCTAAACACCTATCTTTGTTTGCTGAACGCCTTGGTTGATCCCGTCTTCTCCCCTAAACATTATATCGCCAAGCTTCACTTCTTTTGCCTAGAAATCCTATGAAATAACCACCAAAACAGGGATAAGGCTCTTTCACCCTATGTTATTCACAAGTTAGCCAAATCGGCTACTTTTTCCTTAACCTTCTTCTACTCTCATACATTTGGACCTCATAATTTTACATAAAATGCTACAATAACTTGTATTTATACAAGTTATCACACCCCCAAATTTAAAATAATGTTTGTCCTCAAGCATCATCTTAGGATTCTAAGTATAGTTTCTCGTGGAAAGCTCGTTAAACTTTTCAGAATGCAATCTTATTCTATCTTGTACTCTAACATTTCTTTTATTCGCTATTTTAAACTTGAAAATATTTCTAAAGTATAGACACGAAAAGTTTAAGTCTCAAAATACCCTTGTTCATTTCTAGAAAATCTTATTTTCTCTTTTTGCGAAATGACCTTTATTTAAAAAAAATTCTTAGTTCCTTTCTTTTTCTTGTAACACTTTTATTAGCTACATTTATATATTTGAGTTGGGCCTTGAGTGGAAAATCATTGGTACTTTATGAGTCTGTTCCTCTCCTCAATTATAACTCTTATCACTATTTATTTATTTTCTTCTAGTCTTTTGATGAAGGTTTACTTCATATTTACTTTTGTGAGAGCTGGCGACATAGGAGTTTTTATTTCAATTGAATTTAGAATGAATTTTTTTTTTAATAAAACACTTGAAAAGGGTTCTTTGATTTTTCGAATGCTTTAGCTTGGACCTCACACCCCCAAATTTATAATAACGCAAGGTCCTCATTGCAAAAAAGTGAATACTAAGATGAACTTTGAAAAATTTACAAAAGAGGTTTGAGGTAAAGCTTACTAGCCTAAAGACTACAAGAAATATTTAATAAGTTCATTTTGCTAAGAGAAGTGTCAATGCTAAGTACAAAGTAGAATAACTTAGCGTAAGGCTCATCATAAAAGCTATCTTTGCAAGCACAAAAGAAAACATGAAAAGAATCCAATAATGAAACAAGGAACAAGAAAAGTATAATGAATAAGTATGAAGAAATAAAGGTGTGTATGCAATTGACTAACTATTAGAATAAACATACAGTAAAATATTAAAGAGAGAAAAATAAGGCAAAGAATGCACAACTCAAACACATCACCCCTAAATTTAATTCTCCATGTAAGGTTCAGTTTCAATATGACAAGAATCTCAAGGTTGGATCGGAGGGAATGGCATCATAAGCTCTTGGGCTATGATAGGCTGAGGTACACATAATACAAAGACTGCATGCGTATATTCCATTTGTGCTGCAAACTTCCTATCATGCCTGTCTGAAATATGATGCGATTTGTTTGAGTGTGCAAACTGGTCAGGTGCTGCGGAGCTGAGGAGACTTTTGAGCACACAGAGTTGAACTGAGAGACTGTGGTTTCTAAGCCATTAACTTTAGCATTTAGCCCCTCCACAGTTGTGTTAAGGCCTGTGATTTTTTGTTTGAGTGCCACATTCTCTGTGAACAATTCGCCAAAGGTAGCTTGCATAGGCTTCAAAACTACATGTGTGAATAACTCGCGAAGTCGTTCGTCATTCGACTCTCTTTCTTTGACTTTAGGTTGAGCTATTCTCACTGAACTCGTCTCGGCTGTGTCTTCCCTAATAGGTATGTCGTAGAAGAGTAGGTCATAAACGATCAACGAAGCTCTTTGATCTTTCAAGGATTCGTAATTGGTTGCAGTACGGCGCCAGGCTCCATCATCTTTGGCGTTTTCAACCTCAGCATCTGTTCAAAAAGGTTGACTACAGGAACATTTAAGTTGAGATGATCAAGGTCTAAGTTGATGATTGGAGTTGTCACACCCCATCCCGGGCACCTACTTGATTTGCCCGAGAAGGTGTGCTGTCAGCTGAAGACGTTCACCTCTAGAACAACTCCAATTGGCCCTTAACTTGAAAACTTGAACATTTAACATCTGAACTGTTTAAACTTTGAAATAACTTTAAAACATAGTGTAGCCCATTTGAAACGCCTTTTATAAATATATATAAAACATGAAGATATAGATGTTTAATAAATACAGTAATACTTTTAACAAATCTATTCTTTCCATGATTGGAAATTTGATTGGCTTGGCAACAGTAAGTTCAGCATGTGGAGATTCCACAATCTGTAAGTGAGAAAACATTTTGAAAGAGTAAGTCGAAAGACTTAGTAAGCAACAATTTTAGAAAAGGGAAATTCCACAATCAGTGTTGTGATATACTTATATTATATGTATTAGTTGGTTAATATACTAACTACGTGATTTTTGTTTTTTCAAATTTTATGCAGTTCATTAGAGTATTATTAAGTATATGAATGATGTAACTCAGTGTATAATTATCAAGTATGTCAACAATATATTGTTAAAGCATATCAGTAAAGTGAATCATTATCAAGTATGTGAATCAAGTTTACAAGTGTATATCAATAGTATATCAAGTGTATAAGTAGGACTTCAAGCATATCAAGTGCATTTAATCAATCAATTGTATAAGTGAAGAATACTAAATGTATCTGCAGTGTATCAGGTGTATCAAACATATATTAGTAATGTTTCAGGTGTGTATCAAAAGGTATCGAGTGTATCAAAGAGTATCATATGTATCAAGTGTATCAATAAAATGTATCAGATGTATCAAGAAGTATCAGGTGTATCAAGAGGTGTATTAGGTGTATCAGACGTGTATAAGGTGTATCAAACGTATATTAGTAACGAGGGCATTTGTGACATTTACCTCTTGATGTGTGGGCTACGCTTTGTTTTGCCATTTTCGCAAATAATAAAGTGTGTGTGCTATGGACTTAATTATTATAACTTATTTTACCATTTTTTCAAGTGCCCCTTTAGAAAACAGGTTTTCATAAATAGTTTTGGTATAAAATCGAAGCTAAAATATATTTTTCAATAAACAGTTATTTTATAACATGATACTTGAAACATTTGCTTAGCTTTTCGAAGACAGTGTTCCATACCCATGGGCAGTATTTACCCCTTCGTCCGAAGACGGAACAGTCATTGGAAAGCTATCCCCCTCATTTAAGGCATAAAAATATACCCTTCTTGATGGCCCATAAACTATAGTCCCGTCAACCCTACCATCAGTATGGAGTTAACCACATGTATACAATAGGTCTCATGATATATTTGGGCATGGAGAAAACAATTGAAAATAGTGAAATATTTTCCTTGAACTTGACCATGAAATCATTCAAACATGGTATAACTTGAACATCAGTTCATAAACATTTATCATAAATCATAACTTGAAATAATAACTTAAAAATCATACTTTATAAATCATTTCACAAGCTATTGCTTGTGTAATTTGAAACCATATTTCATAAATACTTTTAGAAACAGTGTGTTACTCATAATACTTGTATGTATCCTTCGTCGAAAATTCCTCTTAAGCCTCCTTGATCTGAAAAATACATATTTAATTCTTAATTAATCCCTTAAACATGAAAATATCCAAAACTTCCCTAAAAATTCCCAAAAATATCATAACAAGCCAAAAACAGCCCTATAATGCCCAATGACATAGTGAATGTGGCTGGCTGCGCGTGCATGGCCTAGGGCCTTGCCACATGCTAACCTCCTTAAGGTGGGTTTCACGCTGCGTGCTAACCATGCAAGAGGAATGTCACGTGCATTCTTGCCACCTACAGAGTGCACCCATCGAGTGCCTTGCACCCATCGAGTGCCTTGCACACATTGTGCTCTCTGAACACCATGTGTGCACGCATTGTGCTCCTTGAACACCATGTATGCTAACCTCTTAACGCAAGATCATGCACGCAACCTGAGCGCATACCTTGCTGCTTGACTGTACCATGGCCTTGTCATGTGCGTACAAACTAACCAGAATAACCTTTATAAAGAAAATGCATGTTCATCTTGCCTACACATGCAAGTCTCTCGGCCACTATCCAGAACATTATTTTTCGTTCAGAACCATGACTCAACTTTGAAAAAACATAACTTAAAAGTCATCTCTTTTAACACAACTTCCTTCTAAAAAGTTGCTCTAAAATGTCTTCACTTTTGTTCCTCAATTTTGTGAAAACAAATTTCAAGAAACGAGTTCTGTAGACATCTATGAATAAACCGTGCTCAAATTCTTCTAGAAAATTACTTTCTCGTCTAAATTTGATCCAAACACCAACCTTCTTGAATCCAAATTGAACATTGGCCCTCTCTAAAAAACAAGACATAATTTATGAACTTTTAAGACCAATTTGGGTGATTTTACATGAGTGAGTTGTGAGAAACTCTTAAGTTGAACTGCCTATTTATAGAATTCCTTGCATGAGAAAATGTTGACACTTCGACCTTGATTAGACTTTATTCTTAAACTTCTAATTACACCTCAAACTTCTCCTCCACATCAAAATACATGTTAAAATGGCTAAGACACGTGGATTATTCCTTAAACCGAATGCCCTAAGCTTGCCACATACTTGTCTTAAACGCATGCCTAACCCCTATGGTCATCTCGCATAGTCTTGGCCGCATAACCTCTCAACTCCTAACCTTGGCCGCATAGCTAACCTCTAAAGCCATCTTGCATGATCCTTAGTCACCTAACTTGCCACTTTTTATGATTATTATGACAAATGGATGTCAAGACTGCTTTTCTGAATGGCAAACTTGAAGAGAGTATCTTTATGTCTCAGCATGAGGGGTTCATAATCCAAGGTCAGGAGCAAAAAGTTTGCAAGCTGAATCAATCCATTTATGGGTTGAAACAAGCATCTAGATCTGGGAACATTAGATTTGATACTGCGATCAAATTTTACGGTTTTGACCAAAACGTTGATGAACCTTGTGTATACAAGAAAATCAATAAAGTTAAAATATCTTTCTTAGTATTTTATGTGGACTATATCCTTCTCATCGAAAATGATGTAGGGTACCTAACTAACGTTAAAACTTGACTAGGAGCCCAGTCCAGATGAAAGATTTGGGAGAGGTAAAACATGTCCTAGGAATCCAAATCAGAAGGAATTGTAAGAACAAAATGCTAGCATTGTCTTAGGCAACCTATATCGACAAAATGTTGGTTCGATATTAGATGCAGAACTCTAAGAAGAGTTTATTACCTTTCAAGCACGGGGTTCACTTGTCTAAGGAACAGTATCCTAAGACACCTAAAGAAGTTGAGGATATGAGACATATTCCCTATGCCTCAGTTGTTGGCAGCTTAATGTATGTTATGCTCTGCACTAGGGCAGGCATTTTTTATGCATAAAATTATTCTCAAGTATCTTAAGAGAACGAGAGACTACATGCTTGTGTATGTAGCTAAAGATTTGAACCTTACAGGATACACTGACTCTGATTTTCAAACTTATAAGGATTCTAGAAAATCTACGTCGGGATCAGTGTTCACCCTGAACGGGGGAGCTGTGGTATGGCGTAGCATCAAGCAAGGATGCATTGCATACTCTACCATGGAGGCTTGGGATATGCAACGACTGGTCTAGGGAACCACTATGTGAGAAGAGAAATCCAAAAGTAGAAAGAAGAAGTTGAGACCAAAGTATATGGGTGAGTGACAAAATAAGGTTTCAACGTATATTTTAATGTGTTATTTATTGTTAGGTCTTTTCTCTTTCGTGTTTACGAGTATTAATTCATGTTGTGACTGTTTGTTCTAAACAAAACAAGTATCTTTATAGTAAATGTTTGTTTTAGGTATCTTTTCTAACTAGAATATCTGTGAAACTCCCCTCAATAGATGAATGTTTTTAAGAACAACTTTCGTGAATAGTTAATGAGATGTCGAAATCTTAATATGTGGATAAGGTATTCCATTTATGATTGTATTCTTTTGTTGGTTCTTATTGTGTAATATGGGTGTTACTAAAATATTGTATGAGGTAAATAAGCTAAAAGCTAATCGTTTCGTTTGTTGTTGAAATGATTGTATACCCAGAGGGGGTAAGACCCATTGTAAGATGCTGGTGGAAATCCTAGATAACTCGATGATGCTGGTTGAGTAAGAATTCCAGGTCTAGACGAGGTTGTAATGTGACGCATGACTAATGTGAAACCTAGGTTTGAGAATGATGAATATGACGAGGCACTGGTGGTAATTCCAGGTAACCCGCATGATGCTGGTTGAGAGCGAATCCTAGGTTCGGACAAAGGGAGAGTCTCAAGTCTCGGTAATGATTATAAATTGTGATACGATTTAAGCTCGTGGTGGTTATGCCACTTGTGATATTGATGGTCGTGTTGTCACACCCCGACCCGAACACCTGCTTGCTTGACCCTAAGACATGGCGTGATGCCAGCTGAAGTTGTTCACCTCCAGAACAACCTCAACTAACACATTACATGAAGACATGAAACTTTATACAGCATAAGTCTTTTAAACAATAGAGATACTTAAAATAACCGTAAAATTGTAGTGTTACCCATATGAAATCTTTTTAAAACGTATCATGGAAAATAAACAAAACATGAAGATGTAAATATTTGAACAATCACAGTACTACTCTAAAGAAAGCAATGTCTTTGCATAACGTAAACTAAGTTGGCCTTGTAGCATTATGTTTAAAACGTGGAGATCCACAATCTGTACCTAGAAAGAGGAAAAACATTTTTGAAAGGGTAAATCAAAAGACTTAGTGAGCAATAGGTTTTAGAAAACAGGTTTTCATAAACAGTTAATATAAAACCGAAGTTTAAATACATTTATATTTTCAAAGACAGTCATCCATAGCCACAGGCAGTATTTACCCATTCGTTCGAAGAGGGAACTGTCGATGGGAAGTTATCCATCTCCTTTAAGGTATAAGTATATACCCTTCCTGATGGCCCATAAACTATAGACTCGTCAACCCTACCATCAGTATGGAGTTAACCATCTGTATACAATAGATCTCATGATATATTTTGGCATGGATAAAAATATTTGAAAACATTGAAATATTTCCTTGAAAGTTTTGAAATATTTCTTTGATCATGAAATCATAACGTAGCTTGAAACATCATTTCAGTAAACATTTATTGTAAATTATAACTTGGAATAATAGCTTGAAAATTGTTTTCATAAATCATTTAAAACAATTTGTTACTAACAAGCTATTGCTTGTGGAGCTTGAAATCCTCATGTTTAATAAATAGCATTTAAAACGTTTTGCTACTCACAACACTTTGAATAGAGTCTTGTCGTGTGAATCCTCTAAAGTATGCTTGATCTGAAAAAATCATATTTAATCCTTAATTATTCCCTTGAACATGAAAATATCCAAAACTTCCCTTAAATTTCCCGAAAATATCAAGACAGATCAAAACGACCCAACGGTGCATAATGACATGGTGGATGGGGCTGGCTGTGCGGGCATGGCCTAGGGCCTTGCCGCGTGCTAACCTCGCTGAGATGAGCCACGCATCCGGTGCTAACCTTCCAATGGGGTTGTCGCGCCCGTCCTTGCCACCAACCCAACGCGCCCATCGAGTTCCTTGCGCGTGTTGTGCTTCTCGCTCAAAACCTCTAAAGCAAGGTCATGTGCACAGCCCGAGCGCATGCTTTGCCTCTTGAATGTGCCTTGGCCTTGCTATGTGCATTCAAACTGACCAAAATAACCATTATAACCAAAACACACACCCATCTCGCCTACACATGCAAACCTCCCGACCACTATCAGAACATTATTTTATTTCTTGAATCATGACCCAACTTTGAAAAATCCATAACTCTTTTGACAAAACTTCCTTTTACACAGTTGTTTTAAATTGTCTTAACTTTCTTAACTTGAATTTAAAAAGGAAAATTCCAAGTAACAAATCCTGTAGCCCTATGGAAGTGCACCTTGCTCAATTTCTCCTAGAAAATGACCTCCTCGCCTAAACTTGATCCAATCGCCAACCTTCTTGAATTCAACTTGAACAAAAACTCTCTCTCACAAACTAGACTTAACTTCAGAACTTTTAAGACCAATTTGAGTGATTTTTCACGAGTAACTTGTGAGAAACTCTTAAGTTAAGTTGCCCATTTATAGAAGTCGTTGCATGAAATTAAGGTAACACTTAATCCTTGATTAGACTCACGTCTTAAGCTTGTGTTTACACCTCAAAAACTCTCACACATCCTCCTTGGCCGCAAAAATGCATGCTAATACGATTAGGATACCTAGATTAACCCTAAACCGCTTGTTATAAACATGTCACATAATAGTTCAAAATGCCAAGCTAACCTCCTTGGTCATCTCTCATAGCTTTGCCTTGGCCGCCTAGATAACCTTCCTCACATAGCCAAGCCTTCCTCGCATGACTAACCTCTAAACACATAACCTTTGCCACTTAGCTTCCTAGCGTGCAACCTTTCTCGCCTAGCAAGCCAATCACCAAGATAACCTCTTTGAAGGTTATCTTTCCTAACTTCAAGCCCAACACATAACACTTAACAAAATAACCTCTAAAGATAAGTTTCCTCGCCTAGTGACACTCCTTTAGAGGTTCTTTAGCCTTTCTTTGCCGCCCATTCTAACCTCTAAATGCCTAATGGTTTTCCCTTGACACTTGGTCAAATTTGCAATTTTTCTCTTCCTCCAAATTTAGACATTAGATTCTTAAGCTTCAAACTATCTTATTCTCTCTTTCTATAAATTCCATTTTCTCTTATCTTTAATTGACTTAATAAATTTCAAAGATTTAAGAAATCATGAGATTTCACACGTATTGTTTGTGGACCCTTACACATTAAATTGCTGGGCGATTTTAACACACAATGCTTGTAGCACTTGTTGTACTGGTGATTGAATGGTTTGAGGCTTGTGTGATGGGATTTACATGTTGATGTTTGACCTTATTGTTTCTGCAGTGGTTGCCTAAAAAAGGTTTTCTAAAACTCTCACTCACTAAGTTCGTCTGACTTATATTTTAAGTGTTTCCCCTCCTCAAGTTATTTGGCATTGAGACCATTAGAAGGTTAGTTTTGAGGTTGCATAGCCAAGCTAAGGAAGGAATACATAGTGTCTTTGTAGTCTCACATGGCACGTTGGACATGGATGTTTCTATTACACCTGAGGAGTCGATTGGTAGGCAAATCGCTCCTCAGTGCGGATGGCTTGCCTTAAAAGGAAAGTGAGTGCAATACCCAAGTTGGTGAAGGACTAACCCGATGAGCTAGAGAACCAAGGAGCTAAGTCAAGGGATGAGTGACCTTAATGCGGTTCGCTAAGAGAGGTAGTTGGACAACCTAGGCGGAGAAGGAAGTGCCACCTTTACACCTTTAGGTTCCTCTATAGAGAGCAATGTTAGTGGCAAAAAGCAAGAAAGAAGAGGACGGTAAGAAGTAGGCTCTGATCTTAGAGAGCAAAACAGTTCAAGAGTCGAGCCACAGAAAAGAGGGTTTCACACGTCTAAGTACCTGCCTCAAGAATAAGAATTAAGCGACAGGTGAGGAACGAAATAGGTGATAGTCAAGCAGTAGCCAAGTATCAATGCTAAGAGAGTTTTAAGAGTTATATTTGTAATTTTTTAAATCATGTAAAAGTGTTGAGATTAATAATGAGAAGATTTTGTACTCATTCCACTTGATTATCTGTGTCTAACGCGTAGTGGTCGAAAAAAAAGCCCAATGTGAAAGATTCGTTTAGTGAAACTTTTAAAATGTTGTATTTAGCTACCTTGCGTTAAGAAAGCTCAGCGTCTATGTTTTGTGACTAAGATTGAAGAAAGAGATAACTGTCCCAACTACTAGACGTTTAATGTGTTACCTCGCGAAGAAGTATGCGATAAAGGTCTAGACGACATGCCTCCACTTGGTTGCAAGAAACGACTTTTGGGGTGGGGCGTGACACTTACACTACCCAAGGAGCTATATCTCAATTAGAAATGGAGAAGGGCCATGTGGAGTTAAAGAACCGAGAAGACCTATGTCTCAAGGGGATGCCAAAAATAAGCCACACGTTCGTTTATGATTTGTAACTCTCCTACCCTTGTGTTTATTGATTATGGAGCTACACATTCTTTTATTTCTATATCGCATGTCTTTAATTTACGTCATGAGATAGAACCTCTAAAGGGTGGAATGTTGATTGGTACACCTTCAGGCGAAGTGTTTGTAGTTTAATATATAAGACCCTGATCGCATTCCCCAATGCGATAAAGGCACTACGCTGAGGGCAATGCACGAAGAGACTTCTTTTAGTAAAAGGTTATATGAGGAAGGACTTTGTATTGAAAGACATCTACGCTGAGAGAGTTACACGACGAACAAATAGACCAGGTGAGCTACTTCACCTAGAAACAGTGATGTGACCCAAATGTCAATAGGTTGTCGATTAATGTGACCCAACCGCTCGATTCGAGTTCAGGATAAGGGATTGACAGAGGCATGTGGCATTTTGAGATTGAGCCATTTCTAGCTCCCAATTGGAGGAATCATTTTGTAATCTAGAATTCAGAGAAGTATATTTCTTATTCATATTGAGTCAAAGGAATTTTACATATTTATATAGAGAATAAAATAAACCCTAGACACTATGTACAATTACAATAAAGAACATATGATATAAATATAAATATATATATCATAACACTCCCCCTCGAGCTGGAGCAAATATGTCTATCATGCCATCTCGTTGCACATATAGCTTATCCTTGCTCCATTTAAAGCTTTAGTTAGAATATCTCCCAATTGTTCTCCGGTCTTCCCATATCCTGTGGACACCAACTCATCTTGGATTTTCTCACGAATGAAGTGACAATCCACCTCAATATGTTTAGTTCATTCATGAAATACTGGATTAGATGCAATATAAAGTGCAGCTTGATTATCACACAATAATTCAGCTGGCACGGTAATATTGAAGCCTATCTCAGATAATAGTTGGTGAATCCATACTATTTCACACACAGATTGTGCCATAACTCTATATTCTGACTCAGCACTCGAACGAGAAACAACATTTTGTTTCTTACTCTTCCATAATACTAAGTTTCCACCTACAAAAACACAATATTTAGAAGTTGATCTCCTATCCTTACGAGACACCGTCCAATCAACATTAGAAAAACATTCAACTCTCGTATGTCCATGATCTTTGTATAAGATCCCACGTCCAGGAGCAGCTTTTAGATAACACAAAATATGCTCTACTGCAGCCCAATGATCCACTATAGGGAAAGACATGAACTGACTTACAAAACTTACAGAATAAGCAATGTTTGGTTGAGTCACTGTTAAGTAATTTAACTTCCCAACTAATCTCCTATATCTCTCAGGATCTTTACATAATTCTCCTTCTTTAACAAGTTGTTGATTTGGCATCATCGGAGTGCCACTTGGTTTTGCTCCTAATTTTCCTGTCTCAGACAACAAATCAAGTACATATTTCCGTTGAGACAAATAAATACCTTTCTTGCTTCTCATCACTTCAATGCCCAAAAAATATTTCAATTGGCTCAAATCTTTCATATAAAACTGACCCTGAAGGAAAGTTTTGAGAGACGAAATACCCGATGCCTCATTTCCAGTAATAACAATATCATCAACATGCACAACTAGTAGAACTATACCATTATCATATCGCCGATAGAAAACCGAATGATCAGACGTACTCTTCTTCATACCAAAGCATACAAGAGCTTGACTAAACTTACCAAACCACGCACGAGGACTCTGTTTCAAACCATACAATGATTTTCGAAGGCGACATACTTTATCACTCTCCCCTTGAGCAACAAACCCAAGTGGTTGTTCCATATAAACTTCCTCTTGAAGATCACCGTGCAGAAAAGAATTCTTAATGTCAAGTTGATGCAAAGGCCATTTATGGGTAGCAACCATGGAAAGAAATAGGCGAATAGAAGTTAATTTGGCAACTGAATAGAATGTATCCGAATAATCGCTTCCATAGATTTGAGCATAACCTTTGGCAACAAGGCTAGCTTTCAATCGAGCCACTGTTCCATCAGGATTCATCTTGACAGCAAACACCCATTTACAACCAATGGCCTTCTTTCCTGCAGGACGAGATACCAAATCCCAAGTACCATTATGATCTAAAGTAGTCATCTCCTCAATCAGTGCATTTCGTCAGCCAGGATGAGATAAAGCTTCATGAACAGAGTTAGGAATAGATGTGGACTCAAGAGACGTAATAAAGCATATGTGGAGGGAGATAACTGGTGATAGGAAACAAAGGAAGAAACGGGGTAAGTACACTTGCGTTTACCTTTGCGAAGAGCAATGGGAAGATCATCACTTGGCCCCAGATCACATGATGAAGGAAGCATTGATGGAGCACATGAGTTTGAAGGTTGTGGTGGTGGTTGTCGGGAGTAGACTTGAGAAATCAACGAGCAGGAAGGAGGCACATCAATGGACAAGGATGGTGTGGGAGAGGTAACCTCATATATAAAAAGATTGTCACCCTTCCCCTGACATGAACTCAATGGTGATGAAGTAAAGGGTGTATCCTAAAAAAATGCAACATCAGGCGAAACAAGATACATTTTAAGGGTAGGACAATAACAACGATAACCCTTTTGAACACATGAATAACCCAAGAAGATACACTTCAAGGATTTGGGATCTAACTTAGTATGATGAGGACGAACGTCGTGAACAAGACACAACCAAATATCTTAAGAGCAATAGGAAACAAATTCTTGGTAGGAAAAAGAACACGGTAGGGAATCTCACCATTAAGAATAGAGGAAGGCATTCTATTAATCAAAAAACAATTTGTAGAGACAGCATCCGTCCAAAAGGTTTTTGGAACATGCATTTGAAACGATAAATCACGGGCAGTTTCAAGTAAATGTCTATGTTTTCGTTATGCAACACCATTTTGAGATGGAGTGTCAGCACATGTAGACTGATGAATAATGCCATGTTCACACAATTAAGAGCCAAGAGAATGAGAAAAATATTCACCCGCATTTTCAGTACGCAAAGTTTTGAGAGAGACATTAAACTGGTTTTTTATTTTAGTATGAGAGGCACAAAAGTGAGATAATAACTCAGAACGATTTTTCAGTAAATATAACCAAGTTAGACGAGAATGATCGTCAACAAAAGTAACAAAATAACAAATGCCTGTTTGAGATACAACTAGGCAAGGACCCCAAATATCAAAATGAACTAACTCAAATGGAGCAATTGCTCGTTCATCGACTCAAGGACTCGAACTAAGACGATGAAATTTAGCAAATTCACGTGAATCACAATTTAAAGAGGACAAATACCTAAATTTTGGATAAAAGTTCTTCAACACAAACAAAGATGGATGACCTAAAAGACAATGGACTTCAAAAGGAGAGGGAACGACATGACACGCCACAGCTTACGATACTTGGTGATCAAAGAGATAAAGGCCTCCCGATTCATACCCTCTACCAATAATCTTCTTCGTCACACGATCCTGAAACAAGCAATAACCAGAAAAGAACATGACAACACAATTTAGGTAATGAGTAAGTTGACTAGTAGAAATTAAATTAAAGGATAAGTTAGGCTAATGTAACACAGAAGAGAGAGAAAAGGATGGGGTAAGGAGAATAGTGCCAGAGCCAAGAACAGAAGATGTGGAGCCATCTGCCAATGTAACATACGGAAAACGGGCAGGGGACAACGGTCTAGAAAATGGTGAGAATTACCTGTCATATGAGCTGTGGTTATGCAACACCATTTTGAGATGGAGTCTATGACCCATTTGGTAGATGATGTAAGAAGACACTTTGTAGTACCTGGGCCAACAGTGGATGCAACTAGAGTAAAGGAAGATGACGCTTGTAATGAATCTTCGTAATTCTGAAACTTAGCAAACTCATCTGCAGAAATAGTAACTGACGCCTCTAGTATATCACATGTGGAATCTATCTGAGCATGTTGAGATCGTTGACTATTCTTATATAACAATTTCCGACAATCACGTTTCATATGGCTTGGCTCCGAGGGTTATTGTTCTTGCTAAAGAGAGCACTACTGGGTTGAGGAATAGACACATCAGTCGGAGAGCTTTCAATGCGAAGGACGTGAGTGAAAGCATCATCTAATGATGGAATCTTAAATTTAGAGAGAATCTATGTGTTTGCCATTCCAAATTTAGGTAAGAGTCCATTCAAAAAAATCATAACAGCCATCTTCTTTCGTTGAGCTTGTTGAACTTTCACATTAGGACTAAAAGGTAACAACAAGCCAAGCTCTGCAGTTATCTTCTTAAGCTGCATAAAGTAGATGGTGACAGACTCAGCTTTTTGTTCCGCACGAAAAAATTGCATACAAACTTCAAACATTCTATGCACTTGCTCTTTACCTGAATATAGAAAATCTAAAAATTCCAGAAGTTCTTTAACAGACTCACAGTGATCAACCAATCCAATTATCTCACTCTCAATTGAGTTTTTGATTTGAAGATATAAACGGACATCATCACGAAGCCCATCCTTCTTCTGGTTTGCATCTTATGGGGGATCTTCGATCATATGATAATCCATATAAGTACTTTTGAAATAAAATAAAATTGTCCGACGCCAATCGTAATAATTAGATCCATTTTACTTATGTTCTGTGATCTTAGAGGCTAAGGAAAAACGTTGGAGACTACCAAAGTTTTTATGTCGGCCATATTGAAGTCTCACACTGATTGTAATCCACACAAACAAAGAGAAAATCAATTCAAACAGTTGCAAAATTGGAAAAAGACCCTAAAACAATAGTGTAACCTTCATTTTCGTCAAACCCTAATGCTATTTGATAGACCGAATGGTACAGACTGACCGGAAACAGTGGTTTGAGACAAGCCCAGAAGACAAAGAACAAATCAGATGCCTCACGCGCTCTCACGCGTCGGCGCGTGGGTGAAGAAAAAGAAGATTCTGCGGCGCATGAAGGTCACGTGCCATGTTTTTCGACGATCGACAAAGACAGATGTGGGCGGAGGGAGGTGGTGCTTCTTATGGTATGGGCCGTGTCGACAAACGGTTAGCGGAAGGTAACCTAAACTTAAGCCTAATGGGGGAGGAAGCTAATGGCCATTCGAAACCCTAATGGCTCTGATACTATGTAATCTAGAATTTAGAGAAGTATATTTCTTATTCATATTGAGTCAAAGAAATGTTACATATTTATATAGAGAATAAAATAAACCCTAGACACTATGTACAATTACAATAAAGGACATATGATATAAATATAAATATATATATCATAACAACCATGGAAAAACTTGTCGGTGAAGTCTATAAATTGAGGAATCCGGTTATTTGAGGTTGCTTTTTACAATGATTTATTAAGAAGAACTAGAGAGGTACCTAAGTGACAGAGCAAAGAATATGGGTGACAAAATGTATTGGTAGGGTCCCTTATGCAATAATATGCTCCAAATGATCCACGAAAATGAATCAAAGTTTCTATTGGAATGTAACTAGATAGCTTACCAAATTTTATCTTGTCAAAAGCAATTTATAAAACTCTTACTTACTAATATGGTAGTATACCGACAAGTCGGGGTATCGACCCCAAGGGAACGGAATTGAAGAATCAATCTTAAATTCATTTGAAAGAAATTGTTAAAAACATTCAAGAATGCATTAAAAGAATTTTTGAAGAAAATTAAATCAATTGAATTAAAGTAAGAAAAAGGAAAGGCAATTTGTATTAGTTTCCAATTCAAAGTGAAGAATGTGTAAAGATTCACTCAAATGATTAAAGAGAGGTAAGAGAAATTGGAAATTTAGGGTCTGTTTGGTAATGTTCCCATTTCCTGTTTCTTGTTTCTTGTTTTCATTTTAAAAAAAACAGAGCTATTTGGTAACGTTCCCTGTTTCTCGTTCTTACAAAAAGTAGAAACGTTTCCCATTTTATAAGAAATTATTGGGAAAAAAAAGTAGTTTCTCCCGTTCTATTTCTCAATTATTCTTATGGGTTTCCTTTTCCTTTTTATCAATTATTTTTATTGGTTTCATTTTCCTTTTTATCAATTATATTTATTCGTTTTCTTTTTCATTTTTATCAATTATTTTTATTGGCTTCCTTTTCCTTTTTCTCAATTATCATTCTATTTCCCGCTCATTTTCCATTATCCTCTCCACTCCATGTTATTTCCTTTTTATTCCTCTTTATCTCCATCTTCTTCTCCAAATAACCAATCTCCACGCGTTTCTTTTTTCTTCTTCTCATCTCATTGTCTTCTCAAATCAGTCGTTATTCTCTTCCTCTCAATCTTCATCTCGTTCTCCATAAGATTACAAGAAGACTTCCTATCAAGTGAGTGGTGTAATTAATATATTTTCTGTTTGTGAAAAGATTAGTGTTTTATACCAAAATGTACTAGTTAAACTCTATGATTAAGTTTATGAAGTTGCAGATAGAAGGCCGCTGTCGAGGTCAAAAATGAAAATTGAAATCATCAGCTTGAAGAAGAAATATTCAAGAACGAGGTGTAAAAAAAGGTATTTCACAATAATTTTTTTATATTTACTATAACTCTGAAAAATATTGCACACAATTTAACTTGAACATTCATCACCGCCATAAATATTGCCATGAGTATTTTTTCACCACTTATGTGGGTTGTTCAAATTTTGTCTGTATCTCACTCTATCTTTCTTTTTTTTTTTTCTTTATTCTTTTGTTAATATCAATTCTGATATTTTGTTGTGTTTTTATAAATCCATCTCCCCCACATCTTTTTTTACTGTATCCGCAACGATCAAGCAATTAATATTTCAACATGATTTTTTCTTTAGGCATTGTTTTAATAAATGAAACCTAAACAGGATATGAACCACTCACAAAATCAATTGAAATATCAACTCGAAGTACTGTTCATTTTTTCTCTAAAGCATCACAAGTACTAGAGTTAAATGTTAAATTTTGTTTTGTTCCTTTCAATTCTGAATATTGAGGACATAATAACTTACTTTAAAACTAATGTTACATTCTAAATGTCACAAAATATCGATGAAGTTGTTGAAATTGATGGATTAAGAAGTGAGGGGCCATGGTCGGATAAGAGTGAAGAATTATTTGTAGACTTAATGGATGAAGAGGTTGCAAAAGGAAATCGACCAACAACAACATCTACAAAGACTAGTTGGAATTATATGAGAGGCCAACTAAATGCTAGTACAAGATATAGTTATTCTTATGATCAACTAAAAAACAAGTTCAATAAATTAAGACAAATCTACAAAGACTTTAAAAATATATTGAGTGATACGACAGAAAATGGTTAGTATCCATTATTAGGCACTATCAATCTTTGAGAGGAGCAATGGAACGAACTTTTTAAGGTATAAAACTTGCATTTTTTTAGCACAATTTGGTACCATATCTATAGATGAAGAAGAGAGGTAAAATGTTTCCATTTTCTATAGGTGAATAAGCAAGCTAAAAAATTTAACAAACGTGGTTGCCCACATTATGAAAAGCTCGTGAGGATTTTTGGAGATACTACTTCAATAGGTGTAAATGTTTACCCATCAAGAAGACTTATTTTAGATTTTGAAGATGAAAATAAAAATGATGTTGCAAGATATACGAACTTCGATGTTCAAGAAAATGATAAACAAAAAAGTAAAACATGAGTTCGAAGAAAGAAAGACGAGTTTGGCAGTTACTTTTCTACATTCGTCAATGTATATGCTGAGAATGCGAAGAGAAAAAATGACATCCTTGAGAAAAAACTTATTGGTTGTACATCTAGCCAAGTTGATGAGAGCCAAACATTATGCAAAAAAGATGATCTCGATGAAGACTTGATGGAATGTTTGAACATTTTAAATCCAATGGAGGATGTTGATGGAGAGGCTTATTCCAAAATACTAAAACTCTTGCATGGAGATCTTGCTTGGAGAAAAGTATTTTGCAAATGCTAGATTCAAAGAGGATAGGTTTCATAAATAGTCTCTAGATGTCGCTTACGGGTGTTTTAGGATTATGTCACTTACTTTTTAATATTAGTTCAAATATAGATTTTGTATGTTTGATTTTATGGTTTTATGTAATTTTTTAACATGACTATTTTTTTATGATGAGATGAATTTGTATGTTTTTTGTGTTTGATTTAGGCATATACTAGTGAATTCAAATGGATTTGATTCAAGCCAATCATTTGGAGAATTCTCATTCTGACGACGATGACGATGTTATCTGCATCTTTTCCACTTTATTGTACATGAGCTTGCACAAAGTACAATCTTCTAAACAACCATGTAGAACCTCGACACTGAGAGGACATGATTATGTGATCGAGTTACTAAGTAGAAATTATAGTAGATGTTTTGATTGTTTTAGGATGAAAATAGTTACATTCATAAGGTTTTGTGAAGATTTAAAATCTAAGACAAATTTGCAAGCATCTAGATATCTAACCATTCTAGAAAAAGTTGCTATGTTCTTATTAATCATATCACTTAATGAAAGCAATCGTATAGCAGCAGAAAGATTTCAACATTCAGGTCATACTATTTCTCTAGCTTTTAACTGCGTTTTCAGAAAAGTTACAAGCTTGGACTAGAAATTATTAGCCCACCCAATATGGACACTGTACCAATGGAGATCGTATCAAATACAAAATATTACCCTTTCTTTAAGGTAATGCGTAAATGTTTGAAACATTACCCTCTTTTGCACGAAGTTCATATTAATTCAAAATATATTTATGTTTACGATTATCCTTTAGGATTGTATTGGTGTTATTGATGGCACTCATGTTGCAATAGGTATTCTACAAAATGAACAAATACCGTTTTGTGGAAGAAAAACTAACACAACATGAAATATAATGTGTGTCTGTTCATTTGATATGTCATTCACATATATCATGTCTAGTTGGGAAGGATCGGCCAATGATTCTCGCATACTTCTTGAATGTATCAGAATTAGAATAAATTTCCTATGCATAAGAGAGGTAAATAATTATGTGTTTTTAGAACTTTAAATGAAATGGATCACTTTATGATAATTTTATTTATTTATTATATACATATTAATACTATCTTGTCGATTCAGGATATTCAAATATGTCTGGATTTTTAGCACCATTTCGTGGTCAAAGATATCATTTACGATATTTTAGACAAAGAAAACATCGCCCTAGAGGTAAAGAAGAAGTGTTTAACTATCGATATTCTTCACTGTGAAATTGTGACGACCCAGACTTTTCAACCTTGTCTAATCTAAGTCGTTACTTTAACACAAAACAATTTGTTGACAAAAGACATAGCAAGATTCAGTTGAAACCGTAAGAAAACGAAGGAAAATTTTAATCTGGCCCTATTTCCAAAATACAAAATTTCAAATGCTGTTTACAAAAAACTTTAACTATTTGTAAACTTAGTTAAATCAAAATATTTTCAACCGTCAGCGGAAGCAATTAGAAGACAGTCCAATAAGGCAAATCACGATTTCTTCTTGTCCCTCGTCGGTCTGCCCCTCGTGTTACCTTTGCTTGAAAAGTGAAATATAAAAAGGGTGAGTATTTATATACTCAGTAAGAGACCCACTACTGGTCCCGTTAGGGGAAAATAAATTATTAGCTTCCTATGGGGTACCCTGCACAGTCACAGTCTCGTGATCCCGTAGGATGCACATATCAGTCTAGTGCTCCCTAAGGATGCACATATCAGTCTAGTGCTCCCTAAGGATACACGTATCAGTCTGGTGTTCCCGAAGGATGCACATATCAGTCTAGTGCTCCCGAAGGATGCACATATCAGTCTAGTGCTCCCGAAGGATGCACGTATCAGTCTAGTGCTCCCGAAGGATGCACGTATCAGTCTGGTGCTCCCGAAGGATGCACAAAGGATGATAATCCCGTAGGGCACCCGCAAGGTAACTACCCACTAGGAACTAATAATTTATCCCCTCAGTCCATTCTAAACATCTTAACAATCATTCTCAATACAGTCAAATTCCCTTATCACATAAGCTCCCCATTTAACCTCAAACAACCATATTATCCTAATTTCACCCAAGGACAGGCAAAACATATCACTACATCAGTTAGCAACATAAATAGTCCAGCAGTCACTACATACGCTAGACAACAAGTCCACGTCAATCCATACATACATATATAAATTTCATTCAGTCAAACACAATATACGTTAAACTTTCAGTCCACACCCAAACACACATCATAACCGTCATCCCTACTCAGTCCAGATATAACATTTCAGTCCATATAGTCAATACACCTTAATTCTTGTTATTGAGTCCAGTAGAAAGTCCCTTACCTTGGCGTTAGGTAAGCTCCTTAACCCCGCAAAGGTCTGTGAAGATGAACCTAAACATTAAGATAAATACATAATATCTTTCTCCAACGCATCATTCATTTAAAATCAACCCAATGTGATGTTTCACAACTTACCCAATTTCACGAAACAAGCTCCGATTAAAACTAATGTTCGTTGTGAACCCAAGGAACTCAAACGCTACCTTCAACACCTTCAAGAATCAAATAAAAATTTCAGCATTTAATCCCAATTTATTGGAATTTCAAGGGTGTACTCGCTCCAATGCTACCTTCAAGAATATCAATTTAAAAAACCGATCATTATTACAAAACAATATAAAACCCACAATTCATCCTTACCCAAACGAAATTTCAACGACGTAGCGGCAGCGGCACACAAGATTTGTGCAACGACCTTGTGAAATCGATTTGGGCATGGGTCGGTTTCCAATCCGCGGCTGGAAAAATGGAGAATCGCGCGGCAGGGTTTAAACGACGGAGCTGGGCTTCACGGATGGAGATGTGGCGGCTGGCCTCTAGAAGAATAGAGGCAGATCGGCTCGGATCCGCGTCCGGCTTCGCGAGATGTGCACTCCGGCGGCGGCAGCGGCCGACAGAGGCGCAAGGGACAGTTCTGAGGAGGGGGGGTTTTCGGCTGGTTTCGGCTGGCGTGGCGGAGATCCGGGCGGACTGTGGGTGAGACTTCGTGAACAAAGGCCGGCTCGTCAGCTGTTGACTGACGCGCGCGACTCCGACGGTGTGAGCGGGGAGGCAGTGCAACGTGTCCTACGCTGGCGGGGCTGTGCGGCTTGGGTTGGGCGGCGGTGTGGCTTGGGCTGGGCGGCGGTGCGGCTAGGGCTGGAGAAGGAAGAAGAAGAAGAAGAAGAAGAAGAAGAAAAGAAAAATGGAGGGGGGGGGGCTGGACACGCGGGGAGGAAGAAGGGGGAGAGAGAAATAATTTTTTTTTTAATATAATAATAATAATAATAATAATAATAATAATAATATATCTATTATTATATTAAGATTATTATTTAAAAACTCTCCTTCACTAATTATTATTTAAAAACTCCCTTTTACCAATCTTAATTGAATTAACACCGCACAATTTCTTAAAATCTTAATAAAATTTAAGGAGTAGATTGAGAGGATTACCTCAAAATTTTGGGGTGTTACATTCTCCCCTCCTTAAAAAACTTTCGTCCTCGAAAGTTCTAATCCTGGAATAACTCTGGGTAACGAGTCCTCATATCATCTTCTCGCTCCCAGGTTGCCTCTTCAACTCGGTGATTGCGCCACCACACCTTCACTAAAGAAATTCCTCTATTACGAAGCATCTTCACCTCTCTAGCCAAAATCTCAACTGGTTGCTCCACATAGCTCAAATTCTCGTCAATCTCTATTGGTTCATAGTCCACTACGTGAGATGGATCTGCCACGTACTTCCTCAACATCGAAACATGAAAAACATTATGAACTGCAAAGAGAGATGGTGGCAATGCCAAACGATACGCCACAATACCAATTCTCTCTAAAATCTCAAACGATCCCACAAAACGAGGACTCAACTTCCCCTTCTTTTCAAAACGCATAACACCCTTCATAGGTGCTACCTTCAAGAACACCTTATCTCCCTCCTCAAACTCAAGATCTTTTCGTCTCACATCAGCATAGCTTTTCTGTCTACTCTGCGCTGTTTGCATACGTGCTCTAATCTTCTGAATAGCCTCATTAGTAGACTGAACCAACTCAGGACCCATCAATCGCTGTTCACCAACCTCATTCCAACAAACAGGGGTCCTACAACATTTACCATACAAAGCTTCAAACGGTGCCATGCCGATGGTAGCCTGAAAACTGTTATTATAAGCAAACTCCATCAAATGCAAGTGAGAGTCCCAACTACCTGGAAATTCTAGAATACAAGCTCGTAGCATATCCTCTAAAACTTGGTTCAAACGTTCAGTTTGACCATCAGTCTGTGGATGAAAAGTCGTACTGAAATCTAACCTCGTGCCCATGGCAGTCTGAAGTCCCTTCCAAAACTTGGAAGTAAAACGTGCATCCCTGTCAGAAACAATAGACACAGGCACTCCATGCAGTCTTACAATCTTAGTTAAATATAACTGTGCCCACTTACTAGCAGTATAAGTGGACTTTCCTGGAGCAAAATGTGCTGACTTGGTAAGTCTGTCTACAACAACCCAAATCACTGTGTAACCCTTTAGGGTTCTAGGCAGTCCTGTAATAAAGTCCATCGACACGTTCTCCCACTTCCACTCTGGCACCCTCAAGGGCTGCAACAAACCTGCTGGTTTCTGCCTAGGTGCCTTAACCTGCTGACACACTAAGCACTTACTAACAAACTCGGCCACTTCCCTCTTCATATTACGCCACCAATACACTCGCTTCAAATCCTGATACATTTTCGTACTACCAGGATGCATGGAAAAGAGGGAACTATGGGCCTCATTCAGTAAATCGGTCTTGACTGCAGTGTCTGCTGGCACACACAGACGTCTCTCAAACAACAGTCCACCATCAGAGGATATGGAGAACTCATCAGTCTGTCCTATCCCTACGAGGCGACGTCTCTCCTCCAAATAAGGATCGCTACTCTGAGCATCAATAATCTTTTGCCTCAGAGTTGGTTGCACTGTTAACTGAGCTAACTGTGAAGCAATTGCCCCTACAGATACTGCAATCTCAGCTCTCTCAAGGTCTCGATGTATCGGTACCTGACTAGTAATAAGCGCTGCTGAATGTGATACTTTTCTACTAAGAGCATCAGCTACCACATTCGCTTTACCTGGATGATATAATATCTCACAGTCATAATCTTTTACTAACTCAAGCCCCCTTCGCTGTCTCATATTTAACTCCTTCTGGGTGAAGAAGTATTTCAGGCTCTTATGGTCAGTAAAGAATTGTATCTTTTCACCGTACAAATAATGTCTCCAGATTTTCAGTGCAAACACTACTGCTGCCAACTCTAAATCATGTGTAGGGTAGTTCTGCTCATGACTCTTCAACTGACGAGAGGCATATGCAACCACCTTACCCTGTTGCATCAAAACACATCCCAACCCTTTCTTAGAAGCATCACTGTAAATCACAAAATTCCCAGATCCATCCGGTACTGTAAGGACCGATGCAGTAACTAACTTCTGCTTAAGGTTCTGAAAACTATCCTCACAAGCTGGGCTCCAAACAAAAGGAGTCCCCTTCCTGGTCAACTGCGTCAAGGGAGTAGCTATAAGAGAAAAATCTGCCACAAACCTCCGATAATAACCTGCTAAGCCCAGAAAACTACGAATCTCCCTGACAGTAGAGGGTCGAGACCAACTGGTAACAGCCTCAATCTTTGCAGGATCCACAGAAACTTCCTCACTAGAAACCACATGACCAAGGAAAGCCACCTGCTTCAACCAGAATTCACACTTTGAGAACTTAGCATAAAGTTTATTCTCTCGAAGAGTCTCTAAAACTCTATGTAAATGTTCCTCATGTTCAGTCTCGGTCTTGGAATAAACTAAAATGTCATCAATGAAGACTATTACAAAAGTAGAAGTCCTTAAACACTATGTTCATCAGATCCATAAATACAGCAAGTGCATTTGTCAATCCAAAAGACATTACAATGAATTCATAATGTCCATACCTCGAACGAAAAGCAGTCTTAGGAATATCACCGTCTTTAATCCTCAACTAATGGTAACCCGAGCGTAAATCAATCTTAGAGAATACAGTGGCTCCTTGCAACTGATCAAACAAATCATCAATTCTAGGCAGTGGATACCTATTCTTGACTGTCACCTTATTAAGTTCTCTGTAATCTATACAAAGACGCATCGATCCATCCTTCTTCTTCACAAACAGTACTGGTGCACCCCAAGGCGACATACTAGGTCGAATAAAACCTTTGTCAAGCAATTCCTGTAACTGTACCTTTAATTCTTTCAATTCAGCAGGAGCCATCCTGTAAGGGGCTCTAGAGATGGGAGCGGTACCCGGCTCCAACTCAATAGCAAAATCAATCTCCCTGTGAGGCGGAAGTTGTGGGAGCTTTTCTGGAAATACATCAGGATATTCCCTTAGCACAGGTTCTGAGGTCAAAGAAATCTCAACTTCCCTAGTATCCACCACACTGACCAAGATACTCCAGGTACCCTGGTTGAGTAACTTACTGGCCTTCATAGCCGAAATTACTTTAGGTATGACCACGGTCCCTACCCCTTTAAACTTAAAAATAGGCTCGGTAGGAGGACTAAACACTACCTCCTTACGAGAACAATCAATACTAGCATGATTGGCAGCCAACCAATCCATGCCTAAAATGACGTGAAAATCACACGTATCCAATACTAATAAGGTTACATCCAACACACTACCAGCTAACTCAATTTGGCATGCTTTAATCTTTTCCTTCGACAACATAATTTCCCCAGATGGTGTAGACACTGATAAAACATAATCTAGGGGCTCCACTTCTAAGCATGCATGAGTTACAAATATCGACGATATAAAAGAGTGAGAGGAAACAGAGTCAAACAAAGTTAAGGCAAAATGCCCCAACACTGGTAGCGTACCTGTAACAACTGTGTCAGCCCTTTCAGCCTCGGATCTGTTAGTAGCAAAGACTTTGCCCTGCTGTGGTGCTCTCGTTCCCTGACTGCTCTGCCCAAACTCGGTAGACTTTAAAGGACAACGATCAGCTGTATGCCCCTCTTGCCTACACTTGAAACAAACCCTTGTCCCAAATAGACAGCGACCCAGATGGCGCTTTCCACAAGTGTTGCACAACGGTTTCTCTCTGGCAGTCTCACCTGACCAAAAAGGACTCTGCTAGAAACGGCGAAAATTTCCACTTGACCTCATGTTCCTCTGAGGAACTTCGACGAACTTTTGCTCTGCCTTTCTCTTCTGACTAATGAGGTTCCCTTGTCAACACTCCTTGGCTGAACCTCGTCCTTTCCAATACTCACATCCACTGCCAGACGCAGTGCTTCAGCCTGAGTGGAGAGCTTTAGTGCTCGCACAAAGCCTCTGATCTCATCTCTCAATCCTCTAACAAACCTCTCAGCTTTGGCCTGCTCATTACCAACAAGCTCAGGGGCGAAGCGTGACAGCATGTCGAACTCCTGATCGTACTCCTCAACTGTCATGTGTCCTTGCTTCAATTCCAAGAATTCCTGGCTTTTAGCATCTCTAAGGTTAGCCGAGAAAAACTTGGTATAGAATCAATCTCTAAACTGGTCCCACGTGATCTGGTCCAACTTCCCACCCAACATACACAGTGTGGACCTCCACCAGATAATACCTCTATCCCTAAGGAGAAAGACAGCACACTGAACCTTATGCTCTTTTGGGCATCTCATATAACTAAAAATGGTCTCCACAGAAGACAACCACAGCTCCGCCTTGGTAGGATCCTCCAGTGATCCATCAAAAGTCTGAGGGTCGTATTTCCTAAAGTTCCTCAAGTGTTTCGCCTCTGTAGAAAGCTGATTTGGTAACATCTGTAGAGGCTGTACGACCAGTCCCTGTACAGGAGGGTCTACAGACGCAGGTGGAGCTGCTGGTACAGGGGAACTCACTGGCGCAGACTGGTTCTGAGCCATAGCAGCCGTAATAAGCTCTGTGATTCTCTACTCCAGGTGAGCAGACAAGGCTGCCAAATCCGTTTGAGTAACATGTGCAGCAGGGACACGCGGGTCAACTTGGCCCACAGCAGGCTGACTAAGCCCTGCTCCTCTACCTCGGCCTCTAAAACCACCCCTACGTGCACCTCTCCTTGGCGACATGGTTTCCTAATACCACCAAAAATATCCTTTTTAGTCTTAACAACAAGGCACCTCAGTCAGTCTAGTTTAACTTAGGCAAGGTCATGTTATTAATATTGTACTTATTAAACATAAAAGCATACCTGACGAGTGACGAAGGATCGTGTTAGCCATAGGGACACAAAAACATGGACTTAAATCATAAGTCAGTCTACAGAACCTAAAACTTTGGCTCTGATACCAACTGTGACTACCCAGACTTTTCGACCTTGTCTAATCTAAGTAGTTACTTTAACACAAAACAGTTTGTTGACAAAAGACATAGCAAGATTCAGTTGAAACCGTAAGAAAACGAAGGAAAATTTTAATCGGGCCCTATTTCCAAAATACAAAATTTCAAATGTTGTTTACAAAAAATTTAACTATTTGTAAACTTAGTTAAATCAAAATATTTTCAACCGTCAGCGGAAGCAATTAGAAGACAGTCCCATAAGGCAAATCACGATTCCTTCTTGTCCCTCGTCGGTCTGCCCCTCGTGTTACCTTTGCCTGAAAAGTTAAATATAAAAAGGGTGAGTATTTATATACTCAGTAAGAGACCCACTACTGGTCCCGTTAGGGGAAAATAAATTATTAGCTTCCTATGGGGTACCCTGCACAGTCACAGTCTCGTGATCCCGTAGGATGCACATATCAGTCTAGTGCTCCCAAAGGATGCACATATCAGTCTAGTGCTCCCAAAGGATGCACATATCAGTCTAGTGCTTCCGAAGGATACACGTATCAGTCTGGTGCTCCCGAAGGATGCACATATCAGTCTAGTGCTCCCTAAGGATGCACGTATCAGTCTAGTGCTCCCGAAGGATGCATGTACCAGTCTGGTGCTCCCGAAGGATGAACAAAGGGTGATAATCCAGTAGGGCACCCGCAAGGTAACTACCCACTAGGAACTAATAATTTATCCCCTCAGTCTATCCTAAACATCTTAACAATCATTCTCAATACAGTCAAATTCCCTTATCACATAAGCTCCCCATTTAACCTCAAACAACCATATTATCCTAATTTCACCCAAGGACAGGCAAAACATATCACTACATCAGTCAGCAACATAAATAGCCCAGCAGTCACAACATACGCTAGAGAACAAGTCCACGTCAATCCATACATACATATATAAATTTCATTCAGTCAAACACAATATACGTTAAACTTTCAGTCCACACCCAAACACACATCATAACTGTCATCCCTACTCAGTCCAGATATAACATTTCAGTCCATATAGTTAATACACCTTAATTCTTGTTATTGAGTCCAGTAGAAAGTCCCTTACCTTGGCGTTAGGTAAGCTCCTTAACCGCGCAAAGGTCTGTGAAGATGAACCTAAACATTAAGATAAATACTCAATATCTTTCTCCAACGCATCATTCATTTAAAATCAACCCAATGTGATGTTTCACAACTTACCCAATTTCACGAAACAAGCTCCGATTAAAACTAATGTTCGTTGTGAACCCAAGGAACTCAAACGCTACCTTCAACACCTTCAAGAATCAAATAAAAATTTCAGCATTTAATCCCAATTTATTGGAATTTCAAGGGTGTACTCGCTCCAATGCTACCTTCAAGAATGTCAATTTAACAAACCTATCGGCATTACAAAACAATATAAAACCCACAATTCATCCTTACCCAAACGAAATTTCAACGACGTAGCAGCAGCGGCACACAAGATTTGGGCAACGACCTTGTGAAATCGATTTGGGCATGGGTCGGTTTCAAATCAGCCACTGGAAAAATGGAGAACCGCGCGACGGGGTTTCAACGACGGAGCTGGGCATCACGGATGGAGATGCGGCGGCTGGCCTCTTGGAGAATGGAGGCAAATCGGCTTGGATCCGCGTCCGGCTTTGCGAGATGTGCATGCCGGCAGCTTTGCGGCGGCGGACAGAGGCGCAAGGGACAGATCTGAGGAGGGGGGGTTTTCGGCTGGTTTCGGATGGCGTCGCGGAGATCCAGGCGAACAGTGCGGTGAGGCTTCACGAACAAAGGCCGGCTCGTCAACTGTTGACTGACGCCCGCGACGTCGACGGTGTGAGCGGGGAGGCAGTGCGACGTGTCCTACGCCGGCGGGGCTGTGCGGCTTTGGCTAAGCGGCGGTGTGGCTTGGGCTGGGCGGCGGTGCGACTAGGGCTCGAGAAGGAAGAAGAAGAAGAAGAAGAAGAAGAAAAGAAAAATGGAGGGGGGGGCTGGACACGCGGGGAGGAAGAAGGGGGAGAGAGAAATAATTTTTTTTTTAATATAATAATAATAATAATAATAATAATAATATAACTATTATTATATTAAGATTATTATTTAAAAACTCTCCTTCACTAATTATTATTTAAAAACTCCCTTTTACCAATCTTAATTGAATTAACACCCCCCACAATTTCTTAAAATCTTAATAAAATTTAAGGAGTAGATTGAGAGGATTACCTCAAAATTTTGGGGTGTTACAGAAATGTCATTAAACATTGTTTTAGTGTGCTAAAGGCTCAATTTCCTATGCTTAAGCAAATGCCTCCATACCCGAACAAGACACATAAATATATACCGATAGCATGTTGCA
The DNA here is from genome assembly GCA_025688845.1 of Cucumis hystrix. Lineage (NCBI taxonomy): Eukaryota > Viridiplantae > Streptophyta > Magnoliopsida > Cucurbitales > Cucurbitaceae > Cucumis > Cucumis hystrix. The sequence goes on from CM046889.1 coordinate 13,354,272, forward strand.
CGATTGACAATTATATTAGATTGAATTATCGTCAAGATGATTTATTCAATGACTTTAGCAATGAATCAATGATCGTTGAAGATACACAAAATTTGTCAGTCAATTTGCAGAGTAGTATAATTGAATTAGATCCGAGTTGACATCATCTAAGAGAAATGGCCCGAGTGAGAGATGATATTGTCAATCAAATTTGGGCAACATTTTAAGAATAGATAAAATTTTATGTTTATGTCATTATTTTTATTTGTTGGTACGTCTTTGTATTAAATGAATAAATTTTTGATAATTTTATTTTCTATGTTTAATGGAGGACATAGATTTTTGTTTAATGGTTAATTGAATTAGAAGTGAGTAAAATAACATGAATAAAATAAAAAATAAATCTCGAAGAAAATCATGAAACAAAAAACAGTTTCAAACACATTTTATGTTTATGTTTATTTTTTTGTTTCTTTTTCTTTTTTTCAAAAAACAAGAAATAGAAATAGTTATCAAACACATTCCTATTTCTGGTTTAAAAAAAAAAAAAGAAACGGGAAACAACAAACAGAAAACAGGAAACGAGAACGTTATCAAACGGGCCTTTAGGGGTTTCTTTATCATGGAAAAAATAAATTAAAATTGCAACGCAACGATTGATTAAGATTCAAGCAAAAATTGAGAAGATTTAAATGCTCTTGATCTATTTAATTTTGAGATTTAAATTTCAGAATCAACAAAATTAAATTGATCAAGATTCATGCCTTTTTACAAATCAAGAATGGAGAAAATGCATGTGAGAAAGTCATAAAAAATGGAATTAGAGCATTAACTTCTGTCCAAAAATTTTGACAAAGTAATAGATTTCCTAATTACGATGCCATGAAATTGATGCTTAAAATTTGTACGTATATTAATCAGCAAGATTTCTTTAATTTCAAAAAAGAAAGGCACGTTGCATACATATGTATGAGATTACAAATTCCATTCAAGAGAATTAATTTGGCCAAGAAAGAAAATGTAATTGAATAGAAATTGTAATGTCTGAAGCGCCCGCAGGTGGGTCAAAACGACAACGTCTTTGCTTTGAAAATCTGAAAATTAATGTCGCAGATTGGGTTCAAACTTGTGACCTCGAAATAGATCGCGTGTGTAGATTTATTTGAATTTTTAATATTTATCAATTTGCCCTTGAACTTCAAATTGCTCGTTCTTGTTCGTTCGGACTCTGTTTTATGTGATTTTCATTGCGTTGGGTTTGTAGTGAAGTCTACTTTCATATTTTGCACAAAATGTCAAAATAATGAATATATGTCAATTAATAGAACTATTATAAAGGGGTCAAGAATTGCCCCAACACCAAATATTCGAGACAAGGAACAAACTCATTTTCGAGGAGGATTCCAAGAAGCGTAAGAGAGACTTCGACCTAGGGAGCAAGTCGACTTTAACTAATTCATTCATGTTTCTCTCCTACACTTAGAGTGTTACCGTTACAAATATAACATTTTAAATGTTACAAATGTGGGTTTTCTTTTTTTTTTTTTTTTGTTATCAATAGTTATTAGGGACTTTAATAATGATAACAAATATCTTTTTCTTTATTTTTGACAATTTGACCCGTGGAGGAATCGGATTTAAGTCGTAGTATAACTTTTACGTGGGAATATAATTAATCTCTCTATATGATTATTGATTGGGTACTTGCTGTAAACTAACTTATTGACATTTAATGTACTTTTCTATATTTTAGGATGATTTATTTTTAGGCTTTTAGCGTTTATGTTTTTATTAAGTCCAAACTTTCTTTTCAATATAATACAATGTCCAATATTTATTTAAATTTGAAAAAAAATAATAGATAGAAAATTAGTATACGTACTTCAATGTCTTAGAGCTTGTACAATTGACATAAAAAGTTGAATTCTTGCCCAACACATGTTATATATATAATTAATGGTAAACATAATGGAATGATACCGTAAGCCAATATTGTGAAACCATACAATAATTTAATGAAACAAAAATTGTATTTTTTATGAGAATCAACATCATCAACAAACACTATCATTATTTGTCCTTTTTTAAGAAAATAAAAATGAGAGGAAAGAAGACTTGAAATCCAAGCATAGATCTAGACTTGCTTGAAGATTCAGAAATTTAATTTTGAGTGATATGGAAGATTCATTCTTTTATATAAAAAAATTTGTAATAAAAGCTGAGTTAATGATGACTCCTTTTCAAATCTTCAAGAAATCTCATTTCCAGTTTTAAGGTAAATCAAAGTTGTGAGTCCCCACATTTTGACCAAAAATCACATAAACCTCAGCCCTGAATTGGTGTACTACAAATCACCATTTATTTGACTAGAAATGACATAACAATAATTTTGAAATGTCATTAAAATTAAAGTCTCCTTTTAGTTTTAAAATTAAACATCAAGGTTATTTGTTCTATTCTACTTTGATCCTCAGCATTATTGTTTCTCATAACAATAATTTATCGATAGGACCAATTTTTAATCCTTAAATAATTCAAATTAGTAAGTAAAAAAAGTAACTATTTGATATTGTAGCACACATAATCTCACTCCATAAATGTCAAAGGTTTGATCCTTATTCTAGAATTGTTGTACTCAAAGAAAAGATATGGAACTTTTAATAATTCTGTCATTCTTATTAATCTTCTTTTGTTAAAAGAAATTTAAATCTGCATAGAGTAGATCCAGAGATTTATGGTTGGAATATTAAACACAAATTTAATTAGTAAATAAGATTTGGATTCACTTCAGGAAAAAGAGAGAAGCCAATTATGATTACTAGTATATTACTGTTAGAATAAATGATTATAGTTATTATTTGTGATTCTTCATTAATGGATGCATCATGAGTGTGGATGCATCGTTTCATGAAAAGTGTTAATAACTAAAGGACATGACTTTTCGAATAGCCACAAATAAGTCTATAACTAAGTCCTTTTGGTTGAGAGAAGATTCAGAAAATAATCCTTTGTCCTTTATAAACGAATTTCTCTCCATATCCACAATCTTGACATTCAGTAGATTCACAAGGTTTCGTTCGTTGATCTTCTATACGGGGTGCTACACTTAGAAGAAAGGTGATATGTTCTATACTGTGAGGCAATTACTCTAAATACTCAAGCACTAGGGTGAGTAAATTTGTCTTAAGGAGACAACATGAATTCGTTGGGCTCAGATCTTTATTGACGTATGACTTTCTGTTTATTGTGATAATAATCTTCGTAACATTTTGATAATTTTTATAACAATTACCATGTGTATTTTGTACATTTTCTTGAGTTTATTTGTGTTAGAAAAGTTTGTTTTGGTTTTTTTTATATCACAATTGTATGAAATTTATTACTTAATTAATAATAAACTCTTGTATGCAAACCTTCATTTTCTTAAATTTAACCATTTATATTTTTCATATTTCAAATTATATATATTAGACATTTTCAATTATAGCAGAACAACCCAGGATATTTACAAAATATAGCAAAAACATTATATTCTATCAATGATACTCAACATTTATAGATTTTTATCATTGGGTATCAGTGCATTGATAGATGTTCACACAAGATTTTCAGAGAAATATAATTCATGAAGTTGGACTTGTGTTTGTGTTGATTTCATGTGATGTGGTTCGATCTATATTATTTGATCCTCTGATTCTCTCTCGGTTGAATGCCTAGCTTGATTTGAAGAAGCGAAGCATGTGATGTTCTTGAAGTTGGAGTTTTAGAAGAAAACTTGTATCTTCAAAAGAACTTCAATCTTCGAGGGTGGTTGCCTTTAGAAGTTAGGTAGTCTTGTTGTTCTTGAGAGAATTCTCTCTAGACCTCCTGGAGTAAAAAATTTATGTTCCGACACAAATGAAGAGAACTCCTCTATTTATAAAGTTCTTTGGTTCGCTTTATGGGCTTGGGTCTGATTGGTCCATGGATCAAACCCATGGGCTCAGCCACATGAATTTCTCTATTTGTAGAGTTTTCTTGTTGGCTTTATGAGTTTGAGCCTGACTGGTCCATGGATCAGACTTATGAGCTCAACCATATGAATGTGAGTCATATTTAGTATTTAGTATAAATTAAGCTTATTTTTGGTGCTTAATTGGACTTTAGCCCAAATAAATAATATTTATTTGGACCAAAATAATTATCTTGATTCAATCGTCATAATGAAAACATGTGGCTAATAGAAAGCAGTACAAACGCAGCAGAATTAACGGATCAATTTTACTCTAGATGCATCTAAACAATTTAGAGATTAACATGCTTAAAAACTAACCTAATTAAAATAAATTACGATTAAAGGAAATACGTACCTTTTGTAGCTTCTGTTTTCTCGAAATCTCCTTACGAACACGAACTCGAGACCACCACTAGAATTTACCCGCTATTCTCCATACTTAAAATCGGGTTGTGAGACTCGATAAGTGAAGGAAATAAGTGAGAGAGATGGAAATTGGAGGTAGAAATTTAGGGTTGAGACTTGAGAATTAAGAGAGAAAAATTAATTTGATATAATAATTTTTTAATGTAAGAAATACCAAAAAGAGCAAAAGTTTTTTCTCATTTGAATTGAAGCCTATTTATAACACAATTAGTTCATAAAATCTCAACACCTAACATTCCACAAACCATTAGTGAAACTTAATGGACTAGGTGTATACATCCCATATAGCCACTTATCCTACTAAGTGTTAGTGAGATTATCCAAAAAAATATTGGATTTTTCCAATAACTTTAGTCCAAGGGCAATATGGTCATTTGATCATTTAAATCGAAGTCAAAAGTCCATATTTAGACTTTTTACCATTTTATTCGTCTTAACTAATTCCGACCCCTCAAACATAAATCTACATAAATTTTCTGAACTTCAAATCTCATTTGAATATAAAGCTAGTTAAAGTTTGAGTTTTCAAAGTCAGAAGTCAACATTTTGACTTTTTACATCTTTGACCATTTCCATCAATTTCGAGCTTTTGAATATGAATTTGCATTCGTAGCTTTAATATTTAATTTATATTTAAATATAAAGCTCTATCTCAAACAGATAACCGACGTTTATATCACATACATTTGTTAGTTTTTCTCTCTTTAACTAATTCGAACAATTTGAATTACTCCATCATATTATTCTAAGTTAATTCAGTAAAAACCCAACTTTACTAGAAGGTTGAGGTTATTACTATTTAAATAAGTATTGTTTTTTTTTTTTTTTTTAAAAAAAAAAAAGAAAATTAATTTATAAGTTGAGAAAAATTTAAATAATAAGAAAATAAATAAGTAACTAAAGTGATAAAAAAAATACTAATTTTGGGCCCATAAAATAAAAGAAACACATTAAAATATTTATGCCAAAGTTCTGAAATCCAAAAATTATAATTACTGAAACATAAACGCGGAAAAACTGAACTATTCCCTATGGCGAACCACGGTCACTTCTTGTCATTCACTAGCTTGCCCTTGCCTTTACCCTTACCTGAAAATTAAACATTTAAAAGAATGAGTATAAAATTATACTCAGTAAGAGACTCATACTCAGTCTCCCTATGTGTTGTTAGTCTCTTTGTTAGAGTCCTGTAATAAAGTACCACGCTCTATGGTGCTCCCGAATGCACACTATCCAGTAGTCCCACCGGGACTGAACTGGGCTCTCGGTGAACCCGAAGGAATCACCCTAAAGGAGAGTCGGGCTGTAAGTGATCCCGTCCAATCACATCTCAATAATACTCAAACATATATAGGGGAGGACCTTGATGGACCCCTCGTGGTACGACTCTAACCAGCAGACCAACAGAACACTATAGGCTATACATGCTCATCATAAAATCAACATCTCAGCTCAACATATATAATCTCAGAATACATATAATCACATCATGCACCAGTAGTACTGCATCTCAAACAAAAAGGGGGAAAAATCTCTTACCTGGAAATCTGCTAAAATAATTCACTGTTGACAGTCAATTCCTCTCAATACTCAGTCCTAAACATAACAAAATTAACATTAATAATTTTGTCAACTATCACCCCACTGTTTAATTTAAGCAACCAAACCTATCCAAGCTTACCCCAAGATTAGGGTTGAATCCAACACGATCTTAAGTGAAACGATTCACAGTCTCAGTTCCTCCAACTATATTCGTTCCTTCAAGAAAACATAGATCCACTTAAATCCATCACTTTATTCATTCGGAATAAAATAGGCAATTAATGGGAGTACCATCATAATCAATAATAACCCAACTCACCAAAGTAACTCCACAACAAGGAATGGCTTGGACCAGATGAAAACAACTCACGTGGCTTGATGAAGAAACTCGGCTCGTTGAAGGAACTTGGCTCGGATTTTGAGGCTCACCGCTCGCGTACGGACGAAGACGGCCCATGCGGCTTAGAGACAGAGACGTCGGCTCGCGTACGGCTGCAGCTGATGGGTGAAGATGCGAGGCAGACGTGTTCGGCTGGAGGCGTGCGGCTGGCCGACTGAGACGTGAGGCGAACGAGCGCGACTGGCCGACTGAGATGCGAGGGAGGCGTGCGGCTTCGTCCGGCGACCGTGGTCTTGCAGCGGCTGCTTCAGTCGTGCGGCGGCTAGGTTTTTTTTTTCTTGTGAGGAAGAAGATGAATAGTATGGCACGCATCCCGAAGGTGTATTTAAATATACAAAATAATAATAATAATAATAACATTAATACCATTATTATTATTATTATTTACTTTCCCCCAAATAATTCCTCTTTTCCTTCATCTCTTCCTATTTCCAATTAATTTTCCTCTCTCTTCATTAATAACCCTTATCCCACCTCTTTTATATTTTTCCTTAATAATTATACTAATAATAATATAATTTCTAAATTTTCAACCATTAAACCCACATCTTTCCAAAATACTTAATCTCCACAAATCAAAACCATTTCATAAAATAACACCCAAAAATTAAAATGATAACAAAATTAACTTAAATTTTTTTGGGGTGTTACAAATTCCATATGAGCTAGTAGAGGAACCTAATAGACCTATTGATCATGATCTCTAATGATTCGAGATTATTGGCTAAATCCTTTTAGACTGAACTAATCAACATTCATTAACTAACTAGTCGTTCGAGTAAAGTTTCGTAGTTGCACTACCCTCATTATTGATATATTTATGTCCATGTGATAGAACCATGATCAGTAAGTTAATCTTTTCATAGGTTGTTTGTAACCTCGACAAGCTTAAAATACGGTTTTACCTCTATGAATACATCTTGCTCCTTAAGTTCTACTAATCCACTATTTAACAATTGGTTTTAAGCCCAACCTAGAAACTAAATCCACTTGGGCCAATGAGAGGGTGGGACCCCTTGTGTTGGAATTTATGTTCTAAAACTTGTAGTTTGCAGTTTAAAATGATATTATATTCAATAAAATGGTTATTGAGGACGTATTAGTGAAAGTAGAATACTATAATCTTGAATCTAATAAACTAAGGTCCAGGGGATATCTAGTGTAGACTTGAACTTTATGTAAAGACACAAACGTGGATCAAGTTCGAGTATAAAATGGTATATAGTGTATGAGGTTGGGTGCCTTGTTCTGGGGACACTATGGATGCAGCTCACTTTGTAGTTAGGTCAAATGATGTGATTCTAAATCGTTCATGTACAGACGTGGAAGTAGGGGCATGTAAATAGTGTACATAATACTGTAACCATGAAATAGTCACTTTTAAGTTATAACATTGTTGACTATATAAAACTGATTATTTTCCTTATTGATGATCTAGGTAACTTAATCTTAATTTTGAGCTAATTATGAACTTCTATTCACACGAAATTATTTGTAGATCTACATAGGTCAGGACAGCAGCTCAACAATGCTAGCCCAATAAGCCTCTAATTTCATTGGTAAGATCGAGTGGATGGCTAGGGACATAGGGTGCAAGATGAAATTCACTCCTACCCACATTAGAGTTAGTAGATAGGTTGTTCTCTTAAAAATTGAATCCAACTCTGGAACAAGGGGCCCCACCCTCTCATTGACCAAAGAGGGATTCAGTTTATAAGTTAGACCTCAAACCAATTGTTCATTAATGGATCAGTGGGACTTAAGGAACAAGATGTAATCTCGGGGGTAAAATGATATTTTGACCTAGTCGAGGTTATGAAAAAATGGTGAAGGATTAACTTACGGATCATGGTTATATCAAATGTGTTGGGATTTATGTCCTAAAACACGTAGATTGTAAATATAATCAATTGACCGTTGTTAATAAAGTGTTATTAGTGTAAGAAATGTTATTGATTTTATAATATTAGTTTTGTCTTAATAACCCAAATCCAATAAACTAACATCATAAGTTCTTTAATAAATCTTGACAAGTATGTAAAGACATACATGAATCAATGTTTGAGATGAGCTTAAAGGGTCTATAGCATAGGGATAAGGCTGGGTACCTTATCCTAGTAACACTATAGATATAGCTCACTTTGTATTTGATACAAAAGCAATGATCTAACACGTTCGTGTAGTTGACATGCAATTAAGGGTATCTTACGCAATGAGTTTGCATAAGACCGGACCGCAAAATCGTAAACACTAGATGTAAATTCGTTAACTAGTTAGGTTTCTATTTCATTAGGATGACCTGGGTAACTTAGCCTGAATCCTGAGTGTATTATGAACTCTTGTTTGCAAAGGAATGGCCTTTCATTTGTATGGGTGAGAGTGGCCCAGATCGCCGACTAAATAAGCTTATCATTTTGAGGACAAGACCTAGTGAGGAGCTAGAAACATAATTACACAAGATGGAATTCACTTCTTCTTTACTTTAGGGTAAGTAGATGAGTGCTCCCTTGAATGGTGTCTCTAAGACTTCAACAAAGGGTCTTCCCTCTCTATGGCACGGGAGGGGTTTCTGTTTATTGGTATTACCATAAACAAGTTGTTCATTAGAGGAGCACTAATATTTAAGGATTAGAGATAACCTAGGGGTAAACTATAATTTGACCCAGTTGGTATTACGAACACTCATGAAGGACTAACTTACTGTTATTGGTCTATGTCAATGGATACAGAAATATATATACAATGAGAAGAGTTCAACTGTAAGTCTTTAGTGGAGTGTATACACAGTTAACAAATATTGATTAATGTGGTTAATGAGCTTAGCCAATTAATCTCATATCGTTGTAGCTTCTGATCTGTAGGTTCATTAGGTCCCCTTCCTAGTTCGTAAAGGATAATGAGATTTATTTATATTGGTTATAATTTGAAATGTTCAAATTTACTTTGGAAATTAGTATTATGTATAGTAATACATTATAATATAAAGTTTATCAAACTTTATTGAACAAATTTAATTTTGGATATGATTCAAACTTAATTTATCAGAGATAAAATATTTGAATGAGTTCAAATATTAAGTTAATGTGAATTGGATTCATATTAAAATTATTGGTTATGAAAGAAATTTATATATGAATATGATTTAAATTTAACTTAATTGTTAAATATAAGATATTTAATTTAGTTATTAATTAATTAGAGATTTAATTAATATTTTAGTTTAATATTACTTAATTAAATTTGATTAAATTAATATAAAAACTATAAGATATTTGAGAGATATTCATTAAATAGGATTTAAATGAAATATTAATTAAATATAATTTAATTAATTATGAACTAATTGATTAATGGTTAATTAATTACTAGATTTGAAATTTCTATTAAGTTAATATTTTTTAAATTAATAGAATCTCATGATTCTCTCCTGCTCTCTATCCTATTCCAAGAAGGAAAGAGATTTATAAATATCTAGAAGAAAACAATTTTCTTTAAATGAATTAATCAAGAAAAAAAAATCAATGCTTTTGCTCTCTGCAAAAAGAAAATAGTTTCTCTCTAAATATTTTTTCCATCCCAATTGGTTCCTACAAACCAATCTCATCCCAGAGGATAGGAAGGTCTCCGACGGGTGGTGTACCAATTTGGAGATTTACTTTGTAGATTCAGAGACATAAACAATTAAGTTTTTCTTTCTCTAATCTATAATTAGAAAGCATTCTTAGCCTTTAAGTCTTAATAAGAAAACTAGTTTCTTAATTATTTTTGCCAATGTACTGGTATTTTGGGATTCCAAAATTAATTTGAGGAATGGTTCTATAAAATCTTTAGCTTCCATGGGCTTTTATCCCTTCAAAATGGACACGAATATATCTATAATGAGGGGAGTGCAACTACGAGACTTTAGTGGAATGACCCATTAGTTAACAAATGTTGATTAACTTGGTCTAATAAAAGGGTTTAACCAGTTATTCTTGGATCATTGGAGCCCATGATCTATAGGTTCATTAGGTTCTCCTGATACTAAACCCTAAACCCTTAACTTAGAACAATATGTTGGAATTGTCACATCCCGCCCCGGGCACCTGCTTGCTCGTTTCAAGATGTAGCGTGATGTCAGACGAATCTATTCACCTCTGAAACAACCTCGACTTACACATGACATAGAAACGTGAAACAATCAATAGTGAAAGTCTTTTAACTTGAAATACTTTAAACCGTAGTGTGTCCCATTTGATATTTGTTGAATTAAAGATACCAAGTGAAAAATATATTAATTATAAAAGTTTAAATTCTTGAATAAACACAACAAAGCTATAGAATAAAATGAATTCTTCATGAAACAAAATGGAGTTGGTATGGTAGTAGTATGTTCAGCACGTGGAGATCCACAATCTGTACTTGGAAAGAGGGAAAACATTTTTGAAAGGGTAAGTCGAAAGACTTAGTGAGCAACGGTTTTATAAAGCAGGTTTGGATAAACATTTTAGAGTAAAGCCGAAGCTTAAATACGTAAAACTCAAAACATTTGAATAGTTTTTCGAAGACAATCGTCCATAGCCACGGGCAATATTTACCCCTTCGTCCAAAGACGGAACAGTTGATGGGTAGCTAACCCTCCTCCTTTAAGGCATAAAAAAATATACCCTTCCTAATAGCCCATAAACTATAGGCTCGTCAACCCTACCATCGATACATAGTTAACCACATATATATAATAGGTCTCATGAAATATTCGGGCATGGATAAAAACATTTGAAAACATGAAAACATTTTCTTATTTTCATGAACTTGATAATCAATCATTCAAATATGGTAAATCATTTTCACAAGCTATTGCTTATAGAGCCTGAAAACATGTTTAACCTTAAAATTTAGAAATCGATGTGTTACTCACTGTCACTTGAATATAGCCTTGGTCTTGGGATTCCTCTTAAGCTTTCTTCATCTGAAAAATTCATATTCAATCCTTAATTAATCCCTTGAATATCAAAATATCCAATTTTTTTTTTAAATTCCCAAAAATATAAAGACAACAAAAAACAGTTGGAAAACAACTCAATGGAACTCATTGACATGGTGAATGGGGCTGGTTGCACGCACTTGGCATGGGCCTCTCGCCTGCTAACCTCACTAAGGTGGGGCATGCGCCGCATGCTAACTTCTCAATGAGGTTGCCGCACACGTGCTTGTCGCCTACCCAGTGCACATCGTGAGCTTGGTGCACGTTGCTGCTCCCTGCACATCGTGCACATCATTAACCTCTAAAGCAGGGTCATGCCCGTAGCCTGCGTGCATGCCTTGCCGCTCAGCTGTGCCATGGCCTTGTCATTTGTGTAAAACCTAACCCAAAATAACCTCTAAACCCAAAACACACGCCCATCTCGCCTAACTATCCAAGCCTCTCAGCCACTACCTAGAACACCATTTTAATTCCAGAATAATGACCCAACTTTCAAAAATCATTACTTACAATGTAACGCCCTTAAAAAAATGGGTCATTATTCTGGAATTAAGGTAATAATAATAATATTAATTAATTTCTTTTTCTTTTTCTTTTCTTTTTCCTTCTTTCTTTCCCTTTCTTCTTCTTCTCCCGTGCGCAGCCCCCCCCCCTCCATTTTTTCTTTTCTTTCCTTCTTCTTCGTATTTCTGTCCACCCAGCCCTAGCCGTCAGCCCCCTTTCCTTTTCTCCCTTCCGTCCGACGAAACTGAACCGCACGCATCCCAGCCGCCGCCCAGCCCCGTCGCGACACCGCCGTCGGTCTGCGAAGGGTTCCAGCCGAAACCCCCCCTTTCTTCAGATCTGTCCGCCGTTCCTCCGTCTGCCACCGCCTGCCTCCGTCTCAGCCTTTCCCACGAAGCCCAGTAGCCGCGCATCTCCCAGCCAGCCGCTGCGCCGTCGCGTCTCTGCTTCAAGCGTTGAGGAACGCTGCCGGCCGAGCTGTCTTCTTGCGTCTCCGTCCACCGCTGTCCTGGTACCGAGCCGCATCTTTCCATCTCCGTTCACCTGAAGTCGAAACCCGTCCGACCGCGTCTCCCCTTCTCCGTTCAACTAAAGCCGCGCGTGAACAGCCATCCTCAACGGAGCTGCAACAGAGCACGAACAACCGTTCGTCGTTCCTCTTTTGCGCCTGTCTTCGTGCGTGAGACATCTGCACCGTTTCCCTTCCAATCGCGCATGATTTTCCTTCGATCGCCGCTTCTGCTCTGCCGTGGACCTTTGGGTGATAGATTTGGGTAAGGTTAAAGTGTGGGTTTCGTTGTTTTAGTGCTTTTCGTTAAATGTTAACCGTTGAGCTTAATATGTTAAAATTTTTGAAGGAACATATTGAATCAAGGAATGAATCCTTGATGTTTCCAGAGGATTGAAGTGGAGTTCGATTTTTCCATCGGCTTGGGTAAGTTGCCAAATTCACACTTGGGGTAAATTGGGTGAACGAAATTGTGTAGAAAGATATTGATCTTATGTTTGCCTATGTTTTAGGATTTGACTTATTGGACTTAGTTCGATCGAAGAAATCACATAAGAGTGAGGTAAGGGATTTTCTACTGGACTCAATAACAAAAATTAAGATGTATTGACTATATGGACTGAATGTTATATCTGGACTGAGTAGGGATGACGTTTATGATGTTTGGTTGGGTGTGGACTGAAAGTTTAACGTATATTGTGCTTGACTGAATGAAACTTATATATGTATGTATGGATTGACGTGGACTTGTTATCTAGCGTATGTTGTGACTGTTGGGTTATTTATGTTGATGACTGATGTAGTGATATGTTTGACTGTCCTTGGGTGAAATTTGGATAATATGGTCGTTCGAGGTTAAATGGGGAGCTTATGTGATAAGGAAATTTGACTGTATTGAGCATGACTGTTAAGATGTTTAGAAAGGACTGAGGGGATAAATTATTAGTTTCCAAGTGGATAGTTACCCTGCGGGTGTCCTTCGGGATCATCCCCTATATGTGCATCCTTCGGGAGCACTAGACTGATATGTGCATCCTTCGGGAGCACTAGACTGATATGTGCATCCTTCGGAAGCACTAGACTGATATGTGCATCCTACGGGATCACAAGACTGTGACTGTGCAGGGTACACCATAGGATGCTAATAATTTATTTTTCCCCGAACGGGACCAGTAGTGGGTTCCTTACTGAGTATATTAATACTCACCCTTTTTATGTTTAACTTTTCAGGCAAAGGTAACACGAGGGGCAGACCGACGAGGGACAAGAAGGACTCGTGAATTGCCATAGGGGACTGTCTTTAAACCGCTGACGATTTGAAAATATTTTGATTTAACTAAGTCTACAAATAGTTAAATTTTTTTGTAAACAGCATTTGAAATTTTGTATTTTTGAAATAGGACCCGATTAAAATTTCCCTTCGTTTTCTTACGGTTTCAACTGAATCTTGCTGTGTCTTTTGTCAACAAACGGTTTTGCGTCAAATTGACGACTTAGACGATCAGTTCGAAAAGTCTGGGTCGTCACATACAATCCTTCTCTCTTTTATAGAACTTCCTTTTACACAGTTGCTCTAAATTGTCATAACTTGCTTACCTTAAATTTGCGAAGGAAAATGCCAAGTAATGAGTCTTGTATCTTTCTAGAAGTGCACCTTGCTCAGATTCTCCTAAAAAATGACCTTCTCGCCTTTGTTCAACTAAAATGCCAACCTTTTTTAATAAAAAATACACAGCAACCCTCTCTCACAAACTAGACTCAATTTCTGAACTTTCAAGATCTAAGTAAATTTATACAAGTAAGTTGTGAGAAATCTATTGCTGAAGCTGGCCTATTTATAGAGTTCCTTGCATGAAATTAAGTTGACACTTAATCTTGATTAGACTCACCTCTTAAGCTTGTGTTTACACCTCATCATCTCTTCCACGTCCTTCCTGACCATAAAATGCATGATGACATGGTTATGACACTTGGATCAAGTTAGTATTTGCTATTTTAGAGGATCGTTCTAACTTTATATGAAATTCTTGATTAATAATAAGATAAATCAATTTTGGGGGGAACTCCATAGATTGGATTTACTTTTAACTGATTGCTTAGAACATGCCAGATGTATGACCTAATCAAATGGCTAACCTCCATGGCTTCCTCGCATAGCTTGGTCACCCAACAACCTTCCTCGCTTAGCCTTGCCTCCTCATCCAACAAACCTTATGCTAACCTCTAAACGCCTAGCCAATGCCTTCTTCGTGTGACAACATCTCAACATAAAGTCCTTTGGCCGCAAGCTTGCTAACCTCTTTTCCTTCCTCGCCTAGGCTTCTTTGCTTGCCTAGCCCCTTACCTTATCTTTTAGATGCCCTCTTTAGAGGTAATCACCTAGAAAGCATCAACGTCCAAGGTCCCAAATGCCTAATACCTAGCAAAATAACCTTTAAAGACATGTTCTCTTGCCTAGTGATACTCCTTTAGAGGTTCTTTCTCCTTGGCCACCTACTCCATGTCCAAACACCTATCCTTAGAGGTTTTCAAGCCTTTCTTTGTTGTCCATACAACATCCAAATGCCTAATGATCTTCTTTTGATACTTAGTCAAATTTTCCAACTTTTCTCTTTTCCTCAAGTTAAAATCTAAATTCCAAGTATTTTGACTTTCTTTTCCATAAATTTCATTTTCTCTTGTCCTTGACTAAGCTTAACAAATTTCAATAGTTAAAGAAATCTTTGGGTTTCACAGGAATAATTGGAACTGTTCAAATTAGGTAAAGAGAGAGAAACTAAAAAATATATTTGATATAGCCATCGGTTATAACTTTGAGATAGAGCTTTATTTTTAAATATGATTTAAATATTAAAAATATGAATATGGATTCATATTCGAATGCTCAAAATTGACGAAAATGGTCAAAGTTGTACAAAGTCAAAATGTTGACTTTTGACTTTTCAAGTCAAACTTTAACCAGCATTATATTCAAATGTGATTTTAATTTTAGAAAAATGAATGTCGATTCATGCTCGAGAGATCGAAATCAGTCAAGATGGACAAAATGGTAAAAATTCAAAAATGTTGATTTTTTATTTGAAAAAGTTAAAGTTTAACTTTGACTTAAATGGTGAAATGACCATATTGTCCTTGGACTAAGTTAGTGGAAAAATCCAACATTTGTTGAATAATTTCACTGACACTTAGTGGGATAGGAGGCTACATGAGATGTGAAGACTTAGCCCACTAATTGTTAATGGAATATTAGGTGTCGAGATCTGGCCAACTAATTACATTCATTTTTGCAATTAATTTGCATATAAATAGGTCGTTTTTCTATTTGTAAAAGACTTTTGACCAAATTTGCATTTTTGTTTTTACAAAAATTTGACCAAATTATGTCTCTCTACCAAATCTCAACATTAAGTATCAACTTCCAATTTTCAGCTTGCTCTCCCTATTTCTTCACTTAATAGGTCCCACAGCCTGATTCTAAGTTTGAAGAATAGCGAGAAACTCTAGTGGTGGTTCTAGGTTCGTGTTCGTGAAGAGATATGGAGGAATCAGGAACCTAAGAAGGTACGACTTTTATCAACCCTAATTTCATTTAATTAGAGTAGTTGATACACATGTTAATCACTAAAATATATTAGTGGCAATTAGAGTAATATTGATCCTTATTCCGTTGCACTTGTCTACTGTTTCCATCACATGGTATTAGAGCATGCTTAATTTTACTCATTTGCATATGGTGGATTTCAATTTATTTGATCAATTGTGGTTGGACTAAATTGGATTTATGGTTTTGGCAAACTAAATTAAACTTGTTGTTTGTAATAATTATTGTAGTTAGCCTGGTTTGTGGCTTAATTTATTATTGCAAAGGGCCTGTATCTTTTATAGTCATTAGAGTTCAAATTCAGTTGTAATTTGATCAACTGAGAGATAGAAAAGCTGAATTTTTTAAGAAAAATGGAGGATAGACCCAAAAAGGCTTCAGACTCAATTTTGACCCAACGTTTGACCCGTGACCCGGTTTGCAACTGAGCCCTTTATGTGTGTCCAGCATTCGTCGTGTCTCCCTTGCATTTGTTTGTCTTCTTGCATCCAGTTTCTCTCAGTCCACGCCCGATTTGTGCCTGCTCTAACCTGGCTATGTCTTCTTGAGTCCGAACGCTTATCACATGGCCCAACAAAAGTACATCTTGCCTGGTCAGCCCATATTGTTTCCCGAAAGCCAACTTGCATCTTGTTTGCATGTGTTTGCCCATCGTACTCAACTTAGGTTTGACCCGATTTCAATTTGACTTGTACGCATGATGGTCTGGCTTGTTGGTTTGGGTTGGTTCAAGCCCAAATGTTTGATTTTGGGCCGATTTAGAAGGTTATTTCTGCCAGTTCAGTGTAGATTTGAAGGTTTTTGTAACACCCCAAGAATTAAGGTAAATTTTTAAATTTAATTATCTTGGTTTATCAATTATGTTGAGTTTGGTTGAGTGTTTTATTATTGGTGAAATTTGTTTGAATTATATTTGTGTTTTAACTAGGGTATGGAAGATATATAATAATTATATTTATTGGAAAAAAAATATAATTATTAAGTGTTGATTTGGAAAGATAAAAATAAATTTGAGTTGATGGATGATTAATGGAAGAAAGAGAAAATATTTAGGTTCATTGGAAAATGAAAAGGAATAATGATAATAATGATAATAATAATAAATATTATTATTATTATTATTAAATATTTAAAAAACCACTTCGTGAAACATGAAGGACTATTCATCTTCTTCTTCACAAAAAAAACCTTAGGAGCAGCCGCCGCCTCACTCCTCCAGCCGTTCGCTGCACGCAACACTCTGGTGGAAGTGTATCCGTTCGTCTAAACCGTTTAACCACAGTCCGTCGCGTGTTAGATGCAGCCAAGGAGCTCGTCCATCATCTTCCATCCCTACCCCTTCATTCGCACACAGGTGAAGCCGAGGCATCTGTCTTTGCATGTTTTTGTCAAGCCTCACTGTCGTTAAATTGTGCCATCCAGACAACGTTGTCGGCCGCCACGATTCACCAGATCCAAGTCAACAGCCTCCCACCCGCGCGTTAGTCTTCTCCTTCCGCTTCAAGTCCGAGTTGCATCTCTCCATGTGAGCCATAAGTTGTCGTTCGAGCCGAAGACGGACGCTCCATTGGACTTGAGCTGGTCTTCTCTTGCCTAAGCCACCTTCGTATTCCAAGCCGCGTGAGCCAGATCTCCTTCTTCCTCGAGTTGAGTCCAAGCCTTTCCCCCTAGCCGAGCTGTTTTTAGTTTCTTTGGTTAGCCAAGCCACTAGTTTGGGCCAGTTAATTTACGTGCGTTTGTGTTAGGTTTGCTACGTTCAAATGGTTATTCTTTAGATCTTAATTAAATTTACAATTGGTTGTAAGTTAGGTTATTTTACTTGAAGGTTGTCTAGCTTTGTTGGAGGATTTGAGCTGTACAATTTCCCATTCAAGGTTGTGTTAGATTCAACATTAGCCTTGGGGTAATTTTGGATAAGTTTGGATGCTTGATTAAATAGTTAGTAGATGGTTGACAAAAATTCATAATTTTATTGTTGTTGATGTTTAGGGCTGGGTAAATTAAGAGGAATTGACTGTCAACCAAGATGTTGTTAATTTAGCTGGTGTAGAGGTAAGAGATTCTACTATTAGACCCCTACATTAAATTTTTCCAAGCTATGATGCATGTGATGTGACTGTTATAAATGGCTACATAGATTACCGTTATGTATGACGGAGATATGTTATGACCAAGATACATTATGAATGAGACATGCTATGATTAGATATACTATGATTGAGATATGTTTGACTGAGCTATGATATTTATGATAAGCTATATGTATAGGCTATGGTGTTCTGTTAGTTTTATCTATTAGAGTCGTACCATATGGGTGTCCTTCGGGATCACCATCTATTTATGTCTGTGTAGCTAGCTTTTATGTGTGATTCGACTGGATCACTTACGACCCTACTCTTCTTTAAGGTGATTCCTTTGGATTCATCGAGAGCCCAGATGTGTCCCTACGGGATCACTGAATAGCGTGCATTTAGGAGCACAATAGTTAAGTGGTACTTTCTTATAGGACTCTAGCAAAAAGTTAATAGACACTTAGCGGGACTAGTAGTGGGGACCTTACCGAGTATAAATTCATACTCACTCTTTTCTATGTTTAATTTTTCAGGCAAAGGTAGAGGTAGAGGCAGACTAGCAAATGACAATAAGTTTGTAGTTCACCATAGGGAACAATTTATGTTTTATTTCGCATTTATGTTTTAAGTACTTAATTTACGATTTTTATTTCATAACTCATGAGTATTCTTATGACATTTATATTTCTTTGTTTTAAGTTGGGCCAGAACTAATATTTTATTTATTATTTTCCTTACATACTTTACATATCTTTTATAAATAAATTTTTGAAGTATTTTTTTTAAAATTTAGCGTTTTCTTTAGTTTTAAATAAAAAATTTCTATTTTCTTTAATGGTAATAACCTCAACATAGTATAAAAGTTGGGATTATAGTTTTCTAGCCGGTTTGAGTGGTTCGAGAGCTCTAATGTACTTCACCAAATTATTAGTCTAGTAATTTAGTTCTTAACTTAATTCAAAAGTCAAAACCAGTCCATTTTAGGGTGCTTAATTAGTTATGCATGTGATGTATGTTTTAATTAAATTAAATTGTATGTGCATAATGTCTAGCATATAGATTTAAAATCCAGTATAGGTTAACATATTCATGCATTGAAAGTATGTTATAATGATTATAATGTATAGAATGCATGTTAATTAATTAATATGATTTTTTAATTAAATATTATTTAGTGAAATTAATTAATTAATTGTTGATTTATTTAATTTAATTTAATGTGATTTAATTAAAATTTAAATAAATTACATTAATTGGTTGGTTTATATAATGGTTATATATTGTTAGATGAATGTTGTAGAATTGTCTAAAGTTTTTATAAGTGTTATAAAATAAATTAGACTTTTAAATCTACAACAAATATAAGATGCATGTTCACCTAGGTTAAAAATCATATCAACCTTTTTTTATAGAATTAGGTTCATATCTTGTAAAATTAGTTACAAGAGGCTCACCTGATTCGATCATATCAACAAGTCAGATAAGATGACTAAGGTTGGAGGTTCTTAAGTTGAAGGTTTACGGAACACCTACTACCTGGAGATCATAATAAGTTCTTGAGTCTAGTTAACCAAGTTTTATGAGGATGCATGAGAGATGTGAGGTAATAAAATTGGTTTATCACCTAGACATCGTAGGTTAAAATCTATTATAATGGTTATGCTGGATGTTTCCCCTAGACTTAGGAAATGTAAAAGTTAGCCTAAATATGATCTTATTTTGATGAGTACTCTTTAAAAAACATCATAGGACACTTCAGCTAGAGAAAAGTACCGTATTTTTAGCTCTAGCGTCTCTAAGAGTTCACACCATGAGGTTTATGCAGGACTTTTGGTCGTGCATAGAAGCAGACTCCCTTCAGATAGTGTTTTGCATGGATCAAACTCAAGGTGAATAGGGGAAGTTGTTCATAGTAAGTGGGTGAAGAATATGTGACAACACATCCCACGGTCTCTTCCATTAGGTCTCACCATGAGATTCCTATAATGCGTATGCTTGTCTGCCCTGGAGGGACGTTCCCTTCAGAGGTTTGTATTATAGGATTTAGAACATCGCGAACTCCATATATGTATAGGGTCTCTTAGATCGACTTTCATATTATCTTTTCAGTTTCTAAAGCATAATGATTTTTATCTCTACTGAAAATGAAGGGTTACACTTGCAAGAATTACTAAGTTTTTACTATATTCTTGACCGTAGAAACGATAACTAAGTGCTATAGGAATATGAAATATTCAAGAGTTAGCATTTGGTCAAGATTATCTTGGTTCAAATGAGGAGTAATCGACTACCCCTCTGTTGAGGTTATTCTAAACCTTTGAAATATAGTTGGAAAACATAATAATGATGGGTACATTACTAATTTTTGCTAAATTAATTGGTTCTTAAAGGATTGTAGTTTTCTTACTAAATAGAGTATGTTTTATTTTTCAGCATGAGTAGCTCGAACACTACTTTTACCAAAATCCAATAAAATAGAAAATTCTACCAACCTATCCAATCAAATCTCTTCACATATTAAACCAACTAAACAATTAAAGTTGATTTAGACATCTACCAAAATTCCAACAATTAACTAAGTAATTCTCATTGACATAGTATCCATTCTATTAATCTCCACAAAAAATAATTATAGAAATAGACATAGTATTATGTAAATAGAAAATAGGATTGTGTAAGAAAGTAAATTATGTATTCAATAATTATAGAAACAAATAGATAGACATAGATATACATCTTTCACTGATTAAAAGAATAAAATGTAAAAAATGATAATCATAACACAATGCAAGGATAGATGATCATGCAATGAAATAATATACATTAAACGATCGTATTGAATGTAGTAAACAACCATGTTGACATAGGTAATGATCGTGTTCATATTGGTAAATGATCGTGTAGTTCCATGTAAATAATCATGAAAAACTTCAAACTAACGACTTTTTATCATGAAATACATAATTCTTACAGAAATATTTAAATCTTCTAAACAATTTAAACGAAAAAAAAAAAAATTTAACTCTTACCAGAAACAAAAAACAAAAACGATCTTCATAATGAAATATAGAATTCTTAATGAAATTTTATAATCTTTTAAACAATTCAAACAAAAACGAAATGTAGAATTCTTATCGAAAACAAACTCATTGCAACGATCTGATAGAGAAATATAAATGATTTTGATATTGTCGAATATGAGAAATATAACAAAGCGCTAAAATATTTACATTCTATAGAACAATTTTAAAAATAGAAAAAAGCTCACAGGCCCACAATGGAAAATACAAAAAATGCCCCATGATTAATTGGCATCTACGCGTGTAATATATTTAAAAAACAATCGTTTATATTTGGCTATTCTTTCCTATATGATCGTTTTGATTTGGCTACCCAAATCTAAAATATTTTTTTTGAAGATTCTTTAGTACACGATCGTTTAGATTTAAACATTTAAATTTGGGTAGCAAATCTAAATGATATTTTCAGTATTTTTTGGTACACAATCGCTTATATTTTGTACAGGATCTTTTATATTTGGTACACGATCGTTTAGATTTGATAGTTTAAATTTTGGTAGCCAAATCTCAACAATTATTTTCAAGATTTTTTGGTACAATATCATTTAGATTTGGTAGATGATTGTTTATGTTTGATACATGATCGTTTAGATTTGATAGTTTAAATTTGGCTACCCAAATATAAACGATTTTTTAAGATTATTTGGTAAACGATCTCTTATATTTGACTTTTTTTTTATATGATCGTTTAAATTTGGAACATTTTTTTTCAAGATCTTTTATATTTGATAGACGATCTTGAAGAACCAACAGTTTGAAAAAATAGTAAAAAATATATATATATATTTTATATTTGGTACACGATATTCAACCAAATAATAGTTTGAAAAAAAAAATGGCAGAAGAAGAAAGAAAAATGGTAGTAGAAGAGAAGAAAGACGATGGAGAGAAAAAAATCGCAGAAGAGGAAAAGAAGAAAAACGAGGACAAATCTTGAATATTTAAAAAAATGGCTCTCCTAATGGGCTTTTTCATTTTATTACACCGACCGTAAATATTTTGATTGTTTGTTATATTTATGAAAAATTAACCTTATGAATATATGTAACTAAAAATAATATTTATGTCAAAGTGAGCATTACTCAACAATAATTTACATATACTTCTTCTCTTGAATAGAGGTTTAAATCTCTCATACCTCATTTATTGTACTCCAAGAAGAAAAAAAAAAGTTTGAGAAACTCCAAGTTTTTTTGCATTGTACAAGACTGGTTTCATAATCATATTATTTGTTTTAATTTCTAGTTTTTGAAAATGAAACCTATAAATACCCCACACATCTAAGTTTCTTACATTGTTGTCTACTTTTACTAATGTTTTTAAAACCAAATCAAAATTTAAGAAAAAAAAAAAGTAATTTTTAAACAACTTTTTTTGTTTTTTAAATTTAGCTAAGAATACAACTTTTTTACTTTCAAAATATGCAAATCATTGTCAATAAATAGATAGAAAATAACATTAATTTTCAAATACTAAAATCCAAAAACTAGTTACCAAATCTGTCTTAATAATCGACTTACTATTTATTTACTATCGGAATTCAACACAAAATCATGAGATTAGAAACTTGAAACTATCATCTTCCATCTTTAACTAGTTGGAGTGTAGTTTAAGTCGATAATTGTCAACTATTTATTGAAAAATTAAATAAATTTTTAAATATTTAAGTTGATTTAGAATGAATTTTAATGAGGACTTTGGCCGTTAAAGGCGCTTTTAATTAATTAAATCAATACAACATTTATATATTTAGAAAATCAACTAATGGAATATAAAAGTAAAAAGTAGTATGATTGTAATGTAACGTCATTTATTTATCTGTACGATTATTAATGAAACCAATAAATTGAGTGATTTAATAACGTTGACTTAAATTAGGTAACGTTGTTGAGAAGTATTTATAAAGTTTGCTCATTTTAAAGTCAAAAATCACTTCGAATGTGTATACCTTTTATTGAAGTAACAATTTAGTCCTTATATATATTTTAGACTTTTTAATTATTTAATCTTCATCGTAGAAATTAATGTAAAAATCTAATGAAATCTTTTTTGCATAAATAAATAGATAAACTAAAAAGAGACAATAATTTTATAAAATACAAAGTATATGGTTTGAATTTATGTCCTAAAACTCGTAGTTTATATTTTAAAGTATATTATATTCAATAAAGTGGTTATTAATGACTTATTAGTGAAAATATAATACTATAATATTGAATCCAATAAACTAAGGTCCCAAGGCTATCTAATGTAGACTTGAACTATATGTAAAAATATAAATGTAGATCAAGTCCGAATATATAGCCCAAATGGTCTATAGTGTATGAATAAGGTTGGACGTCTTGTTTTGTTAACACTATGGATGCGGCCCGCTTTGTCGTTAGTACAAATAATGTGATTCTAAATCGTTCATATAGAGACGTGAAATTGGGTCCATCCTATGTAAAGAGTTTGCATAAGACTGAAACCATGAAATGATCACTTTTAAGTTATAACACCGTTGACTATATAAAACTGACTATTTCGATTATTGATGACTGAGGTAACTTAATCTTAATCCTCAGCTAATTACGAACTTCTGTTCAAACGGGATTATCCTAAGATCTCAATAGGTGAGGGTAGCTCAACAAAGGTGACCCAATAAGCTTCCCATTTCAAGGGTAAAACCAGATGGATGGCTAGAGACATAGGGTGTAAGATGAAATTCACTCTTACCTATTTTAAGGTTAGTAGATAAGTCGTTCCCTTAAGAACTCAATCCAAGTCTTGAACAAGGGGCCAAACCAACTCATTTGTTCGAGAGGGATTCAGTTTATAGGTTGGATCTTAGACCAATTGTTCAATAGTGAATCAGTGCGACTTGAAGAGTAAGATGTAATCTCAGGGGTAAAATGGTATTTTAACCTAGCCGAGGTTGTTGGGATTTATATTCTAAAACTCGTAGATTGTAAATATAATCCATTGACCGTTATTAATAAAGTGTTATTATTGTAATAATTGTTATTAATTAAATTATTAGTTTTGTCTTAATAACCCAAATCCAATAAACTAACATCCTAAGCTATTTAATGAGTCTTGAACAACATGTAGAGACATACAGGGATCAATGTACAAGATCAGCTTAAGGGGTCTATAGTATAGGGATAAGGCTGGGTACCTTATCCTGGTAACACTATTGATACAGCTTACTTTGTATTTGATACAAACGCAATGATCCAATGCATTCGTGTAGTTGACATTCGAGTGAGGGTATCCTATGCAATGAGTTTGCATAATATCGGACCGTGAAATAGTAACCACTAGATGTAACTCCGTTAACTAGTTAGGTTTCTATTTCACTAGATAACCTAGGTAACTTAGCCTTAATCCTGAGTGTGTTATGAACTTCTGTTAGCGAGGGATTGTCCTTTGATTTGTACGGGTGAGAGTGGCTAGATCGTCCACTCAATAAGCTTATCATTTTGGGGACAAGACCGAGTGAGGAGCTAGGAACATAATTACATAAGATGGAATTCACTCCTTCCCTACTTTAGGGTAAGTAGATGAGTGTTCCCTTAAATTGTGTCTCCAGATCTTGAACAAATGGCCCTACCCTCTCTATGGCACGAGAGGGGTTTCTATTTGTTGGTAGGACCATAAACATGTTGTTCATTAGAGGAGCACTGGTATTTAAGGATTAGAGGTAACTTAGGGGTAAAACGGTAAATTGACCCAGCTAGTGTTACGAACACTCATGAAGGACTAACTTACTGTTATTGGTCTATATCCGTGGACACAGAAATATATCTACAGTGAGAAGATTTCAGCTGTGAGTCTTTAGTGGAGTGTACACACAGTTAACGAATATTGATTAATGGGGTTCATGAGTTTAGCCAATTAATCTCAGATCGTTATAGCTTCTGATCTGTAGGTCCATTAGGTTTCTTTCCTAGCTCGTAAAGGGTAATGAGATTTATTTATATTGGTTATAATTTGAAATGTTCAAAATTACTTTGGGAATTAGTTTAATGTATAGTGATATACTATAATATAAAGTTTGTGAAACTTTATTATATAAATTTAATTTTGGATATGATTCAAAATTAATTTATGAGAGATAAAACATTTGAATAAGTTCAAATATTAATTTAATGTGAATTGGATTCATATTAAAATTATTGGTTATGAGAGAAACTTATATTTGAATATGATTCAAATTTAATTTAAGTTAAATGTATGATATTTAATTTAGCTATTAATTAATTGGAAAATTGATTAATAATTTAGTTTTATTTAATTAAATTTGATTTAATTAAATTGATAAGATATTGCAGAGATATTCATTCAAATTAGATTTGAATGAAATATTAATTAAATATGATTTAATTAATTATCAACTAATTGATTAATTGTTAATTAATTAGTAGATTTGATAATAGAATCTCATGATTCTCTCCTACTCATTTTCTTATTACAAGAAGGAAAGAGAGTTATAAATATCTAGAAGAAAACTGTTTTCTTCAACCAAAAACCAAAACTAATCAAGAAAAAAGCCAAGGATTTTTCTCTCCGCAAAAAGAAAAAAAAAATTCTAAACCTTTTTTCTCAATGGAGAGCACTTCGCTACCTGATGCTGATTTTAAAGGTTTAACAACAAAGACCCACGAAAGATCATATAAAGAAATTTGGATCCTTGGAAGAAGAAATGAAGAAATAGAGGAGACAAAAGTGGAGGAGGAAGTTGTTGAGGAGTTTGAGAAAGAATGCGATAGAAATATTCTGTCGGAGGAGGAAATGCCCACTCGCAAGAATGGAAGAAGAAAAGTACAATTAAAAGGATCTTGCAAGCGCAAGTATATGAAAGGAGAGAAGGAAAAAGTGAAGTTCATCACCATCCACATGAAAAAAGATAAATCAAAACACCCAAACGCAAACTAAGAATATGAAGGGGTTCAATAAAGGGATGTGATGGAGTAAAAACAAGAAGAGGAGGAAGCCTTAGGATCTAAGGGAAGAAAATCCTTTAAGGTTGAGGACTCAATGACATCTTGTCGGACCTCTACGCTGTAATCGGGACCCTCCAAGGTTAAATCATTCAAACTCCTCAGAGTCTTAAATCGCCAACACCTCCACCTACAACTTTTTCAAGCAAACCTTGATCGCCTACTTCAGAACTTAGCAAATCCCACGAAGCGTTATGACCTTGTAGCAAAAGTGAGGATAACTACATCAGAACAATCTTCATAGAAACCTCCTTTGTTGCCATACTCCACAATGGGGATGCTAAGTGTTATTAGTTGTTTCGAATTTTAATTATACCTTTTGTAATTTTTATTTCTTTTTATTTATGTTCTGTGCAATACAAGTTACAACTTTTGATATAATTTTTGTTTGTTTTATCTGTCTTGTTGCAAGCTTGGCTCCCCGCCTTATAATATTTTAATTTGTCTTTGCAATTCAATAATACTTCAGTGAAATAAAGTATGCGAAATAAAATTTCATTTGTTATTCAAGCGTTTAACTTGTTAAGAAACCTTACTTAGGAAATATTTCTCCAGTCTATTAGGCACGCAAGCTTTACCTCAAACCACTTTTGTTAAACTTTTTCAAGACTAATCTTATCATTCACTATTAGTAATAAGGACTTTGCTAGCCTTCAAATTTGGGGGTGTGCGAGATCCACATTAAAACTCTTGAAACCTTTTTGAAAACTTCTAAAGGCATTAAAAAATAAGGCATTTTAACAAAAGTTAAAACTAAGTCAAAAGTGAAAAAATTTCAAAAATCTGTTATTTGTTGACTCAATTAAAACAACGACTCTATTGTTGCCTCCTCTCGCAAAAATAAAGAAGCAAAGCTTCAAAAGAAAAAATTTAGAGAGATGAGTAATAAGAGGTGATAAGAGTTACAGTTGAGGAGAGAAACGGACTCATAGAGTACCCATGATTTCTCACTCAACGCCAAGTCTAATGTAAATATAATAAAAAGCATCCTTTCGCCAAATAAAAAGATTCGAAAACTTTTCAAAAAATTTAGCCATTTCTGAAGTTGAAAATAAGATTTACTGTGGGAAATGAACAAGAGCATTTTGAGTATTAAGCTTGCCGCATTCTGAACTTAGAAATACTTTCATAGCAAGAAATATGCAACGAGAGTCAACCTTGAATAATAAATAAAACTTGCTTGCAATTTGAGAAGTATAAAAACACAAAAGGAGAAGGTGAGTCTTTAAGGAGAAATGGTGCTTGAGCACAAGCATAATACGGAGCAATGCTTGAGGACAAGCATTATTCAAAATTTGGAGGTGTAATAACGCATGGAAATTCTGGTTATTATAGTTTTTTAATAGAATAATGAGGTCAAAACGCATACGAAGATGATCAAAATGTGTAACTTGTGTTGTAAACACATAAGTATTTAGAAATATAACTTACATAAGTATCATGCCTATTTTACGAGATTATCATGTCTAAATGCAGGATAAGTGGACAAGAAAGGAGAAAATCGCAAAGGACACCTCACCCATAGGTCACGCGATGGGAACTCACCTTGCAGCTAACACCTCCAAGCGAGGAAGTCATCACGCAAAGAAAGCTCACTACAAGACAAGAATGACAGTAGGAGTGATGTGACTTCCTACGACTGAAAATGGCACTAACAAGATCAGAGAAAAATAAGTTTTCCTCCTAAAGTTGCCTATAAAAGCACTTAATCTTAACCAAGAAGGCAACGACGTCTGAATGGACCTCCATGCAAAAGACGCTTGAAGGGGCAAGAGGCCTGCATGGACCAAAAATAGGACCTGTATGGGCAAAAACCTAGAGAGTTGGTGGCAAGGATTAGCCCAGCCACAGGATGCACAACACTTCTTCATCTCTTCTTATTAGAGTGTAACGCAAAAGCTTAGATTGTGTTTCAATCCACTCTTCTTTTCTTCTAGTTTTGCATTTCTTTGTAATATATGTTGTTCATATTGTACAATGGCCTAAGACCTACATTCTTTATATATATATTACATGTTTATACCTTTTCGATCCATCATTTCTTAACCTTTCACTTGTTAATGGGTTATTAGTAGTTAGGTTTGTGGTAAACTCTCGATAAGGAGTCTAGCTTATACGGCTTATCGGATTAGTTGAGCTATATTCATCACTTGGCCAGTGGCAATCGCTAACTATCCGAGAGGGCAAGTAGCAAGATACTAATGCAGGCAAGAAGTTTGGTAATAAACCCCACCTTAGCGAGATAACTTCCAACATTTGTATCCCAAAAGGCAAACAAGTGCAGACATTAAGCACTGAGAGGTTGTTGTCCTTGAATGAAAAGTTTTATAAGTGTTATAAGTGAAGTATTCTAGCTATATCTTGCCTAATCAAGCACAGTTATTTGCATCCCGAAAGGTGAGCAAGTGTGGCGTCTAAACACTTCGAGAGAAGGTCGCCTTAATCATGAACTAATTACGCAAGTTATATCACATCTAAGTTCTTGCATTGCTTAATTGCCTAATAGTGTGTAGACCTTCCTTCACTTTCTCTCGCATGCAAGTTAGTTCACTTAATCTTTCGTTTTATCATACCTTACCCTCATGTGCATGAATCTCTAGGTGAGTGTAAATAACTATAGCTTTATTTTATATATATTCTTTTACCGTAAACATTATAACGCCTAATGGTTGAGTAGCAACCTATAACTAATATCTTGAAACAATTTCCCATGTTCAACCCTAGGTCACCCAGGTAAAGTTGCTACTTCGCTTGCACTTGGGCAAGCAGTAGGAAAACTTGAATTCAACGATGACTTAGTCTTCAAATGATAAAGAGGTGCATAGTGAGCACTTTATGCTGTGATTATGACCCTTGACGTATCGCTTAAAATGAACCACTCAATACAGAAAGACATGGCGATCACAATACATGCAGTGAACCTACTTAGTGATGTATTGTACTTGCGTTACACAGATGTTAGAATACTAAGACTAAGTCCCAAAGAACATTTATATGTTGTTCTAACAAGAGAACAGTAGTGGGTTGGATGGATCACTTTGTTCTTCTTTTGATCTAGTATAGCCTCTACAACTACATCACTTGCATCACACATGAGTTCAAATGGTTGTGACCACTCATGTGTGATGAGGATAGGAGTTTAAGTCAACACGTATTTTAAGGCTTAAAACGCCTGGTTGCATTTTTCATTGAAATCAAAGGATTGATCAGCGCATAATAGATTACTCAAAGTGGCAATCTGGGAAAACCCATGAATGAATCTTCTATTGAATCTGGCGTGACCCATAAATCTTCTCAAAAGTTTGACATTAGAAGGAGGTGGCAACTTGCTAATCACATCAATCTTTGAGGGGCCACTTCTAGTCCCCCTTTAGAGATCTTGTGTCCAAGCACAATTCCTTCTTTGACCATGAACTGACATTTCTTCCAATTTAAAACGAGTCGTGTCTCTTCACACTTCTCCAACACTTCCTCTAGGCTATTTAAACATTCCTTGAAAGAATCCCCAAATATTGATAAGTCATCCATAAATATCTCAACTGATCTCTCCAAGAACTCCGAGAAGATAGCCATCATGTACCTTTGAAATGTCCCCGGTGCATTGCATAGACCAAACGGCATTCTGCGAAATGAAATGTGCCATAAGGACATGTAAACGTTGTCTTGTATTGGTCTTCCAGTGCAATTATGATCGTATTATATCTAGAATAACCATCTAGAAAACAATAATATTCTTTTCCTGCAAGCCTGTCCAACATTTGGTCAATGAAAGGTAGGAGAAAGTGGTCCTTCTTTATTGTCGTATCCAACTTGCGGTAGTCCATACATATTCTCCACCCTGTGACTATTCGCGTTAGAATCAATTCAATCTGCTCATTCTTCACAACAGTCATCCCACCTTTCTTAGGAACATATTGGACTGGCCTTACCCATTCACTGCATGTGATAGGATAAATAACCCTCATGTCAAGCCATTTAATGATTTCCTTCTTGACGACTTCTTTCCTTGCAGGGTTTAATCGTCGCTGAAACTAAATGGTGCCCACCTGACCTTCTTCCAACCTGATCTTATGCATTCAATAGGATGGGCTTATGCCTTGAATGTCTACTAGGGTCCATCATATCGCCTTCTTATGGCGTTTCAGTATATTCAGTAACGCCTTTTCTTCTACAACATTGAAATAGGTGGAGAGAATGATTGGAAGGGTGTCATTTTCTCCCAAATATGCATACTTTAAGTGACTAGGTAAAGGCTTGAGCTCTAGTTCTGGTGGCTTTTCAGTTGATGGCCTTGTTTTCTACAAATCCAAAGGTTCGAACTTCTTTTCGCCAGACAAGGTGGTTACCTCCTCGAGTAAATTTGATTCATCATCAAGGAATTCTTCAGTGCTAAATAGCTCACTGAATATTTCTTCCTCACAATAGTCTCATCCAAGGACTTCTATTGCGCTACAATTTTTAACATCTACACGAAGCTTCATTGCGTCCATGACATTGAATTTGATCTTCTCATTGTTCAAACGCATGGTCAATTCCCCTTGGTGAACATCTATGAGGGCGAGAAATGGTCATCCCAAAATAATTGGAACCTCCTAATCAACTTTGTAATCCAAAATGGCGAAGTCTGCAAGGAACAAAAGTTTGTCCACTTTTACCAAAACATCTTCAATTTTGCCCTCTGGCTTGGTGATGGATCTCTCTGCAAATTGGAGCCTTATTTGCATTGATTGTACCTCCCCGACCTTTAACTTCTTAAAGATCGAAAAAGGCATCAAATTCATGCTTGCTCCAAGATTGCATAGAGCACGACCCAGATCTATCCTGCCTATAGAGTAGGGAACCGTGAAGCTTTCAGGATCTATCATCTTCTTCGGTACCCATTTCTTGTAGACGTCGCTTGTTGCCTGCATTAGAGCAACTGTTTCAAGATCACCAATCTTCCTCTTCTTCGCCAAAATATTTTTTAGGAACTTGAAGTAGGTCCGCATCTGCTCTAATGTGTCAACAAACGAGATATTGATGTGCAACTGCTTTAAAACATCTAAGAATTTGAAAAATTGTTATTCGTCCCATTTCTTCTTTAAGCGATTGGGAAATGGAAGGGGCAGTAAGGAATTAGAGCTCTTTGCCTGGTTAGACAAGTCGTCGCATTGTTATTCTTGCCTCATGTGCTTAACTTGCTCGTTCAGCTCATTTTGATTCTACAAGGAAGAATTATCATTAGTTAAAGAGAAGTTTAAAGGATGAGAATTAGTACTTGAAATGACGATCTCGACAGCAGAGGTAGAAGTAGAATTTCTACGTTCAGACTCTGGGTTGCGGATGGTCAAGTTTCTTCTGCTTCTATGGGTCACTCCTTAACACTTCTCTTTTCTTGAACCTCCTCCTTGATTTGGTGTTTCGATATTATTGGGAAGGGATCCCTTTTGTCTTTTGAAGACATCATTGACGAGTTGCCCCAATTGTAACTATAGGTTCTTAATGGAGAGGCTTGACTTTGCAGAAGTGCATCATTCATCTGCATATACTCTTGAAAAAGGACTTCCATTGATGATGATGAAGAAGAAGAAGAAGAATGATTTAGGCTATAGTGGTGGTTGTGGCATTGGGTTGGCTATTGTGGCCTTTCCTGATACTATCTTTTGCAATAACCAGGTGCTTTGCCTTTGTAATTTGATTGGCCACTTTGTCCCTATTGAACATTTTGCTCCCCACCCCCTCCAACTGAAGTTGGAATGGTCTCTCCATCCCGCGATGTATGTATTGGAGTAGGGGTCATTTCTTACATATGCTATAGTCTATATGTTTAATGGGCATGCATCAACACCATGAGGTCTGTCGCATCCCACACAACCAACCTCAAATATTTGTTGTATCGTCTATATTGAACTCCCCACAACGTTGACTTGCCATAAAGCCATTGACTAAAGAAGTTTGTTCATTTCAGTTACATGTCCTTTCAATGCCACAATTACGTTTTTGTCCACTCCATCTTCCTATCCTTCCTCTATCTCTTCTATTACCTTTACTATCATTTCGCCATTTGAATCCATCATCTCTCCACTCTTAACTATTGCTGGCCATAACGTCCAACGTTATTTTGATTTGATTATAAGATGACATGAGCATCCTGTTGGGATTTATGTACTAAAACTCATTGATTGTAAATATAATCTATTAACCTTTATTAATAAAGTGTTATTATTGTAATAGTTGTTATTAATTAAATTATTAGTTTTGTCTTAATAACCCAAATCCAATAAATTAACATCCTAAGCTGTTTAATGAGTCTTGAACAGTATGTAGAGACATACAAGGATCAATGTTCGAGATTAGCTTAAAGGGTCTATAGTATAGGGATAAGGTTGGGTACCTTATCCTGGTATCCTGGTAACACTATGGATACGACTTACTTTGTATTTGATACAAACGCAATGATCCAACGCGTCCGTGTAGTTGACATGTGAGTGAGGGTATCATATGCAATGAGTTTGCATAAGACCGGAGCGCGAAATATTAACCACTAGATGTAACTCCGTTAACTAGTTAGGTTTCTATTTCACTAAGATGACCTAGGTAACTTATTTTTAATCTTGAGTGTATTATGAACTCCTGCTTGTGAGGGATTGTCCTTTGATTTATACGGGTGAGAGTGGCCAGATCATCGACTCAATAAGCTTATCATTTTGGGGACAAGATCGAGTGGGGAGCTGGGAACATAATTACAACAAGAAGGAATTCACTCATTCCCTACTTTAGGGTAAGTAGATGAGTGTTCCCTTAAATGGTGTCTCAACGTCTTGAACAAAGAGCCCTACCCTCTCTATGGCATTAGAGGGGTTTCTATTTATTGGTAAGACCATAAACAGGTTGTTCATTAGAGGATCATTGGTATTTAAGGATTAGAGGTAACTTAGGGGTAAAATGGTAAATTGACCCAGCTAGTGTTACAAACACTCGTGAAGGACTAACTTACTGTTATTGGTCTATATCCGTAGACACATAAATATATCTACAGTGAGAAGAGTTCAACTGTGAGTCTTTGGTTGAGTGTACACACAGTTAACGAATATTGATTAATGTGGTTAATGAGTTTAGCCAATTAATCTCAGATCGTGGTAGCTTCTGATCTGTTGGTCCGTTAGGTCCCCTTCCTAGCTCGTAAAGGGTAATGAGATTTATTCATATTAGTTGTAATTTGAAATGTTCAAATTTACTTTGGGAATTAGTTTAATTTATAGTGATACACTATAATAGAAAGTTTATAGAACTTTATTATATAAATTTAATTTTGGATATGATTCAAAATTAATTTATGAGAGATGAAATATTTGAATGAGTTCAAATATTAATTTAATGTTCAAATTTAATTTAAGTTAAATATAAGATATTTAATTTAGCTATTAATTAGTTGGAGAATTAATTAATAATTTAGTTTTATTTAATTAAATTTGATTTAATTAAATCTATAAGATATTGCAGAGATATTCATTCAAATCTTATTTGAATGAAATATTAATTAAATAGGATTTAATTAATTATATTAATATAAATCTATAAGATATAGGAAAGATATTCATTCAAATAAGATTTGAATGAAATATTAATTAAATATGATTTAATTAATTATATTAATATAAATCTATAAGATATTAGAGAGATATTCATTCAAATAAAATTTGAATGAAAAATTAATTAAATATGATTTAATTAATTATTAACTAATTGTTTAATTGTTAATTAATTAGTAGATTTGATAATAGAATCCCATGATTCTCTCCTACTCCTTTTCCTATTCCAAGAAAAAAAAGAGTTATAAATATCTAAAAGAAAACTATTTTTTTTACGAATTCATCAAGAAAAGAAAGCCAAGGCTTTTTGAAACACCCCAACCTTCTTAGAAGGTTGAGATCATTACTATTTAAATAAAATGTAGTTTTTTTTTTTTAAAAGGCAAATTAGTTTTATAAGTTTTGAGAAATATTTAAATAAATAAGTAGTGAGAATAATAAAATAAAATACTGATTTGGGCCCATAAAAATAAAAGAAATACTTTTAAAATAATTAAAGTTCTAAAGTTCTAAAAAGAATAATTCTTGAATCATAAATGCGGAAAAACTGAACTATTCCCTATGACGAACCACGGTCACTTCTTGTCATTCGCCAACTTGCCTTTGCCTTTATCTTTACCTGAAAATTTAAACATTTGAGAGAATGAGTATATAAAATTATACTCAGTAAGAGACCCGTACTTAGTCTCCCTATGTGTTGTTAGTCTCTTGCTAGAGTCCTGCAATAAGGTACCACGCTCTATGGTGCTCCCGAACGCACGCTATCCAGTAGTCCCACCGGGACTGAACTGGGCTCTCGGTGATCCCGAAGGAGTCACCCTAAAGGAGAGTCGGGCTGTAAGTGATCCCGTCGAATCATGTCTCAGTAATACTCAAAATATATATGGGAGGACCTTAATGGACCCCTCGTGGTACGACTCTAACCAGCAGACCAACAGAACACTATAGGCTATACATGCTCATCATAAAATCAACATTCAACTCAACATACACAATCTCATAGATACATATAATCACATCATGCATCAATAATATGCATCTCAGGCAAAAAGGGAAAAATTCTCTTACTTGAAGATCCGCTAAAAATAATTCACTGGTTGACAGTCAATTCCTCCCAGTACTCAATCCCGAAGATTAGGGTTGAATCCAACACAACCCTAAGTGAAACAATTCACAGTCTCAGTTCCTCCAACTATATTCGTTCCTTCAAGAAAACATAGATCCACCTAAATCCATAATCTTTATTTATTCAGAATAGAATAGGCAATTAATGGGAGTACCATCTCAATCGATAATAGTCCAACTCACCAAAGTGACTCCACAACAAGGAATGGCTTGAACTAAATGAAATCAGCTCAAGTGGCTTGATGAAAAGACTCGGCTCGGACCTTGAGGCTTTACGGCTTACGTACGGACGAAGACGGCCCGCGCGGCTTGGTGAAAACGGACGCTTGCGGCTGGACGCTGGCGGCTGGACGCGTGCGGCTC
>CM046889.1:13393305-13550336 GCA_025688845.1 Cucumis hystrix
GCCGCCAGCGTCCAGCCGCACGAGTTCCAGCCGCACGGGTCCACGCGTCCGTCTTCACCGAGCCGCACGCGTCCAGCCGCCAGCGTCCAGCCGCAAGCGTCCGTTTTCACCAAGCCGCGCGGGCCGTCTTCGTCCGTACGTAAGCCGTAAAGCCTCAAGGTCCGAGCCGAGTCTTTTCATCAAGCCACTTGAGCTGATTTCATTTAGTTCAAGCCATTCCTTGTTGTGGAGTCACTTTGGTGAGTTGGACTATTATCGATTGAGATGGTACTCCCATTAATTGCCTATTCTATTCTGAATAAATAAAGATTATGGATTTAGGTGGATCTATGTTTTCTTGAAGGAACGAATATAGTTGGAGGAACTGAGACTGTGAATTGTTTCACTTAGGGTTGTGTTGGATTCAACCCTAATCTTCGGGATTGAGTACTGGGAGGAATTGACTGTCAACCAGTGAATTATTTTTAGCGGATCTTCAAGTAAGAGAATTTTTCCCTTTTTGCCTGAGATGCATATTATTGATGCATGATGTGATTATATGTATCTATGAGATTGTGTATGTTGAGTTGAATGTTGATTTTATGATGAGCATGTATAGCCTATAGTGTTCTGTTGGTCTGCTGGTTAGAGTCGTACCACGAGGGGTCCATTAAGGTCCTCCCATATATATGTTTGAGTATTACTGAGACATGATTCGACGGGATCACTTACAGCCCGACTCTCCTTTAGGGTGACTCCTTCGGGATCACCGAGAGCCCAGTTCAGTCCCGGTGGGACTACTGGATAGCGTGCGTTCGGGAGCACCATAGAGCGTGGTACCTTATTGCAGGACTCTAGCAAGAGACTAACAACACATAGGGAGACTAAGTACGGGTCTCTTACTGAGTATAATTTTATATACTCATTCTCTCAAATGTTTAAATTTTCAGGTAAAGATAAAGGCAAAGGCAAGTTGGCGAATGACAAGAAGTGACCGTGGTTCGTCATAGGGAATAGTTCAGTTTTTCCGCATTTATGATTCAAGAATTATTCTTTTTAGAACTTTAGAACTTTAATTATTTTAAAAGTATTTCTTTTATTTTTATGGGCCCAAATCAGTATTTTATTTTATTATTCTCACTACTTATTTATTTAAATATTTCTCAAAACTTATAAAACTAATTTGCCTTTTAAAAAAAAAAAAACTACATTTTATTTTAAATAGTAATGATCTCAACCTTCTAAGAAGGTTAGGGTGTTTCATTCCTAGTATGAATCTGTATTCATATTTATAGTATTTAAATCTTATTTAAACATAAAGCTTTATTTCTAATCAAAAGACCGACGACTATATCACATATACTTGTCGGTTTCTCTTTCTTCTCCCAATTCGAACAATTCGACTTATTCCATCACACTGTTTTAAGTTTATTCCATATGAGCTAGCAAGGGAACCTAAATGAACTATAGATCATGGGCTCCAACAATTCAAGATTAACTAGCTAAACTCTTCTAGACCGAGTTAATCAACATTCGTTAACTAACGGGTCATTCCACTAAAGTCCTGCAGTTGCACTCCCCTCACTATAGATATATTTGTGTTCATTTGATAAAACCATGATCAGTAAGTTAATCCTTCACAGGTTGTTCGTAACCTTGGCTGGGTCAAAATACCGTTTTACCTCTAAGAATACATCTTGCTCCTTAAGTCTCACTGATCCACTATTGAACAATTGGTTTAAGGTCCAACCTATAAACTTAATCCCTCTCGGACCAATGAGAGGGTGGGGCCCCTTGTTCAAGACTTGGATTCAGTGCTTAAGAGAACAACCTATCCACTAACCCTAAAGCGAGTAGGAGTAAATTTCGTCTTGCATTCTATGTCCCCAGTTATCTACCCGATCTTACCCCTGAAATGGGAGGCTTATTGAGCCAACACTGATGAGCTGCCCTCACCTATGCAGATCTAAAGATAATCTCGTGTGAACAGGAGTTCATAGTTAGCTCAAGACTAAGATTAAGTTACCTAGGTCATTAATAATCGAGATAGTCAGTTTTAAACAGTAAACGGTGTTATAACGTAAAAGTGACTATTTCATGGTTCAGTCTTGTGAAACACTTTTCATAGGATGCCCCCAATTTCATGTCTCTACATGAACGATTCAGGATCACCTCGTTTGTACTTACTACAAAGCGGGTCGCATCCATAGTTTCTCTAAATAAGGCACCCAACCATTATTCATATACTATAGACTATTTAGGCTATACACTTGAACTTGATCCACGTTTATGTCTCCACATAAAGTTCAAGTTTACTCAAAAATAGCCTTGGGACTTAGTTTATTGGATTTAAGATTATAAAATTCAATTTTTCAATAACGATTTTATTGAACAGAATATGATTACAAACTACGAGTTTTAGGACAAAAAATTCCAACAAATATATATAAAGTAAAACTAAAGTTATTTACACTCACCTAGAGACTCATGCACAGGGGGTAAAGTATGATAAAACGAAAGAATAAGTGAACTAACTTGCATGCGAGAGAAAGAGGAAGGAAAGTCTGCACACTATTAGGCAATCAAGCAATGCGAGAATCTCAATGCGATATAACTTACATAATAAGCTAAAGATTAAGGCGACCTTCTCTTGAAAGTGTTTAGAAGCCACACTTGCTCACCTTTTTGGATTTAAATGATTGTGCTTGATTAGACAAGATATATCTAGAAGGCTTCACTTATAACACTTATAGAACTTCTCATTTAAGGACAGCAACCTCTCAGTGCCTAATGTCAGCATTTATTCACCTTTCAGGATACAAATGTTGGAAGTTATCTCGCTAAGGTAGGGCTTGTTGCCAAACTCCTCTTTGCGCTCATCGACCTTATCCTTGCTACTTGCCCTCTTGGGTAGTTGGCGATTGACACTAGCCAAGTGATGAATATAGCTCAACTAATACGATAAGCGATATAAGCTAGACTTCTTATCAAGAACTTACCACAAACTTAACTACTAATAACACATTGACAAGTGAAAAGTCAAGCAATGATAGATCAAAAAGGTATAAATATGTAATATATGTATAAAGAATGTAAGCCTTAGGTCACTGTACAATATGAACAACATATATTACACAGAAATTCAAAAATGTAAAGAAAGAAGAGTGGATTGAAATACAAATTAGTAAAAATGAGGGATGGCTCTCCTCCACTCAAAATCTAAGCTTTTACGTTACACTCTAATTGAAAAAGATGAAGAAGTGTTGTACATCCGATGTTAAGGCTAATCCTTGCCATCAGCTCTCTAGGTTTTCACCTCTTTCAGGCTCTTTTGTGCATGTGGCGTCCGTTCAGATGTCGCTATCTGTTTTTAGTGAAGATGAAGTGCTTTTATAGGCAACTTTAGGGGGAAAACTTTTGTTCCTCTAATCTTGCCAGCACCATTGTAGGTCCTAGGAAGTCACATCACTCCAACTACCATTCTTGTCTTGTAGTGAGCTTTTCTCACATGATGACATGGTTCCTTACCTGAAGGTGTTAGTCGCCAAGTGAGTTCCCATCGCATGACCTATGCGCTAGGTGCCCTTTGCGATTTGCTCCTTTCTTGTTCACTTATCCTGCATTTAAACATGATAATCGCGTAAAATAGGCATGATGCTAATGTAAGTTATATTTCTAAATACTTATGTGTTTACAACACAAGTTATACGTTCTGATCATCTTCTTATGCTTGTTGATCTCATTATTCTAATAAAAAGGGCTATAATAACAGACATTTTTGTGTGTTATCACATATGCAATAATATGCTCCAAATGATACAAGAAAATGAATGAAAGTTGCTCTTGGAATGAGAGTAGATGGCTTACCAAGTTTTACCTTGTCAAAAGTAATTTGTAAAATGCTTACTTACTAATATGGTAGTATATCGATAAGTCGGAGTATCAAACTCAAGGGAATGGAAGGGAAAGATCAATCTTGAAATTCACTTGAAATAAATTGTTAGAAACATTCAAGAAAGCATTGTAAGAATTTGCAAGCAAAATAAAGCAATTGAATTAAAGTAAGAGAGAGGAAAGACAATTTGTCTTAGTTTCCAATTCAAAGTGAAGGTGTAAAGATTCACTCAAATGATTAAAAAGAGGTAAGGGAGATTGGGAATTTAGGGATTTATTTATCATAGGGAAAAATAAATGAAAATTGCAAAGCAAAGATTATCAAGATTCAAGCAAGGATTGAGAAGATTTAATACTCTTAATCTATTTAATTTTGAGAATTAAATTGCTTAATCAACAAAATTAAATTGATCAAGATTCATGCATCTTTACAAATCAAGAACGAAGAAAATTCATGGGAGAAATTGCTTCAATTATGCATTAATTGTTCATAAAAAATGAATTAGGGCATGAACTTCTATCCAAGAATTTTGACAAAGTAATAGTTTGCCTAATTATGATGCCAAGAAATTGATGCTTGGAATTGGAATGAAGATCAATTAGCAAGATTTCTTTAATTTCACAAAAAGAAAGGTATATTTCATGCTTATGTAGGAGATTACAAATTGCGTTCAAGAGAATTAATTTGGCCAAAAAAGAAAATTTAATTGAATACAAACTGTAGAGGAATCAAGGTGAATCAAGCAATCTCAATCAAGATTTGAATCAAGAATTATGAAGAAAAATTAAATTATTTATTTCTTAAGATTTGTATATTGCATACAAGTCAAAATTTCTAAAATTGATCCAGAATTAATATCAAGAAAAATTGAGATCAACATTTAATCAAGAACAATTTATTGAAGAAAGAAAGAAGACTACATGCAATTCTTGTAAAAAAAAATTCACCCCTCAAAAGAAATTCACAACCCAAATCTCTTACCTCAATTGATGTTTACTCCTCTATGAGATTTCAAGAACAATTCTAAATTAACTTGGGAGAAAAAATGGCAGAAAACAGAGGAATTTTTTTGAAAAAAAACGATTTAGAGAGAGTTTTTTGTGAAAGATTGAGTTGATACGGAGAGATGCTTGAGGGCAAGCATTATTTTGAACTTGGGGGGTGTGATAACTTGTAGAAATACAAGTTATTATAGCCTTTTAGATAAAATAATGAGACCAAAACGCGTAGTAAGTGTGTCAAAATGCATAGCTTATGTTGTAAATTCATAAATACTCGGAAATGCACTATACATAAGTCTATATGCCTGTTTCACCCTGTTTTCAGTGTCTTAACGCAGGATTATGAATAAAAGAAGAGACTAGTGAATAACAAAGGAACTCGCACAAAGTCTACGGGAGAAGACCTTGTCTAGCAAGCACAATTTCTAGGCGAGATTCACATCAACATGTGAGGAAGGTTCATTAGAAGACAAAACTGGTAGTGGAGTAATGGAAACGATAGACATGCGCAGCGAAATTAGGATCAAATTTTACTCTAACTACAACTAAATACTTTAGTGATGACATGCATCACAATCTTCTTACGTGCTCTTCACGATCTCCTCACGAAATCAAAACTGGGACTACCACTAGTGTTGACCCGCTATTCTCTGGACTTAGAACCGAGTTGTGGTACTCGAACGGTAGAGAAAATAGAGAGAGAGATGGATTTAGGAGGAAGAATTTGTGGAGAGAACTTTTGGAGAGAAAAAGAAAAATTGGTTTGATTTTGCAATTCAAAATTACAAAATCAATTTTTAACAAAAAAACAACCACCCTTTTTATTTCCAATCCATTCCTTTTATAAGCAAACTACATGCAAAAATTTGCATGTAGTGAGCTTCCGCTCTCCACACTTGGCATATTATCAAGTAGGTGTCTCACATGCATGAAGCCATTTGTTATTTACATGCAATATTCTTCCAAGGGTAAAATGGTAATTTGACATTTAAAAAGTCAAAAGTCAACATTTTGACTTTTTACCATTTTATCTGTCTTGACTAATTTCAATCTCCCGAGTATGAATCCGCATTCATTTTTTTAAAAATTCAAATCATATTTGAATATAAAGTCGGTCAAAGTTTGATCTTTCAAAGTCAAAAGTCAACATTTTGACTTTTTACATCTTTGACCTTTTTCATCAATTCCGAGCTTCCAAATATGATTCCATATTGATATTTAAATCATATTTAAACATGAAGCTCTACTTAAGTTATAATCGATGACTATATCAAATATATTTATCGGTTTTTCTCTCTTTACCTATTTTGAACAATTCAAATTATTTCATCATAATGTTCTAAGTTGATTCCTTATGAGCCAGCGGGGGAACCTAATGGACCTATAGATCATGGGCTCCAACGATCTGAGATTAACTAGCTAAACTCTTTAGACCGAGTTAATCAACCTTCGTTAACTAACGGGTCATTCCACTATAGTCCCATAGTTGCACTCCCCTCACTATAGATATATTTGTGTCCATGTGATATGACCATGATAAGTAAGTTAATCCTTCACAGGTTGTTCATAATCTCGGCTGGGTCAAAGTACCATTTTACCCCCGAGATTATATCTTTTCTCCTTAAGTCCCACTGATCCACTATTGAACAATTGGTTTAAGGTCCAACCTTTAAACTGAATCCCTCTCTGGCCAATGAGAGGGTGGGGCCCCTTGTTCAAGACCTGGATTCAGTCCTTAAGGGAACAACCTATCTACTAACCCTAGAGTAGGTAGGAGTGAATTCTGTTTTGCACCCTATGTCCTTAGCTATCCACTCAATCTTACCCCTGAAATGGGAGGCTTATTGGGCCAGCGTCATTGAGTTGCCCTCACCTATTCAAATCTAAGGATAATTTCGTGTGAACAGAAGCTCATAGTTAGCTCAGAATTAAGATCAAGTTACATTCGATATCTATAAACGAAATAGTCAGTTTTACTAAGTTAACGGTGTTATACCTAAAAGAGACTATCTCATGGTTCCAGTCTTATGTAAACTCTTTACATAGGATGCCCCCACTTCCATGTCTTTACATGAACTATTTAGGATCACATCGTTTGTACTAACTGCAAAGTGGGCCGCATCAATAGTATCTCCCGAATAGGGCGCCCAACCGTATTCGTATACTATAGACTATTTAGGCTATTTACTTGAACTTGATCCACGTTTATGTCTCTACATAAAGTTCAAGTTTACATAACAATAGCCTTGGAACCTTCGTTTATTGGCTTTAAAATTATAGTATTAATAACGACTTATTAAATAGAATATGATTACAAACTACGAGTTTTTGGACATAAATTCCAACATGGAGTTAATGTGACTTGACAAAGGTTGCGTTCAGCGCTGACATGATCAGAAGAATAGAAGTTTTCCGCTGAAAGTTTCCTATAAAAGGACTCTACCTCTACCAAGCAAAGTAAACCTGAATGGGCCAAAACCCTAGTGGAAGGAAGGCTTCGAGAGAAGTCAGATGTCTATATGGACTGGCCTAAATCCTAGAGAAGGGTGGAAAAGGAGTAGCCTTTCTGCCGTCAGTAAAAGTCATTCTTCTTTTTCTCCTATCAGTCTGTAAGTGAAAGCTTAGAGTCCGAGTAGAGAAGATTCCATCTCCCATTTTCCCTATCTTGTAATGTTCATTTCTTTACTTTCCATTTTTAGTATTCTTTGCAATGTATATGTTCATATTGTATAGTGGCCTAAGGCCTACATTATTTAATACATTGCATGTTTATACCTTTTCAATCTATCATGTCTTTACTATTTATTTGTCAATGTGTTATTTGTAGTTTAGGTTCATGATAAGTTCTTGATAAGAAGCTTAGCTTATGAAGCTTATCGCGTTATTTGTGGTATAGTCACCACTTGGCTAGTGTAAATTGCTAACTACTCGAGAGAGCAAGTAGCAAGGATATGGCTAACACCCGCAAAGAGAAGTTTGGAAAAAAATTCCATCTTAGCGAGATAACTTCTATCATTTATATCCTGAAAGGAGAATAAGTGTGGGTATTTGACGCTGAGAGGTTGTCACCCTTAAAAGAGAAGTGTTATGAGTCTTGTAAGTAAACCCTTCTAGATGTATCTCACTTAAGTAATTTTTATCATTTGTATCCCAAGAGGTGAGCAAATGTGGTGTTTAAGGCACTGAGAGGTGCTCACCTTAATCATAAGCTAGTTAACTGAGTTTTATCGCATCAAGGTTGTTGTATGGCTTAATCACCTAATAACACAAAGACTTTCCTTTACTCTTTCTTAATGCAAGGTAGTTCACACGTCCATCTCACCTCCATTCTAATCTCCATTTACAGATTCTCTAGTGTAGATAAATAGATATAGTTTAAACTTACACTTCATTATACTGTATAGATAGTAAAGGTATACCGTCCAAATGAAAAGAGTGAACTTTAGAACTAAACTTTGATATCAATTCTCTGTGTTCAACCTTAGATTACCCAGGAAACCTATTGATTCGCTTATACTTAGGCAGGCAATAGGAAAACTTGTATGTAACAAGGAGTTAGCAATTACACGAGAACGTGAGACATAGAAAGCATCTAACATGCAATGACCATGCCTCATTGCATTTAATCAGATATAGACATAGAGAACTTTGAATCACCCTAA
Organism: Cucumis hystrix; assembly: GCA_025688845.1. NCBI lineage: Eukaryota > Viridiplantae > Streptophyta > Magnoliopsida > Cucurbitales > Cucurbitaceae > Cucumis > Cucumis hystrix. The sequence goes on from CM046889.1 coordinate 13,401,843, forward strand.
GTTTGAAAATCTACCACGAGTACACCCTACCACAAACTTAAAAATAAGCATTGTCCAAATGCAAGAAAATTATAACCAATCACACACAAGATGAGTGATACAAAGTCGACGTCTACAACTTCTCGTAGGTGAACTCATACTTGAACATACTTGACCATGATCATTAACCTAAAAAAATAAATATATTTCTATGAGAAAGCTCTTACTCAAACAAATCAAACAAAAATAAGAAAAACAAAAACAAAAAAAATAAAAAAAACACTTAGGGTTGCCTCCCACGAAGCGCTAAGTCATTCCTTGAAGTACAAGTCCTCTATACGCCCCTCTTCATTGCCACAGTAGTGTTTCAATCTTTGGGCATTCAATTTAAACATCGCATCATCCTTAGCTTGTAAATTTTCCAAGAAATACATGGAGACAAGAGTTAAATAATAGAACTCTTTAACAAGGATGAATTTTTCGATCATGCCATCTTGTCATCCTTTTCCTTGTGAAGCTTAATATTCTTATACACTTGGCTACAAAAATTTTCTATCATGCCATCTTGCCATCCTCTCCTTGTAAAGCAAGAGCTTTCTGTTGGTCAAATTTTAATTTATTTATGGCCCAATAATAATGATACTCAAGCTCAATAGAAAAATGACATACCTTTCCAAACACAAACATGTACGGAGATGAAGGAATCAAATTCCTCAAAGGAAGCGTGTGAATGTGTGTGCTTTTGAAGTTCGTATTGGAAATCAAGAAATGTAGAGAGAACATATAAAATATAGGGATAAACATAATTTGAGTGACCTCCAACTTTTCTCAACCTCATCTATCATTTACATTGCAGTGGTTTAGCCCTTGCCTTTCATTTGGTGTTACATCGCTTATCTCACCACGAGATGACGCACTGAATGCCTAGAAAGTATAACAACTCACTTCAACTTGTCTCATCACAAAGCTCTTACTTTAGGCTTTACAAACTTCTACAACTCATTGCAGTGAAAATACTGAACCTTTAGATTTGACTTCGTCGCCTAGTTTTCAATACTTAACTTAAATTCAACTACTAAGCGATAAGTGGAAATAATAATATTGCAGTCAGAAATAAACATAACTTCTCTTTATTAACTTAACACTTTAGGCAGAGTTCGCACTTAACAATTATATTCCTTTCTTCGCACAAAAATAAAACCTGAGTTCTAAACCACCACGCCTTCATCCATCCACAAGGTGCTGCTCTTCATGTCAAGGTCTTTAGGAGTATAAGAACCCCTTTCTTATCCTTCTCCTTGATCGCCTAGCAACTGTCTCAAGGACAATCTTTAGGCTCTTCACCCTTAGCTCAGCTCATCCACTCATCGTCTTAGGCCACACAAAATTGTGATGTTATCCTCGACACTTCTTTAGAACTGATTTGTTGCCTTTGACTTAAGGAGCGAAGTTCTTACCTACTAACTCCTTAGAAGCAATATGGAAAGACACAGCTTTCTTGCTGCACAAGTTACATAACAACCCACCTTTCCCTCCATTACTTGGCTTCTACTCTTTACAACCATTCTTTACTTAGCTTCAATGCTTGATAATCTAGGCAGGGGAAAACTTAAAACGTAAGTCAAATACTTAGTGAGTGATGGGTTTGAAAATACCGTTTTGGAGAATACAACCATTTCAATCATAATAGGAATCGTAAACTCATGAAAAAAAGTATTCATCTCATCAACACAAACTTTCACTTCATCAGCAATCACAAACAATTCCACGTGTTTCAATCCATCAAACATTCACCATTCATCCCTGGGACTTGAGATTCTCCCATCCACATTTAATCACTGACAAGGCGAGAATTGACATGCAAAAAAGATTATGCAAAGAGTAGGTAAGGTCGTTATCAATGAAGGGTACTCACCTAAACGCCTTGATGAAAAATTATTTATAGTTCCCTTGATTTTACCGTAGATAGAAGCAAGCAAGGGTGTCGAACCCAAGGGAGTGATTGATTTTTCCTTGAATGAAATGCTTGGAAATATAGAGATTAGTAACAAAAGGAAGATAAAAGTATTGAAAACAAATTGGGGAAAATTGTAGGAGGGAATGAGAAGGGGAGTTTGGTATGCAAAACAATTCACAAAAAAGAGGAGATACTAGATATTGAATTCCAAGATGGTAAGTGAGGAATGGGCTTAGGCGTCAAATCTTATCATTGAATCAAAGAAGGTAAGGAAATTGAATTATGCATAGCTTTAAAGAGATTTTGATTCAAGGTTTCCTTTCAAGATCAAATTGCTTGATCTTGGAAGGAATTCTTGAATCAAAATTCAAAAAAACAAGTAAAGAATTTCATGGGGTTTAGTTTGATCATTGCAATTCTAACTAAACCCATTATTCTTTTCTTTAAAAGAAAACACAAGATGGATCAACAACTTTATATTCAAGGAATCAAAGAGAAATTAATTTGTGCACAAAAAAAGGTATTCAATTTAATTCCAAGAATTATCAAAATCAATTGAAATCCAAACGAGGCATTACACAATTCTAAAATTGGGAGAGATAAAATGAAGAATCATGGAAATTTTGTATACAAGCAAGCAAATCAACTAATCTTGCATTAATTGAAATACTAGGGGTAAATTGCTTACAATATTGAACCAAAAATTCATAAAATCAAGAATCAAGATCACAAAATTCAATAAAATTGAATTAAACATCCAACTCTTGATGCAATTTATTGTTGATTCTAACAAAAATTACATGGAAATCAAAGACTAATCAAACCCTAATTATAAAGAAAAATCTAATTAATCAAATTCTCAAAGATTGGAAATGCCTAAGCCCAATTTACCTCAAAAGATTAGCCTTCCATCTTCAATATTTCTGGAAAAATGGTTGAAGATCAAAAATTATAAAGAGAGGGTAGAGAAATTGGAATTTGGAGGGAATTTGGAATAATTTTGGAGGGTATTGTGAATTGTATTGAATTGAAATTGTGAAATTAGGGCATAATTGGGGGTATTTATAGGGAGCGATAGAGGAAATGGGCCAAAGTGTATTTCTAAGCCCATATCCAACAAGAAAAGATGAAAATTGGAGTAATTTCGGAAGTTTGGATATTAATTACAAAAATGCCACGATAAAATGGAAAAATATAAAATTGCGTTGGCTGGGATTCGAACTCGGGTGGCTGAAGGGCGCGCGGGCTGAGATCGCGCCACGTGGCGCAAGGAGAATCGTCGGATTGTTGAAGACACGGATTGAGGGAAATATGTAGTAAATATTATGCGTGAAGAGAGACTCGAACCCGTGATCTCAAGGATAGGCGTGCGCGGCTGAGGGGTTGACACGTGTCAACCACTTCAATATTTACGAAAATGCCCCTTATGATTAATTTGCCCGTTCTCCTTCGTTTGAACTCCGATTTAGGTGATTTTCGTGACGTTGAGTTCGTATCAAAGTCTACTTCATATTCTGCATAAAAAATATAGAAATAGTGAAATTTTGCATAAAGAATGCGAGAATAGGTTATCTTTAAAGGGGTCAATATTTGTCCCAACAATCGCTTAGACCTGGGATTCACTTTACCAACATTTACCCTCTTAGACCTGGGATTCACTTCACCAACGTCTCATGTTAAACTTGGGATTTCTACCAGCATCTTGCGATAGACTAGTGTCTTGTAGCACTCATTCTCATTTCAGACTTGGGATTTTCTTTCACTAACATCTCATTATTGGGATCTGGGATTCACTTTAAACAGCATCTCGAGATAGACTTGGGATTCACTTTCACCAAGGTCTCACAATTCATTCCCTGCCTTGTGCTTGATTTGAATTCATGTGCAGACTTAGGGTGGAGTGTGTTGTGCAATGTTGGTGAGATCAGCACTTGTTGAAAGTCAATCCCACTCAACCTAGCCTACAACTTGCCCTGGTTGGTTAACTCCACTAACTTAGTAACATATCTGATTGTAAACAACAAAAGTTTAGTGACTTAGGAAATAATGTTGTTGCCTATCACTACAAGAAATACGGTGTTTCTTAGCGCAACCCCACATCGATCGAAAACCCTAAACAACGTCGGGGAAGGTTACCTTGACATTGACGTTGATGACAGTAGATATGTTAGGGAAAGCACGTCGGGGATACTTTCCCTATTGCAGATCACGTCGACGGTGGGGAATTTTCTACTGACGCACGTTTGTCACGTCGGTTACCTTGACATTGACGTCGATGTCGGTAGATATGTCAGGGAAAGCATGTCGGGGATACTTTCCCCGATGCAGATCACGTCGACAGTGGCGAATTTTTTATTGACTCACGTTGTCAACACGCCATGGAAGGGCTTCCTCGACGTGACAAACGTGAGTCAAGGAAGGCTTTAAAATTTTTTTGTTTAGTTAATTTATTATTTATTTTACTTTATTTTATTTCTTTTGTCTTTTGTCTTTATTATTTTAGTTAATTTACCTAAGTCCCGACGTGACAAAATTTGTAGTAAATTATGAAAATAAAAATATTTTAATTAATTACAAACAATATACACGAAATATGTTCAATACAAAAACAATTACATAATTAAAAAAAATTACATTAAAAAAAAAAAAAAAAAAAAGCTAATGCTCTAATGCTCTAGTTACGGACGTTAAACCTACAAATGACATAAAAGTAGAGTTAGAATGTCATATTTGCAAAATTAAATAATTAAATATTGAAAAGTACGTACCCCAAGTGATCACGGCCCTCTCTGTGCTCGACTCATCTCCTCGATCATCTTCTTCATCTCCTCCATTTGTCATACATGGTCCGTCATTTGTCGATCTCGGTCCTCCTCCCTCAGACCTTGTTCTGTAATCATGCGATTAGGGTGTTCAAGACTCGTCTTTAGTTCGCTAACCTCTGCCATGGTGTCTGATGGTCATACATATTAGAATAAGAAGATGAAGTGGCACTTATCCTAGACTTGGGTTTTGGGCCCCAATCAAGACCTTTTGAGTAGCTCGGTCGTCTATTCAAAATTGTCTCGCATATCTCGTCCTTAGTTAGTAGTTGAGAACCCTCTAAAACAGGTTGAGACTGAAATTCCACCATTTGATTCTACACAATAGAAGCTTGTAAGTTTGAGAGATTATCAGACTTAAAAAAAGAATTGAAAGTATAACAAAGCATAAAGTTTTCTTAAACTTACACAGCGTCCTCTACTGCTGGTGAAATGAACTTGCCAGTACTAATGGTGTGCGTTTTTCTTAATAACTCGACATAGTCCACCAGACGACTGTGTAGTTCAGTGAGCTCTGTTTGTCTTTAAAGGAACGACTTTGTGCCGCTTCTATGGTTGTAAGCCTGTTGCACCCTAGCAGCCTTGCACATATTTGATTGCTCCTACATTCCAAAAATGGCGATGATCAAAACGTTATACTTTCAAACAAATTAAATAAATAAATGTTAATTGATTTCAATGTAAAACTATATAAATCACCTAAAACTGTCGAGTGATGTAGTGGTCACAGAGAAAGTGCCAATCTTCCACCTCATTGACCAATCTCGGGGGTGGGTTTGCCCCTGTTTATTCATGATCGCTAAACTTCTTTAAATGTCGATGGTTACTTGCCCTGAATTCCTTCCACACGGTGAGCATTTGATGCTCAACAAACTAATTAAGTGCTGGATCGTTTAGATAAAACACGAAAAATTGCTACAAAAGAAATAGGTTTCAAGTCAGTATAGCTTTTATAGGTAATTGAAACATATATAAGTGTTTATGAATTTATAGACTTAACGCTAGGCTGCCCTTGATGACCTCGATGCACTCTTGTGGTATATCTATCCACTTTAGGGCCTAAATAGAAAACGTGTCTCGCGTCAACACATCGATTATGCAGCTGAAACGAGGGGCGTATGCTGAGATAGGTCTGTCCCTTCCAAGAGGGATTGAAATGGGGATTCTCCCATTCTACTGTACGTACCGCTCGATATCTATGTTTCGAGAATGTTGCCATACTCTCCTCATAGTGGGAGTGGCAGCCGGTTGAGAATAACCTATTGAAAATGCTTATTATTAGATACAATAAGATTAACTAATTAAAGATTGTTGAGAAGGATTGTACTGAAAATGCTCGTTATTACGAATCTGAAGTGTCGTCCATTGACGACGAATCGCTCGCGTTAATTATCTAACTCGTCTAGATTAAGGAAATAGTCTTCCTCATGCGCATTACTCGAAAAGTTAGACATAATTTCTGCAGACATAAAAATCAACAAACATTAAACAAATGTGAGTATCGCAACATAATTAATGTATAGAAAAATGAATAAATGTGTATACGTAAAAAAAACATTGTTATTCATCATTGCTTGACCCGCTTTGATGTGATGATGACTATTCGTCATCTTCATCATTTATGAAGTTTTTCGCAACATGACGTACATTTGTTCTTTTCACTATTGTAGGATCAACTTCAGTCCTATACAGACTGTCATCCTCAATGACGTGTTCATCCACACGATGTTTGACGATGATTTCCAGTACATTAAGTTGGTCATTCTTGGTATCTTCCACTTCTAGCACGTCTCATACACGTTTATTCTGCACCACTTGAACAATTTTCCAATTGGTACCATTTTTAGGGTCCTTAAGGTAGAACACCTTATGTGCCTAGGTTGCGAGAATCACTGGTTCCTCAGTGAACCAAAAAGGAAACTTGTTTATTGATTTGTAGCCTAGTTCCTCGTGCATCCTATGGTTTTTGTTTTTGTCTGTGTCAAGCCATCGACACTTGAATAGCCAAGCACGTCGTCCAAATGGATATGAAACGTGCAACACTTCATCCAAAACACCATAGAAATTGTTGTTGACACTGCCTCCACTACCTTCACCGACTATCATGACTCTACAATTTTGTGTTGTGCGTTGGGAGTCACGCTCCAATGTGAGAAATCGTATGTCACCGACAATGCATTTACTATAAGAGCGGACATCAAGTGAAGGTCCCATTGCGAGTGAAAATAAATCTTGAGAAATATTTGAATTCTCATGCATTTCTGCCATAACCTGAAATTGGTGTACCATGAAGTACTTATATGTATAAAATATATATAAAGTAGAGCATATTGTACGAACGCTCAAAGTCATTTACTCTAAATACCTGAGCTTTGAACCAATTGACAAATGCTCGTTTGTGTCTTTTAAACAGTTCGAAAAAGCTTTCACCCTGACGACATATCAAAAGCAGGTGTTTCCTAAAGTACACAAATGTGTATTTGTGTGCCGACAAGGTATAAAGACTTAAAATATATATTGTCAAATGGATGTGTGAATTGATCAAGGAATAGAAATGCGTACTTCTGGTACTCTACTATTTCATCCACATTGTTATGGATGTACCAATGAAAGATTTGTTTCTCTTTTTGTGATATACTTCATAAATGTGACGCTTCCAATGGTCGTACCTTCTGAATGAATACTTCAAACTCACCAATGAACTCGTCCTCTTCAACGCTATCGTCATTTTAATCATCTCTGGTGCATCGGATTTCAATCCCACTAAGATACCGTGAACATAAAGTACTTGATTCATTCATAAGATATCCTTCTATAATAGACCCCTCAGGACGTGCTTTGTTACTGTAATGACCCAACTTTACTAGAAGGTTGAGGTCGTTACTATTTAAATAAGTATAGTTTTCTTTTTTTTTAAAAGGAAAATTAATTTATAAGTTGAGAAAAATTTAAATAATAAGAAAATAAATAAGTAACTAAAGTGGTAAAACAAAATATTAATTTGGGCCCATAAAATTAAAGAAATACATTAAAATAAATATACCAAAGTTCTGAAATCCAAAAAAAAATATAATTACTGAAACATAAATGCGGAAAAGCTGAGCTATTCCCTATGGCGAACCACGGTCACTTCTTGTCATTCGCCAGCTTGCCCTTGCCTTTACCCTTACCTGAAAATTTAACATTTAAAAGAATGAGTATAAAATTATACTCAGTAAGAGACCCATACTTAGTCTCCCTATGTGTTGTTAGTCTCTTTGTTAGAGTCCTGTAATAAAGTACCATACTCTATGGTGCTCCCGAACGCACACTATCCAGTAGTCCCACCGGGACTGAACTGAGCTCTCGGTGAACCCGAAGGAATCACCCTAAAGGAGAGTCGGGCTGTAAGTGATCCCGTCGAATCACGTCTCAATAATACTCAAACATGTATAGGGGAGGACCTTGATGAACCCCTCGTGGTACGACTCTAACCAGCAGACCAACAGAACACTATAGGCTATACATGCTCATCATAAAATCAACATCTCAGCTCAACACACATAATCTCATAAATACATATAATCACATCATGCACCAGTAGTACTGCATCTCAAACAAAAGGGAAAAAATCTCTTACCAGGAGATCTGCTAAAAATTCACAGGTTAGCAGTCAATTCCTCACAATACTCAGTCCTAAACATAAACAAAATTAACATTAATAATCTTGTCAACCATCACCCTACTGTTTAATTAAGCAACTAAACTTATCCGAGCTTACCCCAAGATTAGGGTTGAGTCCAACACAACCCTAAGTGGAACAATTCACAGTTTCAGTTTCTCCAATTATATTCGTTCCTTCAAGAAAAACATAGATCCACTTAAATCCATAACTTTATTCATTTGGGACAAAATAGGCAATTAATGGGAGTACCATCACAATCAATAATAGCCAAAACTCACCAAAATGACTCCAAAACAAGGAACGGCTCGGACTGACGAACACGGCTCACGTGGCTCGGTGAAGGGAAAACGCGGACGGACCTCAACGGCAGCTCACGCGGCTTGGTGAAGGCGGACGCTAGCGGCTGGACCCAGGCAGCTGGACGAGTGCGGCTGGAGCGTGGACCCGTGCGGCTGGAACCCGTGCGGCTGAAGCTTGGCTAGCGTACGGCTTACACGGAACAGCTGACTTCGATGATGAGGAGATGCGCGAAGGAGAAGGAATGCGTTCGGCTTTGACTGCGGCGGCTGAAGGCTTCGTCCTGCGATCGTCGTCGTGCAACGGCTGCGTCGGTCGTGGGATTCGCGGCGGCCGGAGGTGAGGCACGGCGGCTAGGGTTAGGGTTCTTGGATGAAGGAAGAAGGTGATGAATAGTAATTTGGCACACATCCCGAGTGGGTATTTAAATCTATTAAATTTTAATAATAATAATAACAATAATGCCATTATTATTATTTAGTTTCCCCCCAAATAACTCCTCTTTTCCTTCATCTCTTCCTATTCCTATTTAATTTTCCTCTCTCTTCATTAATAACCCTTATCTCACCTCTTTTATATTTCTCCTTAATAATTATACTAATAATAATAATAGAATTTCCAATTTTTCAACCATTAACCCCACATCTTTCCAAAACACTTAATCTCCACAAATCAAAACCATTTCACAAAATAACACCCAAAATTAATAAAATGATAACAAAAATATCTTAAAAATTTTGGGGTGTTACAGTTACTAACATATTGTTTTAGTGTGTAGACACTTCTTTCAATGGGATACATCCAACTATAAGAAACCGAACCAGTAACCTTTGTCTCATATGGCAAATGAACTGCAAAATGTACCATGACGCTGAAAAAAGCAGATGGAAATATTATTTCCAATTTGCACAATATAATTATAATATCTAACTACAATCTGTCCAAACCACATATTCTTATCGTCCGAGCGCACAAATCACAAAAAAAACTGCATAATTTAGTAATTGATGTTTACACAATTTTTGGTAAAAATGCTCGAACACTGATTGGAAGAAGTCAATGTAGCAGAACATGACAGGTGTGCGTTTTGATACCTAATATTCTTCCCTCGTTTGCATTCACACATCGAGAAATATTAAAAACGAATCTATCAAGAAACTTAACTGCTTTCAAGAACTTACAAAACTCAATTCGCTCGCTGCTAGTCAAAGTATAGTTCGCATGTCGTCTCACCAATCGATTACCCATTTCTACCAAATGTAAATCCTTTCTTATCTTCAAATCTTGTAAATCCAATTGGGCATTCGTGGTATCTTTTATTTTTCCTTCAATATTCAACAACGTACCGACCAAGTTGTCACAAATATTCTTTTCAATGTGCATTGCATCAAGTTTGTGACAAATAAGTAGTCTAGACCAATAAGAAAGACCGAAAAAAATACTTTTCATAGTTCAATTAAGAACTCTTTTTCTATTTCTATCTTTTAACGAAAGATGCTTACTCATTACTAGAAACTCCAATTAATCTAGTTGTTTCAAGATTTCTTGGCCATTCATTACCACTGGAGGTGCTTTACACTCTACCTTTCCATCATGCAGCCTACTTCTATGCCAGACATGGCTATCTGGAAGATGTCATCGATGTCCCATGAATGCTATCTTTCCGCGTATCCCTAACGATGATCTATCTCACATGCAAATGGGACATTCCTGATACCCTTTTGTACTCCAATCGGATAGATCACCATATGCCGAAAAGTCATTAATTGTCCACAACAAGGCTGCATACAACTGAAAACATTGATCCATTAGACAATCATACGTACGCACACCAAACGTCCATAGAATTTTTAGTTCCTCAAGTAATGGCAGTAAGTACACATCAATTTCCCTGCCAGGAGATTTAGGATCGGGAATGAGCAATGACAAGAAGAAGTTTGACTCTTTCATGCATTTTCATGGTGCCAAATTATACAGAATTAACACCATAGGCCACATACTGTACGAGGTACTCATATGACCGAGCGAATTGAATCCATCTGAAGCTAACCCCAAACGAACATTTCGTGGCTCTAAAGAAAAATCAGGAAATTCAGAATCAAAGTGTTTCCATCCCTCTACATCAGCTGGATGTCTCAACACATCCTCTGTTTCTACTCGTTTATTCTTATGACATCACATGTAATCTTGGCACCAACGGAAAGTAACGCAATACTTTTTGTGAAATTTTTTTCCCTGATCTGTTGGAATTAATCTTGTATCGAGACTCACCACAAGTTTGACATTGTTGCAAATCCTCTAACTCCTTCCCGAACAATACACGGTCATACTTACAAACATGAATAATCTTGTACCCCAGGCCCATATCACACAATTTTCGTTTGGTTTCATAGAATGAACTAGGGATGTTGGTAGCACACATTGGAAGCGCACGTTTTATTAACTCTAACACATCATATTGAAGGACTTGCTGCTCCAACCATTGAGAACCTTCACATGCATCATTTTAACCAAAAAGTTTAGTGACAAAAATTCTAAATAGTCAGGGTATAGCTCACAACTTGCTTGATTTAGTAGCTCCTTAAATACCACGTTCGTTCAATCTTCTTCTAAATCTAATCCTTCCTCCATCTCTTCTACTTGTTCAATATCAATTTGTAAATCATGCAACATACCCAACATTTCATTTTCTCCAGTATGTGGGTTACTACTAGTTCCTTCATCAAAAGGATTACTACTACTTGTTCCTTCATCAAATGTTTGCATACCTATGTCCAAGTTCACGGGCTCTCCATGATACACCCAGTTTATATTGGAGGATGCTATTCCAGTGGTTAATAGATGTTGCCTCACACTCTTTAAGGAGTCTCAGTTTGAATTCATACATTTCTTGTATGGACACCTTATTTTTCCATAATTATTTGTGTGATCTTTTGCAACCTCTAAAAATTGGAAAACTCATTCTCTATACTCAACAGAAAACTTATCTCTAAGTTTTATCCAACTCTTGTCCATCTCGTTAAAAGCCTTAACAAATAAATATATGTTAGATTAGTTTTATACCTCTTCTCTCAAATATCCAACTATTCAAACTTACTTTATGAATAATTTATGTCCAATCTCCCATTAACTATAGGCTATCTAACATTTTAAACAGATCATTTCAATGGTGTATGCAGGCCTCTCTCAAATATGTCAACTTTGTTAGTTAGACTATTTAACATTTTTCAAAAATTCAAATGCAATTTGAAAGTGAAATTCATATTCAATATCGAATTCGATAAAGACCCCATTCTCAAATTTACTAAACCCTAAACCATAATTCAATATAATTCATTCAAATTTAATCTAAACTTTAAATACTGAACATTATATCATATACATTTATTAAACTCTAAAATTGTTGCATATTTCACTACATTCAATACATTTTTGATTATGCATACATACATTTTTAATTATGTATGTAATTCATACATTTTTCTAATATATTCATATATATTTTACTACATTCAACACATTTTCAATTATGCATATATTATTAAAAGACAAATATACATAAATACATTTTCCTAAATTTATACATTTTTTAAATTTATATATTTTTCTAATTACAAAAAAAAAAATACATACATACATACATTTTTAATTATGTATGTAATTTCTAAATTCCAAATATACATACATTTATTTTTCTTTATCTATACATACACTTTTCATATTATATCATACATTATACATACATATACATACACTTTACACATACATACATATACACACACTTTACACATACACTTCACACATACATACGTATACATACACTTTACATATACATACATTATATCATACAAATATATATACATTCAAAATAACAAAATTCAATACAAAATAACAAAATTTAATATAAATTTATATACATTCAAGTTTTCTAATTTCTCAAAAAAAAAAAAGGGAATAACAACCTTGGGTTTCGACGACGGACGAGGACACTTCCGATGGTGGCGGCGGTGACGACGACAATGAAGACAAATGACAAAAACACGGATCTCCTCCCCTCCCTCTCTCTCAGCCAATTTTTAATTTTTGTTTTGCAATCGGTTCTGTGTTGAAGGGAGAAGAAATAGAGTGGACTTTTTCCGACGTCTTCGAAAACATCGGGGAAGGTCCCTTTTCTCGATGTATGTAGTACATACGTTGAAGAAGGTTTAAATAATGAATTCATTATATAAACTTTCCCCGACGTGCACCTGCTACACGTCGGGCACGTCGGGGAAAGGTAACCATTATCACTTCAATACGTACACTTTTCCCGACGTATGGTAGGATACACGTCGAGGAAAGTTTAAATAATAACTATTGTTTAAACACTCCTATTTAAACTTTTCCCGACGTCCATCTGTCACACGTCGAAAAAAGTTTAAATGATAAATCAATATTTAAACTTTCTCCAACGTGCCCCTGCCACACGTTAGGGAAAGTGGAAATTTGTTGTTATGATTTCCACTTTCCCCGACGTGTGGCAGATGGTCGTCAGGGAAAGTTTAAACAATAATTATTATTTAAACTTTCCCCGACGTGCACCCTGCCAAACATTGAAGAAAGTGTATGTATTATAATTTTAAACCTTCTCTGACGTCGGGTTCTTGAACATCGTGGAATATCTTTTTCGTTGATGCAAGCAACGTGGTGTCGTTTCTGGCGTTGGAATTATTCCAATTTCTTCTAGTGTATGTTGGTGTATTATATGTGTATACTTAATTCCCCATGATATGTCATTGATTATTCAGGATCAATGCATGCAAAATGCTTCCCATGAATCTATTCATCATGAGAGTGGACATGATCATTGCATGCAAAATGCTCCCAATATCCTCATCACATACTTCTAACTTCTCGTTGTATAAGTTTTTCTATTGCCTTCCCAAGTATAAGCAAAACAATCGATTTTTCTTGATGATCCAAAGTTGAACACAGGAAATTGATATAAAAGCTTAGTTCCAGAGTCTACTTATCAATTAGGCAATATAAAAGAATTCTATACAATATGAAAGTGGGTAATGTAAGCTATATTTACTCATGTATACTAGAGAACTCTGTAAATATGATTTAATGAGGGTAGTTGAGATGGTAGAATAGTGAATGAACTAACCTGCATTAAACAAGGGGGTGAAGGAATATCTAGTGCTACCAGGTGATTAAGCTATATGAAAACCTTGATGCAAGGTAACTTGCTTAACTAGTTTATGATTAAGACGTGCTTCTCTCGGAGTCATTAAATTCTACACTTGGTCTCCTTTCGGGATCCAAATGACTAAGCCTAATTAAACAAGGTATATCTAGATGTATTCACAAGAACTTATAGAGCTTTGCGTTAAGGGCAGTAACCTCTCGACGCCTAATGCCCACACTTGTTCTCCTATCGGGATACAAATGATGGAAGTTATCAAGCCAAGGTGAAATTTGTCTCCAATCCTCCTTGTGCGCGTTAACTATATCCTTGCTACTTGCCCTCTCAAGTAGTTGGCAATATGCACTGGCCAAGTGATGAAAATAGCTCAGTTGATGCAATAAGACTTAACAGTAGAGATGTAGACGGATTGAAAAGTGTAGAAAATATACATTGTATTAAAGAATCTAGGCCTTCGACCACTGTACAATATGAACAAATACAATGTAAAGAACTATAGAAATGGAAAGAATAGAGATGACATTACAAGTTAGGGAAAGATGGGGAATGAGATCTTCTTCACTTAGACTACAAGCTTTCACTCCATAGACTAACCAGAGAAGATGGAGAAATGCTTACATACGGTGGGAAGGCTATTCCTTGCCACCAACTCTCTAGGACTCTACCCACCTCTTTGGCGTATGGATGACAGTTCATTCAGATGTCACTCTTCATGGTAAGGATGAAGTTCCTTTTTATGGGCAGATTTAGGCAAGAAGTCTAATCTTCTGAGCATGTCAGCGACGAAAGTTGCCTGTGCCATTAAGTCACATCAACTCCATCTACCACTTTTGTCTTTTAGCGAATCTCTTCTCACGTTCTGATTTGATCCTCTCGCCTAGCCATCGAGCGAGTTCCTTTGTGATTCGTCGATTTCTTTTTTGTTTTTGTTAATAATCATGCATTTAGACACTAAAATTTGAGCAAAGCAGACATTTTGCTTATGTAAAGTGTATTTTCTAAATGTTTATGTATTTACAACATAAGTAATGCGTTTTGATACACTTTCTATGCATTTTGGTCATATTATTCTACTTAAAAGGTCATAATAACTTGTATTTTTACAAGTTATCACTTAGATCTGGGATTCACTTCACCAGCATCTAGCTTTCAAACAAACAACTTATTCTCGCTCAGACCTAAGTTGCACTTCAACTAGCATTTACCCACTTAGATTTGAGATTCACTTTCACCAGCATCTCACGTTAAACCTGGAATTTCCACTAGCGTCTTGCGATAGGTCAACAATACCACATATCACACATGACACAGTCATTACAATCAACAAATGAGAAACATTAGCTCAACAACTTGCTTTCAGCACATAAACTCACAATAATAACGATATCATACAACAAACATCAACATGAGACTACAAAAGAATGTTTTTCATACAATCATTTGTAAAAATACCTCTTTCATTTACAAGGATCATAAATACAAATATTTATGCTAAAACAACCATTCATTCATATAAAATCACTTGTTTTATTTATGAAATCATTTACAAACATTTATTCATTTATAAAGATCACTCACAGAGATACTTAGCCTCAACTCTTTTTCCTTTTTTCTTTCGGCTTTCTCTCCTCGCCTAGCGGTTCCTTCAACCGACCTCTTCAACACTCAAAACCTTATCTCAATAATTACCAGAGTATCTAGTGTCTCATGCCTTTTTTTTTTTCTGACCTTTGGTCTTATTTATAGTGACCTTTCACATCCATGGGTCATTTCCACACTTTACATGTGTCACTTTACCCCTTTGTCGCACTATGCAGGCCAACCCAAGCTCGACACGTAAGCCAACTATCACTTTACGATTAGACATTTTTCTTGAAACACTAACCTTATCTTCCTAGAATGCTCAATCCGCCTAACTCTCTTCTTGGGAAACAACAGACATTTACTTTTCCTCAGAGGTTCGTCTAGTCTTTTCAACAGAACACCTACTTCATCGCAACATACTTAGGTATAGGTATTTCTCCCACCTTACCATCCCAACGCCTAGTTCTCAACATCAATGCATGCTTCTTCTTCGCTAGTTGTCCTCATCTAGTCACTACTCCAACGCGACAACACCTAGACTCAAATATTTCTTTTCGTCATACCCTTTCTCCCATCACATTCTTTCTTTGCAAAATGCCTCATCTATACTTAGACAAATAATCCTATCTTATGCAATTCCTCTTCAATCAAACTCCTTTTTTGGATCCAAGCTTCACATTTGGTCCATTGTGAGGGTCGAACACCCATTGGTGGACTATTTGTATTCCATTTAGGTTTTGTGTTTTTTCTTTGTTGTGCTGAAAAAATGTAATAATAATAATAGAAAAATGGACAAAAATAGAAAATTTAATAAAATATTCCAAACGTGTATAATTTGTTTTTTTACAGACTTTAAATAATTTAAGATTTTTCTATTTAAAAAAAAACACTATAATAATGACCAAAAGAATGCCCAAACGATAGGATCCAAATTCGTAATATAAGCCAGAAATAATTTATACAGAAAATTACATAATTTAGAAGGAAACAATAAATAGGAGAAAAATTGGAAAACTCGGTCTAATAGCGCTAAACTAGGCCCGAAAGCCAGTTGTTCAAAAAGCAAAACGTGCCGTATTAGGCCAAAACGACGCCGTAACATGTATCTTCGCGAAACACGCTCGATCTCGCCCTTTTCACGAGTTGTTCACCATCGTCCTCAAAGAAAAAATTTGTGTAGCCGCTGTAAACCCTAGGAGCAAGGGGCCAAAATCAACCATGGCGATCAAGCATCTACTCACCCTCGCTCGCACCTCTCATCGGCGATCCCCTGCCTTGTTCTCCCAACCTGTTAGATTGGCGTCCACATCCCCCGCAGTAGCCTCTTCTTCTCCACCTCCCTCTCCTCCTCCCCTCAATACCATGATCTACGATCGCCTCGCCGAGGCTGTCAAATCCAAGCTCAAACAGCTCGAGAATCCCGACCCTAGGTTTCTCAAATATGGCTCCCCTCACCCCACCATCACTGACCACACCCGGATTCTCTCCGCCCCTGAAACTCGCGTTACTACTCTCTCCAATGGTCTCCGCGTAGCAACCGAGTCTAACCTTACCGCTCGGACTGCGACTGTTGGAGTGTGGATCGATGCCGGGTCGAGGTTCGAAACCGAGGAGACCAACGGCACTGCTCATTTCCTCGAGCATATGATCTTCAAGGGAACGGAAAAACGGTCAGCTAGGCAGCTCGAGGAGGAGATCGAGAACATGGGTGGTCATTTGAATGCGTACACCTCCAGGGAGCAGACTACGTATTATGCCAAGGTCTTGGACAAGGATGTTCCTAAGGCTTTGGATATTTTGGCTGACATCTTGCAGAATTCGAAGTTCGATGAGCACAGGATTAGTCGTGAGCGTGATGTGATTTTGAGAGAAATGGAGGAGGTAAGAATCCTTTTCCGCTTGTTCGATTTGCTATGTATGTCATGAAATTGTACAGCGTGCTTTCTTCTTATTTGAGAAAGCGTTAGTGGCTTAATTGTTAAATAGGTTGAAGGTCTAGGTGGAAATAAATATCAGAGCACCCGCAACTCTTCACATATCAGAAAAGTTTGTTTCATGTATATTTATGTTTTAACAGACTCCATGACCCTTGTCTCTAGTGGCTCTCGCACCAGATGTGCTCGAAGTAGAGTGGTGACTGTTGTTTGTTACTTGGAATATTTACGTGATTAACTTATTGAATACAATCACAATCATAATGTAGCAAAAGGGTATTTAAGTTCTGGTCTGAACTGTGGAAGTGCATTTTCCGAGCTACATTTAGTTTGTTTTGCTCGTGTTCCTAACTTCCTATTTCCTAGTACGCGAAGAGTCTCATTTCAAGCATGGAACTGGGGGGTAATTAGTTTTGTCCATGTTCCTAAATTTCTGTCTTTTGACTTACATTTTATTGATATTGACCTGTGCAGGTAGAGGGGCAAACAGAAGAAGTTATCTTTGACCATTTGCACGCAACTGCTTTCCAGTATACTCCCCTCGGTAGAACAATTCTTGGACCAGCTCAAAATATCAGGACAATTACCAAGGATCATCTTCAAAGTTATATTCAAACACATTACACCGCCCCAAGAATGGTAAGAACAAGTTATTTGATTGTTTGGTTACTACTTGACAGGGTATATACTGATGGTGATATTGACTTTACACATTAAAGGATATAGTTTCATCTTTTTGTTCATTGTGGTTCTTTTGGATGATGATTGTGTTGTATCTTTCTCCCATTTCTCTTCTCAATCAAGATACTTGTTCAATACTTCATTGGGAAATGATGCAACTGTTTCTTTCAGGTTATTGCTGCTTCCGGAGCTGTTAAGCATGAGGATTTTGTTGAGCAAGTCAAGAAATTGTTCATGAAGTTGTCAGCAGAGCCAACCACAGCTGCTCAGTTGGTTGCAAAGGAGCCAGCAATATTTACTGGTTCTGAGGTATGAGAAAAAAAGATATCTGGAATTCTCATTTCTTTCTGCTATACTAAATAATGAAATTCATTGATATTAACAGGTTAGGATAGTTGATGACGATGTTCCTTTGGCTCAATTTGCTATTGCTTTTAATGGAGCATCCTGGACAGATCCAGACTCCATTGCCCTGATGGTCATGCAAGCTATGTTGGGTTCCTGGAATAAAAGTGCTGGAGGTGGAAAGCATATGGGGTAATATTTTTCCTCTCCTCCTGGTGTTTTTTTAACATTTGTATCTTAATTTCAATTGTAAATTCCTTTGGTTATTACTAACCTGTGGAAATTATTTTCATGATTGTTAATGACAGTCATTTTTACTATTCATAATTATTTAAAAAAATTTAAAAATTATGAACAGTTCTGAGCTGGCCCAAAGAGTTGCCATCAATGAGGTAGCAGAAAGTATGATGGCTTTCAACACCAATTACAAGGACACTGGTCTTTTTGGTGTCTATGCTGTTGCAAAGGTAATTGTGGCAATGGGATTGTTCTTGAATATTCTATTCCTGAATGTGTACATCAATTAGTGATTTGATAATTTCCATATGTATCATGACCTTTGGTTTACTTTGATATTACACTGAGTCTCTTTATGTTTTATACCACACTTGGGCCTTTAAACGTACAGGGTTCTTTTTTATTCTGATCTGTTAGAACTATGTTGTTAGGATACCACCGGAAAGAAACACTCAAGATCACCCAAATATGAAAGTAAATGGAAATATGTTGTAGTATCATAAGAAAAGTAACCATATAACCTAGCTTTTTGAGAGAGGTAGTCTCTCCAAAATATCCCGAAGGATATCTCACATAATTCTTCACACCTTGCTCTCAACCCACTCACTCTATTTATAACTGAAAGCCCTAACAAACTTACTATCTAATTACTAATATGCCCCTTCTAATAACCATATTAATATTCTACTAATAATCCCACTATTTCCATAACTAGGGGTCTTGAATACGTTCAATGGGTGCCTTCATTTTCTTGCTGGGAAACCATGTTTTCCTCTAACGTCAATGTTGAGAAACATGTGAAGCTTCTTGTTTTCCTTATCAATGTTTCAATTTGACTATCTTTAACCTTTCTGAAATGTGCAGTTTGATGTAGTTTTTTTTTGAAGCATTAATTCACTAAAGAGTAGTATATGACTTGTATTTTCTCTAATTATAATAAAGCACTGTTAAATTTTGTTATTGTAGATTTATGTTTATTGTCCATAACTTTTAAGAAACAAATACCGCAGACTTGATCATGAGAATTCATGCAAAGCAAATACCAGGCCCCATACGAAATAAAAGAAAGAATGCCGTACTTGTTAAGCGTTCTCAGCACACAGTTTTCATTCTATTAAAATCTATAAGCTTGTTTTGTGAGTAGCTTTTGATCTTGGGTCAGGTGCATGGTATAATGATTTGTTAATTACTTATTGTGATGTCTTTATAGTCACATGGCTTTCCGACAGTCGGTTAACCAAAGCTGGTGTGTGTATTGTTAAATTCATGGACTTTTTATGAGGCCCAAATAACTCCAACCTGATAAGTTGTGTGCTTTGTGAGGACCATACTGTGACACTGATAAGCTTTGATGCATATTTTTCTGATTTTGTTTGAAGAAATTTCTTGTTGCTTTTGGTTGGTTCCTAATGTTTGCATTACTAGCTATGGTCTTGAAGGGGAAAGCCAGTGTCTTCTTACCACAGAGATACTTGGTCTTAGCAATTTCTTGAGTGAATTTGGAAGATAAGTATTGAAGAGTTTATTATTACATATTTTTCCGAATAGTAATTGGATTGAGGATGGTGAGGTTTGAGTTCCGTTTAAGGGTTTTTTTTTTTTTTTTACTTCGGTTAATAATGCTCTTGATTCTTATCAGCTAGTTTTGAGATGAAATTCATTCCTTCCATTTTTCTATTCTTTTTTTTGCGATTTATTTGTTTTCTTATGATTATGATAACTGCAGTTTAATTTCTTAGCTGAAATATATGAATCTGAGCAACATGTCCTTGTTTTCAGCCGGACTGCTTGGATGATCTGGCCTATGCAATAATGTACGAGACAACCAAATTAGCTTACCGAGTTTCAGAAGCTGATGTTACCCGTGCGCGCAATCAGGTAGATTCTGTGACTCTTATTCCTCTAGTTTTAAAGTTGGCTGTCTCCAATTTTTTATTATTAACTGAATCTTGGAACTGATAGGGGGGAAGTATCAACGCTTAATTCATATTATGTACTTGTTCTTTAGGCAACGTTTTACTTTCTTGAGTTCTCTTTCACGAGTGGGGTTTTTATGGCTGATTATTTCTGTGCCTTGTATTCTTTCATTTTCGTTTTTTCTTAATAAAAGTTACTCAAAATAACAACAATAATAATAAATAAGTGTATACACCCACATACACATGAATAGAGCAACAAGTGAAATGGAGCCTGACAAAAATTAAGCTGGCAATAACATTGCCAGTGTCATTGGCGATAACATTAACTGGCCAGCCAGCTGACACAACTGTGTCCAACATCATTCCAGTATGCTTCCGGATATAAAAATGTCATTTACTATGCGTAGAGAAATTGTTTATAATTGGCTCTCAATAACCGTTGGATGTGGGTTTCGGCTGGTACTTTTTCTTCCACTCTAACCAGTAATATGTTCACCTATTGACATACACTTTTGTCACAATTTGCAGTTGAAATCTTCTCTATTGCTTCACATTGACGGAACAAGCCCAGTAGCTGAAGATATTGGTCGTCAGGTACGCTCCTTCCCAAAATCTTAAAAAATTACATTCTTAAGCCATATCAGTTGGTTCAACATAATATGCAATTTGGCTTTAGAACAAATGTGTTTGAGATGAGTTTCTTGCCTCCTTTCCTTTCTCATGTGCTTGTCTTTGTGGTCATGACTAATGAAAGCATGTTAATGGTAGTATTTTCCATTGTGTGTGCAGCTGCTTACATACGGTCGTAGAATTCCGTTTGCCGAATTGTTTGCAAGAATTGATGCTGTTGATGCAAGCACTATAAAACGTGTTGCAAATCGGTTTATTTATGATAGGGTAAGAATGAGGAAGAGAGTTTGAGAGTATAATTCTCTTTACCGGTTTCACTTCATTGATCAACCAATGTCAATGTTGCAGGATATTGCAATTGCGGCATTGGGTCCCATCCAGGGTTTGCCTGACTACAATTGGTTCAGACGTAGGACATACTGGAACCGTTATTAGATGATGCCCATATCATTACTGTATTATTTTTGTTCACATTCGGCAGCAGTGTTCTCGCAAAATAATCTTCCTTGCCAAAAAAATTACATCTCCATCCAGAGAATCTCAGGCGGATTAGTTCTTATTTGCCAGTTTTTGTTAAAGTGTCATACAAAGGAATAAGCAGTTTGTATTTTTCCTGTCCAAGTGTGATAACTATGGCATTCCCATGTCCCAATCTTTCACATTTATGCTGAAATTTTATTGAATCCTTTTTGGAAACTCGACAGTTTTTTTTATAACTTTTTGGAGCTTTTATTTTCTTGTTTTTTTGGCCCTTGTGAATAATTGCAGAACAGGTGTCATTTTTCTACTTTATACAATTTGTTGAATCTTCTCATTTGACTAATTTTCCTAGCTAACAAGCTTTTTCTTTTTGTCCAAGAAGCTCGGGAGCTGTAATTGACTTGTATAAGTGTACATTTCTTTTAAATTCTTTTTGATGTTATAAAATTTAAATAGTGTGGTAAACCCGTTACAACTAAATTGGAACTTTCTAGTCGATTGTACTTAAAATGAGTGTTTGAAAATATAGAAAAATGAATCAAAATATTTATAAGTATAGTAAAATATAACCAAAAAAAATGTTTTATCGGTCTATTTTGAATTTAAAACTTTGTTATATTTTATAAATATTTTAGTTCATTTTGTTATTTTTGAAAATGCATCTAATAATATAATAGTGCTTACTGTTTTTTCTTCTTCAAGAAATTGTTAGAAACAACCCCCAAAACTTTTCATCTTTCTTATGTGGTAAATTGTTGTAATAGTTTTTAGCAAACTCCCTTTGGTAGATTGTTACAATCGTTTTTATCAATCTTTATCGACTTGAAAGTTGGCCTACGACTGTTTTTAGCAAACTTGTTTTTTGGCAGTTATCGTAAAACGATCGTTTGAAGTTGGCCTAGGAGGTTGCTGAAAAGCAATCGTCCGAAAGAGTTTTGCTAGAAAACAGTGATGGTCAAAGGTTGGTCAATGACGATAGTAGAAACGGTCACTAAAAGTTGGCCGACATCAGTCATTGAAAAATGTCGTAAGATGTTGGCTGGCAATGGTTGCTAAAAAAGGTAGCAGGAAAATAGTGACCAAAAGTTGTCGAAGGTAGTTGCTGACAAATGAAAGCTGAAAGTTGGCATATGATGGTCATGGAAAATTGATTGTTGAAGTTGGTCAATGATGGTTGTCGAAAAGCAGTCCTTAGTTGGCCAACAACGATTGTCGAGAAGACGAAAATCAAAGAGTTGGTTGTCGTTGGTCACTGAAAAATCGTGATCAGAGGTTGGCTAGCGATGTTTGAAGGTTGGCGAACGAAGATCACTAAAGGTGGTAGCCAAAGTCTTTTCGTACAATTTAGGCGAGACTAATCATTAAACATTCATCCTTCATTTTTCTAAAAGTTTATTTGAAGTGTTTATTCTAAACTAGTTTCGGTGAACCCATGGATTTATTTCTAAACCACTTATTTTTTAATTTAATCACCTAAAAAGGAAATCAAAACACACTCTAAATAGTCGTGACACCATTGGAAGACTCTTATTACCCTAAACCTTTACTCCATAAATTCATTGAGCTCGTTTTATGGTTCAATTTCTTTTCAAATTTGATATCCAATGTGATCTCTCACTCCAAATTTACGTTAAATGGTGTTGGCTCTCATGAATTAGGCCATTGGATTAATTGGTAAATTGCACATCAAACTTTTAATTAAAACTTTAATGATCAATAATTAGTTGCACAACATGGTACGAAGATTTTACAGAACCATTACTCAATTTAATTTGGGAATCCCAAAATACCAATACATTGGCAAAAATAATTAAGAAACTAATTTTCTTATGAAGACTTAAAAGCTAAGCATGCTTTCTAATTATAAATTAGAAAAAGAAAAACTTACTTGTTTATGTCTCTGAATTTACAAAGTGAATCTCCAAATTAGAACATCACCCGTCAGAGACCTTCCTATCATCTAGGATGAGATTAGTTTGTGGAAACCAATTGGGATGGGAAAAAGTTGAGAAACTATTTTCTTTTTACAGAGAGAAAAAGCAATGGTTTTTTTTTTTCATGATTAATCCGTTGAAGAAAACTTTTTTCTTCTAGATATTTATAACTCTATTTCCTTTTTGGAATATAAAAAAGAGTAGAAGAGAATCATGAGATTCTATTAATTAAACAATATTAAATTCATAGAAATTTCAAATCTACTAATTAATTAACCATTAATTGATTAGTTAATAATTAATTAAATCATATTTAATTAATATTTCATTCAAATCTTATTTAATGAATATCTCTATAATATCTTATAGATTTATATTAGTTTTAATTAAATCAGATTTAGTTACATAAAATAAAACCAAACTATTAATTAATTCTCCAATTAATTAATAGCTAAATTAAATATCATATATTTAACTTAAATTAAATTTGAATCATAAATATAAGTTTCTCTCGTAACCAATTTATTTGAATATGAATCCAATTCATATTAAATTAATATTGGAACTCATTCAAATGTTTTATCTCTCATAAATTAATTTTGAATCATATCCAAAATTAAATTTATATAATAAAGTTTGATAAACTTTATATTATAATGTATCACTGTACATTAAACTAATTCCCAAACTAATTTTGAACATTTCAAATTATAATCAATATAAATAAATCTCATTATCTTTTACTAGCTAAGAAGGGGACCTAATGGACCCTACAAATCAGAAGCTACAACGATCTGAGATTAATTGGCTAAACTCATTAACCACATTAATAAATATTCGTTAATTGTGTGTACACTCCACTAAAGACTCATAGTTGAACTCTTCTCACTGTAGATATATTTATGTGTCCACGGATATAGACCAATAACATTAAGTTAGTCCTTAATGAGTGTTCATAACACCAGTTGGGTCAAATTACCGTTTTACCTCTAGGTTACCTCTAATCCTTAAATATCAGTGTTCCTTTAATAAACAACTTGTTTATAGTCCTATCAATAAATAGAAACCCCTCTCGTGTGTCATAGAGAAGGAAGGGCCCTTTGTTCAACTTCTAGAGACACCATTTAAAGGAACACTCATCTACTTACCCTAAAGTAGGAAATGAGTGAATTTCATCTTGTGTAATTATGTTCACAGCTCCCCACTCAATCTTGTACTTAAAATGATCCCTGTATGTCTTTACATATTGTTCAAGACTCATTAAATAGCTTAGGATGTTAGTTTATTGGATTTGGGTTATTAAGACAAAACTAATAATACAATCAATAATAATTATTACAATAATAACACTTTATTAACAACGGTCAATGGATTATATTTACAATCTATGAGTATTAGGACATAAATCCCAACAGGTAGCAAACGACCTCTGATATTGATCTTGCAATCTTGATCGCCTACCATGCCTCCTTAATCACATCGTTTTGGTAGAGGTCATTGTTTACTTGCATAGCATGTAGTAGCTAGACGAGGGGAGTGCAAGTCTTGTAAAGTCATGTTTACTAGTTTTGTGACGAATGTTGTAAAAGTACTGGATGTACCCATATTTAAATTATCAATGAAATTCTCAAACTTTATAAAGGTTTACATTTTGTATTAAGTTTCTTTTTGTTTGTCTTCTAATTCCGCTTACTAGGCATTCGACGCATTACTTTGCAAAGAATATCACATAGAATGTCTAGGCGGTCGCATTACCATTCCATTGCATAGAATGCTTTGGGGCGGAGCGTGACACAGAAGTAGGAAGGGACACAAGGATCTACCCAAGGATAGACGGAAGGGGAGTCTAGTACCTTGAGAGCTCAGACTGAGTTAGAGGATGATGAGTTTGCTAGATTTTCCCAAAGGATAGTACAATCATTAGGATTGGTGCCAGTGACCTCGAGAAGAAGTATGGAAAAGGCAGCTCAAAGCTCTAGAGGCCAAGCCAACATGAGCTTAACTCAACTGGCACCTGTATGTACCTGTGAACAAGAGGTCTCAAGTTCAACTCCCCACCCCTGCATTTTTTACAATACCTTTACATAAAATTAAAAAAAAAAAAAAAAAAAAAAAAAAAAAACTCTAGAGGCCACAATGTTTGAGGGTTCGACAGATCCAGCAGATGTAGAGGCATGGTTCAACTTGCTAGAGAAGTGTTTTAATGCAATGGATTGTTTTGAGAGAGGAATGTCCAGTTAGCTACGTTTTTACTTTAGAAGGAAGTATAGGGTTGGTGGAAATTGATCAAGACTCAACGCGGTAATGCTCGTACCCTTGATTGGGAGACTTTCATATGTGTTTTTTAGGTTATGTACTACCCTAGTATTTATAGTGAATCCAAGAGAGATTAATTTTTAAGGTTAGTTCAAAGGTCCCTTTTAGTGGCCGAGTATGAGAGCAAATAGATCGAGCTTTTTAAGTATGTTGATGTGATAACTGCATCTGATAGTGTATGTAAGAATTGTGCAAGTTCTTGGTACATTCAGGTTGTTTTAAACCTATGTCTTAATAAGTATGATTTAAGATTTTTTCTGTTGTGTTATCGAAAGAAGTTTTGCCATAATATTGTTAACGTATCTTTTTGTT
Organism: Cucumis hystrix; assembly: GCA_025688845.1. Classification (NCBI taxonomy): domain Eukaryota; kingdom Viridiplantae; phylum Streptophyta; class Magnoliopsida; order Cucurbitales; family Cucurbitaceae; genus Cucumis; species Cucumis hystrix. The sequence continues at coordinate 13,428,122 of CM046889.1, forward strand.
TAAGTTTTAATTATAGAAGGTTAGTATGTGTTGTAAGAGAGTTGATATATGTTGCCTTTACACATTTTTCTGTGGCTAGAGAAGTTTCTAGGGAGGGGTGTGAGAATAACCCACTTATATGTGAGAATAACCCACTTATATGTCTTTACATGAACAATTTGGATCGAACTGTCTATATCAAATTTAGATCAAATTTTCATGCACAATCAAATCGCTATTGTAGGCACTATTTATGAGTGCTTCATCACACCATAAAAATTAAATTCTAACTTTCTTCAAATTATACCAGCCAAATTTTCAATTTAAGATGTAAAATAAATAGACTAAGTAAACACAACTTTTTTTTTTTTGGGAGAAAAAATTATTGTTGAAGTAATGGGATTTTAAATAGCAAGACAATATCATTATTAAGACACTAGCATATAAATCTACACTATATCTACCACTTAACCTAAATTATCTTTTTTTTTTTCGAAATTATCAAAAATTGAATATTTGACAAAATATTTATACTTTATAGAAAAATTAAGTGTAATAATTTTTTTCTTTTAAGTGATTTTGTTCTATGAAGTGTAGATAGTTTGTCAACTTTTTTTATTTTTGACAAAAGAAAACCCCTTTTTTTTTCTCTTTAGTGATTATTGTTGAGAAAATTTGAAACTTTAAATTTCTTATTTTAAGAAAGAGAGAGGGAAAAGGTCAACATACACACAACCTACACACTATACTGTATTTAAAAGAAAGGATATATCATGAATGATTATCATCTTTCTCTAATACAATAGAAAGTAAACAAATAAATTGAAGGTGTGTGTATATATATATACCTAAAGAGCCTTAAAATAAGTTTTATATTACATCAATTTCTTTACGTTTTTATTTTTTTTAAAGAAAAAAAAACCTTATTGAGTTTCAATTTTTTTATTAATGTTAGTGATCATTTACAACTTTGAACTTGACAGTTCATTAATATATATATATTCTTACTATATAAAAATTAGCTTTGGGAAGAATCATTTTTGGACGGTTCTACCCCTTGCCAACTTCTAAAAGGACAATTCTATCACTTGCTCTACCCCTTGCTCTACTTCTAAAATTACCAATATGCCCTACGCATGGATTAATTGTTTGTAATATAACTTCAAAAGTGATTAATGGTTTTTGTTATAATTGTTTGTAATTAACATTGGATGTTTGGTTTTCCATATTCCATAACTTCAAAAATGATTCATGGTTTTTGTTATAACTAGTTGGTAACACGTGCTATGCACGTTAATTTTCATACAAATAGAATGAAACTATATTTATTTACTCATGATTTTTTAAAATAATTTTTGGAAATACATTTTTGAACTTTATTTCTAGAGAGATTTTTTCCTCGAGACTTGTTATATGCATGCATAAATAGAATGAGCTAAAAGATATAAAGAATTTGATAGTATGACTATGAAACAATCCATTCAATCAAGCTTTAGATTGATAAGTAGGGCATTTTTCATGTATCACTTACATATCAAATGTTTAAAATAGCAAAAATAATTTTGGGATAAATTCGATGACTGCTCAAGAAAAACAACATTTAAAATTTAAATTTTGAATAATACGCTCTAGAAGAAAAGTCTGTTTTTCACTTAAATCAAGATCATTTTAACACATTAAGATGACCAAACCAATAGATAAAAAGAAAATAATCAGCTAACAAAAAATAAATTTTCTTATTATTCAATTTCCATAAGGCCTAAACAACAATTTTTTTTCCCTTCTCGCTTATCCAAAATTTTCTTTTTTTTTCTTCTCTATTTATAATGTTAGACAAAAACAAAAGTGACTAAGAAACAACATAGGAATCTCTCTTCAAGCTTGCAAGCAGCACCAAAATGATGGCATTATCCCAGAAAACAGCCCCTCATCCTCAAATTGTGTGTAACCTCAGCAATAACCATAAAACAGAGGGTTTTTGTAGCCTTGGCTCACAAATCTTCATTTGAACTTGTTGGAAGACTAATTTCTTCACACACCAACTTTTTGTTGTGACTTGAACATGAAAAAAAATAAAAAGAATGGAATATTTATACTTAAAGATTTGAAAAGGGAAAAAATTTGAAAGGTTGAAATAATTACAAAATAGTTAATATGAGATAAGGGAATGTGAATAGGTGGAAGATAGAGAATGTTAATGATATAATTAATTGGAAAGAAAAAGTTAAAATTATTAATATATATATGTATTTATTAATGATTAATTTTAAATTAAAAATAAATAAAAAGCAAATTACAATAAAACCAAAGTAAGAAAAAACAAATCTACTAAGAAAAAGGGTAAAATTAAAAACAAAAAGTTTCTCCTCATCCATACTTTTATATATACTATTAGATAGATTGTTTGTAATTAACATTGGATGTTTGGTTTCCATATTCCATAACCTCAAAAAATATAACTTCAAAAATGATTAATGGTTTTTGTTAATTATAATTATTTGTAATTAACATTGGATGCTTGGTTTTCCATATTCCATAACTTCAAAAAAATATAATTTCAAAAATTATTCATAGTTTTAGTATAAATATAGAAGCATTTGAGTGTGATTTGCTATCCAAAGTTTTTAGATTCATGTAAAAAATGATTGCTTCAGATGGAGATTCAGAAGGTTATGTTACTATGTTTGATACTATCGAACATTTAATAGGTTGTAATGTGGTTGAATATTTCAATTGTCTTTCCAAAGTAAGTATCCCTTTTAAATTAACTTATTTAAATTTATTAAACTATTGAAGTTTTCAAATTTTGATTTATATATATATTTGCGTAGGTTGAAAAAGTGGAAGAATGTGAATATTACAAAACCTTGAGTTCGACCAAAAACAAGAAATATTATTTTTTTTAGTTAGATTGGACAAGGATGGAGAAAGAGATAGAGCACGTCGTCAGATTGTTGTTCAAGAAATATGCACAATTTGTTCAATGGCAGAGAAGAAATGTTTCCTAAACAAGGATAGAGGAAAGAAAGTATTGGAAGATGTTGAGAGCCAAAATAAGAAGTCTAAATTTGAAGTTTAAACAAGAGAGTGAAGAAGCCTAAGTTGTTTCAAATGATTAGTTTATAATGATTTCTCTAGTATATGTATTTTCAATTATCATTACTTTTTTTAAGTTTTGTTAATTTTAAAAGGAGAGGATAGAGGAGAATTTGCCTAAATTAACATGCATAAATCAATGTCAACAAAGAAATCATTTTATTTAATTTAAATAACCATATAATTACCAATCACAAAAATTAATTGTAAACAATAATAATCTACCGAACTAAAAACTGTTTTGCATTAAATTAAAAGAAATCTTATATATTAAATTAAATGTTTCTTTGATTCCTTTTCTAATTTTTTTTTATTTAAGACAAAAGATAAAACAGCTAAATGATTCCAGAAAGTTATTGTAGACCACCATCTCATTAAGATAAAGAAAAGATTAAAGACCAAAATAGAATAAGAAGTCGTGGAGGTAAGAAATGTTTTTCTATCTAATAATGTGTTAAAGTCGTATAAGTGATTATGTCTTTTTTTTTTTTGTCTTCTGAAATTTGAATATTTTGAAGTAGATTTTAATTCGAAGTTTTGAATTTTTTAGTTATTTTTACGGTTATTTTGTATAATCTATGTTCTTTATCCCACGCTTCAGCTTCTAGCTACACGCTCTTGGAATTTTTTGGACTCTATCTACGACCTCTGTCCTCCGTTGTCGCATTCTTACCCAAGTTCATCAAATATGTCATCGTCGACGTCATTAATTTCGATAATTTCCACTTCCCTTTCTCATTGCAATACAAATCACGAGTTTTCTCCAATCTTCATCATACTACCAACATGAATTTCTAAATTCCTTATTGCCAAATGGACTTCCACCACATAAACTTATTTTAAAGAAAGATTGTCTCATAATGCTTCTAAGAAATTTAGACCCATCAAATGGTCTTTGTAATGGGACAAGAATGGCGTATCGAGACTTTGAAAAACATGTGATTTTTGCTTAAATAGCAAGGGGCCAACATATTGGCAAGCATGTCTTCATACTGCGTATACCTCTGAGTCTTGCAAATAATGAAGGGTATCCATTCAAATTTAAGAGAAAACAGTTTCCAGTACGCCTTAGTTTTGCAATGACCATTAACAAAGCACAAGGCCAAACAATACCACATGTTGAAATTTATCTTCTACAAAATAACTTCTCACACGGACAATTATATGTTGCACTTTCTGGAGGCATCTCAATGAAAACGACAAAAATTATGTTGAATACAAATGTTGGAAATGTAACAAAAAAACATTTTATATAAAAAAGTACTCACTTAAGTATGTCTTTAATATTATTATTTTTTTAAATTTGTCATTGCATATTATTTATTCAATTTAGCAAAACTATATATGAACAAGGTTCTCACGTGCAACGCATGTTTTAAGTTATCTAGTATATATAAAACGTAAAACAAGAAAATTTTAATGCTTTTATTGTCTCTCCCTCATCCATAATTCATGAGTTTCATGCCCATTAATGATGTTTTTAAAAGTAGAAAAACCTTTAAATTCCTATTATTTCTTCTTTCTCTCCCTCCTCACTATTATTTCTTCTTCCTCTTCCCTCTCTTTTTATCATTCTCGGTGGGTGGAATCAAACGGACAATGGGACGTAGGGTGAAACTCCTCGCATCAAACATGAGATAAAGCTTTCAACGTCGTTTTTTTATTGGTCATTCATCCAGTCGACATGGGTTCTTGATGAGATGAAAATGGGGTAAAGAAGAGATGAACAGGGAGAACGATTTTTTTTATATTTGGTACGCTATCATTTTGCTACCCAAATCTAAACGATTTTTTTTCAAGATTTTTTTGTACACGAGCATTTTAAATCTAAACGATCCAACGATTTTTTTCAAGATTCTTTGGTACACGATCATTTAGATTTGGCGATTGTGTACCAATGCCCAACGATTTTTTTTCAAGATTTTTCATATTTGTTAGATTTGGTTGTAACCAAATCTAAACGTACCAATATTCCAATAATTTTTGTTCAAAATCGTGTACCACTATCTTTTATATTTGCTATACGATCTTGAATCAAATAACTCTTTGAAAAAAAATAATACAAGATTTATGATTGATTGAAAACAAATATTATAATTTCAAAAAAAAATATAAAAGAAAAATTGAACAAGAAGAGAAGAAAGACGATGGAAAGGGAAAGAAAAATTGCAAGAGAAGAAGAGAAAAAAGAATATGGAAAGGATGGGCAAACCTGGAATATTTAAAAAAAATAGCCGGCTTCATTGACTTTTTGATTTTGTTACATGGACCTTAAATATTTTGGTGTTTTGTTATATTTATGAAAATATTTACAGTGGATCACGTAACAAAATGAAAAAGCCTATGAAGTTGGCCTTTTTTTTTTAAATACTTTAGGTTTGCTCTTGCTTTTCATCGTCTTTCTTCTCTTCCTCTTCTGCGATTTTTTTTCTTTCAATCGTTTTTCTTCTCTTCTTTTGCAATTTTTTTTATTTATTTTCAAACTGTTATTTGGTTCAAGATCGTGTACCAAATATAAAAGATCTATTTTTTTATTTTTTTTTTCAAATTGTTATTTAGTTGTTCAAAATCGTGTATCGAATATAAAAGATCTTGAAAAAAAGGTCGTTTCCCAAATCTGAATGATCGTGTGTACTAAAAATAGTCAAATCTAAACGATCATGTACCAAAGAATCTTTAAAAAAATCATTTAGCCAAATCTAAACGATCGTGTAACCAAATCTAAACGATCGTGTAGCCAAATCTAACCGATCGTATATCAAATCTAAATGATCGTGTAGCCAAATTAAACGATCGTCTACCAAAGAATCTCGATAAAAAAATCATTTAGATTTGGCTACCCAAATCTAAACGATCAAATCTAAATGATCATGTAGCAAACAATAGGAAAATCTAACTGATCGTGTATCAAATATATTATGTGCATTGTTGACGGGACATTTTTGGTATTTTTCATTGTGGGTCTGTGGACTTTTCTGTTTTTGAAATAGTACTATACAGTGTAAATATTTTGGGATTGACAAGAAGAATAGCAAAATAAAAGGTTTACTTTAGATAAATGAAAATTTTTTATTTCAATTAATAGAAGGGAAATTTTTAAAAATAGTAGATTTTACAAAATATTTACAACCTATAGCAAATTCTATCACCGATAGTCATTGATATGCTATAGTGATAGAAGACTATCAATGATAGAATCCAAAATTTTGCTATAGCTTGTAAATATTTCAATTTATTTTGCTATTTTAAAAAATGCCCCTTAATAAAATAGCAAAACAAAAAAAATTGCTGGAACAGTCCTAAATGCCCCAACTTAAGTAAAAAACTTGAATCCTAAATACAATTATTCAATAAACAACAAATACACTATGATTAAATGAAACTCCCCGCACACAATTAAAACCTATGAAAATTCTAATTTCTCTCCAAAACTCAAAAAATAACACCTATCACCATCAAAGCTCCACACAATCTCTACAGCCAATTCACATCTTCTTCAAATCGTGCAAGCATTCAAACGTTTTCACTCTCTTCACATCTTGAAACCTTTGAAACTCTTTAAAGCCGAAAAGATTGCAGCTTCCTTATCTTTCGTTTTCGTAGGTTCCACCGAAAAATATTCTTGAAACTCTTTGTCCCCTTCAAAGTCTTCCATCAGTTGTAGGAAAGATTGGAGGTTAAAGCTTCGTCCCCTTTAAAATCTTCAAATTCTTCAAAGTCTTCATACATTTTGCCCAAAGCAAAAGATTTTTTTCTTGCCAAGTAGCTTCTTCATCAAAACGTAATTTGCGCTGCCACCAAAATAGAATTTTTTTAAATAAAAAACAATAAAAATATGAATAAATGTAATTTGCGTTGAAATTAAGGAATCTAATCTAAAATATAATTTCAAATTGTTATTAAAAATATATATTATGTATTATTTAATAATAATTATTGATATTGTTAATAAATTGTTTAAAACATAACAAACACGAAAATCTTGTAGATATATTTGATATTATTATGGGAGGTCGTGTTGTAATCTCGTCCAGCAACAAAATAACAAATTTAGTTAGAATTTACCAAATTTGAAGGTTGTTTTCAAAATACACTGTCATTGTGAAATATGCAATATCCTGCCTCATTTTAGAGCAATTCAAATACATTCTACTTTGAATATATGAATTATCTTATAACCAGGGGTACTAGTAGGCATTCCAGCATGCGGCAATTCGTAAAGACAGTGCATTTGGAGAATACAAAATAGTATTAATTATTTGTTGCATCAACACTTTTTATCTTTCTTCATAATTTTAAGAACACATTTACTTTTAACCAAGTGAATATGAAAAAGTAAGTCTCATTCGTTAGTCATTTATTTTTTATTTTTTAAAATTAAGTATATTTTCTTCCCATTTGTTATAATGTTTTGCGTATTTCTTGTATAGTGGTTGAATTCTTAGCAAAATTCCAAAACACAAAAGCAAAAAATTAAAAATTGTTTTCTAGTTTTCAAATTTTGGCTTGGTTGTTTAAACAAACAGTAAAATTATATAACAAAAATTGTCTATGTAGTAAGAAATTTAGATTTCTGAAAAGTTGATTGTTAGAAAATGGTAGATATCATCATACAGAGGGTGAATTGTGAGTGTGCCTAAGTATTCACTAGCTCTTTCAAGGTATTCAAATAATATTTATGTATTCTAACAAACTTAAATTGAAAGTCATTGCTATGGTACCCTTATACATAAAGAAATACACTATATGCGGAAAATGTCATACTTGAATATAAAAATTCCCATAAAGTAAATACACAGTAATATATCAATGGTTGTATATGACATAAAAGGAATCTTGGCACTAAATGTGATAAAATAAGTCATCAAATTTTGATTATGGAAATCAATAAACACGACTAAACAAAGTTGAATTTAGAATCAATAAACAACACTAGCGTAACTTGAATTTGTTAAATTTAGAAAATACCAATTAACATATCTTTAAAGAGTGAATTGTGAGAATGTGCTTAAGTATTCACTAGCATCTAAGTATTAAAATAACAATAATGTATTGTAATATATTTAAATTGTAAGTCATTTCAAAGGTGCCACTATATATAAACAAATACAGTGTACGTGAAATATATCATACTTGAAGTCAACAATTTTCATAGTGAAAATATGCTATAAGGTAACTATGATTACATATAACACAATGAATCTTATCCTTAAGTGAAAACATAGGTCTCAAATTCTGATTATCAAAGCATATAAGAATCTAATTGCAAACTAAAGAGAGTTAAATTTAATACTAATAAACTACAATAGCGTAATTCACAAAGTAGTTATACTTACATGGCTCCCGAATATATAAAATACACTGTAATTGAATGATTTTGTAACAAAACAACATATAACAAAAGAAAATTTAAAAAAAAAGACAGAAATTTCAATTATATCAAATTTTTAAGATCCTAATATAGCCTTCAACAAATAATGCTAGTGTTGTAAACATTGAAATTAATCGATGAAAACCGTTAAACAAAAAACAAAACGTTTAATGTACAAAAAATGCAAATAACGTGAATATTAACGTTAAAAAAAACAGAACGTCTCAAAATAATTAACGTAATATGTATATATATTTAAATATATAGTTTGTATTTATTTTTTTAAAATCTATACAACGGGTACAAGAATATAATTTTTTAAAACAAAAATCAACAAGAATTTATGGACAATCGTAATTATTTAAATTCAAGGGGCATTTTTAAAAATAGAAAAATAAATTAAAATATTTACAAGCTATAGCAAAATTTTAAATTCTATCAATGATAGTCTTCTATTACTATAACATATCAATGACTATAAGTGATAGAATTTGCTATAGGTTGTAAATATTTTGTAAAATTTGCTATTTTTGAAAATTTCTCTAAATTCAAATTGTTATTAAAAATATATATTATGTATTATTTAATAAATTGTTGGTAAATTGTTTGAAATATAAAAAAAAATCCAAAAATATTGTATTTATCTTATTTTAGGGGTCAAAGTACTCGTACTTATTTCTAAAATTCTTTGTTAAAAATTTTCAAGTTTAAAGACATTTTTAAAATGTAGGCCCTAACTCTAACTGGATTGAAATCTCGTGTATATATATATAGATCCATATTTATGCTATATATAAAATTTCCTATATAGAGAAATTTTTACTTCCTATTTTACCCTTCTTTTATAACCATTTTTAATATTAATTTGATGATAGCTTTGTTATTTATTAAATCAAATGAAAAATGACTAATTAATAAAAATAATTTCTAATTATTAATAATGTAGAATATGAAATATCTTTATTTATTTATTTCTAAAAAAATCACTCTAGAATTTATGACTTTACCTTTAATTATAATTACATTGGTTTCAAAACTTTTTAGTTGTTTTGCAATATCATTTTTGTTACTATAAAATGAGTCTTCTTCACTACATATTCTAAAACTTGTCTTCTTTGGTTTGGAGATTTAGTAGCTTGAAGATGTAAGGTTATGGACGCAGTTTTAGTGGCTTTATGATAAAATTTATGTTTGAAAATGGAGATGTTTAGGTTTGCAGACTGTTAGTTCAAAGATGAAGGAATAAATTTTTTGTTATATGAGTTTGTGAAGAACTCGTATATTGAGCTTGAAGATGGAAGATGGAAGTTTGGAGATCACGTGCTTAAAGATGAAGGGTGTGTGTGGGTTGTTAATGTTTTTATGATATTTTCGTTATTGACTTGATTTTTTTTTTAAAACTAAAAAACAGGTAAGTTCAAATATGTTTTTTATGTTTTTCATTTTCTTTTAATTGATATAATCTCCTTCTTTCTACAATAATAATAAATAATGTAAAGTAGTCCTTTATTTTATCATGTATTTTAAAATCAAAGTAACCTACTTTTAAACAAAAATATTTATTATAATTTAAGCAATTTTATAATAATTACAACCTCTTTTTTTAAAAAAAATATTTTGTTTTACATGACTCATTAAACTTGAATATCTTAGGTTTCACGTACAAAAATCTTAACATTCTCACATTTTCTCTTTTTCCTTTTAAGTAATTTTTTTATTTATATAAAATTCATATTAAGCTATTTCGACAAATTCCACTTTTTTTATATACTAAAATAAAAATGATAATTATACTAAAATAAAATTTGACAAATTATACTAAAATAAAATGACAAATTTGACGTGCAATGTGTCACAGTCATATTTTTCCAAGGTGCGTTTACCTATGGTTATATGCTCCGAATACCTCTAGTTTATCTTATCTTTAAGTCTCATATCTAGTTTAGGTAGTTGCATTTCATTTTAAGTCATAAAGCTTGGGTGTGACTTTTCAGCATTTTCATATGCAAGCCGACCAGAGCTGAAAATGTTCAAAATGTACTATAGGGGAGGCATACCAGTTGAATCCCCGCCCAAGCATTAATTGTACTCTTTCCAAGCAACCATTTTTTCTTGCAACTGACAGTCTTTAATGCTTATTGTAACGTCTATTTCAATGTATTTCTTTCCTACCCGCATTTAATAAACAAATTTCCCAAGAACGCCAAGGAAGGTTACGACATACGTCGACGTTATCTGCAACTTTCGAATTTTGATCAGCTGACTTGTTCATCGAGTTAGAACAAGTGCCGCATAATCGTCCGTCTCGAGGTTGAAACGCTACGATTGTGACAAGTGGTATCAAAGCCAAATTGACTAATTGACAGTTGAGACAGAAAGATGTCGACTGCGAAACAGATGGGGAAGACCCATAATGAACGATTGGTGGAAATCGAAGAGCAGATGCTCTATCTGGTGGAAGTTCCTGATTCCATCATCTGATTAGAAACCCGGCTTAATGAGATTTTGAGGAAAGCCGATGCCATTGATGCGGTGTCCGGTCGTCTTGACAAATTACCTATACAAGATTTGTTTACTACAGTTGACACGCTGAAGCCACAAGTCATGAGAACTGGAAATGTTACCTACGAACGTGGGGACAGTTCATCGGGCTCTGCTGCCCGAATGGAGGAGCGAGTTATGGAGCTAGATAACTCCCAGAATGATATAATGGAAATGATAAACGGCATGACAGAGGATTTTCGAGCCACCCTGGATGTCGTTAGAAATTAAATCACAGAGGTGAACACAAAGGTGAACCTTACAATGCGAGCATTGGCAAATCAAGCTCTAGCTGGAGGAGCAATTACAGTCGGTAAGATAAAGATCCCAGAACCCAAGCCCTTCTGTGGGGCAAGAGATGCAAATGCACTGGAAAACTTTATCTTCAACATTGAGCAGTATTTCAAAGCCACGATTACTAATATAGAAGAAGCCAAAGTGACATTGGCGACCATGCATCTATCTGAAGATGCAAAGTTGTGGTGGAGATCTCAGTATGTGGACATTCAGGAAGGACGTTGCACCATAGATATTTGGGACAGTTTGAACAGAGAACTCCGCTCGCAGGTTTTCCCCGAGAATGTCGAGATTCTGGCTCGACGAAAACTGCAAAAATTAAAACACACTAGAACCATTCGAGAGTATGTGAAGCAATTCACAGGGCTGATGTTAGATATATCTGATATGACCGAAAAGGACAAAATCTTCAGTTTTGTTGAAGGGTTGAAGCCGTGGGCAAGGACTAAGTTATACGAACAGAAAGTTCAAGACCTCACATCAGCCTATGCAACTGTTGAACGTTTGTTCGATCTGTCTAATGACTCACAATATTCGAGGCATCACCAATGTTCTTCACCTGGAAGAAATAGAAACAGCCGACCGAATTCTCCCAAGGCTGCTAGCGAAAACAAAAGTCCCAGTAGAGACCGCAAACCTTCTCAATCCAACACGGGGGACACCTGAAAAAGACGTGATAGTCCAAACACGTCGAATCGTCCCTTTAGTTGCTGCATATGATGGATCACATCGGGCTAAGGAATGCCCGAATAGAACGACCTTCTATGCCTTTAAGGCCTTTTTAGCTGCAGACTCAGATGACACGTCGAGTCAACCAGAGAAGGAAGTTGGGCAAGTGGAGGAAGTTCAAAATGTCAGAGTGTGAGCCATAAACTCTTGTCGTCCCTTCAGAAGAAAGTGAGGGAGACAAGTGGATGCACGAAAGGGGGCCTAATATATGTTGACACCTGGATCAACCGAAAACATGCGAAGAGCACCATGGTTGACTCTGGTGCAACCCATAATTTCATGACGGTGGCCGAAGCCAGACGACTAAACCTTCATTGGAAGAAGGATACGGAAAAAATGAAGGCCGTGAATTCTATAGCTCTACCCGTCGTTGGAGTAGTGAAACGAGCGGTGATACAATTGGGAGGATGGAGCGGTTTTGTTGATTTCATAGTTGTGGGTATGGATGACTTTAATGTAGTACTTGGAATGGAATTCCTCCTCGAACATCAAGTGATCATGATGCCTGCAGCAAAGTGTCTGGTTATCACGGGGTCTACCCCCACCATTGTGCAGACTGACCTTCGGCAACCCAAAGGATTGAGAATGATCTCATCTATGCAACTGAAATAGGACATCACTGGAGAGGAAACAATGTTTGAGGCCACCCCGTTTGAGTTAGTGGATAGCTCAGAGAAGAGAGCTCACAAAGACACGAGGTGTGTCGTAGAGAGATATTATGGTGGGATGCTCAATGTTTTGCCTATGTCAGAATCGCCTACGAAGAATGATTGTCGTATGGCGCAGTCAGAGTCAACTGGACTCCGGATACAGTCAAAGAGATTGTCGGGTGCAGGATTCACTAGATCTGCAAAAGCTCCGTATGAAGCTCAAGCCTTCTTACGGAAGTAAGAGAATGGACGGTTATGTGTCGACAACCGTGTCCTGAAGCAAGCCCCAAGGAGAGGGCCAACTCTTGGGTCCGTGAGTGTGACCCAACCTACTGAAGCTTACGCTGAGGCATCTAATCACGCATTGGGTGGTGTCTTAGTGCAAAATGGACACCTTGTCGCGTCTGAGAGTCAGAAGCAGCGCAGGAGGTAGTCCTACGATGTTTAGGGAAGGAACGCACGCTAGGGTACACAGTTTAAAGAATGGGGTTCAGTTGTCGAAGGCAACCCAATCTTGTGTTACAACTATGGTGAATTCGTCAACTGACAGAAGCCCAACAGAGAATGTTGGTGGCGGACAACTTGTACTGTCCCGCCTTGTTAATTCCTCTTGTGTGAGGAAGAGTCCTCAGACCCGCACCATTACTAAGGAGTGGAAGTGGAAAGCAGACATCGTTCGGGCCGGCATAGAGGAAACCTCCAAGCTATCGAAAATGGGGGAAGATGAGAAGTGTCGCCCCCTTGACTTTCGTGTGGGAGATCAAGTCTTTGTCAAGCTGCGACCTGAACAAACTCAGTTATGAAGACACCAAGATCACCGCCTCGTGAGCAGACACGAGGGAATAGCAGAAGCTGAAGAAGTCCTCGCTAAGAAAGTGAGGAAAAATAGAAGACCCACGAGGAGGATACACAAGTTCAAGGCGAAGTGTAAGAACCTCCTCGTGGAAGAAACAAGTAGAAGACTTACCAATGACTGTGAAGCGTGGAAGCAGAAGATCGAAGGATTCCAGCTTTGCCAGTCGATGGAAAGTCAACTATTTAAGTGGGGGAGTTTGTCACGGTCATATTTTTCCAAGGTGTGTTTACCCATGGTTATATGCTCCGAATACCCCTAGTTTATCTTATCTTTAAGTCTCATATCTAGTTTAGGTAGTTGCATTTCATATTAAGTCATAAAACTTGGGTGTGACGTTTCAGCATTTTCATATGCAAGCCTACCAGAGCTGAAAATGTTCAAAATGTACTATAAGGGAGGCATACCAGTTGAGTCCCCGCCCAAGCATTAGTTGTACTCTTTGCAAGCAACCATTTTTCCTTGCAACTGGCAGTCTTTAATGCTTATTGTAACGTCTATTTCAATGTATTTCTTTCCTTCCCCCGTTTTATAAACAAATTTTCCAAGAACGTCAAGGAAGGTTACGACATACGTCGACGTTATCCGCAACTTTCGGATGAGTTGAAACAAGTGCCGCACAATCATTCGTCTTAAGGTTGAAACGCTACGATTGTGACACAATGCACGTTTTTACTAACTAGTATGCATAAAAGATTCGAAATCGATGGGGAAAAAAAGCTGAAAAATGGAGTGATGTTTCTGTGGGGTTGTTCGTTAAAAAAAGAAAAAGAAAACGGCGATGCTTCATTTAATGCTCTCACTCTCACTTTCACTCTCATATTGTGATTATCGAAATTCCTCCAAACGCCAAAATTTCTCATTTCCGTTTTCTCGCCTCTCCCGCCTTTGATCTCATCGCCATTTCTCTTTTTATTTCTTTCTCAATCCCCCAACTCTCTCTCTTTTCATTCAGATCTCTTCTACATTCTCCTATTCTTCTTCTTCACCACTTCTCCATTTAACCCACAATCTCTTTCTACCTTCCCCCTTCCTCTCCAATGGCCTCCTTCACTATCCCATGTCCCAAGGCTTCCACTCTTCCCGGTTTTGGCTCCAGTGCTCACAAGAATCGGCATTACAACCACATTAACCCCAATCTTTCTCTTAATCGCCTCTTCAAGGATTCCTTTTTGTTTGGATCTTTTGTGGACTCCCCACTTTCTGGGACTGAGGTATGGAACTGCCTTCATTCCACATTCTTGTTATAACCTTCACTGACTTCATGTTTCTACCGTCTCTGGACTCTATATGTGCTCAACGTAATTTTTAACTTTGTAATCTTTTTTTAAATTCTCTCTGGATAGATTCTGTTGGAAGGTTTTGGTATAAAACCATGTGGGTTGAGTGTAGGAAAGTAATTGATGGATTTTGGGACATTTTAAGTTCCAATTTTAGGGCCTACAAGAGGTCTCTTGGATACGAGTTTCTAATTTCTTTTTGTCATAGTTATTTTCATTCGTGGCACTTTACTGTTCAATCAGGTTCATAGCCCAGAGAAAGAAAGCTGATAAATTAAAGAATGATGAGAAAGAGCGAAGAGAAGAGAAAGTGATGGTGTGTATTGGAAGGCTTAGTACAGGATTATTCACTGTTTTTGGGCTATCTTGAGGAAGAGCAGATTGGTTCTTTTGTAGCTTCCTAGACCCAGTTTCATTTCATGTTCTCAATGAAAATCGTTTGTTGTCCCAAAAGGAAGGTTCTGTTTTAGGTATTAAATTGTGGTGTTTAATTCAGTCAGCAGCATATCCAGCTTCTCTGTTTTGGTGTATTCAAGGGATTTAAATGGATCTCTTTTAGCTGGAGATCCTATCGGTCATCATTCGTAGTTCGTAGTGATGAACAGGAAACTGAAAGAAAATTTGTGTGCCTAACGGTTGATTTTTTAAACAAGTTTGGTGTAGAGGACATTTTGAAGCTGAATGATGGGGCAATACTGATGACTTTGTTGTCATCATCATAAGTTGTTCACAGATGTGTTTCTTGCTAATTTGTTTTTGAACTACAACTTATATGAGAAGAATTGTGTGTTAATGGAGCCTGTAAATGGTGAGATGTATATGCTTCTAATTACATTTTGATCTTACAACTTAGTATGTTCTTCTTTTGTGCTTTTCAGTGGCCAAACAAGAAAAAGTCTACTGGTTTGGTTATGTATGCACTTAAAGAGGTTAGTTGTTGGAATGAACTTTTAGGTCTATGTAGATTTCTGAATGCATTCATTGATTTTAGGTGTGTTTATATATATTTTTTATAATCCTAGGTGGTGGTTGGAAAAACTTCAAATTCTGCACCAGCCATTGTCTCTACACCTGGGAATGGTCCATCTGGAGGAAAAGCCGAGTCTGCAGTCACAGTTTCTGATAAAAGTTCCCTTCCCGACGAGCTGTCAATTTCTACCTTCATGAGCCAAGTTTCAGATCTCGTCAAGTGCGTTACTATCTTCCATAGTGTGTAGGAATTAAACTTTGAGAGTGTTGAGTCATCATCTCCGGGTTGCACCACCTTTTTTCATTGAGACTTTACATAATTTTTTCTTATGTGCAGACTTGTTGATTCAAGAGACATAATGGAACTGCAACTAAAACAACAAGATTGCGAAATTTTAATAAGAAAAAAAGAAGCTATACAACCACCAGCATCTGCACAGGCTCCAAGTCCATACATAGCATTACCACCACCTCATGCGCATACCACGGTTGCACCTCCACCGACCCCAGCACCTGAGCCTAAAGCTACTTCTACTGCTACTGCAAGCCCTCCCCCTGCACCAAAAGCAGGTGGATCGTATCCACCTTTGAAATGCCCCATGGCCGGAACATTTTATCGAAGCCCTGCACCAGGACAACCTCCATTTGTGAAGGTAACATGAGAATGATATAATAAAGGGGGAACAAAATTTTATCAGGACTCGACACTTCTGTTTACTTGGAACTCGTTTTTCGTATCTCATGTGTTCTGTTTTCGTAGGTTGGCGATAAAGTGCAGAAAGGCCAAGTGATATGTATAATTGAAGCCATGAAGTTAATGAATGAGATTGAGGTTAGCTTAGACAATGCTAACCTTTTTATTTTTGTAAATTTAGATACATATGTAGTTGGTACTTATTCTATGTTCGACTTCAGGCTAATCAATCTGGAACCATAGCTGAAATATTGGTTGAAGATGGCAAACCAGTCAGCGTAGACACGGTACCCTCTCTCCGTTGTCAACATAGTGATACGAAATGTCTTATATTCTGTTTTTGCCCCTGAAAACAATCTAAATGTTAAAATCTTCTTTTGTTGTGCAGCCTCTTCTTGTGATCGTACCTTGATAAACTAGAAGAGAGGACAACCTTTCGATCCATTGCCTTTTTTTTTTTCTGTCTTCTCTCCTTTTAATTACTTTAGGTTCAAATTTGTTATAGATTTTACGCACTTTTGGACAATGTGTACTTTTAACTAAATAAAGACGATCTTTTATTTATTGAAGATGATGACCTCTTTTGTTATGATTAATATTCAAATGTCTAACAATTTCTTCCCCTTCAGAGAATTGAATATCATCTTGATCGAAATTATAAATCATTAAAGTTAAACAAATCATTCACAATAACATATTTAATAAGAATTTATACATAATAACTTAAATAGAACCACACAATACATTTCCTTTAAAATGTCAATAAACCCTTCAATGAGAAGATGAAGTGTAATAACAGAAACAGTAAAAAAAAAAAAAAAAAAAAAAAAAAAAAAAAAAAAAAAAAAAAAAAGAAGATAATATTAAGAATAGGACAAAGGAAGGAAGTGATATTTTTTACACCTCAAGAAAGACGTCTTTCATCACTAATAAGTTGCATTCCAAAATTTTACATCCAAAAAGGCATATTATTTGTTAGATGCTATCATATGCAGCATTTGAATTAAAAAGCAATTTTCCTTAACAAAATTACGGAATCTAATGTGTAATGAAGGTTGAACTTTTCCATTAACAAATGAATGCAACCAATATTATATTACCCAAAAATAAAACAAATTACATGATGGAAACAACTACAGAAAAACTGACTCAACTTTTTCTATTGGCTGTTTCCACGTTGATTTGATTACCTACACCCCCCCCCCCCCCCCCCTTTTCTCTTTCCTTCCCTGTCATTCTATTCCCTATCTCTCTATTCTATTTCACTTGATTAATGTACAAGTTAGCCTAAAACTATGCATATTACAATTTACTTACACCTATCTTCATCGTTGTCTACTTCCTCTCATGCTATGGCTACTTTTCCTCCCACTGTTACTCAATCTCCTGCCTCCGGTCCAATCCTCATCATCGTCATTGTCATCGTCATCACCACCCATTGTAGATTTCCGTCCTTTTCTTACAGTAGGACGCTTCCTTTTAATGTTTGCAGTGTAAGTGGAGTAATCGAATGCATCGTCCCTAAGCATGTTCTTGAAATCCTGCATGGTTTAATAGTGCAAATTAAGGGATGACAGAGAATATATGTGAACCATGTTAAAGGAAAAGAGGGATGTGGGGTGTGGGGTTGGACCGCACCTGATAACTTTGTATGAATTCTTGATAAGTTGTTGGCAAAGTTGTGCATGTTTCGCTGATGTCGAAAGGAACATTCTGCTTGGACAGAAACTCTCCAGGTTTCGGTGGTTCATTTGGATTGAAAGACTAATTACAGGAAAAGAACATGAGCCAGTTGAATTGTTTTGTCTAGTTTGTGCATATAGATTAAATACCAGTTAACAAGCATATATACCTGGCATCGAGCATCGTTCAGGCTGTACACGATTTTTAGATGTCTCTTTAGCTTCAGAAGAAGCTGCAGTGCAATAGCTGCCAGGCTCATGGTCTGCAATGGTTTGACAAACGGACTGAGAACAATTGATGTAAAAGGATGAAACAAGATACCCAGAGGAGAAAAAAAAAAGCAAGTAAAACAAAACACCAGATTGATTTTGAATGGTTGAAGACATGTTTAAGGGAGACTTTGAACTTGATTTTAACTATTTCAAAATCTCTTCCATGTGGGACGAAAATGTACTATTCCAAGATGCATATTTCAATTAATTTTAAACAAAATATGTAGACAAATTCAATCAACTTTTGTGCGGATAGAGTAATTTGATTAGACCAGCTGTTTGAAATCACCTGAATCTTCTGAAGATCGTCTTTCGAGATACTAAATGAATCCATTGAGGAAATGTTGTGGAGTTTTCCCTCCAATGTAGAATTATTATTGTTCAATTCATGATGGGCAGCTGACTCTGGTGGGATTTGCTGATTCAGATCCATCGACATGAAATTGCAAATAGGACGAGGCTGATCAAGCTCCACTGATCCATTCATATCTGATAAAATTATATTATCAGAAAATAACCCAGGTTGTGGAGGCTGAATCATTCCATTTTCGTATGTAACATTCTGGGTATTCCGTTGTAACAAATGAACACTCAATGCTTTGATCTCTTCTTGAAGTGCTCCTCCTCTTACTTGTATTATTCGATTAATAGAATAAATCAAATATAAGGGCTCATCGGGGAATGTAAATGGTAACAATGCAAGTATTTCTGCACAATACCTGCAAAAGAACGGAAGAATTCAAGATATTTTAACCACAATATCATATCGAAGCGGAGAAAATGAATGGATTTCTCACATAAGGAAAGGTATCATAGAATCATTCATCCGTGGGTTGTCAAACTTTCGCACAATGGAAGATATAAAATTGTTCCTTGAAACACGGTTTGCCCGTATGAGCTTGTAAATTCGAGAAACTCCAAGTCTTGCTTGAGTCAATGAACTTCCATCAGATCTACTTTTCAAATTGCTAGAGCCCTTGGATTGAACTTTTTTATTTGCATTGTCAGAACCACGGCTTATAGTTTGAATGAAAATGAATGACATTTGAAGACCATCCCCCAGGCGGCTCTCAAAAAATGTTGGGTACCTGAAAGGAGATGCATTAGTGAGTTATATTGCGTAGGTATTACTTAAGCTGACAAGTCAATAAGTTGAGTGTAGGGGGAGATTAAGCTGACAAGTCAATAAGTTGAGTGTAGGGGGAGATTACTTCTCATTCATATTCATCAATAAGTGGTGAGCCAGCTTTGCATTTGCCTCATGGGGGTCTGTTTCAAGTGCGATAAGATACGGAACACAAGTAATCGGATGGACAAGACCTTGGCGAAGCACCACTTCCACGATCTGTATATTGAAAACATAGCAAAAATACAATGCTCAATGAACCAAATAAAAGAGAAGATGCAGTGCAGTAAAACAAACAAATGGTTGTTCATTAGAGAGAATTGTTGTGTCCTCGTGCAGTCTTATAGAACATAAACTGATCCAAAGATCATCTCAGTATCTCAACATGGCTATTAGTAACATGAACATTAAATCGGCCATCCATGTTAAGATGGTTGTCACAGGCAGCTTTCTAGTAAACATAATTACAATCCAGAGCTTTTTACCTTGAGAGCAGTTTGACGAACTTGGCCATTTAAATCTAAGCTTTGTCCCAGAATCCTTTCCCAATACAACTGAACAATACCGCCACAAATGTTGGTATCTCCGGCACCAGCAGCAACAGGTACACTTTGGCCACCCTCCACAGTGTCAGGGCCCGCTCCATCACCAGCTTCATCTGTTCCCATTTGACCTTCCGCATCAAGAAGGTAATCATACATATTTTGCAATGCTTGCATCTGCCCAGCAAAATAATTCAATTGTATGCCCATAACACTGAAGGACAACCAAAGGATATTATTCACTCACCTTAAGACGAACATCAGAACCAGATGACAATGATTCCTCTACAATTTTCCCAACATCTTCTTCAAGCATAAATTCAGGCCTCGCAATAAGAACAAATCCCAAAGCCTACAAAATGTATACAGAATTAGGATGCCTCAATATGAAAACAGATCAGAAGTAATCCGAGAGAAAATAACAAGTGAGAGGATACCTGCAGCGCTCTAACCCTAATAACCAAATCCTCCGTCTGCAGGTACATCTTTAACAAGCTAAGGCTCTTGGTAATATCAACATTCTTATTGCTGGAATTGCTCAGCAAAGGACTACCATAGCGAATAAGTAATCCAAGACAGAAGAGTGAGCGTCCTACAAGCTGCAATTGCATAATCCAAATTTATATAACTATTATCTTGTATGTAAAAATATCTATTATATACACACAGAAAATCGTTGTACCAACGAGCTTCATAAAACTTGTTCTGATAGTGAGCCAAAAGTATTACAAATAAAAGAACAGTTATGCTATAATTTAATTAAACAACATATTAAATGCATGTATAATAACTAATATCATGGCAGACCTACACAATAGTGACAAAGAAAATCAACGGAAATGCAGGAATGACAAATAACACTTCAATCTCAACCGTGCAATCTCCCATTGCAATGTGACAGATCCTGAAGTTCATCCCAAGCTACTTAAAGCGCTAGCAGGGCACTAGCACTTAACAAGCAAGTACACGACGGGAGAAGAACTATAGGAGGGAGTTTGAAACATTAAGTTAGTTATTATAGTATGTAGGTTATAATAGTTTGTAGGTAATAACTAATAATATTATGTGTTTGGGATGCAAACTATTTTAATAAAGGTTATAATAGTTTGTGTTTGGAATGCAGACTATTTTAATAAATGTTATAATAGTTTGTGTTTGGAATGCAGACTATTTTAATAAAAGTTATAATAGTTTGTGTTTAGAATGCAGACTATTTTAATAAAGGTTATAATAGTTTGTGTTTGGAATGCAGACTATTTTAATAAAGGTTATAATAGTTTGTGTTTAGGATGCCAACTATTTTAGACTAGGTAGAATAGTAAACACCACAACAAAGAGAGAAAAAAATAATGAGTAGGAAATAGTAAACACTAACAAAAATAGATTTAAAATATTAATCATGTAGTTAATTGTAAATTATATAGTTGGAAACAACAATTATTAAAATTGGAGCCCCAAACAAGTAGATAGTCTTAAACCACTAATCAACCCAAAAGCTTAAGCTAGTAGATGAAGGTAAATTTAATTATATCATCTCACTCGTGATCTTGAAATGTGGAGATGTGAAATCAATATTAATTAGGGAGAAAATAATATTCCAGGAGCTTGAACACGTGACCTCTTGGAAGGTAAATTTAATTATTATCTAATAGCTAGCACACTCTACCCACTTGCTCAGTCTGCTGGTCTGTTAGAGTGTCTCAGTTGTATACATCACTGCACTTCCAATTGACACCTATCGTCACAATAAATGGCTTATCTCATCGTGACCTTCTCTTGAATTCTCAAAACTTTTTTCGCTCCATCCCCGCACAAAGCTTTCTTAAAGAGGCTGGGTTGGTTCCTTTTCTAGCCTCTCAACAATTTGATTTAGATGTTCAGGAGAGGAGAGGAGAGGAAAGGAGAGGTGGAAGAAAAGGCTTGGGACGGATTTAGGAGTCTTCTTGCGAGCCATATCCAATGAGAGTATTTGTACAGATATGCTATAGGGATGCATTCAATCTTTGTTTGTCCATTAGTTCACAGTTCTATTTACTGCGGGGTAGAGCAGCTTGGTGGCTCGCAAGGGTTATAACCTTGAAGTCACATGTCTAAATCCTATCTCCACAAAAAAAAAAAAGTCTAACCCCTAAGGGCTAGAGCATAAGTCAGGTTTTTAAGGCATTTCAATTAATAACTACCAAAGGAAAGCTTAATTAGATTCAAACTAACAAATCTCGTCACAAGCATAAATCATAATCAATACTCAAGATTCCAAATCTCTCTCTAGACTGCATCTCTTGTTGCTCAAAAGAACATAAGAATATAATAATAGAAATTAGAATTCAAAAAACCTAACCTGTTTGTTATCAACCCCTTGAGAATCCAAGCGTTTAAAAAACATCTGAATAAGATACTCTACAACCCATGCACCTTTACCTGCTATCTTACTCAAAGAGCAAAGACACCTGTGATTAGGGGAAAAAATTAGTCCCTCGGGAAAATAAGAATGCAAATAAAGCTGAAACTAGATAGTCGAATTATGCACAAGGTAAGATGTGTATTGATGAAAATCATGATGTTCCACTCGTTTCAAAAGGATCAATTACAAGATCTAAGGCATCAAAGATTCATCAATCATTCATTCTTTATGTACAAGAATGGATAGGGTTGGTACATCCTCCATTTCATTTGTCACATACTAATACATGAGATGAAGGACCATTTGAAGTATTGAAAGTCAATGTTTTCTCGGTTGAAGCAAACTATGGGGTAGACATTAAACTTCCATGAACCCTACACTTTGAAAACCTCATGATTTAGTTAATATTTAAGATCACATTTTTATTGTATTTCCATTTGTTTTAATTTGACAAGTTAGGGTAACTAGCATTAATAGGTTAGTATTAAAGATGGTGGTCGGAAGATAGAAAGCTTAGTTAATGTTTCATTTTGACTTTTTGCTACTTTCATTAAATAGGACAAGATCTCTAAAAGGCTATATAATGTCTTCATCCTTCATTTGTAAGAAACCAAGGCTTTTGATGAATGCAATTTAAAATCTCTTATTGAGACTTTTCCTTTAAATTTTTAGAATTCTTGTGATAGAATGCATACAAGCCATTCAATCTAACCTTGATCAAGACTGGAATTAGTACACTTAAGTAGAGAATGGGTAATAAATTTGAAATCAAGGATTTGGGAAATCTAAAATATTTCCTTGGAATGGAGGTTGCCAGATTTAAAGAAGGCATATCTGTGTCTCAGAGAAAATACACCCTTGATTTGTTAACCAAGACGAGTATGTTGGGATGTCGTCCTGTTGACACTCCTATTGAATTCAACTGTAAAATAGGAAACTCTGATGATCAAGCTCCAGTTGATAAAGAACAATATCAGCACCTCGTGGGTAAATTAATTTACTTATCCCATACTCGTCCTGATATTTCCTTTATTGTTAGTGTTGTCAGCCAGTTTATGCAGACTCCTTGTGAGGGTCAACAGAATTTTGAGATACTTGAAATCAACACCTGGTAAAGGGCTGATGTTTAGAAAAACAGACAGAAAGACCATTGAGGCATATACTAACTCGGATTGGACAGGATTTGTTGTTGACAAAAAGTCTACCTCCGGTTATTGTAACTTTGTTTGGGGCAATCTTGTAACTTGGAGGAGTAAGAAGCAAAATGTTGTGGCCAAGAGCAGCACTGAGGCCGGATACAAAGCTATGAGTTCGGGAATATGTGAGGAAATTTGGCTCCAGAAAGTCCTGTCGAATCTTCATCAGGAATGTGAGACACCATTGAAGTTTTTCTATGATAATAAAGCCGCTATTAGTATTGCGAACAACTTTGTTCAACATGATAGAACTAAACATGTTGAGATTGATCGGCATTTCATCAAAGAAAGACTTGACAGTGGGAGCATATTGTTAAACCACCACTATTATTTACTTATAATGGAACAAAGAAAAATAAATCACGTGAGCCACCAACAGTTAATTAGAAATTAGAAGAGGGTCAGTTACTTGGAAGAGGGAGTTAAATCGATGAGAAGGGGAATGGAGAGGATAGGCAAGTTTTAGTAAAAGAGGTCTCCCATACTCCTTGAAAGACGAGAAACAGAGGGCTGGTGTTCTGTGTTATGGTTTGTTTTCTTAGTATTTTGTTTTGTGTGTTGTTTTGGTATTTTGGATTAGGAGGTTTACTTTGCTTGTTGATTGTGAATTATCTGTAACGTGAATCATTTTCTGAGGTTCACGATTTGTTTATTATTGTTAGTTGTGTTTGAATTATCATTATAATAGAAACACTACATTAGTGTTCTATCAATTAGTATCAGAGCACTAAAACCTGGCATTCGGAAAAGATGGCGAAAAAAGGAGAAGATCGTCTGGAACTTCTTGAGCAGGAATTTATGAAAATGCGAACAGAGTTCAAAAAAATACATGCGATGGAGGAAAATTTAACTTTGATTCGAAGAACATTGAGAATTTGAATGCGACAATAGCAAAGCAGCAACAACAGCAACAGATGGTTGTGAAATATCTTGAAGGTATTATTCGAGAGAAGGCTTTGACATTGAAGGAAGACGAATGGTCTGTGAGTAGAGAGAAGAAAAACGAAAATATATTAGATGAACTCAGAGATGAATTAAAGTTGCACCCGAAGAGCGATGATGAAAAATTGACTGATCGGAGTAAGTTTAAGAAAGTTGAAATACCGATATTCAGATTCTTGGTTATTCCGAGTGGATCGATTCTTCAAAATACATAGCTTGACTCAGAGAAGTTGTATGTGGTAATTATCAGTTTCGTTGGACCAGCTTTAGATTGGTATCTTTCTCAGGAGGAACGTGAGGCTTTTAAGGATTGGGATGATCTAAAACAGAAGATGTTAACTTGTTTTCGAACGATAAGAGATGGATCTTTGGTGGGCCGATTTTTTACTATTAAATAAGAATCCACGGAGTAAGAATATCACAATCGATTTCATAAATTTTTAGCTCCAGTGGCTTTTTACAGACAATTGTATTAGAAGAAACTTTTATGAATGGGCTTTACCCAAGGCAGAAAACAGAAGTGTCTATTTTAGAACCTAAGGGTTTGGCAACAATTATGAAATTGGCACTAAAAATAGAACACAGAGAGATGGTTTGCAAAGAGGCTAGGTTGGTTAGCATATATGGGAATAAGAATCAGTATAATTTGTCTAAAATTAAGGAAATTTCCAACGGCAACAATGCAAATATACAACTAGGGGGAAATACACCTATTAGAACGATAACGTTGAAAGGGTTACGCTGGGGGAGAAACGAAGGGAAGGGTCAACAAAACGATTGTTTGATGCTGAATCTCAATCCTGGAGAGAGAAAGGATTATGCTTTAGATGTGAAGAGAAATACTATGATGGGCATCGTTGTAAAGTGAAAGAACAAAAGGAATTGAGAATGCTGGTTGTGCGCGACAATATTAGAAATCGTTGAAGATGACCCATATGATGAAGAATTGGAGGATAAACCAATGGAGGTGGGAGCTGTTGAAAATCTCAACATTGAGTTATCTATCAACTCAGTGGTGGGATTAAACAAACCTGGAACCATGAAAGTGAAGGGAAAAGTGAACAATGAGGATGTCGTAGTGTTAATTGACTGTGGGGCTACCCACAATTTCATATCTAAGAAATTAGTGACTACATTAAATCTTCCTTTGAAAACAACTACAAATTATGGGGTGATTCTTGGGTCAGGGACGGCTATTAAAGGAAAAGGCGTGTGCGGCAAAGTGGAAGTTTTGATTGGTGATTGGAAGATTATTAACCGTTTCTTGCTCTTAGAATTGGGAGGGGTGGATGTGATTCTTGGAATGCAGTGGTTGCATTCTTTAGGTGTTACCGAAGTGAATTGGAGGAAGTTAACTATGACTTTTCAGCATGATGGGAAGAGGATTACAATCAAAGGTGTTCCTAGTTTAACGAAGACAAGGGTTAGTCTGAAGCATGTGATGAAGACTTGGGATAATGAAGATCACGGATATTTAATAGAGTGTCGAGCCGTACATAGTAGTTTAACTGTAAAAGAGATGTATGATGAGGAGACAAAACCCACAGTCGAAAACCTACTGCCCCCTTTGTTAATAAGTTCGATGATATGTTCAGTTGGCCCGAGACACTACCACCGCAACATGGGATTGAACATCATATCCATCTCAAACAAGGGACAGATCCAGTAAACGTGCGGCCATATAGATATGCACACCAACAGAAAGAGGAAATGGAACGTTTGGTAGATGAGATGTTGGCTTAGAGAATTATTCGCTCAAGTACCAGCCCATATTCCAGTCCCGTGTTGTTGGTAAGAAAGAAAGATGGAAGTTGGCGTTTTTGTGTTGATTATAGAGCGCTAAACAATGTAACAATCCCTGATAAATTTCCTATTCCAGTTATTGAAGAGCCCTTTGATGAACTTAATGGAGCTAATATGTTTTCAAAGATTGATCTCAAAGCAGGATATCATCAAATTCGGATGAATCAAGAAGATGTGGAGAAGACAGCTTTTAGAACTCATGAAGGGCATTATGAGTTCTTAGTTAAGCCATTTGGGCTCACCAATGCCCATCTTCAGGCGGTATATGAGGAGGTTTGTGTTGGTTTTCTTTAATGACATATTAGTGTACAGCAGAGGATTGGAAGAACACTTCCAGCATATAAAAGTGGTGTTGGACATTCTTCGAGCAAATGAACTTTATGCCAATCTTGGAAAATGCAGTTTTGCCAAGGCACGGATAGGGTATTTGGGGCACATTATTTCAGAGAAGAGCGTGGAAGTTGTTCCTGAGCAAATACAAGCTATTAGGGAATGGCCAATTCCAACTAATGTACGAGAGTTGCGGGGATTTCTAGGCTTGACTGGTTATTATAGAAGATTTGTCCAAAATTATGGTAATATTGCCAGACCATTAATTCAGTTACTAAAAGCGAGTGCCCATAAATGGAGTGCAGAAGCTGAAATTTCCTTTGAAAAATTGAAGAGGGCAATGATGACTTTGCCAGTGTTGGCTAGCCTGATTTTAGTTTGCCATACAAAATCGAAACGGATGCTTCGGGGTATGGAGTTGGGGCAGTATTGACACAAGCTAAGAAACCTATTGCTTACTTCAGTCGAACTCTGAGTATGAGAGATAGATCGCGACCAGTTTATGAAAGAGAGTCAATTGTTGTGGTGTTTGCAGTTCAAAGGTGGCGGCCATATCTGTTGGGAAGGAATTTTTTAGTAAAAACATAACAGAGGTCATTGAAATTTCTTCTTGAGCAAAGAGTGATACAACCGCAATATCAGAAGTGGATAGCGAAATTATTGGGATATTCGTTTGAAGTGATGTATAAACCGGGTTTGGAGAATAAGGCGGCTGATGCTCTTTCTAGAGTACCTCCAACGGTTCATCTTAATCATATATCAGCACCAACTTTGATTGATTTAACAATTATTCAAGAAGAGATAGACCAAGATCCAAAGTTGAAGAAGATCAAAAGCACTGTGGAGAAACACCAATCTGATATTCCAAATTTTTCGATACATCAAGGTGTGTTGCAATTCAAGTGAAGGTTAGTTATTTCTAAAACTTCATCTCTCTTACCCACTATTTTGCGTACATACCATGATTCGGTGTTTGGAGGACATTCTGGATTTTTTAGAACATATAATCGAATCACGGGAGAATTATATTGGGATGGAATGAAGAGTGACATAAAAAAATATAGTGCGGAATGTTTGATTTGTCAAAGAAATAAAACATTGGCTCTTTCACCACCAAGGTTATTGATGCCATTAGAAATTCCTGATACTATATGGAGTGATATTTCTATGGATTTTATAGATGGGTTACCTAAGGCTGCTGGACATGAAGTTATCTTTGTGGTGGTGGATAGACTAAGTAAATATGCTCACTTTCTGGCCATCAAACATCCTTATACAGCCAAAACAGTGGCTGCAGTTTTTGTCAAATAGGTGGTAAAATTACATGGATATCCAAGATCTATTGTGTCTGATCGGGATAGGGTATTTATCAGCAATTTCTGGAATGAGTTGTTTCGACTGGTTGGTACTAAACTCCACAGAAGTTCAGCTTATCATCCACAAACAGATGGACAGACTAAAGTTGTTAATAGAGGGTGGAAGCATATCTTCATTGTTTTTGTGGAGAAAGACCGAAAGAGTGGACCAATTGGCTGCATTGGGCAGAGTTTTGATACAACACAACATATCACAGCTCACTTGGTATGACTCCTTTCCAAGGAGTGTATGGACAACTACCTCCACCATTAATTTATTATGGTGATATGGAAATGCCTAATTCCACTTTAGATCAGCAGCTAAAGGATAGAGATATTGTTTTGGGAGTCTTGAAGGAACATCTCAGCATTGCGCAAGAAAAGATGAAACAGTATGCCGATTTGAAGATAAGGGATGTAGAGTTTGGAGTGGAGATCTGGTTTTTCTCAAACTTAGACCATACCGACAAACTTCAGTAAGGAAGAAAAGGAATGAGAAGCTATCTCCTAAATATTTCAGGCCATACAAAATTATTGAGAAAATTGGAGCAGTAGTTTATAAACTCGAACTTCCATCCACTGCTGCAATTCACCGGGTATTTCATGTGTCTCAATTGAAGAAGGTTGTTGATCATATGCAAGTGCATCAAATAGTACCTTACTTAAATGAAAATCGTGACTGGATGACATTACCAAAAGAAGTATATGGTTATCGAAAGAATCCAAATACAAAGGACTGGGAAGTCTTGATTGGCTGGAAGGGGTTGCCGCCACACGAAGCTACATGGGAAATATGCACTGATTTTCAACAGCAATTCCCTGACTTCCACCTTGAGGACAAGGTGGATTTGGAGGAGGAGAGTAGTGTTAGACCACCACTGTTATTTACTTATAATAGAAGAAAGAAAAATAAATCACGTGAGGAACCAACAATTAGTTAGAAATTAGAAGAGGAAGTTAAGAGAGGAAAGAAGCGGTGTCAGTTACTTGGAAGAGGGAGTTAAATCGATGAGAAGGGGAATGGAGAAGATCGGCAGTTTTTAGTAAAAGAGATCTGCAATACTCCTTGAAAGACGGGAAGCAGAGGGCTGGTGTTCTGTGTTATGGTTTGTTTTTTTAGTATTTTGTTTTGTGTGTTGTTTTGGTATTTTGGATTAGGAGGTTTACTTTGCTTGTTGATTGTGAATTATCTGGCGTGACTCATGTTCTGAGGTTTATGATTTGTTTATTATTGTAATTTGTGTTTGAATTATCAATATAATAGAAACACTACATTAGAGTTCTATCACATATGAATTCCGTACATCCCTTCAAGTTAACAGGTTGCTGATGTTCTTACCAAGGGGCTTCTAAGACCAAACTTCGACTTTTGTGTTAGCAAGTTGGGCCTCATTGATATTTACGTCCCAACTTGAGAGGGAGTGTTAGAATCTTAGAATATTTATGGAAAGATTATGAGAATACTTTCCCTAATTCCTAAATCTTTTCCTTTTTTATTCCCTTGTATATTCTATTTATTCTCCCTTGTACCTATTGTATTGATCATTAGTCAATAATAAGAAAAAAATATTGTGAGCACTAAGAAGCCTCCTTGTATCAAATGCTCAAATTCTTTGCAACTCAGTTTTGGGTAGCCTCCCTACTTACTACCTAACCATCTTTGCCATTCCAGTAAAGGTAATCTCTGATTTTGAAATGTTAATTCCAAAAAAATTTTGGGAGGGGAATTCGGGAAGCAAGATTAATCATTTGGCTTCCTGGAAAAAGGTCAAGCCTTCTCAATTAGTCGGGGGGCTAGGTTTGGGCGGTTTAAAAAATAAAAACAAGGCCCTCCTTGCTAAATGGGGTTGGAGGTTTTTAAAAGAAGACTTCGCATTGTGGCGTCAAGTAATTAAAAGTATCCATGGCTGCAAAAAATTTGATTGGCAGACTCTAAACAAATCAGGAAACAGTCTTAGAAGTCCATGGAGGTGGTCGAGTTGGCAACTTTCAAAACAGGGAATGGAAGGAGAGTAGCTTTCTGGAGAGATTCATGGATAGGTGATCTCCCTCTCAAATCTCAATTTCCAAATCTTTTCAGATTATCTCAGCAGCCCAATGATTCAGTTGCTGCTCACTGAGATTTTGTCACTAAAACTTGGTCATTAGTATTTCAAAGATTGCTAAAAGATGAAATTCAGATTTCCAAGGTTTTTTAACACTCATATCTCATAAAGGTCTAACGGACTTGGATGATAGGAGAGTTTGGTCATTAGAATCCTCAGGCCATTTTTCAGTTAAGTCCCTTTCAAAGTACCTTTCTCCCTATTCACCTTTGGAAAAATAATTCTTTAAAGCACTTTGGAAAACCAGCCGTCCAAGGAGAATAAATGCCTTGGTTTGGATTATGGCAGTGGGTTCTCTAAACTGTTCCGAAACTTAGCAAAGGAAGCTTCCCAATATGTGAGCTCTTAATACACATTCATTTTCTGTCCCTTCTCATCTAATTGTTGGTTTAGCATTTTTTCGATGCTCAAATCAGTTTGGGTCTTTGATACCCAATGTGCTCCAATTATTGAGGGCCTTATTTAAAAAAAAAAAAAAAAAAAAAAAAAAAAAAAAAAACCTTTTCTAATTTGGGTTAATTTGATAAAAGCACTTCTAGCTGAGATTTGGTTTGAACGTATGGTTACGCATCTTCCATGGTAAAAAAAAGGATTGGGTTAACATCGTAGAGATTTCTATAAGAAACGCAGCAGCTTGGTGTTCTTCAAATGCAGAATCCAAAGATTACTCCATACAAGGCATCTGCCTCAATTGGACCGCCTTTATCTGATGAAATTCAATATAGTTTCCCCCGATTGCCAGCTCAGAATTAGTGCTTCTGTAGTTTGGATGGGCTTGAATATGCATTTCTGTAATTATGTTTTTACTTTTCAGCCTTGCTTTTGTCTACCGTAGGTAGCTTCTGTTGTTACTTTGGTCTTCTCATGACCTTAGTATTGTTCTTGTTCTTTGTATTTTGGATATGATGAGGGTGCTATGGGGTGTCAACCTAGTTGAGATGTCCAGGTGCATCTACTGATTTTCTCTCTCCCCTGTTTCTTGGCTTCCCTATTATTCTCATTGTATAGCTCTCTTGTAATTTGAGTTTATTAATAATAAAGAAGTTTGTCTCCTTTTCAAAAAAAAAAATGACGTTGAAGACCAAGGAAATAATCTTTTCCACTCAAGGTGTTTAGTTAATGGGATGCGTTGTAGTCTTGTAATTGACAATGGAAGTTGCACATGTTTTTTATCAAACAATTGCAAATTCCAACTCAACATCATCTTAAGCCTTACAAGCTCCAATGGCACAATGATAGTAGAACAATGAAGGTAGTTTCTCAAGCTTTGATTTTGTTGGAACACAAATTCTCCAACACAGTAGTATAGAATATAAAATGTCACTGTATTGATAGTAAAGGAAATTACAATATAAAGATCGAATTGAATAAGATATCCAATTCGATGACTCTCCTCCCACTTTGTTACTCTCTCTTCAAGAATATACAGAAATGACTCACACCAAAAAGCTACCCCTTTCTCTCTCCCAATTTCTGTTTATCTTTCTTTTCCACTCATTGTGATTCCCCCCTTATGCAGTTACGTTCTTAACTAATTCATTCTCCTGCTTCTTTTCTTTATTATGCTTTCTCCTACTGTACGGGTGGATTATGGGTGGTCTAACAGATTTATTTTACCTTGGGAAGGAATAAAGATGAGGTCCTATGTGATGTGCTACCAATGCATGCTAGAGATATCTTGCTTCGCCGATTGTGGCAATTTCATTGGAAGGTTTTGTATGATGGGTACTTGAATAGGTATTATTTTACAAAAGATTAGAGAAAAACAACTCTTGTTTCTTTATGTTCGAAGAATGTATTTCTGATCAATTAAAGTTAGAGAGAAAAAGTAAGAATTTGAAGAAAAAAAATTGAGAGAAAAAAAATAAGTGAATGAACAATTATATAAAAATCTACAAGAAAAAAAAAAGTGGAGTGAAAAGTCAAAGCAAGATGAAAAAAAGGAGGTAAGGTGAGTTGTTTGGCAAAAATGAAAAAAGTGAGGAGGGCCATGTTTTCCCAAAAAACAATCTTTGTACTTATGTATAAGGAAGGATAGTTGACCTCTAATGTTAACAACTTATCTTTGCCTAGTGTATTTCAATCTCTTTTGTAGGAATTTGAAGACGT
The DNA here is from genome assembly GCA_025688845.1 of Cucumis hystrix. Lineage (NCBI taxonomy): Eukaryota > Viridiplantae > Streptophyta > Magnoliopsida > Cucurbitales > Cucurbitaceae > Cucumis > Cucumis hystrix. The sequence goes on from CM046889.1 coordinate 13,460,445, forward strand.
ATTTCAAGATGAAGCTCCTAAAGGATGACCACCTATTAGAGGTAATGAGCACAAGATAGACTTCATTCATGGGGCTACCATTCCAAATAGGCCAGCCTATAGAGCAAACCAACTAAGATAAAAGAAATTCAAAAGCAAGTTAAAGAGCTCATGGAGAAGGGGTATGTACGCGAAAGCTTGAGACCATGTTCAGTACCAGATTTATTAGTGCCAAAGAAAGATGGAACTTGGCACATGTGCACTGTAGGGCCATCAACAAAAACTGTAAAGTATCATCATCCTATTCCTAGGCTAGATGATATGCTTGATGAATATTGTGTGAATGGCTCGTTATGCCTTTTGGTTTAACTAATGCTCCTAGTACATTTATGTGTTTGATGAATTATGTTCAAGGAAATTTTTGGGAAAATTTGTTTACTTTGTTGGTATTTTGATTTATTCAAAGGCTTTGATTGAGCATGAGAAGCATGTTAGGACAACTGTAATTACACTTAGAAAAGAGAGGTTTTATGCTAACTTAAGCAAGTGTAATTTTTGCATGAAAAAGGTCAACTTTCTTGGCTTCATGGTGGGTAAAAATGGAGTTGAAGTAGATAAAGAGAAAGTTAAGGCAATTAGAAAATGGCCAACACCGAAAAATGCAAGTGAGGTTAGGAGTTTTCATGGTCTTGCTAGTTTCTATAGAAGATTCATAAAAGACTTTAGTAACTGCACCATTGAATGATTTAGTGAAAAAGCATGTTGTCTTTGAATGGGGAGAAGCAAGAAAAGGATTTCAAAGAACTTAAAGAAAAATTGATGAATGCACCATTACTTATCTTGCCTAATTTTGATAAAAATTTTGAAATTGAGTGTGATGCAGGTGGGTTGGGCATAGGTGCTGTTTTGATGCAAGACGGTAAAGCCTTTAATGTATTTTAGTGAAAAACTAAATGGAATAAGTTTGAACTACCCTACTTATGATAAATAGTTGTTTGCTCTAGTTCGTGCCTTGCAGGTATCGCAACATTACTTATCGCCAAGAGAATTTGTGATTCACACTGATCATGAAAGCTTAAAGCACCTTAAGGGACAAATTAAACTGAATCGTAGGCTCGCAAAATGGATTGAGTTCATTGAGACATTTCCCTATGTAATCAAATATAAGCAAGGTAAAGACCGTCAATGCTTTGTCAAGAAAGTACAATCTTTTTACTTCTCTTATTGCAAAAATTCTTGGATTTGAGTATGTTAAGGAATTATATAGAGATGACACAGATTTTGGAATGATTTATTCTTGTCTTGTTGGAAAAGTTGTTCATGATTATTTTGCGTTTCATGATTTTTTGTTCAAGAAAAGTAAGCTATGTGTTTCTAAATGTTCTATAAGAGAATTGCTTGTTAAAGAAGCTCATGGGGGTGGATTAATGGGGCATTTTGGAATTCATAAAATCTATGACATGTTACATGAACATTTCTTTTGGCCTAAAATGAACATGATGTCCATAGGGTTTGTAGTCAATGTTTTAAATGCAAAGAGGTTAAATCTAGATCACAATCCAATGGATTGTATACTCCCTTAAATGTGCCTAATGAACCTTGGCCTGACATATCTATGGATTTAGTTTTTGGTTTGCCACGAACTAAAGAGAGTAAGGATAGTATTTTTTTTGTTGTGGACAGATTTAGTAAGATGGCACATTTTATAGCATGTAACTAAACGATGATGCTAAACACGTGACTGACTTGTTCTTTAGAAAGGTTTTAAGGTTGCATGGAATTCCTAGAAATATTGTTAGTGATAGGAATGGAAAGTGTTATGGTGTAAGTTGGGAACGAAGTTGTTTTCAACTACGTGTCATCCTCAAAGTGATGGACAAACCGAAGTGGTTAATAGAACATTAAGTCTTGGGATGGCTCTTTACCATTTGTTGAATTTACATATAATAGAGCGATTCATAGTGCAACTCATTGTTCTCCTTTTAAAGTTGTTTATGGGTTTAACCCACTTACACCTCTTGACTTGCTGCATATTCCTTCTAATGTGTTTATAAGTGATGCAGCTACAAACAAGGTAGAGTTGATTGACATTGCACAAGGAAGTGAAAGAGAGAATTGAAAAAAATAACTCCAAAGTAGCTTCAAGAATCAACAAAAGAAGAAGAGAACTGAGCAATTTTCATCTCAAAGGAAAACAAAGTTACATCCAAGAAGGGATGGACCTTTCCAAGTTCTTAAAAAAGTTGACAACAATGCATACAAGATTGACCTTCCAGGAGAATATTCAGTAAGCTATACTTTCAATGTTGCTGAATTGAGTCCTTTTGAGGTAGGTTATGAATTTCTTGATTCGAGGACGAATCCTTATGAAGAGGGGGAAAATGATGAGAATCATGATGTTCTACTTGTTCCAAAAGGATCAATTACAAGATTTAAGGCATCAAAGATTCAATAATCATTCATTCTTCATGTACAAGAATGAATAGGGTCGGTTCATCCTCAATTTCATGTGCCACATACTAATACAAGAAACGAAGGACCATTTTGAGTATTAAATGTCAATGTTTTTTCAGTTGAAGTGGACTATGGGGTAGACATTAAGCTTCCATGAACCAAACACTTTGAAGACCTCGTGATTTAGTTAATATCACATTTTTATTGTAATTTCATTTGTTTTAATTTGACAAGTTAGAATAACTACCATTAATAGGTTAGTATTAAAGATGGTGGTTGGAAAATAAAAAGCTTAGTTAATGTTTTATTTTGACTTCTTTGTATTTCATTAAATAGGACAAGATGTCTACAAGGCTATATAATGCCTTTATCCTTCCCTTTGTAAGAAACCAAGACTTTTGGTTCATGCAATTTAAAATCTCTAATTGAGACTTTTCCCCTTGAATTTTTGCAATTCGTGTGATAGAATGCATAAGAACCATTCAATCTAACCTTGATTAAGTTTGATTGTGGACTGATTCCATTTAGAACAAGATTTCCAAATCTTGCTTCTAGATATTCGATCTAAGAGGTAATCTAATCTTAACTTCTCTTGGTTGATCTAAATTAGTAAAGAAGGTGTTAGTTTCTCATTTCCAAGGTTCTTGCTACGTTAACAACTTGAATCTTAGACTTATCACGATACTTTGTTATGCAAAATATGTTAAAGAGAAATACAAAAAGTAAAGAAGATAAGTACTTGATGCAAGCATGTACAACTGTCAAGAAGGAGTGCCGAACAATCATCTGTTTCAAGTCTTGTTCTAGATCTTCAGCAACATTTGGAGATAATTTTCGTAGCAAGGGCAAGACTGCATCAATTATGAATATGATACTCTCGAGTAAATGGGCAACCAATCGATTATCAACCTAACAACAATATGACCCAAGTTAAGGAGTAGGCATCTCCAAATTCACTTCTGAATTTAAGACATAAGATAAAAAAATGTCTGTTGAATGAGAAATATATGGACTTAGTATCTGATGTTGGCATTTGCGGAAGTAAATTAAAAATGGTCACACCTACCACCTAAAAATCAGACTCCCTTAAATTAAATAGACAAGGAAATGTTTCGTAGATCCAAATTAATTTGTAAAACAATTTATCCTTATTCAAGAGATCAATTACAGGAAATCTATATTCTATTGTAACTTCCGTTGTTGCTTTAATAGACTCATATTCTAAGTTCTTTTCAAGATGTATAACATCGAGGCTTAACAATAATAATAATAAATTAAAAAAATAAAAAGATTTTCTCCAGTTACTTTAAGGAGGCGTCTTCAGTGGCGGATCCAAAAACTTTATTAATGGGGGCTTTATAGACTAGTAAAAATAATCTGAAAAAAAAATGTAAGTAGCAGGGCTTGAACCTAGATCTAAAGAAGGTTGGAAGACAATTTTACCATTGGGCTAACTTCTAAAATTTGTATTATTTCAGTTTTTTATAAACATGTATTATACATAAAGTTGAGAGAGGCTGAGCCTATGCTAAATCCGCCGATGGGTGTTCACGCTATCATTATTACCTTGCCCCAAAAATAAAAAACATTAGTAATATTACAATATAAAAATATAGAATGTTAAGGAAAATTTTTGGATGTTTTCTTATACAGTCCTAACTAAAAATGTCAATAATGCTATCATGTAATTTTGTTCTGTTGCATTTGAAATCTACATGAACGATATTTTTCTCCCTGAAGATATTAGTATTACATTTTTTTTTGTCTAAAACATAAAAGTTGTGACATGAGGTAAGAAAAAAATTAATAATACTACATACATATATAAATTAATGATTAACTTATAACATACATTGATCATATACGATCGCGGCAACAATGAATAAACATGGAAAATTAATGGCAAAACTGTAGAAAATATTTACAAATATAACAAAATTTCAAAATCTATCAATTATAAACTTTCTACAAAGTGTATCATTCATAGATTCTGAAATTTTGTTATATTTTTTATATTGGTTCATTTTTCCATATTTGAAAACAATCCAATAAACATTTTAGAAGTTAAATTTTTCATTATTATTTTGAATGTCTTCCCTGGCACGGTGCATGCCTTCACTTTTCCCATCTTTTGCAATTTCATATTTAAAAAGAAAATTTAAATACATATTTTAGCAAAATATAAATAAATTATAATGCTAGCAAATTAAAACTCAACATTCTTTTAGCTTTTTTATTGAACATTGATCCTTTCCCTAGTCATAGATTGATCTGATGATTTTACTTTTATTATTTACAAAAAAAAAGCAACTTTGATAGTTCGTACTACCGTTTATGAGATATTAGAATTTGTAATCAAATTGTTGATAGCTATTTTAACCGAAACCAATAATATATCTAGTTGTGAGAAGAAGTATAGGATATGAAATGAATAGCAGATAACCTGGCTCTTGAGGTAAGGTTGGAGAGTGACCACAAACTGGGATGGGTTGGATGCAGGCGCACAGAGCATTGGATCCACAACACAAAAGGCGTGCAAGACCAATACATATGGAAGTGCCCGCACTTCAGTGTCCATGTTACTTCGCTCCTCCACCTGAGAGGTAACTTTCTATGCATATCATTGATTTAAAATAATAATAATAAAAAATTTGAATACATAAAAAAATCCATCAGCAATTAAAAAAGGGGAAGCAACAGCGTTACCTGCAATATCCTTTCCAGTAAGCACTTACACATCAACTCGCATCGCTTGCGAACTGATGTGAGGGAAACAGGGTTGATACCAACAGCCTTGGTTGATTGTGGGAAAAAATCAAGGGCTAAGTTTCTCTTAATAATAGTCACAAGAAGTTGATGATTTGGCATTTTCCTCAATATTTCAACAATTTGCTCAGTTTTCTTGGCTATTTCTAATGGAACTGAGCTATCATCATCAAAGAACTGAGTTTGTGAACTGGAAGGCTCCTCAAACCAGAACTCATAGAATGTCTTACAAACAAGATCCTGTGAAACATATATAAAGAAACAAAATCACTCGGTCAAAAAAAAAGAAGCTTCCAAATACATCAGTTTGAGACACCGCCTTCTTCAGTAAAAGGAATCTTTGTTGCAAAATTCAATAATAGATGCGACGTATTAGAAACTTAAATATAATTTAAGGTAAATTTAAAATTAAAAAATAAATAATAAATAAAAGCTCTAATGAAATGCAGATTAATTAAAGAAACCTGAGTTTGTGAACCAGAATGCTCCTCAAGCTCAAACAAGAACGTATATAAAATTTGAATAAAGGAAGAAGACATCAAGAAAACAGCATTCAGAACACATGAAGGTCACAAAAAATAGGAAAAAAAATGGCATGCACTCCCTCCCTTGAAATTAGAGGTTCAGTTCATCATCCCTACAATTTTTGTTCTCATTTCTCAATAACTAATAATAGAGATGAAAAGGTAAGTTCTCTCCCTTCTCTCTCCTCTGACCCACCCTCTTCTCCCCTCACTCCAGCCACGCATCTCCGGTCACGTCTTCTCCCCTCACTCCGGTAATGACTTCCCTGGTGAGTCCCAGCTTCACTTTTTCCGAAAATGGAAGTTAAAAGTTGCAAAATTGTTGACTCTTTCTAGTATATATGGTTCGAAAAAGGGCGATTCCATATTGAAGATGTAGATTTCCATAAAATCATCCGTTTATCCAAGACCCAATTGGAATGGTTCATTAGCTCAATAACGGTTCTAATCAAAGAACCAGTCTGGAAATGTTGATACTGGAATAACAAGACTATCTAAGTTCCGAACTCCATCTGGATGGTTTCTAAGGTGTGTTGCTCGTAGTACCTCTAGAATACAATCCTTCATCCATATTGATTTAGAAGAATGGAGGCAAGGTTGGTTTTCCTTCTATAATATGATCAGGTCCTTTTTGATGTCTCATAAATTACACCTCATGACACTCCTCTCTCCAATTCGAATCTAGCCCTTCAAAATCTCAGGCCTCTCTTCCCCCAAAATCAGGTTCAAGTTATGCAGACAAAGTGAAGTTTCCAAACAAAAATTTACACTCTGGGACACCCCAAGAAAATAGAGCTTGGCCTTTACTCCCAAAAATCCAATCCACTCTCTTGAGAAAAATCATTCTGTGAAGCAACCAGAAGGAAAATTTTGGGTGCGAAAAAGTAACGACATTTTAGAGGAAGATTTCAATAATCTATGGATTCTAAACAGACTATTCATTTTTTATGATTGGAAGGACATTGTGTCACATTTAGAAGATCTTTTTCAAGCCAAAATCAGAATCAATCCTTTATTTGCAAACAAAGCCATCATTGAAATTACCCAAGGAAAAACTGAAGATATGATTTATGCACAAGACAAATGGTTCAATTATGGAAAATTTCATCTCTTATTCGAAAAATGGAACGAAGCCGAACACAACAGACCAACCCTTATTGAAGGTTTCAGAGGATGGTAGTCAATTAAAAATCTTCCGCTCAACTTATGGCAAAGAAATATCTTTGAAGTAATTGGGACTTACTTTGGAGGTTTGGAAAGTATACCTCTAGATACACTTAATTTGATCAAGTGCTCTGAAGCCAGAATTAAAGTTCAAAAAAATTTGTGTGAATTCTTACCAGCAACTATAGAACTAAAGAGTGAGACCCGAGGAAATTTCTTCCTTAACTTTGGGAAATTTCTTCCTTAACTTTGGGAATTTTGAACCATTAGAAGTTCCTGAAATTGTTCAACAAAGACTTATTTCATAGTGATTTTTCCAATCCTATCGATTTACATAGACTAAAGTCAGTGATCATTGACGAAGAACTACAAGGGGATGGCCTTCCAGAGAACTGGAACTTCCTCCATCTGAATGCTCCATTCATCTTAAGGAACCCATACGAGGCACTTAGGAGCTGGGAGGCAAAATGTAGATCTTGGCCGGCCAGAAAATGAACCAGTCCTTAAATCTTTGTCGAAAAAGCCCTATTTCAAACGACAATTTTCAAACCAGGGTGCAGTTGGTCTTTCCACGCGCTTAGAAGACGAAAAGGCAATACCAGAGGAGAGAGAAATTTTGTCCTCGAAAAAAGAAAAGACAACCTGCCATTTAATGCCTCAAAAAACGGTTTATCAAGCTCTCTTCATTCAGATCATCTCCAACATAATATATTAGCCTGTGTCGGTTGGAAAAGAATTGAATGTGCGGCCAGCTGTACAGGCCCAATTCTTTAATTTTGATGAACCCAAGTCAGACAGCTATAGCAAAAAGGCAATGGGTCCACTTTCAATGACCCTAATTTTATTATTCCAACAGTTGAAGAGGCCCTTTGTGAATTCTCAAATGAGGGGAATAAAGAAAAAAGGGCCCACTTCATTAACTCTTTGAGTAATAATGACTTTTACCCAAATAATCCAGATGACAACTCAGCAATTCTATTGAAAAAAAAAAGTCTGAGTATGTCTCGGAACCTGATTCTGCACTTTCTGTTAGTTTAGGGGCTCATGTCTCTTCAGATTTCGGTTTGTCTAACCGTTTCAAGAACACCAAAGGTAGTAAGGCTTCTTATGCTTCCTAAAATACTCAAGCATTATATCCGCAAACAAACCTCCTTCAACAATGTATGGACTGTCCTTCTAAAATCTGAACTAAACGAGGTTTGTGACCTTAAAACTCCTTCTTTGGACTCTATTCGGAACCACCCCAGCAAGCACTCTGTTTCTGCCAATAATTCGGATCTTCTGGAAGTGTACAGATCCAAAATTCAGGTTCTGGAATGCTTCATCAGGTCAGTACATGTTGATTCTTCTTCAAAGTGTCTCAATTTTCCATCCACCATCTCTAATTCAAAGGCATCTTTTCTGCAAGGCTGCCCATGCACCATGCAAAGATGATTTGTCACTCAAAAACCAACTTGAATTTTCCTCTCCAATAAGTGTCAGTAGCAAAGATTCAATTGATTCCAACATTGACGTTGACCCTAAATTAGACTCAAAAATTGAAGGGATGGACCTGAATGTTTGGTTCAATGAATAGGATATTCCCTATTAAAATTCCCCTGGATTTGCCTAAAGATATGGTGTCAGTCAGTGATTGTGGTATTATTCTGGCTTAATTTAGAAGTGCAGCTACCTTTTCCTTCTCCTAGCCATTATGAAGGTTGTCTCCTGGAACACTAGGGGTTTGAATGACTCCTCTGCAGCACTCAAAAAGTACATAAAAAAATTGCAGTCCAGATGTAGTCATGATTCAAGAGTCTAAGAAGGATACCTTGAATTCGGCTTTTATAAAATCCATGTGGAGTTCTAAGGATATTGGCTGGGATTTTGTGGCTTCTGTCGGATCTTCTGGGGGAATTCTTTCCATGTGAGACAGCAATAAAATGCCAGTAACTGAGGTTATTAAAAGACGCTTCTCTTTGTCAATCAAATGCCTCACTTTGTGCAAAAAGGTTTGTTGGATCACAAATGTCTATGGCCCTTGTGGATACAGAGAAAGGAAATTGGTTTGGCCTGGATTGTCTTCCTTAGCTGCTTGTTCGGCTGTGGCCTGGTGTGTAGGTGGGGATTTTAATATCACTCGTTGGGCCCATGAAAGATTCCAATTTGGCAGGAGCACTAGAGGAATGTCATTGTTCAATAAGTTTATTGATTCGGTTTCTCTCAGGGAAATTCCATTGCAAAATGGAAGGTTCACTTGGTCTAGAGATGGCAATTCTCCTTCCAGATCATTACTAGACAGATTCTTCATAAATCAGGAGTGGAATGTTTGTTTTGAAAATTCTCAGGGTCACCAAAAGCACGTATCTTCTCGGATCACTTTCCTTTAATCTTGGAGGCTGGTGCTTTTCTTTGGGTCCCTCTCCTTTTCAGTTTTGTAAAAGCCGGTTGTTGTCCAGTGAATGTAATTAGATTATTGCAGAAACAGTGAGCAGTTCAAACTTCCATGGTTGGGCCAGTTTCATTCTCCATGAGCAGTTGAGATCAGTTAAATTGGCATTAAATGCTTGGAATATTGCAGCGCAAGCCAGGGTAAAAGGAAGAGAGAAAATCTTGCTGTCAGAATTAGAAAAATATGAATCTGTGGCTGAGTTGATTGGGTTAAATGAAGAAGAGTTGGGTTCTAGAACAGCTTTGCAAGCGGAATTAACATTTACCAAAATGAAGAGCATAATTATATTCAGAAAAGTAAACTCAATTGGCTGTCCTTGGGTGACAAGAATACGGGTCTCTTCCATCGCTTTCGAAATGCAAAGAAAAGAAGGAACCTCATAACTGAATTAAAAGACGATAATGGTGTCATTTCGACTTCATTCCGCGACATTGAAAGACTTGTGCTAGAATTTTTTGAGACACTTCATCCCTATTAATAGCGATTGGTCTTGTGTTTCCTCAATTCAGAATGAGACTCTTGTTACCCAGTTTCTAGTGGAGAAAATCTTTAAAGCCTTAAAGGTACTTGGCAGCAATAAAGCTCCGGGCCCAGATGGATTCACAACGGAGTTCCTAATCAACCACTGGTCTATTTTCAAGAATATCTTCAAATCCATAATGGCTGATATCCACGGAAATGGAAGATTAAATGCTTTTATTCAAGAAAACTTCATTTATTTAGTGCAGAAAAAAGAGGACACGACTCTAGTCAAGGATTTCCGCCCAATCAGCCTTATTATGTTAGCATACAACCTTGCAAAGGTTCTATCTGAACGTCTAAAACAAGTTATGGATGAAATTACAAGTCCTGCCCAATGTGCCTTTATTGAAGGTAGGCAAATTCTTGACCAAATATTAATGGCTAACGAGGCAGTGGAAGATTATAGGGCAAAACGAAAAAAAGATTGGATTTTAAAACTTGATCTGGAAAAAGCTTTTGATAGGGTGGATTGGAGCTTTTTAAAAAATATTTTCTCTAAAAAAGCTTAGTTGCACATGGATTTCATGGATAACGGGCTGCCTAAAAATCCAAAATTTTCAGTCTTCATTAATGGTAAGCCAAGAGGCCAAATAATAGCATCTAGAGGTATCCGCCAAGGGGACCCCCACTCCCCCTTTTTATTTCTCCTAGTAAGTGAGGTTCTAGGAGCAATCATAAACAAGCTTCATATTAACAGCCAGTTTGATTTACTTCCATCCAATCAGATAAAAGGAAAAGTTTTCACTCTCCCCTCTCTCCTCTCTCCTCTCTCCACCCCACTCCCTCCGATCTCCCCTCTCCAGCAGCCAGGTTTTTCAGCAGTCCTCTCCGTTAAGTCTTAGAGTAGTAACAGCCAATTTGAAGGTTTCCTTGTTGGCAAAGACTTAATCCACCTCCCATTGCTTCAATTTGCCGATGACACTCTTCTCTTTTGTAAGTACGATGTGAAGATGCTTCTTAAGCTTAAGGACGCAATTAGGTTATTTGAATGGTGTTCAGGGCAGAAAGTAAACTAGGAGAAATCAGCCCTTAGTGGTGTTAATGTGGGAGAGGATGATTTGATTCAAACAACAAATATGCTAGGATGCAAGGCAGAAAAGCTTCCGATTATATATTTAGGTCTCCCTTTGGGAAGCTATCCTCGACAAAAGATGTTTTAGCAACCAGTCATCGATTAAACTCACAAGAAACTAGATAGGTGGAAAAGATATAACATCTCTAGAGGCGGAAGACATACATTATGCAACTCAGTTCTGGTTAGCCTTCCTACATATTACCTATCTTTATTTTCAATACCTGAAAAATGTGGCTGCCTCTTTGGAGAGAATCATGCAAAACTTCTTTTGGGAAGGTCATGCCGGGTAGCAAAATCAAGCACCTTGTTAAATGGAACAAGGCTTCAGCTCCTCTAAAAGATGGGGGTCTCGGCCTAAGAGGAATTAAAAATCATAACACTGTTTTGCTTGCTAAATGGGGTTGGAGATTCTCAAAAGAAGAGTCAGCTCTTTGGAGGCAAATAATTAGAAGCATTCATGATAAGGAGCTGTTCGATTCGTTCACTAAAGGGCAGTCCGGTAATAGCCTAAGGAGTCCTTGGGTTAGCATTGCTAGAGTTTGGAGGTCGGTTGACTCATTAACCTCTTTTAATCTTGGTAACGGCCATAGAATTGGCTTTTGGACAAATCTTTGGGTTGGTAATGCCCCCTTCAAAGAGCAATACTGTAGGCTCTTTAGAATTGCTCTTTTGCCCACTGGTTCAGTTGCAGCACATTGGGACCATGTTACTTCTTCTTGGTCATTGGCCTTTAGAAGAAGTTTGAAGGATGATGAAATTGTAGATTTTCAATCACTGTTTTCCCTCCTCTCTTCTGAAAAAGTGGTTAACTCTGACGATTATAGATCATGGTCCATTGATCCTCAAGGCTGATTTTCCGTTAAGTCTCTTTTGACTCACTTAAAATCTGTCGCCCCAATGAATAAACGTCTTTTTTCAGCAATTTGGAAATCAAGCAGCCCACAAAGAATTAATATTCTGATTTGGATTATGGTCTTCGGGTCCCTCAATAGCTCAGAAATCTTGCAAAAGAAAGCCCCCAATAAAAGCCTCTCCCCCTCGATTTGTCCTCTATGTTTGAAGTAGTGAGAATCTTTCTCATATTTTCCTGAATTGTCCTATCTCTTCCTTCTACTAAGTAAGGATTTTCTCCTTGTTTAATTTAACTCGGGTATTTGATGTTTCACTAAGTACTAGTGTGGTTCAACTTCTTTCAGGTCCAAGTTTGCCCAAAAAATCAATTATCATATGAAAAAAGTTGTCAAAAACTTTACTTTCAGAATTATGGTTCAAACAAAATCAACGTATCTTCCATGATAAAGTAAGACCAGGGGCAGAAATTATGCATGCAGCAAACCTTAATGCTGCAGTTTGGTGTTCCCTTAAAAAGAAGTTCATTAATTATTCTAACCAAGACATTTACCTTAACTGGGCTGCTTCTCTTTCTCAACCTGCCTAATCTTTTGCTGCCTCAGTTTCAACGTTTGCATATTATACAGTCTGAAGCCCTCTACTGCTTTTTGAAGCCTTGAAGGATTGCCCCCTGTTTTAGATTGTTTTGGCCCCCCCCCCCCCCCCCCCCTCTTTTACTTTCTTCTTGTTTCTTCCGGTCCCATATTGTTTTCTAGACCTTTGTAATAAGCTGGTTGCTTGTATTATTGTTTCTTTATTGTTTTGATTATGTTTGTACTCGGGATATGATGTTTGGCACTATGGGGGTGTCAACCTAGTTGAGATGTCCGAGTGTGCCTCATGATCCCTCTAGGATTCCCTTGATTACTACCTCTTTATTGCTCTCTTTGTATAAATCTCTTGTACTTTGAGTTCATATTAATAAAGAAGTCTTTGTCTCCGTTTCAAAAAAAAAAACATGAATGTCGCAATGAATTCTTGGTGATGCCCTGTGGGCTCAAGAATGCTCATGCCACTTTTTATTATTTGATGCATCAGGTTTTTCCACCTTTCTTAGGTCATTTTATACTGGCATTTTTTTTTCTACATTCTGGTGCACAGCCCAGATTTAAATTCTCACAAAAAACATCTCCAGATTGTGTTTGATTTGTTGAAGACACGTGTTATATGCAAATAGGAAAAAAATGAGTATTTGGGCAGACCAAGATTCATTAAATGGGACATTGGGTATCAGAGTTAGGTGTGCAAGTTGATCAAGAAAAAAATTAAAGCTATGAATGGATGGCCAGTTCCTAAAAATGTTTGAAAACTGTGTGCATTCTTGGGTTTGACGGGATATTACAGAAGATCTATTAAAGATTACCCAACTTTTGCAAAAAATCCCTTTAACTGGAGTGCAATAGCCACCGAAGCTTTTAATAAATTAAAGGAAGCCATGATGACAGCCCCTGTTCTAGCCTTACCGAATCTTAACTTGTGATTGAAACAGATGCTTCAGGTTTTGGTTTGGGAGCAGTTCTTATGCCAGACCGGAAACCAATTGCTTATTTTAGTCAAAAACTGTTGGGCAGAGCTCAAGCCAAGTCTATTATGAAAGGGAACTTATGGCAGTTGTTTTATCAGTTCAAAAATGGTGGCATTACTTACTTGGACAGAAATTCGGGGTGGTTTCTGATCAAAAAGCTTTGAAATTCTTGCTAGAACAGAGAGAAGTCCAGCCACAATTCCAGAAATGGTTAGTGAAGTTGTTGGGTTATGACTTTAAAAATTTTTACCAATCTGGGTTGAACAACAAAGCGGCAGATGCCTTATCCCGATTGCCACTTGAAGTTGAATTGCAAATTCTTTCTTATCCGACTTTCCTTGGCACCACGAGAATTCAAGATGAGGTGTAAGAAGACAAAGAATTAAAGACCGTTGTAGAAAAACTGAAGGAAGACCCAGATAGTGTTCCCAAGTTTGCATTAAAACAAAGGGTCGTGTACAAAGGAAGGCTAGTTTTATCAGCTACGTCTTCTTTGATTCCTTCGATCCTCAAAATTTTCCATGACTCTATTTTGGGAGGGCATTCGGGGCAATGTACCTATAAAAGATTGGCTGGCGAACTGTACTGGAAGGGAATGAAAAAATCAGTGAAAGAATCTGTCGCTCAGTGCATGGTTTTTCAACAGAATAAAACAGAATAAACAGAATCTTTATCTCCGGCGGGATTATTGCAACCATGGCCAATTCTAGATCAAGTCTGGGACGACTTATCCATGGACTTCATTGAAGGCCTTCCAAAATCTAAAGGATTTGATTCCAAGTGGTGGCAACCCACCCTTTCACAGCCAAGCAGGTAGTGGAAGTAGTAATCAGGGAGGTGGTTGTTTCCCAAGATCTATAGTGTCTGATAGGGACAGGATTTTCTTGAGCAATTTTTGGGTGAAATTGTTTTCGTAACAAGGTACAGTTCTCAAGCGTAGTACAACTTTCCAAACTCAGACTGATGGCCAGACGAAGAGGGTTAATGGATGTTTGGAAACATATCTGCGTTGTTTATGTAACAAACAACCAAAAAAACGGAGTAATTGGATTCATTGAGCCGGGTATTGGTATAATACCACATTTGATGCTTCATTGAACACTACTGGTATAATGCCACATTTCATCCTTCATTGAACACTACGCCATTTCGTGTATTGTTTAGTCAAGAACCACCCCTGTAATCGCATATGGAGATTGGGAACTTCCAACAATACTTTAAACCAACAGTTGCTGGAGAGAGATAGAGCTTTATTGGCCTTAAAAGAACAACTTGTGAAAGCCCAAGATCAAATAAAGAAATACACTGATAAAAAGGGCAGAGATGTGGCTTATGAAGTAGGTGATGAAGTGTTTCTTAAGCTTCGTCCATATAGACAAAAGTCATTGGCCCAAAGGCAAAATGAGAAGCTAGATCCAAAATATTATGGTCCTTATCTTATTACGAAAAAAATAGGAGCTGTGGCATACTGTTTACAACTTCCACCCAAAACCACCAATCATAATTTCATGTGTCTCAATTAAAGAACATTGATGGAGAGCAAGTTATTCACCCTAGTTTGCCAGTGTTATCTGATGACTTTGAAATGAATGTGCAGCTTGAAATGGTTTTGGGGAAACGATGGGACTTGGAAATGAAGAAAGAGGACGTTTTGATTAAATGGAGCAATCAACTAGATTCCAAAGCCACTTGGGTTGAATTGGAAAATTTCAAGCTGCAGTTTCCTGATTTCCACCGTTTCAAGGTGGGTTTCGCTGAGGGGGTATTGTAAGACCTTCAATCATTCACACGTACTAGAGAAAGGGTTAAAAAGGAAAAGAGAAGAATGTTAGCTTCACAAAATAAGGAAGTGGGGACCATTTGTGTTGGGATTATGGGGGGTTTGGAAAATTATTTTGGGTGTGAATATTTTGGAAGCTCTCGAGGCTCATGGGAGAGAAGAGGCAACTCTCAAATTCTCCCATGGTTCTTGTATCTTTTCTTATTTGTTCTTAATTGTGTTGTGTTCTTAATTCACTGGAATGTGGAAGCTATATTGTATCATCTGGATATTTCTTTACAATCTAATATCAACATCAGATCAGTTTGTCTCTGCTATTGTCCTTGTTGGGTATTTCCTTGCAGGGAACTAAATACCTAACATCCTATCAAGCACTCCATTTCTGATAAAAACCCAGATTTTTTGGAAGTATACAGCTCTAAAGTTCAGGCCCCTGAATGCTTCATTAGGTCAGTAAATGCAGATTCTACATCTGAGCTTTTCAATTTTTCTAAATCCACCATCACTAACACAAAGGCTTCTATCCTGCGAGGCTCCCCCTACAAAGCTCATCATTCTTTCAAGAACCAGCTTGATATTTCCTCTCCATTCAGTGTTAGTAGTGAAGAATCAGCCGGTGCTCTCAGCGCATTTGACCTTAATTTAGACTCAGAAATTGAAGGGGTGAATCTTAATGCTCTGTTTATGAAGAAGGCTTCCCTCCAAATAAAGTTCCCCTGGATCTGCCAGAGAATTTGTTGACAATAGACAATGATTGTGGAATTATTTTGGCTTAAATTAGCAGTTCAGCCCTCCCATGTTTGACCTCCAATATTATTCCAATATAGTAAGAGAAAGCAGAAAGAGAAGTCGGAAGTTTGTGGAATGGCTTTGCTCGGGATGTCCCAAGGGTGGAATGGCTTTTCTATGTTTCAAAAAAAAAAAAAAAGATTGGAGCTAAAGTTCAATACTTTAATCCTGAAGGCTTCGCTAGTTTTATCGGTTTGCTTGAATCAATTCCTTCTTATGATGGTCCAGATTATCAACTATTTGAGCATTCACCATCTGTATTGAGGTATGTGTTTTAGAAAAGGTTGGCTCATGGTTCCTATGGTAAAGTATTGCTGGCTTTTCATGGTAACTGCCAAGAAGTATTTAGTTCAGTAGGAGAGAATGCTAATGTTTCATGCAACTCATCTTTGGAAGTCTTCATTGCCAGAAACTATGGCTAGTTTCTGCTTTGCTAATATTTCTCAAGCCTATTCTCTATGAATCGTGTTATGGTCGAAAAAGGTGCTGGAATCGATTAGAGTGGCTTATGGGAGAAATATTTCGGAGAATATTTTTAATACTTTTACACACATGGGGGATGAGTTTTCAATTGGAACATCAAACTTTGTTTTTGAAGATTCAACATGGGGTGTTGAGGTGATGCAAAAGGAAGTACAGCCTTTTGTTGATGCTGATATTTTGAAAGATTTTGTCGTTCCTCTTCTGGGTTTTGGACTACTTTGGCATGATAGCTTTGAGTTCACTGGTTGCATCTCTTGCTAATCTCTAGATCTGAATGTTTTCCTTTTGAGAGAGTTATTTCATTATGCTTTGTATTCAGATCTCTTTGTTTTGGTTCTGTTTTAGCTTCATTTTTTTTGTTGGATTTCTCCTTTTTAGCTTGTTCTTTATGATTGTTTGTTTTGGTCGTTTTCCCTTGTATTGGCCGAGATCATCTTTGGGCAGTTTGTTTGGATGTTTTTGTCTTTACTTATTTTGCTCTTAGTATAATTCTCTTGTACTTTGAGCATTAGTCTCATTTTTCATTATTAATAAAGAGGCTTGTCTCCGTTTTAAAAAAAATACCTAGCATCCTATCCCCTAGGTGATGAGAACACCAAACGAAACTTAAATTTAAGGAGAGCAGTCATGGGCAATATTCGCATAATTTAAACCTACCTGAATACTTGACTCATCATCACCAACTCGAGAAATGATCTCTATGCATGCTCTTGTAAATTCTGCAAAATTAGCATTTGACGTGCACATATCTCGAATGATTTTGATGGCTCGTTTCCTCACACTAACTCCAGTATCTTTGATTCTCTCAGAAATCTTTTCAAAATACTGCAAAATCAAGCACATTGTTGGAAGAAGGAATAAGGAACTAAAGAAAATTGTGGCATAAAATGAGAATGAGAACATGCATTAACAGACCTTAAAACCAAGATCAGGATGTGAGGCAATATGTCTGCCAACAAGTTCCAAAGCTGCTTCCCTGACAGATATCGCAGAATCACAAAACCTTCCTTCCACAGCCAGTTGCACACGTTTGTCTCCCAATACCTCTGGATCAGCTTCAACAATTATACTAACCTGCGTCATTAAATTAGATAAAACAAAAGTACAGTTTAAAATTGAATGTGATGTTAAAATAATAAGAAATAAAGAAAGGGGAAGAGTATCACCGCTCTTAAAGCCTTGGCCCTAATTACTGGAGAATTTTCCCTTAAACTTGCCTGAATGAGGACAATTATGTTTTCAAGAGTTTCATGCACATCTATACGTTAAATCAACGAAAAATAGTTTACTGACCAGAAGCATGTGAAGAATCTTATCAAAACCTCTAGAGAAAGAATTATTTTGTCCTAGTGCGAGAGTAATTTTCTTAACTGAATCCCTAGTCAATAAAGAGGAAGTATTGCCACCATCCCTCACTATTGCCATAGATTTCAGTCTAGAGAGATAGTAAATACATTTCTGCTCAGATTTTGGATCATCTTTGTACCACAGGCAGAGATAGAACCTGCAATATGTGCATTAATATCAGAATGATGGCAAGGCAGGCTCCAACAAGAAATTAAAAAATAAAATAAAAAATGAGGACGTCAAAACCAAACAAACCAGCGAACAAATAGATGAAGATCATCTGTGGAACCAACTTCCTGGAGGTAATTCAGAAGCAACTGCTGAACAATTTCAATGTTTGAAACAAGCCACGAAGCATTGGAACCTTTATCTGACCAATCTTTCCGCTTCTCACTATCATTCTTGCATTGGGATTTGCAATATGATTGTAAGACTTGAAGTTGTTTTCTGCAGTGACAAATTTGACAGAACCAGCCCCGGTTAGGAATTTCATTTTCCCTTCCAGTTCCTCCCATGCAATCTGCATGAAATAACCTCTGACAACCTTGACAGACAAGGATACACTTTTCCACCCTGCCATCCAAGCAAATAGAACAGACATCTTTAGGGTAACTTTGATCAGCAACATCCTCTTTATTTCCCAACTCTTGCAATATCCAAAACTTGTCTGTGGCACAAATGGCTGCATCACGTTTCAACCTTGCAGCAATCATGCCAAGAAAATCAATGGCCATAGAACGAGCAGAGATGTCTTTAGATTTCAGTCCGGCATTTTGAAGTAATAACACACAAAGAACCTGCAAATGGATATGCCTTAGGAGGAATGATAATTATAAAAAAAAATGAAGAAACAGTGTTTTTCAATTTTAAAGATTCAGTACGGAAAGATCACCACCTCCAAAATAGGAGCTGATGCAGGGTATTCAGGTAAATTTAATGTTGTGAGTAGATCCAAAACCATATTTTCCATCATTACTTTCACTTCAGATGCATCTTGAGTCTTCACATTAGCAAACCGCTGAAGTACACGAGTCCAGAAAAGACAGCATGCCTCTGTAGCTGCTTCATGGCATTTGGTTGGGCAACTACTGTCAACTGAAACTTCAAAGATGAAATGACTATCTGATGCTTGCCTCAAAGCTTCAGGGAGGTTTGCACTATAATGTACTAATTGAATCAACAGGGCAGTAATCATTTGAATTTGACGTTGTTCTTCTTCCGGTAGATGATACGCTCTTAAAGCTCGTTTAGTGGATGGCAATTTGAAGAGCATCTGAACTAATTCATCTATCAAATAGTTACGATGTTGTGTATATGAATAAAATATCTGCGCCAAGTTTCAATGTTTTCATCAGAAGATTTAAATGGCAGCAACCAATTGCATTAGGGTCTATGTAAAACATAGACAAAATAACGCAACATTTATTTTGGAAGAGAAGCAGAAATCCATACCCCACAAATTAAACCAATTGCCTTAAGTTGCAGGAGCTGAATATTGTCCACCAAAAAAGTAGAAAAACTCGTTTTCACTAATTGAAGAATACAGCTATCGGGTAATCTCTCTATTAACAACAAATCCTTAAGTAAACCGAGAACGGTGCACATCTTCTGAAGAATAGTGTTAACAGCATTAGATACCCTATCAAAGAAAAAAAAATGCATATATTACTCATTTGAATTTTTTTAAATTGTTATTATGTTCAATAAAGAGACAGAATATGATAGGCACACTTGTTGACTGTAGGCTTCCTAATTTTAGTAGTCTTAACAGCACGACGTTTCTTAGTCGATGAACCATAGTCACCATCTTCTTCGTCTTCAATGACTGGAAAATCCAAAAAATAAAAAATAAAAATACAAGGAACTGATCAAAGTTCATCTATAAGTTAGTTAACCGAGCATTTTTTTTTTATAATTTCAGAAGCAAAAGATAACATTACAATTAGAGACTTGGGACATGTTTTTTGTTTTTTTTTTTTTTTTTTTTTTTTTTTTTTTTTTTTTTTTTTTTTTTGATGAAATAGAGACTTAGAACATGTTGCACCAGCAGTACTTCAAACGGTATACATCAACAAAACATTGCCATAAAAACATTTATTTAAAACAAAATGATTAACTTGCATTTATGGAAAAAAAAAAAAAGAATACACAAGCATATAGAAGAAAAGAAGCCCAAGAAAAGGGGAGCTCCCCTTGCAAGAAAGGACTCCAATAAAGCAAAATCATGCCTAAAGTATAAATTACAAAAGATTTACGAAATTGAAACCCACGAAGAAACATGAAAACAATCGAGGGACCATAAATCTGAGGGATCCATATCCACCAAAAAAACATATGATACAAGGGTTCAAAAATAGTGTGTTTAAAAAATTAAAAGAAAAAGAACATGATCAATATTCTATTAAGTGCAAAGTCCATGGTACAATAAGGTCAAAGAATTATGGAAACACCACAAATTGAACTCACTCCAACAATCCGAATCCAAAGAACACCTTGAAAATTCTTTTACAGTTCTCCATCCAAATTCAATCTTCCAAAATTTTCCATCCAAATTCAGTCTTCTTAAATTTTCCATCCAAATTCAATCTTCTGTTCTCTGTCCAATTCTTTTGAGGGACAAAAAGAATCTAGATTAAACTACTAACCTTCAAACGCACCATTTTCACTGACTTTATGCAATGCACGATATGAAGGATCATAAGCACACATAATATCCATTATGTGACGTCGGGAAAATTCTAGAATTCTCTCTATGATCTGATAGAGATAGAAGGAAAAAATGGTTAGTCATCAATCTTCAATGAATCATGTATCATCAGCAATCAGCAACAATTCTAAAAGCATGAAGTGCACTGAAGAAAAATAGTCCTTTTGGGAGCTCTATCCAATGAAGTAAAACAATTATTGTATGGAATTTATGTATAGGTATAAAATTAGAAATTAGCATGAAGTTTGAGATAGTGAAAATAAAGGATTAATTTTTACAGACAAACAAAGTTTATGATCAAACACATAATCACATATCAAATGCCTAAATTAAAACATCTCATAACCAAATAAGTTCTCATCTCTATCTCTTCCATCTATCATTCAGACTCATAGAGCTCCATACTTTCCCCGCTTGTTTAATCTTATTTCCATATTCCTCCATGTCCATATCTTTAAACCAACTTTTTGTTCAAATTTTCTTTTCTTTAGTTTTGAAAAAAAAAAAAGCATCAATCTTAAAGAGCAATCCATACGCGTTGAAGAGCCAGACATAGCTTAAGTGTGAAGCACGCTAACTGTACACTTAAAATTTTTTTATAAAAATGGTCGTAGTGAGCAAAATACTTGATACGCAGACAGAATAATCAGGATAAGACAAATTCAAGCAACTAAAAGAACAAACCTCTTCTTTGTAAAGCAACTTTGGCATTTGGTCGTGAGCCATTATTGCCAGAGATGCATGTATGGACTCCAAAGCACAAAAGATTGCTGCAACCGCATCTGAATCTGACTGAAATACAATAGGAAAAAGAAATTTGAATTAAGATAAGGAAAGCATAATGCAATGGCAGAAACCAAGCAGAGAGAAGCAAGTCATTTTCTACTCCAAAGAACTTTCAGGCCACAACGACAACGAGACCAAAAAACAAAAGGACAGCAGTAGCATCGGTTCCAAAAAAAAAGTAGAAAATAATTACTTCCACCATACACATGTTTCATTCAAACAACAGTTGCTTTACGAGAGCACCATATTCAGTTATCGTACAACTTTTGTAGGAAACTTCAACTGCATAAGAAGAACCAAAACATAGACACAGGGAGGAGAAGATGTGTCATCTAAGAAGCACGGACATTCAGCAACTGTTCATCTTCAATATTTATGCCAATGATTGAAGTTTTAGCCAGATTTTAGAGGGAGTCTAAAGGCTAAGAGGAAGACTGATAGCCTGCCACCAATTTGCAAGAAAATGATCTTATACATCTCCCCCTCCCTCTACTCCTGCTTGGGCATTTCTACTTTTTGGGAAGCTTCCCTCCCCTTTCTCATACTTCGGCATTCCTTTAGGTTGTAATTTTCAGTTTTTTTTTTTTTTTTTTTTTGAGAACCTATTTTAGATCAGAAAGAAGAGTGATAAATGGAGTAGCTTAACTATCTCTAAGGGTGGTCGTTTACCAACCTTCTGCTCTGCTACTTCTCTATCCTAAAAGCCCCCAAGGGAGTTACAAATGAGACTCAAAAGTCAGCAAGGAACGTCTTATGAAAGAGGGACAGTAGCCATGGTTCTTGTAGACACCTTGTGAATGGGAGAAAGCTTCTCTTCCTCCTCTATATGGAGGTTTAGTGATTTAAGTATTTCAACAAAAGAACGATACCCTTCTACTCAAATGGCTTTGGAGATTTACTCAAAAAAAACGAAGGTGATTTCAAGTATTTATTGGTCAACTATTCCTCCCAAAGGTAAAGCAATGGGCAGACTGTTGTCTGATACTGCAAAAACAGTGGCTTTTTCTTAGATTCTTGGAGTTTAAATTTCAGAATGGGAGGTTGGTTAAATTTCTGAAGAATAGATGGTTAGAAGAAAACACCCTTGAAATAGCGTTTCCACGCATCTTCAATATTTCAATGATAAAAGAGGCAACCATGTCCTTCAAACGAAATGTACAGAGTGGGTCCTCTCTCCCTAAGTTTGCAGGTTATGCCTTAGGAATGAAAAATCATTGGATAACATTTTTCTTCGCTCATTCTGTTCTTTTTTTTTTTAAGAAAAGAAAAGGAAACCTGACTTTTCATTGAATAAATGAAAAGAGACTGATGCTCAAAATCTAATGAGAAAGAAATAAAATATGATGAGTACGTTGAAAACAACACAATAGAGTCAAGCTGGACAATCAGAGCAAACACCCACTGAACATGAACCCCAGAATTTGAAGAATACATGTTGAAGCCCCAAATAAGTAATAATACAATGAAGGCATCTAACTTCCAGACTTGTAAATAGAAGCTAATCCAAAGGAGAGAAGACAGCCAAATGACTGTGAAGTGAAATTAGCAGAAATGAGTCCTGAAGAATTCAACCTTTGCCATGAATTATCTTACTTCGTTTTGGAGAGCTCCCCAATTCTCAGTACAAATAGTGAATATATACTATCATCCAAGTCCTTTCAAAATTAATTGAAATTGAATTATACAGAGATTAGGAAAAACAACAATTTGCCCTTCCCATGAGAAGAATCCAATTTTTGGAGGATACATGGACTATGTCTTATATTTTGGCTCGTCTTTTTTTGAAAAGGAGACAGCCTCTTTATTAATATAATAATAATGAGACAAAAGCTCATAATACAAGAGAATTATACAATGAACATATGTGACCATGGATCAGGAGGTGCATCTGAGCATCTCAACTAGGTTGACACCCCTATAGCACTCTCATCATATCCAAACAAGCTAAAAACCAAAACAAATGAGTAATGTCCACAGGCAAAACAAAATCAAAAGAAGTACAAAAAACAAAAATACAAATTAATGGATTTTTTTTGCTGAAATCTTTGTTAGAAGGCGGAGGAAAATCTAGATCGTCTCCTTTTTAGTATGCAAAGTTTGTGTTGAGTTGCTTGTTTGATGTTTGAATTGCTAGCCAAAGAAATATCCATGCAATGATCGAGGAGTCCCTCCCCTTCATCCACCTTTCAGAGAGAAAGGACCTTTCCATGGTTTGGTGGGGTGTTGTGTTTTGAGATGGGGGGAGGAAAAGTAAAGTGTTAAAAGGTAATAGGAACCCTTGTGAGGTTTGGACCTTAATGAGCTTTCATGTGTGATGCGTCGCTTTGGGCTTCAGTATGGAAGCTTGTTTGTAATTATTTTCTAGGTAACATCTTACTTAATTGGAATCCCTATTTTAAGAAGGGTTTTTTTGTGGGCTTGTTTTTTTGTATGTCCTTGTATTTTTTCATTCGTTCTCAACGAAAGTTGTTGAGTCTATAAATAATTTTTTTATAAAAAAATTCAAAAAAGAAAAACAGAAAACAGAAGTACTCAAGGCAATGCATCAATGATTTGAAGTAAATGAATGCATTAGAAAAAGATAATTTATACATAGAATTAACACACGGCTCACTAAGAGAAAATGTTCTTGATTCAAGAACTCGATCATCAATGGTTTACGTCATGAAGACAATTCAAGAAAACTAAATGAGCATCGATTAAGAATATGAATAACAAAACCATTTAAAATAAAGGCAACTCACATGTTCACATTCTTCAACAGACAATCCTTCTGCTCTATGTATCTGATTATCTAAAACCTTCAACAGCCTCGTCAGCTTATCTAGAGGAACCAAATGAAGAAGTTTCTTCGAACGTATGGACATTATTTCATTGACAAGCATTCGAAGATCAGTAAGAGGAAGAGCCAGCCACTCTGATTCATCACGATCATCGTCGACAATTTCAGCTCGACCACAAAAGTCCTCTAAGAACTCACAAGTGTTTGCAAGGGTGTTGTCTACAATATTCAAAGTAATATTTAGTCCATGAAAAATGAAAACAAAACTTGTGAGGTGAAATACAGTCCAGATTTCATATACTAGCTCAAGAAACACTTGGAGAACAACCTTGAAGCTCAGAAGAGTCTGTTCTACCAGAAGAAGTTTCATCACGGCCTTTCTTCTTAGTTTTTACTTTTCTAGAAGATGAGATTGGCGTATCCTGTAAATTTTTTATTGCCAGGATTAGCAAAACACAAGTAATAAAATAAAGAGACTGGAAACCTTAATGCTTGCATACATTAGTAGGCATAGTTTCAGGTTCAGTATTATGACTTTGAGTTGTTCTAGAGTCTCCTTCAATTTGATTTCTAATAGGTAGTCTTTGCTCAAAAACTTTCCTATCAGGTGCCGTACTGCTGGAGACATGATCCATAATAGGACCTGAGAAACTTGAACAGCACAATAGACAGTAAGTTCAAAAATAAATGATTGACTTCAGGAATAAAAGTCATCCAAGTAAAATAAAATCAAACAAAAAGGTAAATAAAAAGTTAATGGAACAAATTGCATATTTCTAGATAACATAGCATTAAAATCATCTTCATTCTCACTTTCCTATTTTCATGGTTAATCATAACCCCTTTTCCTAAATATTATATTTTTACAATTTCCCATCCCTTAAAATTACTGATAGGGCCAGAACATGATGCACAATCAAACAGAATTTTATTACTTAAGAAATAAAAGGGAACTGATTTGAAGCTTTTGAATTCCTTGTACACCTCAACCCGTTTTTGGAGGGGCTAAAAGGCTAATGTATTCCAAATAAATACTATGGACAATCTAGGAGCCAGATAGAGAGAACCCCCTACAAAGAAAAACCTTCCAATCATTTAAACATCAAAAGACTATAGTTATATAGAATATTTTTAGAGCTTGATCAGTAGCAAGAAGCAGAATGGTGCACAATAATAAAAACAATTAAAAGAAGATAACCTATCTTTGAAATTCTGGAACTCCTAGGTCCCACATCAAACATAAACATTCCACAAAGCATGGTATCACTTCTTCACGACTCCAAACAAGCATTAACTTGACTGATAGAGCTATTTATGTATCACAAAAAGTGATAATAATATCACGCCAAATTTGCTCAGAATAGGAGATTAAAAAACTTTTTCATTACCATTGGAGAAATAAAATAAGGTGGTTTGTGTCACTCAATTTACATTTCAAAATATGACAATATATAGTTAAATTAAGTCACTGATATTTCCATTAAATAAGGAAGAAAAACATTTCAAGACTTCGTTTACCTGGAGCAGTATAACTGAAGGCGTCACCATCATGGCGTAGAACTTCCTCATAGAGTTCAAAAGGCTCCACAGACCCTTCTTGAAGAACCTTAGCATCTTCTCTGAGATTTCTGTTGATGGCATCAAAGTGAAGAATAATATCAATATAAACATGGAAAGAAATCTATAGCATGTAACTCTCTTTTTTTAGTTAATAGGAAGAGAAATCAACTGTTTTTTTCCCTTCTCTTGAAAAAAAAACAATACTTTTCATTGATAAAATGAAAAGAGACTAATGATTAAAAATACACGATACCAGAAAACATAGGAGAATAAGAAGACAATAGAGACCATACAAAACTTAAATGGAGAAAATAAAAGCATTTGAATACAAGTAAATGTCTTGAATAGAATAATTAGCAAAAACTTGAACGAAAAACATCACATAGAGGCCAGAATACAAGCAAAACCCAAACGATGCATCCATGGAATTTATTTTTCAACCATATTAGACAGCCAAAAAAGAAAACAGCCGCCTAAAGGCCTTAGGAACGAGGAATCACTAAGTCATATATGGAGACAATGTACAGCATAATTCAGTAATGCAACTCTAGTTAATCGACAGATATCAACTACGTATTGATGATCCAGCAGTTCACAATAACTAAGTTTAGTGAGGGATAAATCTCAGGTGAGTAGCTAGCTGGAACGCCTAGTAGCCTACAGACTTCCACGATTGAAAGATGACATAAACTAGTATACTATGAAAATCGAAGCAGTAACCGACGCCTATACCTTCATTAATCCAAATTTGTCCGCTACTACTGATAATTCTATGCGCAGTTAAATTTTGAAAATGAAGGCTATAAATGCTGCTATTCGCATTAATCAAGTAGTTCCAATTTCAATTTCAAAAATGGATAATTTAAACTCCAAAAGCGAAACAGTAGTTGCATTGCTGAATTACAACTGCGAGATAGAATAATCTAAATCAACGGTCAAAAAGTAGAGATTTCAAAAAAAAAAAATGAAGTTCCTGAAAGCATTTCCGTGGAGGCAGAAATAGTAACAACGCCAAATCCACAAAACAATAGGAGCCAACCAAAATAGAGTCAACCGAAGTGAAGAATTAGGTGAAAAATGAAGTTCGAAATGGAGAAAAAAGAAATTGGGGAACTCACAAGTAAGAGACATCAGTAGCAACAAGCAGATCAGCGATCTTCCTAGAGTGAGGGAGAAGATCAGAGGTGGAGGTAGCATAGGTAACGTCGGGGTGATCGGAGAGGTGAAGGTGAGGGTCAGAGGCGCCAAAGAAGACCGGAAGTGATGGCAAAGGCAAGCAAGGAGCAACTTCAGAGTGTATAGTATTAGACAAGCCGATGCCGCGGTTGGAGGAGGTAGAGGCAGAGGAAGAAGCAGAAGCAGAGGGCGGCAAACTCATGGAGAAGAAAGCCGGAGAGGAAGAGCATGTAGAGTAAAAAGGTTGAAGGAAGTGAAATCAAGGTTGAATTGAGAACGAGGTGAGTTTTACAGAGGAGAGGAGAAGATGGAGCCCTAGCGATAGAGGAAGAAAGGGGGGGGGGGGGAGAGAGAGAGAGAGGCCAAACCAAAAGCAAATGGCGGGGAAATTGTGTTTATGAGCAAAAAATTGGAAATTTTTTTTGGACAGATAAATATTTTAATTTTTAGAAAATAATGATAATTATAAGCAGAGTGCCAAGAAACTGGAGGAGGCGATGGTGAGGAAATAGTGGAAATTTGTGTTCTTGTTTCGCCTCCCCCTTTGGTGGACTCCATATTCTTTTTCTTTTTCTTTCTCTTTATTTTTATCCTTCTTGTCTCTCCTAAGTTTCAACCTACTCATGGAAACAAACCCCAACTCAAACCTACTCAACTAATCTTACTCACGTGGATACTTTTATCCACCTCTTTTTCTCTCTCTTTTATTTTCTTTAAAACAATATTTGTTTTTACCTTTCAAATTATTCTATAACTTTTTTTAGTTTATTTTCACACAAATTATTTTGAATCACAAATTTCAAATATTTTGAAATACACCAAAATGTAAAAAGTTATTTTTCATAAATATAACAAAACACCCATGACCTGAGCAACAAAATCAAAAAGTCGATTAATATCAAGTTTGTCTTTGAATATTGCAGACGATTTTTCAATTCTTTTTCTTCTTCTTCTTTGCGATTTATTCGTCTCATCTTCATATTATTAATTTCTTCATATTATTACTTCTTCTTCTTCGTATTCTCACTTGCTCTTGTTCGTGATTTCTTCATTTCCTTTTCTACAACATCTTCCTTCTTCGTCATCTCTCATTTTTTCTTTCTTTTTTCACTTCTTTAAATTTCCACTTGGTAAACGATCTTCATCATCTCTCATATATTTCCTCTTCCAGATCTAAAGGATCGTGTATGAAGATATTCTATATTTGGTACACGTTCTAAACGATCTTGAATAAAAATCGTTTAGATCTTGGTACACAATCATTTAGATCTTGGTGCATGATCGTGTACCAATATTTGAACAATCATGTATCATTTCCTACACTATTGTTCAAACACGATCGTGTAACATGATTGTTTAGAAGAAGAATTACATGCGCGCATGTGGTCGGTGTTAATACTACCTACACGATCATGTATCATTTCCTACATGATCAAGTATCATGATCATTTAGAAGAAAAACTACATTGCACGTGTGATTGATTAATCGTGTGTTGGTTTGAGCATTTTTTGTATTTCCTATTGTGGACCTATAGGCTTTTTCCATTTTCAAAATTATTCTATACAGTATAAATGTTTTGCTGATTTATTATATTTTTAAAAAAATCCCAATACAAAATAAAATTTAAAAATAAATAAATAAAAGAATTTGGCAAACTATTTACAACCCATGGCAAACATTTTAGCCCATAAGTAGTAGCCCAAAAGGGCATGTAAAATACCTAAAAAACCTAGCTAAACACCCAAGAAACGTGAAATACACGCTAGTGACCAAACTTAAATCACGCTACCTGTGATTTACCCTCAATTTACCCTTGACTCCACGATTCTCATCGTAGTCCACACAATTTGATACAAGGTTTTCCCTCCAAACAAGCGCAACATTTCGGCTTCTTCCTCATTCTTCTTCTTCTTTTTTCAGTGAAACGAACAAACATAAACCTAGCTGACTTCATCCTCATTCTTCTTCTTCTTTCTTCTGCAAAACAAATAGCCTAAGACCTAACGCATCGAAGAGAAGAATCTCATCAGTGTGTTGTTTGCCTCTTTGAATTTGAGGAAGAGGAGAAGGAATGAAAATTGCAAAGGTTACTTACTTATCAACTCTTTAAAATAGTTATTAATTGTTCAGTGGATTATCTTTAGTCTTCACTAAAACAAGAAGCCATACCAACAAGATTTATTTACTAAATTTGCAACTATGATGCTCTACGATTCAAGGTCGAACACAAGGAATCTTACCAACGAGATTTATTTATTACACCAAAGACGTAATATAGTGTTAAGATCAGGGTCAAACCCAAGAGAATAGAGTCAAGATTCTTTCGTCAATATTCAAGAATTCTATTTAATAATGGGGATTTTATGGATTTAAAATTTATAAGAAAGTATATGTGCAAGAAAATGAACTGTTTTTTTTTTCAATTAAATGAAATTAGAACACTCAAAGAATTAAAGATACTCTCTCAATCATTTTGATTGGAATATGAAATTTAGAAAACTTTTTATCATTGAGTGAAATCAAGGGGGGGAAAAAGAACAATTGTTGTAACACCCTAAGGTTAGGATTCAGAATTCGGATCTCCGACATTCCTCTACATCCTTTGCAACCTCACAATAATCCCAACATCTACATAAAGTTCAAGTTTACTCAATAATGGCATGGGTCCTTAGTTTATTGGCTTTAAGATTATAGTATCAATAACGACTTTATTAAATTAGAATATGATTATAAACTACGAGTTTTAGAAAATTAATTTCAACAAACTCCCATTTGGACTAAAACTCCTAATGGGATAAAACAATGCTGAATTTATTCATGAGAGAAATACTCATATGAATACAATAAATTAGGGCAAGCACCTAAATATTTCACATGAAATTATCCTTAGATCTGTATAGGTTAGGGCAGCTCAATGACGCTGGCCCAATAAGCCTCCAATTTCAGGGATAAGACCGAGTGGAATGCTAGGGACATAGGGTGCAAGACGGAATTCACTCCTACCCATTTTAAGGATAGTAGATAGGTTGTTTTCTTACTTATCATGGTTATATCACATGGACACAAATATATCTATAGTGAGGGGAGTGCAACTACGACACTTTAGTGGAATGACCTATTAGTTAATGAAGGTTGATTAACTCGATCAAAAAGAGTTTAGCCAGTTAATCTTGAATCGTTGGAGCGCATGATCTATAGGTCCATTAGGTTCCCCCGCTAGCTCACAAGGAATCAACTTATAACATTATGATGGAATAATTAGAATTGTTCGAATTAGGCAAAGAGAGAGAAATCGTCGAATATATTTGATATAATCGTCAATTAAAAGTTTAAGAAAGACCTTTGTGTTTAAATGTGATTTAAATATTAAAAATATGAATACAGTTTCATATTCAAAAGCTTGAAATTGATGGAAATAGTCAAAATTGTGAAAAGTCAAAATGATAACTTTTGACTTTGAAAAGTCAAACATTGACCGATTTTATATTTAAACGTGATTTAAATTTTGGAGAAATGAATGGGGATTCATGCTCGAGAGATCGATATTAGTCAAGACAGATAAAATGGTAAAAAGTCAAAATGTTGACTTTCGACTTGAAAAAGTCAAACTTTGAATTTTATTTAAATGTCAAATTACCATATTGCCATAAGACTAATGTAATTAATAACACTTGTTGAGATTTGACAAGCTCATCACATGCAAGTGTTGCATGTGGTTTGCAAGTGTCTTCATGTATTTAAGAAACCTACCCCACTAATAGTTAGTGGAATGCCAAATATTGAGATAATGGAATCTCATTACATGCATGTAGTTTGCTTGAAAAAGGGATTAGTAAAAATGAAAAAGTGACTCATGGTTTTTTAAGTGTGATAAATTATTTTTGTAATTTGGAATTACAAATATTAAACAAAAAAACTCATTTTTCCCTTAACACACCAAAAAATCTCAAAGCTAAGTTTGTCCTCAAAATTTCATCTCTCTCTCTAATTCCTTCACTGGATGAGTTTCACAACCCAGTTCTAAGTCTGGAGAATAGTAAGTCAACAATAGTGGTAGTTCCAGCTTCGAGTTCGTGAGGAGATTATTGTTGGAATTTATGTTCTAAAACTCGTAGATTGTAAATATAATCCATTGACCGTTGTTAATAAAGTGTTATTATCATAATAATTGTTATTGATTATATTATTAGTTTTGTCTTAATAACTCAAATCCAATAAATTAACATCTTAAGTTATTTAATGAGTCTTGAACAGTATGTCAAGACATATAGGGATCAAGAGATCAACTTAAAGAGTTTGTAGTATAGGAATAAAGTTGGATACCTTATCCTGATAACACTATGGATACGACTCACTTTGTAATTGATACAAACGCAATGATCCAATGTGTTCGTATAGATGACATGTGAGTGGAGGTATTCTATGCAATGAGTTTGCATAAGACTGGACCATGAAATAGTAACAACTAGATGTAACTCCGTTAACTAGTTAGGTTTCTATTTCATTAGGATGACATAGGTAACTTAGTCTTAATTCTGAGTGTATTATGAACTCCTTTTCGCGAGGGATTGTCCTTTAATTTGTACAGATGAGAGTGGCCAGATCGTCGACTCAATAAGCTTATCATTTTGGGGACATGATCGAGTGGAAAGCTATGACCATAATTACACAAGATGAAATTCACTCCTTCTCGACTTCAGAGTAAGTAAATGAGTGTTCCCTTAAATGGTGTCTCTAAGACTTGAACAAGGGCTCTTCCCTCTCTATGGCACGAGAGGAATTTTTGTTTATTGGTTGGACCATAAACATGTTGTTCATTAGAGGAGCACTAATATTTAAGGATTAGAGGTAACCTAGAGGTAAAACAATAATTTGACCCAGCAGGTGTTACGAACACTCGTGAAGGATTAACTTACTGTTATTGGTCTATATCCGTGAACACATAAATATATCTACAGTGAGAAGAGTTCAACTATGAGTCTTTAGTGGAGTGTACAAACAGTGAATGAATATTGATTAATGTTGTTAATGAGTTTAGCTAATTAATCTCATATCATTGTAGCTTCTGATTTGTAGGTCCATTAGGTCCCCTTTCTAGCTCGTAAAGGGTAATGAAATTTATTTATATTGGTTGTAGTTTGAAGTGTTCAAATTTACTTTGGAAATTAGTATAATGTATAGTTAGACATTATAATATAAAGTTTATCAAACTTTGTTCTATAAATTTAATTTTGGATAATATTGAAAATTAATTTATGAGAGGTAAAATATTTGAATGAGTCCAAATATTAATTTAATGTGAATTGAATTAATATTAAAATTATTGGTTATGAGAGAAACTTATATTTGAATATGATTCAAATTTAATTTAAGTTAAATATAAGATATTTAATATAGTTATTAATTAATTAATAGTTTATTTTTATTTAATTAAATTAATATAAAACTATAAGATATTGGAGAGATATTAATTAAATCAGATTTAAATGAAATATTAATTAAATAATATTTAATTAATTATTAACTAATTGATTCATGGTTAATTAATTAATTGATTTGAAATTTCTAATAATTTAATATTTTTTAAATTAATAAAATCTCATGATTCTCTCATACTCGATTTCCTACTACATGAAGGAAAGA
The DNA here is from genome assembly GCA_025688845.1 of Cucumis hystrix. Lineage (NCBI taxonomy): Eukaryota > Viridiplantae > Streptophyta > Magnoliopsida > Cucurbitales > Cucurbitaceae > Cucumis > Cucumis hystrix. The sequence goes on from CM046889.1 coordinate 13,492,830, forward strand.
GAGTTATAAATATGTAGAAGAAAATAGTTTTTCTTCAACTAATAATTTTGCTTTTCTATAAAAGAGTTTTTCTAAAAAAAATTCTTAACTTTTTCCAATCCCAATTGGTTCCCACAAACCAATCTCATCCCAAAGAATAGAAAGGTCTCTGGTGGTGTTCCAGTTTGGAGATTTATTTTGTAGATTCAAAGACGTCAAACAAATTACGTTTTTCTTTCTCTAATCTATAATTAGAAAGTATGTTTAGCCTTAAATCTTAATAAGAAAACTAGTTTCTAAATTATTTTTGCCAATGTACTTGTATTTTGGGATTGTTAAATTAAATGGAGAAATTGTTCTATAAAATCTTCCGCTGCCATAGGGTTTTTATCCCTTCAATTACAAGGAAAGAAAAGCATCAAATGTGAGTTTTTCTTTTAACCCTATCTTTATTTCAATTAGGGTTGTAATGCGTGTTAATTAAGTGTTTAGTTGCAACTAGCGTAGAGTTTGATCCCTTTTTCGTTGCGCCGTACCTTCGTACGTATATATTGGTTCCAAATCACAAAATGCCTAACAAATATGCCACAAAGCTTTAGAAAACAGACATTTCTAGTTTTCTGTTTTTTTTTTTCAATTTTTTGACCAAATTTTAGATAGATTTGTACAAATTATTGGTAGGAAGTGAATAAAAAAACAAGAAAACTTATTGATACAAGTAATGTTTATAAGCTTAATTTTAAAAATAAAAAACATTTATCCTCTCATGCTTCAATTAAGTAATGTTTATAAACTTAGTTTCTAAGCATCCCTTGTTTTATGAATGTTCTTAAAAAAATTGCTTTCCATGAACAAAACATTTAACCCTTTGAAACTCACATTTCAATAAGAAACTATTTCCCATCAATATCTGTCGTAAATAAAGAAATGAGTAAATTTGCAAACCTTTGCAACTAGAAAGTCTGATAAAATCCCATTGCCTCCAAGCAACTCACGTCCTATAGCAACAGTTTCTTTATCTCTCAGACTGATCCATGCTTGATGCCAATATAAGAAACATATTTTAATTGGGTAATTAATTAGTATTCATTAAGTTAATTTGGGATAACCCTAAGGTCTAACATTTTCTAAGCTAGCTTGACTTGGAGTCATTGTTCCCTTTACATATAATTTGCAAAGTTGCCAACCAATGAGGAACATTGCTTGAGCATTTTCCATCATGAGAACAAGTTTTTGTTGATTAGGTTGAAAAGATGCTAATGGTGCTCCAAATTGTTCCATCTTCTTTAAATATCTGAATCACTTAGACATTAGAAATATAATGTCATGATTTTCCAGTTGATAGATCAATTAGAAGAAAGAAGGTACTACATGTGACACATATCATAAACCCCCATTGCTATGCCAATGGATTGCCAAACAACCATTACACGCGAAGCCTCTAGAACCTGCTCACAGAACTAGGAAAAATGTTGATAAAATAATAATTTTTGTCATTATATTTATAATAACTAGCATAACATAATTTTTATCATTAGATTGAAGCATTTCCTGCAACACGACAGTCATTACATGCTTTTTCAGATAATCTTTTAGCTTCCATAATCCTTTACTTTGTGCCTTCAATTTACTCACTAAACCAGATGAATTTTGATTGCCTGCTGAAACAATAGCAATTTTCATGGACCTGTTTTCATAAACATCTCCTGTAGCCTTAGTAACAAAACAAAGAAAAATAAAGAAAGAAAAAGGAAAATAGATTCAATAAAGAAAGAAACGGACGAAAGAAGTTTTCCAATTCCCAAAAATGTAGAAACTTAAAGATTCAATAAACAAAAAAGAAAGTAGAAAATACTTACACCAATAGATAATTTAGAAGAGCAAGTTGAATTCTTTGAATAGACGAGGAAGAAAAACTCTATAGATTGGAATGTGACACATCACAAGCTACAATTAAAAACCCTATAAAAATTTAGGTTGAAACCATAATAAGAACAGATAAATTAAAAGAAAATTACAACATAATCGATTGAAACCTGGAGAAATGAAAGCCCCAAGGAGAAGAACAAGAACTAACAAAATGTAGGTTGAGAGAAAGCCGAGAGAGATAGAGACAGGATGACAAAAAGAGAGTCGAAGACTGCAACAAGGAGAGAGTCGGAGAGGCAGAGATGAATGCGAATGGATGAATGAAAAGTGATGGATCTGGTAAGCGGTTTTGGAGAGGTGTAACGCACGGTGAACACAGACAGACGGGCGGTGAACACAGCAGAAGGGAGGGATCTTTGAAGACGCGAAAGTTTTTCAAAGGGGGAGAGACACATCTAAGGTTTTGAAGGAATTAACCTAATACTTTCTTTTATATATATATATATATATATATATTTAATAACACTCTACATTTTTAAAACGTCCAAAAAATGATCTTACTTGACTTTTAAAAAACATTAAGAAATTCAAAAAATGACTCCCCTTTACATTTTTATAAAAATTCTTGATGTTTTAAAATGTTAAGAATTTTTAATATATTCCTTCGCGTTTTAAAAATGTCAACGAAATGTACATATTACTTGACGTTTAAAAAACGTCAAAAATATCAAATTTATAAACATTCTTGACGTTTTAAAAAGGTCAAGAATTTAATAGATACTCCTTGACGTTTTAAAAAGTTAAGAAAAAATACATATTACTTGACATTTAATAAACGTCAAGAAATCTGAAAATTGCCAACTTCGTCTTTTCATAAAAAAAATTGACGTTTTATTGTTGAAATCTCCCCTTTCTCAAGAAAGGAAAACAACAACCGTAGAAAAAGGCTCTTTTTGTAGTAGTGCATGTAATAGCTAAGTCCTCGTTGAGTACAAGTTTTCCTACCGCTTGCTCAAGTGCAAGCGAAACAGTAGGTTTACCTGGATGATCTAGGGTCGAACACAGAGAATTGATTCAAGACATTAGTTCTAGGAATCACTTATCATCTAGGTAGTATAAAAGAATTAATTAAATGGAATATAAAAGAATCAGAACCAAGATTAAAACTACTTATGTACGCCTAGAGAATTTGTAAAGAGGCATAAATGGATGTGAGATGGAATTACAGACTAACTTGTATGCGAGAAAAATATGAAGAAAAGTATACGCATTATTAAGCAATGTATGAGCTTTGATGCGATATAACTTACGTAACCAGCTCATGATTAAGGCGAGCTTCTCTCAAAGTGTTTAAATGCCACACTTGCTCACCTTTCAGAATGTAAATGACTGTGCTTGATTAGGCGAGATATATCTAGAAGAATTCACTTATAATACTAATAGAACTTTACGATTAAGAATAACAACCTCTCGACGCCTAATGTCCACAATTTTCACCTCTCGGGATACAAATGATGGAAGTTATCTCGATAAGGTGGAGTTTGATGCCAAACTCCTCTTTGCGTGCATTAGCCTTATCCTTGTACTTGCTCTCTCTGGTAGTTGTCGGTTGACGCTGGCCAAGCAATAAACATAGCTCAACTAATGCGATAAGGATTATAAGCTAGACTTCTTATCAAGAACTTATCACTAAATTAAACTACTAATAACACATTGACGAGTGGAAAGTAAAGAAATGATGAATTAAAAAGGTATAAATATGCAATATATATAAAGAATGTAGGCATTAGGCCATTGTACAATATGAACAACATATATTACAAAGAAGTATAAAAATGGAGAGAAAAGAGAATGAAAAATATTACAAGTTAGGGGAGATGGGAATATGGAATCTTGTCTACTTAAAAGTGAAGTTCTCACTTTACAATCTAATTGGAGAAGAAGAGAATAGGATTTACAGACGGTGAAAGGGCTACTTCCTTCCGTCTCTTTAGGTTTTCCGCCTATGTAGGCTCTTTGGTCCATTCAGATATCTATTTCCTTTGGTAGGGATGAGGTCTTTTTATAGGCAACTTTTGGTGAAAAACTTGTGTTCTTCTAAGATTGTCAACGTCGACTTTGACCCTTTGAAATCAATCACTTCAACTACCATTCTTGTCCTCTAGCAAGCCTTCCTCGCTTGATGATGTGGTTCCTCGCTTAGACATGTTATTCACTAAGCGAGTTTCCATTGCATGGCCTTTGCTCGAGATGTTCTCTACGATTTACTCGTTTCTTCCTGTTCACTCATCTTACATTTAGACATGACAATCGAGCAAAATCGGCATGATACTTATGTAAGATGTATTTCTAAATACTTATCAATTTAGTAATATAAGTTACTCATTTTGATCATCTTCTCATGCATTTTGGCCTCATTATTCTAATAAAAGGAGTTATAATAATAGATATTTATACATGTTATCAAGTTGCGTGAATGAACGAACTAACTTGTATGAAAGAAGGGAGTGCATGAAGGTCCAATTCTACCAGGCGAATAAGCTATACGACCACCTCAATGGATATAACTCGCAAAACAATCTTATGATTAAGGTGATCTCCTCTTAGAGTTATTGGACACCACACTTGGTCTCCTTTCGGAATCCAAATGCCTAAGCCTAGTTGAGTGAGGTATATCTAGAAGTATTTACTTATACTACTTAGAGTGCTTCACATTTAAGAACAACAACCTATCAAACGCCAATTGTCCACACTTGTTCACCATTCAGATACAAATGAAGGAACTTATCTCACTATGGTTGAGAAAACTCTTCTTTGCTTGTGTTAGCCATTGGTTGGAGTTGAATTGGACATAATAATTTCACCGTGTATAATACGATTGCAATACATCACCGAGTCAAGTCATTGTGTGTAATGCGCTCATCGTAACTCTCTATAGAACATGCTTCATTCGAGGCAATGGGTCATTAGGTATGATCATAGCATGTGAGATGCTCACAATGTACCTCTTCATCGCATGATTCCTAAGTCCTCGTTGAGTACAAGTTTTTCTACTACTTGCCCAAGTACAAGAGAAATAGTAGGTTTACCTGGGTGATCTAAGGTCGAACAAAGGAAATTGTTTATAAACATTAGTTCTAGTATCCTCTCTCATTTAGGCAAGATGAAAGAATCAAAGAATAACAAATGTAAGAATTAGCTAATTACAGAACGAAAGTCTGCAAGACAAAATGAAGAGAAAGATAAAGTAATGCATCTAACTTGTACTAATGGAATGAAGGCAGGAATATATGCGTGTTATCATTTGAATAAAGTAGAGGGATAACTTTGATGCGATCTAGCTTGCTAAATCATACTTATGATTAAGGCATGCTTCTCTCGAAGGCATATATACAATACATGACTACTTTTCAGATATCCATATGACCAAATTTGGCTAGGTGAGTTATATCTAGGAGAAACCACTTATGCATTTTATAGTATTTCTTAATTAAGGACCGATACCTCTCGATATCCAATGTTCAAACTTGCCCTCCTTTTGGGGTCCAAATGTTAGAAATACTCTTGCGAAGAGGTAAAATTCCTCTTCACGAGTGCTAATTAAGTTCTAGCTACTTTCCCTCTTGGGTAGTTAGCAACTTATGTTGGCCAAGCAATAATAAAAACACAATTAAGATGTTAAAACTTATAAGTGACTCTTCTTATCATGAACTATCACCTACTCACGTTGTTGATAACACGTTGACTTGCAAAAAAGTAGAGATGACAAATTGAACGACTATGTTTACATAAAATTACCCAATAATATGAGTTACAGATCTATAAACATTATGTACAATATGAAGTATAAGCTATACATGAAAACACAAAATGTGGAGAAGAGAAAGTGGAATGCTATTACAAGTTAGGAAATCAACATAAATAGTCTTTTTCTTCATCACAGCTACATATTCTTCAGGTAGCTCTCTCTCTCTCTCTCTCTCTCTCTCTCTTTCTCTTTCTACGTAGAATATCTTTGGCCTATTCGGGCCTCCTTATCTTGGTGGAGATGAGGTGCTTATATAGGCTGCTTTTCGGTAGGAAACTTTTATTCCTTTGAGCATGTCAGTGCTGTCACCTGGCCCTGTGAGGTCACATCGTCCCAACTACCATCCTTTTCTTCTACTAAATTTTCCTCGCGTGATGTCTTGGTCCCTTGTTTGGGGTTGTTAATCGTTAAGCTAGATCCCATCACTTAGTCTTTGCGTTAGATGTCTTGTATGATCTGCTCATTTCTTTTTGTCCCACTTTTCCTGCGTTTAACCTTGACAATCATGTAAAATAGGGATGAAAATTATGTAAGTTGATTCCCAAATATTTATGCGTTTATAACATAAGTCATGCGTTCTAATCATCTTCTTATGCGTTCTAACCTCATTATTCTACTAAAAAGGGTTATAATAACGGTAATTTCTACACGTTATTAGCCATGTCCTTGCTACTTACCTTCTCGCACTAGAAGAAATCTGGGCTTCAGTGTTAGGTGAAAAAAATGAAAATCTAGCTTTAATGTCGTTTTTGAAAAGGCGGATCATTAATGTCGATTTTAAACCGACATCAATGACAATGGTTTAATATCGTTTTTAAATCGACATTAATGATCCGTCCATTTTTAAATTTTTTAAATTTTTTTTTATTTTGTAAAAAACGACATTAATGATATTTTCATTTTTATTTTTAAAATTTTTTTTATTGTGTGAAAACTGACATTAATGACCCTTCCCCTTTTTAATTTCTTTTTTAATTTTTTTAAGTTGTAAAAATTAAATTTCCCTCACTCTCTTACTTTACCCTTTCCCATCAAAATTTCTTTTCTCTCCCGATTTCAAATTTCCTTCTCCCTTATCTTCTCATTATGTGACCTAAAACTCATAGTTGTCTTCGTGCCCAAACTCATACCAATCATCGTCGTGCCCGGAAATCTTCCTTCAAGTCTTTCCCAGTCGCCCTTGTGCTTCGGTTATCGGGAAACGCCTCCGTTGTGCTCAATCATCTTCGACCATTCGCAGTCACCTGAAACTCTTCCTCCAAGTCTTTTCCAGTTGTAGTCGCCGTCGTGCTTCCGCCGCAAGAGTCCCTCGTGTCCAGTCATCTTCAAATCCACCACTATAGCCACCACCGTGACCAGCCGTTGCAACCATCACATGCCCAGAAGTTGCCACCATCGCATGCCCATCGGACTGGTTTGGGTAATTTTTTAGTTTATAAATGTTGTGTTGTTTCTTATATTATTGTTTCAAAACATTCATGAACTTGAAACAAAATTAAATTTCTTGTTATGGTTTCTATTTTCAGTTATTGTTTCAAAATATTCATGAACTTAAATTTCTTGTTATTGATTCAAATCCGCTTTCTTTCTAGATTTCGATCTTCTTCTTTCGCTTGAAGCTGGTGGATAAATGCCTTGACTAGCTTCCTGCCTCGGCTAGCACAAGGCAGACCAAGACAGAGGGCAACTCAACCCGTGAATACCAATTTGGTATTACTTCATCAGACATTGGATGAAAGGGAGCGGACTACAGAGGCCCTTTTGAGCCTTCTTCTGGAGGTTCAAAGAATTTTCATACGCTTTTTTGTTTTTTTTTACTTTTGGAGGCATCAAAATAGATCATTGAATCAATCTTTAGTAGGTTCTGATTTCTCTTGTCTGCTTTGTGTTATTAACATATTGGTATGTGGATTTAGTTTGGTAAGAAAATGTAATGATAAATAGAGAGTTGATTTGGAAGATATGAAGATGAAGTGGGCAGTGGGCAGTGGGTTAATGGAGATTGGGGTTTAAAGGTAAAGAAGGAAAGTACCAAAGAGAGTGAAGAAATGAAATAGTGAATGGTAAATATAAAAGGTAACTACAAATGAGAGAAAGAGAGAGATTTAGTTTAGTATTGTTTGGAAATTGGAACGTAATATTCACTTCTCTCTTTTCCTCAATTTAATTTAGGATTAACTTTTGAGACATTTTTCACTGATTTCGTGTTATTAACATATTGGTATGTGGATTGGTTTGGTAAGAAAATGTAATGGTAAATAGAGAGTGTTGATTTGGAACTTATGGAGATGTAGTGAGAAGTGTGTTAATGGAGATTGGGGTTAATAAGGTGAAGATTAGATTTATATTAAGTGTGTTATAGGGACTGTAAGTCCATCTTTCGTTTTTGAACATATAATAATTATTTGTGTTTTGTTTCTATTTCTCTAATCTTAAAAAGTTCTTATTAATTCTTATACTTTAGTTTATGTAGTAGTAATCTTAGTTTATTTCAAGTTTGGAAATTTATTTGACAAAGGTTTAATGTTGGAGACTACACTTATTATCTAATTAAAAGCAAATTTGAAAAATAATATATATAAAAAGAAATGGAGCTACATTTATGTTGTTAGGTTGTGTACACATGCAAATTATAACAATTTTGCTTTTGAAATATTTTAAAAGAAAAAACAATAGGTTATAACTCTAAGACCTTTTTCCATTGATTTGATATGTTAATGTAACAAAATCTGTGAGGCTATGATTATACTCTTTTATATATTTGGGTATGTTGATTGTACTCTTGTTTCACTTCCTTCATTTGAAATTATATATCGTAATTATGGTTAGAAGTTTGTGTTTGGTCTTTGTGGATCGTTTTAATTTGATATTTGCTTGTTACTTGATTGATACAATTGCGAATTTTGTAGCTATTTGAGTGTACATGATTGTATAACGGTATGAATTCTATAATTACGTTTTTCCATACAATGTAGTTTGATTTCCCTAAGTCTAAATATGTTTTTCTTTTTTCTTGTGTAGATGTCGTTTGAGTTACATCCTAATGCTAAACATTCTATCCTAATGTCTCCATCAAGAAAGTATTGAACTTTCAAAACCGTTGACTCAGAAGTATATACTTCCGTTTAAGGATCAACCATCATGTTTGCAGTTTCCTTCTAAAATTTATTCTCATATTAATCAAGAAGATTGGGAATCCTTTGTGGACGCTAGACTAACTGAAGAATGGGAGGTAAATAAATTTAATTACATGTTAACTTTAATATTGTTTTGGTATGTACTACAAACTAATGCTTTGTATAGAATTATAATCGTATTCAAAGGGAAAGAATATCAAAATGCGCATACAATCATCACATTGCTTGTAAGGGATATGTGAATCTTGTCGACGAATTAGTGAGTCTGTCTAATTGAATAATATAATTTATCTTAATATGTTTATGCTAATTAAATATATATCTTTGGTTGCAGAATATAACGCGTGATGTTTCCTATCGTTCAACTCTTTGGAAAGAAGCACGAAAAGGAAAGAACAATGATTATTTTGATGATGCTACTCGAGATTTTGTCTCTCGGATCGTAAGTTTACTTACGATTTACATATATATAATATATAATCTTTTGTTAACTTAGCTAATGATGAACATACTTGTATTGTTCTATAGGATGCATTAGCCGCAACACATAAAGATGAGGGCATATTGACTGAAGCATTGGGCTCCAAGGAGCACGGTGGACGTGTACGTGGCGTGGGTGGTTTTGTCTCTCAATCACAATATTTCAAAATAGTGAAAGGGAGAGAGAAAATGATAAGTTCTAAAGTTGAAATATGTCATAAAGAAGATTACTCAAAAAGCAAAAGTTACAAGAAGAGTCATAATCACTCGAATTCGTCCATCGAAAGTGTTAACATAGATCTCAATGCTGATGAGGATTTGGGAACACACCTAGCAACAAAGAAGTGAGGGTAATTAACTTTGTTGTCACTTTTAAAATTTTAATGTTTATAGGATAAATTATTCTTAACAATGCTTTTAATTCTTGTAAAGGGAACACCATGCAAATTGGCTATAGAAGCAATTAATAATATCGTTGCAGTAGCCACAATATTTGATGATAACGATGATAGTCCCAATGTTAAAGTCTTGGTGGATTTGCTTACGAGAGGAGATTTTAGTATACCTATTCCGGTGAAGGGCAAGATACAGACTTTAAATCAAGCATTAGGTAACATTATTGAATGGCCTCGTCGACTTGTTTATGTGATTCTTGACAAACTAGTAAGTCTCTTTTTCACTATTGAAATTTTGATATTATTTCTGGTTGTATTTTAAATTTAGAACTTTGGTTGTGGTAGGAGCATTCAACCCCGAAGGATGTTGTGTATTCTTCAAAGTACACAAATTTTAATGGAGCTATTAAGCTCTTATATGGACATACCATGAACAGTATGAAGGATGTAGATATGGTTCGAATCCCAATGAACGAGCTAATATTTGGTAAAAACAAATTCGTTTATTTAGCTCGTGAGGATTCGCTCCATTACTGCGGCATGGTAGAAATAGGTTATATGTGCATACTAGCATACATTATGTAAGTAGACATCTTTTACTCATCCTTATGTCCAATACTATCGCTATCGTTATTTTGTTCTTTTTTAACTAAGCTTGCTTTTACTTAGATATCTTTGGGATGAATGTGACTGTGGAAGAAAGTTTTTTGTTATCGACCAAGCAAAAATCACGTCACATATCAAGGATCGTGATCTCCAATCTAGAAATTTAGCCAACCAGTTAGAAGCGGCTATCTTGGAACAAATAGTTCTAATTCCGTATAATACTGGGTAAATAAATAAGAGGAACACATTATTTTTTTTTAATTGAGGTTAAATGTATACTCACATTGAAGATGTTTATTGTAGTTTTCATTGGATGTTGTCGATCTTCGAGAGAATTGTGTTTATGTCTTGGACTCTCTTCGAAGTAAAGTTAACGAAGACATTCATGGAGTCATAAATGTGTACGTTTACTTACGATTTACTTCTTATTTCACTTTATTATCTTCTAGTTCTAATGTTTTCAAATGTATAGAGGATTAAAAACATGGCAAGCAAAGCATGATTTACAACAATATCGATCAACTCCAAAATGGAAACCTATAAAGGTAATTGCATTGACACATAATTCTTTTCAATGAAACATAGAAATAATTTGTATCCAATTTATATACATGCAGTGCCCTCGTCAATTGGATTCTGTAGGGTGTGGGTATTATGCCCAAAAGTATATACACGAAATAGAGCAGAATTTTAGCACTCCAATCACTAGCCTTGTAAGTTTTTACCTTCACTTTTTATATGTTACAATTAAATAAATGATCTAAACTTATTCTTTCCATACCTTTTGTGTAGTTCAATACAAAAAAGGCATATAGGCAAGAGGAGATTGACAAGATTCGCACAAAATGGGCAAACTTTGTTAGTCAATTTGTGTAAGCTTTTACACTTTTTTTTTTGTAATATATAAGTTACTAGTTGACTTTAATTTGTGAAGGAACTAGTTGTTGTACCTACTTTACTTTTGGGTTTTTCTGCTTGTAGCTTTCTACTTGTAGTTTTTGAAGTAGGTGTTGTATTGTTGTGTTTTACTGTAGTGTATATTTGTTGTAGTACTATATGGAAGTGTGGAAAATGTGTATTTGTTGTAAATACTTTAGTTAGTGGAGGAACTTTAAGTACAAGTACTTTAATGTATCATGATCTTACATATTATTTTTAGATTTTGAGTTTTCACTTATAGTGGTTGCATATAGTGTGTTTATTGATATATGATTATATATAGGTGTTGGATGATGTGTATTTATGTAGTATTATATGCAAGTGTGTTGATATATTAGGTGTTAAATCTTGTGCATTGTAGGTGAAATAAAAATATTATTGGTTATGCTTGTTTTTTAGGTGTTGAATTCTCTATAGCTAGAAATATTGTTGATTTGCCATAGAAGTGTTGAAAAGTGTAACTGGTTTTGTAGGTTTTTAGGTGTTGAATTCTATAGCTAGAAATATTATTGGTTTGCCATGAAAGTGTGGAAGTGTATGTTGGTTTTGTAAGTGTTGATTTTCTGTCTTGTAGGTGAAATGGAAATATTGATTTGCCATGGAAGTGTGGAAAGGTGTAGGCTGGTTTTTTAGGTGTTGAATTCTATAGTTAGAAATATTATTGGTTTGCCAAGGAAGTGTGAAAGTGTATGCTGATTTTGTAGGTGTTGATTTTTCACTACAAGAAATCGGGAGTTTCCCGATGCAGGAAAACTCGTCGGGAAACATGTCATCAGTAGAAGCCAGTGTTTCCCGACGCAGCTTGGTGCACATCGGGGGAAGGTATTTCCCTCAATGCAGACACATTAGCGTCGGAACTGGCTGTAATAGGTTTAGGGTTCCTCCGACGCGAGGCGAGGTACGTTGGGAAATGGGCCACTATTTCCGACTTGGAAAGTGTAGCGTCGGAATAGGGTGGACAATTAATTGTATCGTTTGGCCTTCCTCCGACGTGGTGCCAGATGCGTCGGGAAATGTGCACCTATTCCCGACGTTTACAGTGTTGCGTCGGAGGAAGGGCAGATCATTAATTGTACGTTACGCCTTTCCCATATGTGGTGTCAGCAACGTCGGGAATAGGTTTAGAGATTCCCGATGTGTCACTAATTGCATCGGGAATAGGTTTAAGGATTCCCGACGTGTCCATAATCACGTCGGAAATAGGTTTAGGGATTCCCGAAGTGTCACTAATCACGTCAGAAATAGGTTTAGGGATTCCCAACGTGTCACTAATCGCGTCTAGAATAGGGCGCTATTCCAGACGTTTTCGTTATGCGTCGGAAGTTCTCCGTCTAACTTTATTATTTATAGAATGGAAACAGAAAAGAGAAAAAAAACCGAGAGAGGGAGAAGGAGACCGAGAGGGAGACCAAGAAGAAGAGGCATTCATCGTCGTTGTCGTACCCGTTACCGTCGCCATCGTCATTGTCGTACCCGTTACCGTCGCCATCGTCATTGTCGTCTCCGTTGCCGTCGTCTTCGGTAAGTGGTTTAGTTTAGTTCTTGTTTTGTTTTAGTTAATTAGTTTTAGTATTTAGATTTCAAATTAGTTTATGGTTTTAGATTTTAGGTTTCAAATTAGTTTTAGTATTTAGATTTTGAATTAGTTGTAGGTTTTAGTATTGAAATTGAATTTGAAGTGTTGTTAGGATTTTGAATTAGTTGTAGGTTTTAGGAATTTGAATTTGAAGTGTTGAAGTTGAGATTGAAGTGTTGAATGTTGAGATTGAAGTGTTGAATGTTGAGATTGAAGTGTTGAAGTGTTCAAATTGAGATTGAAGATGAGTTTGAATTTCAATTTGAATTTAGGAATTAATGGAAGGTATTTTTTTAAAAAAATATATATATAGGAACTCCCGACGCACATGGTGCGTCAGGAGTTCTTTACATGTGCGCGGGAGTTCTGTGACATCTCCTGATGCCATATTGACAGAATCCTTCGACGTTCATACAACGTCAGTAGATGTTTAGGAATTTTCGACTCACAACAAGTTATGCGTCGGAAATTTCTCTCCCGACACATTTGCCCCGACGAGTGTCCCTACGCATATTTATGCGCTGGAAAAGGATTTTCAGACGCATTTCATATATCTTCCGACGATTTTATGCGTCGGGAGAGCTTCCCTTTCTTGTAGTGTTTGTCTTGCAGGTGAAATAGAAATAATATATAAGTTTTGCTATATTGGAGTGGTAGGTAGCTAGCAAGAGTGTAGCAATTTTTTATATTTTTATAATATTCGATGAAGAACATTTCATGTCGTAATTCGTGACAAATAATGTCGGTTTCGATAGGTCAATAATGCAATAATTAAAAAAATAAATTGAAAAAAAATTCAAACAAGGCTTTGATGTCGTTTTAAAATAGACATTAAAGATATCCATTGATATCAGTTTAAAAACGACATCAAAGGCATCATTAATGTCGGTTTTAAAACGACATCAAAGCCAAACAGACACTAAAGATCTACAATAACACAATAAAAAATGTCAGTTTAAAATCGACATCAATGGCCATTAATGTCGTTTTTAAACCGACATTAATGAGGTCTTTGATGTCGGTTTTAAACCGACATCAATGAAAAACGACATTAAAGACCTTTAATAACGCTAGCATAGATGTCGGTTCCAAACTGACACTAAAGGCCATTAATGTCGGTTTTAAACTGACATTAAAGGACAAATTTCTTCTAGTGTCAGGCAGTTGGCGACATACACCGGTCAAGTGTAGTATATAGCTCGACTAACACAATAAGTAATATAAATAAAGACTACTTATCAATAAAGCATCATAAACCTAAACTACAAATAACATAATGACAGATGAATAGTAAAGAGATGGATGGATTGAAAAGTGTGTAAATATACCTTTTATTAAAGAATAAGTCCTTCCGCCACTGTACAATATAAACAAATACAATGTACATAAATAATAAAATGCAAAGAAAAGAAAAGAAATACAAGTTAGAAGGAGATGGGGATGACATCTTCTTCACTTAGGCTACAGGCTTCACTCCATAGATTGACCGGAGAAGATGAAGAAATGCTTTACAGATGGTGGTAAGGCTAGTCCTTGGCACCAACTCTCTAGGATTTGGTCCATGAAGACCTTTATGACCCATACAGGCCTTCTTTTCTTGATGGAGATGGAGCTTCTTATATAAGCTGCTTTCGACGGAAAATCTATTATCCTAACTAGGTCAACGCTGAAGTTGTTCTTTTCATCAAGTCACATCACTCCAACTATCACTTTTGTCTTTTAGTAACCCTCTTCTCTCGTGATGATTTGGTCTTCTTGCCTTATTTCTACGCAAGTACCTCTATGGTTTGCCAGCTTATTCTTTAGTTAATAGTCATGTGTTTAGACACAAAAAACGGGGTAAAGCATGCATGAAACTTATGCAAAGTGCATTTCTAAATAATTATGTATTTACAACATAAGTTACACGTTTTCCACAATTATTATGCGTTTCGGTCCAATTATTCTACCTAAAAGGTCATAATAACTTGTATTTTAACAAGTTATCACACTCCCAAATTTAGAATAATGTTTGTCCTCAAGCATGTCTCCAAATGATGCTTGTTCGCAAGTATCGTCCACTTCAAAGACTTACCTTCTTCTTAGCACTTCTAAGCTTCTCAAAACGGAATCGGGTTTCATTCGTTATTTAGGGTCTACTCTTAACGCGTACTTCTTGCTACGAAATTATTTCTAAGTTGAAAATTGGGCAAGCTTAATCTCAAAATACATTTGCTCATTCCCCATAGTAAATCTTATTTTCAAAATAAAAAATGACTAAAATTTTCAAAAAGTTTTGAAACCTTTTATTCTGTGAAAGAATACTTTTTATTTATATTTATAGGATGATTGGCATTAAGTGAAAAATCATAGGTACTCTATGAGTTCGTTTCTCTCTTTAACTATAACTCTTATCGCCTCTTATTACTCAACTCTCTAATTTTTACTTTTGAAGCTATGCTTCTTATTTTTCCGAGAGGAGACAATATATGAGGAGTTATTTAATTAAATGAATGGATTTAAGTTTTATTTTTTTTTCACTTTTTGGCAATGTTTTAACTTTTGTTAAAACGCCTTGTTTTTCGAAGCAGCCATACTGGATTTTCAAAAAGTTTCAAAAGCTTTAACGCAAACCTCGCACATCCTAAATTTAGAGATTAACAATGTCCTCATTGCTAAAAATGAATCATAAGATTATTCGTAGAAAAATATTACAAAAGAGGTTTGAGTTAAAGCTTGCTCGCCTAATAAACTATAAAAACCTATCCTAAGTAAGATTTCTTAACAAGTTAAACATCTAAATAACAAATGGAACCTTATGTTGCATTATTTCACTGAAGTTGTCATTGAAAATACTTAGAAAAATTAAAGTGCTCAATTGCGGGAAGTTATACGTGCGACAAGGAAAACTTAACGCATGATACTTATGCCCGAATATGTACTTTTATTGTAATAATCATAATTACAAAAGAAATAAAATTTACTAAAGCAGAAATTAGAAAAATGTACAAAAGAATTGAAGAGTAATAAAGCTTAACATGTCCTTTTAAGATTGTGGCGGTGAAGAAGGTTTTTGCAGAGGTGGTTCGGGTGGGTTCATCCTCGCTTTCACAGTTTGATCAAAATGCATCAAAGGATTTGTTAAGCTTAACGGAACCTGAGGCATTAGGATTGCGACACACATTAGCATATGTTGATATCTCAATATGGCGTTGAATCGTGTCGCTTCTTTCCGCCAAGACTTCAACTAGACCAGTAAGTCTTTCCATTCTTCCGCTTAAAGCCTCATTCTCCTTGCAGACTCCAAGAAGTTCAATCTAGACCTCTCCATTTCACGCTATGAGCTATGCTATTTTCTCATCTTATTGATGAAAATGTGCCTCAGTAGATGCAATTGCGTTTTCTAGATCACTTACATGCTTTTGTGTTGGCAATTGCGTTTCTTGAAGGACATGTTGGCACTAGATCACATCTTCAAATCCTCTTTCCATTGGCTTACAGATGCGTTCATTGAAGAACTTGAAGATATAATCCTCATCAATTTCTTCTTCATTCGTTTCCTTCTCTGCCTCCTGTGATGCGACATTCCGTGAAGAAGTTTTTGTGATGGGCTTTGGTAGTGAACGAAGATTCATCTCCACAGTTACCTTAGGGTTTACATCGTCCTCTTGGAGTGGGTCATCAGTACTCTTCTCAACAAAGTCTTTTCTTTTTGGAGACTGCTTGGGGCTCAAAGGTTTAGTTTGGCTTGTTAGGTATGCGACAAAATATTGAGGATTTTCTTCTTGTCGTGGGGTTATTGGGGTTCTGTCAGTATTTTGTTGAATAAGGGCAAGTGTTTACAACTTGCCGTGATGAAGAAGGAATATTTTTGAATTTGCTGGGATGAAGTAGGCGATTTGGAATTTGTAGGTTGGTCTTTTTGGAATTTTAGGGAGTAAGTTGGCGTTTTGGATTTGATGAGAGTTTGAGAGATGTCGTCCTTGGAGGATTTGGATTGTGGGGAAGGGGTCAGGTCATCGGGCCTTCTCTTTTTCTTTACGAGATTTTGTGACAAGATGTCCTTGGAGTCCTCAGCTTTAGATTGTTGAGATTTTCGCTTCCTCATCTTCGTCTTCAATGTCATCCTCATCCACTTATTCAACTTCTTTACACCTTTCTTTGGTTTTTAGGTGTTTGACTTTTCTTTGTTTTTTTGGATGGCGATGACCCGATGAAGGGATGGTTAGTATCCATATTCCATCTTTCTCCTCCATCTGAGGAAGATTTTCTTACGTCGGACATGCCTTTAAGCACAATCTTTCCATTAAGTGCGAGAAGGGTCTTGCTCCGCAAGGATGCTTGACCCATACAATGATGTGCTCACTTATTATCTTGTCAACATTTACCGTAATCTCCTTCATTATGCAGTATACCAACATTACTTTTTTCATGGAGATTGTGTTGTCGTGGCGAGTAGCCATGATCTTTTTCTTTATAAACACTAGCCAAATGTTAGTCTATGTGTTCAAATTATGCGGGAAAAGTTGATACTTCCCTGTTGGCGTGATATCCCAAGTAGTCCCAAGCCAAGCCACGTTCTTCAACGCACTTTCTAAACCATATGGTCTTGGCTTCTTGAAGATTTGATGTCTAATCTCATTTGCCTTTAACGCATAAAGCTCATTGATGTCGTTTGACCTAAAATAAATTTTTTGCCTTTTAACCATCTCGTAGTGTTCTTCTTCGTTGATGAATCCTTTGTAGAACATCTTCACTATGTCTAGTCTTATTACAGTCACCCCCAGGGAAAGTTTTCTCCATTTGAATTCTCTGATGGGTGATTCGAGAAAATCTGAAGCCTCCCCTTAGTAAGGGTATATTCCTTTCTCGATCGTGAACTGCTTGCAAACCTGTCAGGCGAAGAGTGACTCTTCTGAATCATCCTTATCTTCTTCTTTCTCTGCCCCCTTTTGAGGCATCTTCTTCAACTTTTCTTTTCACCTCGTCTCTACCTGTGCCCACAAGAACTTTTTTGATACTTTGTCTACTCTCTTCTTTTTGCGATTCGGCACTTCCTTCTCCGAAGGACTATTTTTGCCGCTTTCTTTCTCAAACTCCCCGATGGTTTCTTCCTCCGTTCTTTTTTTCTTCTTCTCTTTCAATGGCCCAGACTTCCCTTGCTCAGTCTTTTATTGGGGCTTCTTTTCCCATCTCCCATCTTCAGCAATAGGTGAGGGAGTGCTTTCTAGTGGGAGATTTGTTCCTACTTCCTCACCTGGTTGTTTTGCCTTTTCTTTCTTCTCCTTCTTTCCCCTTACCTTTTATTTCCTTCTTTTCTATCCTTTCATTTTCTTTTCTTTCGAGGAAGTGCTTTCTAGTGGGAGATTTGCTCCTACTTCCTCGTTTGGTTGTTTTGCCCGTTCTTTCTTCTTTTTCGTTTCTTCTCCTTCTTTCTCCTTACCTTCTATTTTCTTCTTTTCTAACCTCTCTTTTTTTTTTCTTTCTTTCCTTACCTTTTCTTCTATCCCTTTCTTTTCTCCCTCTTTTTCTTCTTCCTCTTCTCGTCCTTCTTCATTTTCTAAGGTTTTACCAGATGCTAGGGCGAGAAGGCTGTTCAATTGACCTTCTGGCAGTCAAAATTTCACTCCATTGATCATAACTATTTTAAGTTGTATTCCACATTTTTCTTGCTCGACATAGGTCCAGCGAATGGTGAATGTTCGACTGACGCATTGGATGGACTTGCTTCTTCCTTTGCAACTTGGAATTTCTTGAAGACTTCGGTAGAGGAAATACTCTCAGGCATGATGATTGAAAGAATTAAAATAAATGAATGAAAGGTACAAAATGGGGAAGGAAAAAGGAGAAATACAATTTAAATGGTGTTGATCAGAGAAGATGATCGCTCGAAGTTGAGGGAAAATTGTGTTTGGCTAAAAGTTAGGATTCAATGTTTTGGGGTGGTTTAAATAGGCATCCTTAACCAGGTTAAAGGTGAGGTTACTTGGAATTAACATCTTTTCTTAATAAATGTGACGTGAAATTCTTACACAAACGACTTAATGCTCAAGGTATCGTATACTCACTTCTCTTAAAGTTTCAGAGAGATGAGATGTTTCGCGTGTTCCCTAAAAACCGTAACGATTCTTGATGAAAAACTCAGTCACGTGATGAGAAAATATCAAAATGCCTAATAGCCTACAGTCTTCGAGAGATAACTCGCGCTCTTGAAATTAAGAAGAAGAATATACAAATCTAATTACAAAACTAGTTTTACAAGTATAGAATAATTAAAAATAAATACAAGTATGATATATATACAAAAATTTAAAGGTGCAGCTGTAAAGACGATGGAAAAACTATATGTTACAATTGCATCCTTGCATTCAAGTTCCTTGATGAGGAAGAGTTGTGGTTTCATCTTATACTGCTTCGCATAGCCTTCGTAACTACATCATTTTTCCAGAACCTTCTTGATCTTCTGTGACATGACTCTCTATGTCTTGTTGTTTCTCGCAACAAGCCTATGCTCCTGATCACTCATTACAATGTCTGGATGATCGTTTTTTATCCTTTTCGCATAGTTAGCCAAGGTAATAGTCTTGCTAAGCTAGATGCATGTACACTTTCTTTGATGACATTAATTAAATTAGACATCAATAAATTCATGCGCTTTGACGGTCCCAACTTCATTTGCTATCAAACACATTCATGCATAAGCTGGCAAAAAGATGCACTTGATTCTGTGATGCGTTCAAGAAAGCGCAGATTACTTTGTACCTTGAACCTTCTCGCGTAATCTCCGGCTAAACGCGCAATTCACCAAAATTAAGTGTTGTCCCAAAATCAAAGTAGAAACCCTACTCTAGTGTTTGAAAAATCAATTTTCTGGCAACGACATCAAAAACTTGCTTGGTGCCTTTATTACAAACCTTGCTTTCACGAAACTCGCTCAAGATGTAATGATTATGGATGTGATTTTTTTGAAATTGGGATTGTGTTTCATAGGACTCAGTTCGGAATAAGTTATCATGCCTTTGAGAACAATATTCTAAAAAAACTAGCCTTTAGGCAAGGCACACAGACTTATTGTAGAATGGTTGTTTGTTTGTTTGGTTTGTGTTATGATGGCGTGTCATTGAATACGGATCATTGCATGCAAAATGCTTTCTAATATTTTCTTCATCATGCGAGTGGACATGATCATTGCATGCAAAATTCTTCCAATGCCCCCACCACCTACTTCTAAGTCCGCAAAGTGCAAGTTTTTCTATTGCTTGCCCAAGTGGAAGCGAAGCAATAGGTTTACCTGGGCGATCCAGAGACGAACATAGGAAATTGATATAAAAGCTTAGTTCTAGGGTCAATTTATCAGCTAGGCGTTATGATAATTCAGTTAAAAGAATATAAAATGAATGATAACTACCTAAGTATCCTAGAGTTATTGTGAAGGTAATATTGATTTATACTGCTTAGTGTGTTAGCTGAGCTACATTCTACACTTGGCCAGTGTATGTCGCCAACTACCTGAGAGGGTAAGTAGCAAGGACGTGGCTAACACACATAAGGAAGAGTTTTCTCAACCTTGCCACAAGACTTCCTTCATTTGTATCCTAAAAGGTGAACAAGTGTGGGCTAAGACATTGATAACGTGTATAAATACCAGTTATTATAACCTCTTTCATTAGAATAATGAGGTTAAAACGTATAAAAAGATTATTATAATACATAACTTACGTTGTAAATACATAAATGTTTATAAATACATATTACATAAGTATCATGCCTGTTTTATACGATTGACATGTGTAAACACATGATAATGAACAGAGAAAGATACTAGTGAATAGTAGGAGACATCTGGCACAAGGGCTACATGATGGGAACTCATTTGGCGATTAACATCTCCAGGCAAGGAACCACGTCATCACGCGAGGAAGGCTCACTAGAGGACAAAAATGATAGTTAGAGTGATGTGACCTCACAGGACTGAAATTGGCACTGACAATCTTAGAGAATAGAAGTTTACAGTCCAAAAGTTGCTTATATAAAGTCTCCTCCTTCATCAAGGAACACACACCTATATGGGCAAAAAGAGGCCTACATGGGCCAAAACCTAGACAGTCGGTGGCAAGGATTAGCCTAACCATCGTGTGTACAACACTCATTCATCTTCTCTAACCAGATTTTAAAGCGAAAGCTAAGAGTTTGGGAGGAGAAGAGTCCATCCCCCATTTTCCCTAACTTGTATTTCCTTTTCTTCCTCTTTCCATTTTACTATTTTTTTACATTGTATTCAGTTATATTGTACATTGGCCGAAGGCCTTCATTCTTTAATACAATGTATGTTTATACCCTTTTCAATCCATTTGTAGCTCTACTGTTCATCTATCTTTGTGTTATTTCTAGTTTAGGTTTATGATGTGTTCACTATAAGTAAAATGTATTCATACCGCTTAGTGTGTTAGTTGAGCTACATTCTACACTTGGCTAGTGTATGTCGCCAACTACCCGAGAGGGTAAGTAGTAAGGACGTGACTAACACATGCAAGAAAGAGTTTTCTCAACCTTGCAAGAGGACTTCCTTCATTTGTATCCTGAAAGGTGAACAAGTGTGGACTATAGAATCCAAGAGGTTGTTGTCCTTAAACTTGAAGCATTCTAAGAAGAATAAATAAGTATTACTAGATATAAACCACTTAGCTTTTCTTAGTCATTTGGATCCCGAAAGGAGGCCAAGTGTCATGTTCAATGACTTTGAGAGGAGCGCGCCTTAATCATAAGCTAACTTGGTGAGTTATATCGCATCAAGGTGGTCATATAGCTTTATTCACCTGATAGCATGAGACCTTCCTTCACCGCCTTCCTTACTCAAGTTAGTTAGCTTAATCTTCCATTTTGCCACAATTTATTCTCCTATGTATGAGTCTCTAGGTGTAAGTAAATAGTTTTAGTTTTTTTTATATTCTTTTAACTCAATTGTCATAATGACTAAACGATAAGTAGACCCTAGAACTAATATATGAAAATAATTCCCTATGTTCAACTCTGGATCACCCAGGTAAACCTACTGTTTCGGTTGCACTTGGACAAGAAGTAGGAAAACTTGTACTCAACAAGGACTTAGCTATTACGCGATGAAGAGGTACATAGTGAGTATTTCACATGCTATAATCATAACCCATGTTCTATCACATAGAATTAAGCACGCAATACAAAAAGTTATGGAGGGCATCTTACGTGCGATGAACCTACTTCGTGACATATTGTGATTGCACTATACAGAAGCAAAACTAATAAATTTCAACATTGACCGGACACCGAGAGGTTGTTGTCCTTAAACATGAAACACTCTATGTAGAATAAATAAGAATTTCTAGATATAAACCATTTAGCCAATCTTAGTCATTTTGGATTCTGAAACGAAACAAAGTGTGGCGTCCAATGACTCTGAGAGCAGCACGCCTTAATCATAAGATAGCTTGGTGAGTTATATCGCATCAAGGTGGTTATATAGCTTATTTGCCTGCTAGCATGAGACCTTCCTTACGCAAGTTAGTTTGCTCAATCTTCCATCTTGCCATAATTTATTCTCTTGTGCATGAGTCTTTAGGTGTAAGTAAGTAACTTTAGTTCTTTTATTATTCTTTTAACTCCATTGTCATAACGCCTAAACGATAAGTAGGCCCTACAACTAATGTCTTAAACCAATTTTCTGTGTTCAACCCTAGATCATCTAGTTAAACCTGTTGTTCGCTTGCACTTGGGTGAACAGTAGAAAAGCTTGTACGCAACGAGGACTTGAATTAGGCATGTTGAATCTTTAACTTTCTTGTATCAAGAACATTCCTTACGTTCAATTACAAGTATTCTTTGCAAATTTATTCTTGAGTTTATTCTTGGTTGATCAACTTGTATACACGATACATTCTCTTTAGAAAAGTAAAGTACAAGATTGATTTGATTATCTTTGTCTACCGGATTCTCAAATTGTTTCTTGCGTGTAATCAAACATTCCAAATCTTGAAGATTGATCATCTTTATGCTTAGGTGAATTACCCTTGTTCTTGGCAAATTATGAATTTAATTCCATCAATTTTATGTGCACAATTAAATTTAATTAAACCATTGTTGCAATTTGTTTCTAAAAAGTATGAAAGATACGTTGATTTTTTTAAGGAACAAGAATTGAGCATGAGTTGTTATTGCAAGAATATACAATAAATGCTTATGTGTTATTATCTCTTTTCTTGAATCTTAATCAAGGTTCTTACAAGAATCAAGCAAGTTGATCTTGCAAGAACCTTGACCAAGAATCTTCTTTTAAAGCAAAAGTCATTCATATTTCTTTTAATTTGATGATAAGAATTGAATAACGCCCATTGCCCCTCACCTCGTTTTTTCATAAAATTTAATTTCTACCTTTTTTTTTCGTGGATTGAATTTTGATTTCAAAATTCCTTAATTCTTGGTTACAAATCGATATTCTCTACATTTTCTTCCGTGCTTTTCTTTTTCTACCAACAACTTTTCTTTCAAGCTTTGATTTCAAGAAATTTTTTTTACGACCATTCCCTTGGGTTCGACACCCCTACTACCACCGAGCGACAGTAAAAAGTAAGGGTAAATCTAAAAATACTTTTTGTCAAGGTAAATTTTGGTAAGCATTTTAACCTTAGCAACTTTCATTTCATTTTTGAACATATTATTGTTTGATTCTAACGACCTTACCGATACATTCTTTCACACATATTATTTTTGTCTTGTCAACAAGATAGCCTCGAGACCTTAGTTTATTGAAATTAAGATTACAAGATTCAATTTTGATAATAAGTTCTCAATAACCACTTTATTGAATAGAATATAATTTAAAATAAAAACCACTAGTTTTAGGACATAAATTCCAACAAAATTAATCTTTTATCCTTAGAAAAATCCAAACTTTTCTAAAAATAGCAAAACCACCCAAAAATGGCCAAAATTGCCCATTTTGGCATGCTGGCGCATAGAGCACGAGCGACAGGGGGTTATCGTGTAAAACCCTAAACTTTTAAGAACCTTTAGGACTTACTAAGTTTTGGTTAAGGAAAGAGAGAATGAGATTAATACGAAAAAGAAAGGAGAATTTCTTGGAAAAGTTGGTTCAAGGTTAAGTATTAAGCAAAGTAGGAAAAAGATGGCTAAGTGTCAAGGGAAGAGGGTACTGGGCATTTAGAGGTTATGTTGGGTGACCAAGTGTTCGAGAAAAATCTCCAAGGATGAGGCATTGGGCGACCAAGTGATGTGGAGTGTATGGTCAAGGAAAGGTCAAATAACCTATAAGGTAAAGGAAGTTAGGCGTTTTCAGCTTGGGTAGGCGACCAAGGTTCGATTGGTACGTGATAACTTGCCACCATTTCGAGGTCCATGGCTTTGATCTACTAGTCACAGTCCACATCATCCATTGCTTGGTTATAGGTCAATGGATCCCCTATGCCATCATTAGATATGATGACTTAAGTTTCAGTTAAACCCAAGTAACGGTCAGGCTGATGAACAACCCTCCCACTACGTCAAGACACTCTCAAGTTTTGAAAAGGATGTGACTGGCCAGATATACTAGTTTTATCAACTACTTTAGTAGATGAACTAGGTACATCTATAGCGTCTTTAGAAATCTCTTTCAAAACTAATATACTGCGAGGTTGATGATCATGAATGTGGTCTTCCTCTAAGAATGTGTCACTTGTTGATACAAATATCTTGTTTTCTTGAGGATCGTAAAATATTCCACCTTTTGTTTCCTTGGGTAACCTACAAATACGCATAATTTTAAACGACATTCCAATTTCTTAGAATTTTGAACCAACATGTGTGTCGGGCATCCTTAAATTCTAAAGTGAAGTAAACTACTTTTACGTCCTTTCCGAAGCTCATAAGGTGTTTTAGAAACACTTTTAGAGGAAACATTATTCAAGATATGGACAACGGATTCTAACGCATATTCCCATAAAGAATCAGGCAATTGAGCGAAGCTGATCATAGAGCGAACCATGTCTAACAACGTTCAGTTTCTTTTTTTCGATACACCGTTCTACTGAGGTGTACTAGGTGTTGAGAGTTGTGACTAGATTTCATGTTCTACCAAATAGTCTTGGAATTGTAAGTCCATGTACTCTCCACCTCAATCTGATCAAAGTACCTTTATAGTTATACCTAATTGCTTCTCAACTTCAGCTTTATATTCTCTGAACTTTTCAAGAGAATCAGACTTTTGATGTCTTAGATAAACTCGACCAAATCTTGAATAATCATCAATGAAACTGATGAAATATTCATCCCCTCCCTAAGCGTTGACATTCATTGGTCCACATAGGTTTGAATGTACGAGCTCTAAGAGTACTTTGTTTTGAGACCTTTTCCAGTAAAAGATATCTTGGTCATTTTTCCTTCAAGACATGACCCACATGGAGGTAAAGAATTATCTTCTATCTGGCTTAGAAGTTCGTTCTTAACCAATCTCCCAATCCTATTGGGATTTATGTGACCAAGTTTTAAATGTCATGAATGAGCATTAGAAGAAACCTTTTGTCTTTTATACTGAGTTTCAGCGATTCTAAACATCTCAGTATTTAAGATAAATTTTGCTCTAGCTGGTCTTAAATTATATAAGTTGTTTACAAGTATAGCAACACAAATTTGAATATCTTGACTAAAAATGAATGCTCCATTGACTTCAAAAACTATTCTATACTTTTGTTCTAAAATACAAAAGATAGATATCAAGTTTCTTTTCATTGAGGAACATATAAAACCTCTTTAATTATGATATATCTATAATAAAAAAAAACAACATCAAATTTTCCACTGCTTCAGCCTAGACAACCTCACCAGTCGCAACTTTATAGGTAATCTTGCCGCCTTATGCAAGCTTTTTCTAGGAACTAGTTTCCTAAAATGAGAAGCAAATATGATTAGTGGCTTTTGAATTTAGTATCCAGGTTGAAATATCATATTCCTCTAAGCATGTTTGAACAACTTGTAAATCATATTTACTTTGTGTTTCCTTCTTAGCTTTCTTCTCAGCAAGATAATTCATACAGTTCCTTAACCAAAGTTCGATTTGGTTGCATTGGTAACACTTACCTTTAGCAACTTCTTTTTCGTCCTCAGATTGAGAGTCTTTACTTGAGGAAATTCCTCTGTTAAGATAATTTTTGGATCATCTGCTAGTATTGAATTGTGTGTCGAATAATTATCTTTGTTAAGATTTTCGGAATCTAAAAGATTTTCTATTGAGTTATTCATGCTGAAAAATTAAACATATTCTAATTAGAGAAAAACTATAATCCTTTAAGAACCAATCTAGTTTAGTAAATATTAATAATGTATCCCTCATTATTATATTTTGCAACAATATTTCAAAGGTTTAGAATAACCTCTACCTAGGGGTAGTCGGTTACTCCTTCTTTGAACCGAGACAATCTTGACCAAATGCTAACTTCTGAATGTCTCATATTCCTATAGCACTTAGTTATTGCTACTTCGATCAATAATATACTAACTCCTTAGTAATTCCTGTAAGTGTCATTTTCAGATCTTAGAGATAAGAATCATTTTGCTCTCAAAAGTGGAAAGTCAATATGAAAATAGATCTAAGAGACCCTGTCCATATATGGAGTTTACGATGTTCCAAATCATATAATCTAATTGGTAAGGTGGCTCCAGGACAGACATGCAAGCACATTATAGGAATCTCAGGGTGCGACCTAATGGAAGAGATTGTAGGATGTGTTTTCACATATCCTTCATCCATTTACTATGAACTACTTCCCTTATTCACCTTGTCAAAGCTACATGCAAACTCTTCGACTGGAGTCCGCTCCTACACACGACCGAAAGCCCTACATAGAACTCACATTGTGAACTCTTAGGGACGCTAGAGCTAAAAATACGCTACTTTTCTATAGCTAAAGTGTTCTAG
This sequence comes from Cucumis hystrix, assembly GCA_025688845.1. Lineage (NCBI taxonomy): Eukaryota > Viridiplantae > Streptophyta > Magnoliopsida > Cucurbitales > Cucurbitaceae > Cucumis > Cucumis hystrix. The sequence goes on from CM046889.1 coordinate 13,519,543, forward strand.
TTGAAGTCTTATTCTTCTTTGCGATTTATTCATCTCCTCTCTTTCAGATTTTCTTTCTTCGACATTTTGAGTATAAGATCCAATTGTTTAAATCTCTTACTTCATCTTCATCATCATCATCATCGACAAGATGCTTTGGAACTATTTCACTATTGTTTCACTATTCTTCTTCATTTTTCTCACCTTTGAGAATATCGAGATCGTTTATAAATCATTTGAAGCTTTTCACAATTTTTTATATTTCACTATCAAGATTGTTGCATTGAGTTTGTTCTCGGTAAGAATTCTATTTTTTTTTTCGTTTCAATTGTTTAGAAGATTAGAAAATTTTGGTAAGAATTCTATATTTCATTATCAAGATCGTTTTTCATTTTTGTTTTTGGTAAGAATTCTAAATTGTTTAAAAGATTAGTAAAAAATGTTAACAAAGAATTATGTGTCGTTGCATTCTAAACATTTGTGTACCAAAATGAAAATGATTGTGATATTGATTTATACAATTATTAGATTTGAAGTTTTTAGCGATCATTTACATTGGACTACATGAATGCTTACTATTGCCATTCTATTTTCTTACATTCACTACTTTTTCATTTTTTATTTGTTTTTCTCCTGCCTTCACTTTTTTTTATTATGCAGTTGTGTTAGCAGCCTAAGCATCAAGAAATAAATCGTGAGATTCTCAGGAGACACTAATGATGATGCAGTCATCACAGTAGGTTGTATGTGAGAATGAGGAAAAGGAAAGAATATATGTGGTTTGTGTTTCTCAAATGAAACGTGAGAGCATGTTTTACGAACTGTGTTTATTGAATGTATTGTTTTCCCTCAAAAAGATTTCAAAACATCACTCACTAAGTATTTGACTTATGTGTTCAGTTTCTCTTCCTCAGGTGACAAGGTGTTAAGGTTGAGTTATGAAGGGTTGGGAGAATTGCTACGCGATGAGGCATTAGCCAAGCGATCTAAGTTTAAACTCGAAAGTCTGACTTAGTTGTTGAAGACCCTAAGTTTATTTTCAGTCTTATTGTAAAGAGAAAACATGTATATTGCATTGGAACATGTATTTTAAGTTAATAAAAAAGTTGTTGTTTGTTATATTTCTGTTGTGTTATGTTATTCTCATCATTTAATAGTAAAGAGAGTTAAGTTGAATTAGGCGATCAAGCTAAGTTAAAGGACTTAAGTTGAGTGTTTTGGCATTTTGCATTAGAGACGTCAGGCCTACTTAAGGCACATTTTGTGCCTTATCGCGAGGTTTAGGATGAGTGCAGGACGGGGAGGGGCGTGACAGTTTAAATTTGAAGCTTTTTCTCAATCGTTTAAAATGATCAAAATGGTCGTGTATTAAGATCTAAACCATCATTTAGACTGTAGTACACGATCTTTTAGAATAAGTTACTTGCGCGCATGTGGCAAATTAATTTTGTGTTGACGGAAGTATTTGTAGGATTTCAAATTGTGGGTTTTTTAGTTTTTTTTTTTTTTTTAAATGTTCTATACAGTGCACATTTATTGTTGGTATGAATTGCTTAATTAATGTAGTTAGTGAATGGTTTTATAACAATAAAAAATAATAAAAATTATTTTCTAAAAGAATGAATGAAAATTTGGTAAGCTAAAATGTTTGTGAAATTAAAAAAAAACGTAGTGTAAAAAAAAACATAGTGTAACATCTAATTAATGTATTTAGTCGTAATTTTTTTAAAATATAATTAATATTTAGATATTAATAGTTAATTAATCTAACAAGTCATATGACTTTACAATTTTCTTTTAAATTTTTATTTAACAAATTTTAAAATTGATAAAATTTATAGTTAGAATTATTAAAATGAAAGTGGTAACACTACAACAAAAATGGTCTACGACGACAGATATTTTCTGTCACGAATAAAATCCGTGACAGTTATTTACAGTCATAGTATCCGGAGTCATGGAAAGTCATTCCATGATAGTTTTCGAAAACTGTCGCAATAAGTTTTTTTATGATAGAAAATAAATGTCGTTAATTACTATTTTATGACAACAAATAACTGTCATATTTTATATTATGACAACAAATAACTGTCATCATTTGCGTATTAACGACAGTTAAAAAAATGTCACAAATTTTTATTATGACATTTTTTAAATGTCAAGGATAAGTTAATCATGACAGTTTTTTTTAAAATAAATGTCATCTTTTCCAAATTAACGACATTTTTTTTCTGTCAAATATAGGTCAATCGTGACAGTTTTGTTAGAAAATTAAATGTCGTTGTTTTGCTATTGACGACATTTTTTTCCTGTCAAATATAGGGCAATCGTGACAGTTTTTTTTATAACAAAAATGTCATTGTTTTAATATTGGCGACAATTATGGAGTGTAACGAATTCATATACTATGACATTTATTTCCTGTTGCAAATTCCTCAATTACTACCGTTTTTTCCTGTGTTCTCCTTGTCGCTCCGCCATTACATGAACCATTTGAATGACAATCATGTTATAATACATAACACCCATATAGAAACAAATGGTCGACACTTTAATATATATACGCTATAATACGCTTTATAATATTCGTACATTTCCAATCAAGTTTGAACAATTTACAAGTATAGAATTACAACCGTTAATCAAAACCAGTGTAAATACCATCATAATGCATATAACATGATTTTCTGTACAAGCATAAACAACCAACCGGTAATCCTTCACCTCCGAAAATATTCTTTGTTCCTACAGTTTTCCGCATTTCTGATGTACTACTTGTTCCTTTTGTCGCGAACTTACCTTGAAAAATATGATAGAAAATGAGATAATATTCGTGAAGAACCATACTCCGCGTATAGTCAAATGACAAATGGAAAAGAAGAAAAATATATGACACCTATTGGATGATATTATTTATTATAGTTCATTTCACAACTCTACCCATGTTTTAAGTTGTAATCATGACTTTTATCTTTGTGACTTCTAAAGTATGGACAATACTACAATCGAAAACAACATTATCGATTATACAGGCCCTAAGGCAACTCAAACTGTGGACTACGAAACTAGAACTCCAATAGAAACTGTAAAAATAAAAAAGCACTCCATTGTGTCCAATGGGTGAACAGTTTGTTCTGTCCTCGCTTATAAGAAAAAACATGATGATCAATTATGTTTATTATGTCATAAAAAAAAAGTAAGAAAAGCTACATACCACAACAATGATAATTACAAGATCATCCTAGTGCAAGACTATCACTTCTATCCTTTTCCTTTAGGGTAGGGAAAACAAAGTGCTTACCTTCTGAAGAATCTTCTTTTGATAGCGATACCTCTGAGAAAGTAAACAAATGAGTAACTTTTATGAGCATGATTTCATAGGAAGAACAAGTGAGGTAAAAAACCCAATTTTTCAGTTTGATACTAGCTAGTTGAAGTTACCAGAAGGAACTGACATCATTGATACTAGCTGCAATTTCAAAAATGGTCATAATGTTAACCTTTGACATGAACAAAAAACAAAGTCCTAAATTTCAATGGCTTTGAGAACTAGCCGTTATGTTATCCATATCGTAACAATATATCAAAGCTATGAAGTCAAGAGAGTAGAAAGCACCTTTGATTAGTACTCAATGACTATTTTTATAATCCTTGTCCCAGAATGCAATATCCCTAAACTTTTTCATGTTTAGCAAACGTTTAGCTGATTCCTACAAGATAAATTGTTTCGCATTATAAAAATGTCATAATTCAACCTAAAAATCTCAAAGAAGACAGGATGCATGAATGAAAATATTTGGCATGATGTGCCAGCAAAATTATAGTTGCTTACTATGGAGTCAAACTAAAGATATTCTTCAAGAGGCACCACCATGGTAGAATACACAATCACAAATGATAGCAAACACCTCTCACCAAGAAATAAAGAAGAAAGAAAATAATATTTTGCCTAAGATCAATTAAACATGAGTCATATATGTGAAGTTTGTATAATATTGGCAACTGACCTTAGAGCATGATTAAACCTACAAAACAGAGAAACTTTGAAGAATAGAACACCAATAATCTCATGACAAATAAACAATAAAAAACCTGAAGTGAAATTGGTTTTGAAGATCAATATCCAAATCTTTTGTTCCAGCTAGATTGACAATTACAGTAGCTAAAAGTAGCTCGACAATCTCAGCTTTTAGCCACTGTAGTTGTCAATCTAGCTGGTATTCGTTTTGAAGAAATCCCTTCATGTTGAGCTAACTACAAAGGAAGAATCTAGAAGTCACTATCAAGGAAGCATACATAAACATGTTGACAAGAAGCTAAAGAACCATTCCTATAAAAGCAAAACTATGAAGGATGTTTTTCCTACAAAGAACCATCAATATATCATAGAAACCATCAAAGAAAAGAATTTCAATAAGCAAAACATTTAGGTCTTAAGTGTAAATAAAAGACAAGAAATATATAAAGTTTTGAAAATGGAAAACAATTAGGGAAAATTGTAAATAAACTAAGGTAGAAGCCCAAATTTGTATCTCTTCATATAACTCCTTCAAATGTTCAATTAACTTCTTCAAACCTGCAAAGCAACGTAAGCAAACATTTTTTTTTTCAATATGGTCTTGGCAAAATGCAACAAACTATAAGTCCAAAATAGAGATTTTTATAAACTAATTAGTTCAATAAATTTCTATTTGTAAAGGCCTGGAACCTAGTAAGTAATTGTAGAAGCTAATACTTAGATCCTATCATAAAAGCCACAGTAGAAGTTTTATATATGCTCTAAACTAAAGTAGGCTGAAGAGTTTAAAGATTGCACTCACAATAATAAAAGATGTATTATTGGACAATATGAACAAATATTATCCATCCATATTGCCTTACAAAAGGAATCTTAAAAGTATAATAACAAAAATTAGTTAAAAAGCACAAAATTCTTTCACACAAGTAATGCTTAAGAAAGTTGGAGTCTGTAACCATTCCACCAAAACATTTGTAGTCACCTTTGGAAAAAAAGGAATAACATTGAGCTTGCAGTAGTTCAAGAACTAACACATTTTACAAGCAAGCATGTTGTAGCTTCAACAATAAATCATCAAAATCTCTTCAATTACATTGCAAAAAGATAACATCAAATCATCACAATTTGTAGCTTCATAGAAAAAAATTACTTCGAAAATGAAAGAGAAAAATCAAGTCATATCGAGTGGTCATGATGCAAATGATAACAATAAAACTCCAGATGGATGCATGACCTCTCTGATGCGGAAGTGTGAAGCTCATTTCTCCAATTCTCTTATCTTTTTAATTTCCTCAACAAACAAAAAAAAAATCATTGTACTTGTTCATCCCAAACTCTATACTTAAATCTCTTTTTTAAAAATCACTACTCCAATCTTTCAAATGTTAGGCCTATCAATAATGTTTTCAATACGAACCAACATTCTAATCAATAAGAAATTAAACAGCAGTTACATATATTAATCTCACCTTCAATAATATTTGCTCATGGCATCAAAAGTATGCAAAATTTACTGTGTGCACCCATGTATGTAAAGGTGCATGTCCTATAAGTCATACTCATATTTATTATTAAAACATTATATCAATAGTACTACACACTATTAGAAATTTTGGTTCTAACGACTCAAAATTTGGGTTTTTTTTGAAAGGTCATCGAAGAAATAAAGTAAATACATCTCAACAAACAGTTTAAATTCAATCTCATATCTTTCATCTTTGTATTACAATTACAAAACAAAACACAACAGATACCACCCTATAAGTCATATTCATCATATTGAATTCTTTCTATGGCTAAACAATAATACCCTAAACAAAACAAAAACACATACACATACATATATAATGCAAAACAAATATAAGGCAAAAAAAAAAAGGTTTTTTTAACTCTTGAGACATATCATCAAACATCTTATGAGCATAAACCATTTGATTCACCAGCACAAACATATTTCTCAATCCTCTTAATAATATATCACTTTGTACATACTAGCAAGGATAGTACTAAAAGAAAATTATTATCAATATCATTATTTATCTTATCAGAAGGTCAAATAAAAAGGACCCAACCTAAGGGGAAGTCGACCCCTATGCTTTCCATGAAAAGCTCTACTTTCAAACTGTACTTGTGTATTATTGCATTGCATTGCATTTTGTTTTGGAATTTGGACCTCTCTTTCTTACACTTTTTGATCTCATTTCAATATATATATGTGTGTATATATATATTCCCAAATCAAAACAAGGCACTACCCGAAGAATTTCTTGCTTCTAGGGACCCTTTCTGTGATATGTCTCTCACTAAGTTATAGAGAGAAAAGGGTATCACCTAATGTTACATGTTACATGTTTTGAACTTAAGAATGTTACATGTTCGAGCAAAAACTCACATTTAATGAACTTAGCATACAGTTTCATATCACCTAATGTTTACAACACTATTTTGAGATGCTTAACATGCTTTTAGCTCTCCTTAGAACAAACCAATAATGACATCAATGCTTATTTCCATTTTTAAAAATACAAGAGAAACTCAATGGGTATTCAAAATTCTTCAAGGACCTGAACTAAATCCATTAGATCTTACCCCCAAATTCAAGGTTAAGGCGACACGATCTAGTAAAAGCCACTCACCGGTGAGGTTCTGATCGGCCACGAAGATGACACGTAGTTTGTGCAGCGACATCTATAACTCAGATTCGGTGTGCAAAGGGTAAATTAGGTAAAGTTTTTTAAAAAAAAAATTAGATAATACAAAACATTTAATATATCCAAAACAATTTCAAACAGTTTCAAATAATACAAAACATACTTCCAAACATATTTTCAAACATTCACCAAACTGCAATAGTCAAATTCATATTTTGGATAGGATGTGGAAGCTAGTTACCTCAATTGACTATCCTACAATTCTCCATCATAAATCCACTTGGGCAAATATCAACTTACTCGAAGTCTAAAGAATCCATAAAAATTTAGAAATAGAACTCAATTTGAAGACCTTAATTGAAATTGAGAGTGTTTAAAAGGATAATCTTACCCAAAATCAACCAAAACTAACCATAGACCTGAGTCGATCAGTCCGAGCTAGTCTAAAACTACAAACAGGAAGCCTTCACAAGTTAAAAACTAATCTAACACACTTTAATCTATTCTAAAATAGTTCAAAACATATAGTCCAATACTTCAAAATTCACCCAAACATAACAACTAAATGGCTTAAATGGTTCACCATATCCTTGAAACATTTAACTCCAATTCTAAATGGAAAATAGAACAAATATACTTACTGACTTTTACCCAAAAGAACTCCAAACCTTGCTGGACGACATTCAAGAAAATTCAAAATTGCAGATCTGATCCTTAGACGTTATGGGTAGATTGATTTAAGACCAATGGGAGTGTGGGTAACAGTCGAAAGTATACTCCCAAGCCAAAAACCCTAGTATGACAGAACTATATCAAATTCTTGAAATAGAAACTCAAATTCTCTTTTTCTTATTCCATTTCTAGACGGTGAAGTGCCATGAATAAGAAATGAGAATCGTTTTATTATATTTATGAGTTCAGAGTTCACTTTCTAAGATTTTTATGAGTTTGAGAATCATTTAAAAAGTTTTGTAATGTAAGGAATTATCGAACCTCAAAGAGAGAGGGAGATTTTGAAACAATCCGGGATTCCTAAAATGTAAAGACGATGTAGCAATGAAGAAAATATCACACCAATCCAATTTCTGTTCTTCACTTGTAACGAAAGCTTGTCCAAACCCCTCCACATCCCCTTCTCTATGCCATAGCTTTTTCTTCTCTTCAATCGGAAGTTGGAACAATTTCTACGTTTCCATCTTCATTCTCTCCATCAACGAATCGCTCACTACATGCTTCACCAACTGTAATAATTTCACCAATTATTTTCAGATTCCTGTTATTAATTAAACACATAGAAACAAAGAGAGAGGATATATTATAAACCTGAAAGAATCCCCAATTTTTGCAAGCAAAGTGAAGGCGAGACAATTCGGAGTCCATTGTATCATCAGAGCGGAAGTTGGAGATGCAATCACAAGGATTTGGGCATGAGGAGCGGTGGCAGTGACGGGAACGACTGTCGTCCGGAGATTGCCTTCTTCGCATTTGGAGATGGCTTCTTCGCGTGAGTGAGGGTTTTTTATTTGGGGGAAAATTTGATTTGAGAAAAAATGTTGATTTTGGGAAAAATCTTAATTAACCTTAATTTTTATTTAAATTTAAATTTAAATTTAATTTATTAAAATTAAAAAAATTATTTCAGGTATCTTCTATGACATTAAATAACTGTCGCGAAAAGTATTATCCAAAAAATTTTGCATTTTTCCTCCAAAAACGCGTTTTTTTACCTTTTGTGACAGTTTTTTTTTCTCCCTCCATTTTGTGATATAAGAACTGTCATAGTAGAGAGTTTTTCTTGTAATGTAAAATGGAATGAAAAAGTTTCTTAATATAGGTCTTTTATATATAGTATAGATACTGATAAATAAATAAATAAAAAACTCCCAAAGTAAAAAATATGTTGTGTAAAAACCGTAAAGACAATAATGATGATTTAAATTACAATCATGGAAGTTACAATAATATCTAATAATATTTAATTTTTCAGATGGTTTCACATTTTTCTCTTTAATTATGACGTAGGATCTTTGTCTCCCTTCCCTTGTTTGGTTTACCAACATTGATTATATACTTATAAAGAAAATTAATTACATTTCCCATATTTATCTCCATTTTTATCCTATAAAATCACCATTTCCACTTTAGATTTTTGCCATTGGCAATTTGAGAAAGGAGAAAATAAAAATGTTGATTTCGTCCGACAATTTGGTTCTGTGGTTGGGGTTTGTGGCCATTTTTGGTAAAGTCATGGGCTCTAGGTTCATTGACACCATTGATACCACATGGTATGAAGCTCATGCTACCTTCTACGGTGACATGTCCGGTTTCGAGACTATGCGTAAAAATATAATAAATACTCTCTATTAATTAATTTTTTTTAAAAAAATAGATGTATCTTGAACAACATTCATCTTTGTATATCTTAACAAATTGTTCAACGCATAAAGATTAATGCATTAAGATCGATACACTTAATATTACTCTTTTTTTCAAATGATAAATGTCGTTACTTTTTTTAATGCTAGTTATTTAGACAACCATACAATTTAAGAATTGTGGGAACTTAATACTCTAACTTTTACTTACTTTTTTTTTTTTCTTTTTTGCCAATTGGTAATAGAGGGAGCATGTGGGTATGGAAATCTGTTCCAGCAAGGTTATGGGCTAGCAACGGCAGCATTAAGTACCGCATTGTTCAACAACGGTGGAATTTGCGGAGCGTGCTTTGAGATAATGTGTGTGAACGATGAACACAACTGGTGCATACCAAATGCAGGGACAATCAAAATAACGGCTACAAACTTTTGCCCACCAAACTACACAAAAATAGTTGGTGTTTGTGCAACCCTCCCCAACGTCATTTCGACCTATCTCTTTACATGTTCATCAAAATAGCTCCTTATAGGTCAGGGATTATCCCAGTCCGCTACCGTAGGATGCTTTGCCAGAAACAAGGCGGTCTACGATTTGAGCTCAAAGGAAATCCCTATTGGCTTCTTGTTTTGCTCTACAATGTTGGTGGTGCAGGTGATGTTGTTGATGTTAAGATTAAAGGCTCTTCTACTGGATGGCTTCAAATGTCAAGGAATTGGGGACAAAATTGGCAGGTTGGTACATTTCTTGTGGGGCAAGGTTTGTCCTTTAGAGTCACTACTAGTGATAGAAAGACCATTGAGTTTGATAATGTTGTGCCAAGCTCTTGGCAATTTGGACAAAACTTTGAAGGAAACTCTAATTTCTAGCAAGTATTATTTAGGTTTTCTTAGGATCTTTTGTTTAGTGTAATTTAGTTGAGTTGAGCGATATTGGATTTGATCCATTTAAAGTTTGCAACCAACTTAGCTTTTCTAGATGTGCTTTTAATAAACTAGAAAGAAGAGATGTTCATCATTTCTTTAGAGTACAGTGTTATTATTTTAATTTAGCTCATTAATTTGTCAATAAAACTTTTCTTGAATCTTTCTTTTTTACTTTTTCTGAAATTTTGATTGAAATATGAAAGTCTTACTTTTACAAAATTTCGATAAAAACATAGATAAAATGTCCATTTTCATGGATATTTTTGAAAAATTACCGAAGCAAATTTTTTTTAAAATAAATTCAAAACAATAAAAAAATAATATTTCATTATTTTGAAAGAAGTAAAAAGGAATCTTTCTAAAAATTGGAAAATATTGAAACTATTTATAAAATATCAATCTCTATAGTTTATATAATTTTTTTTTTGCTATATTTTGTAAATAGTTTTAATTTGGGTGCTATCCATAACCATCTCTATAAATAAAAAAATCTATGGTTTATTTTTCAAATAGCTTGTGTTTTGAGATCCAAAGTGTCACTTGTGTTCTAGGGTTGTTTCGAACTCTCCAAAAAAAACTTTATTTTTGGTTTATTTGCATGGGTCTCCAAGAGTTGAGTTATATTGTTTTTAAGATTATTGACTTACTTAATTATAAGACCCAAAAAAGGGTTTATGAATCATGTATTAATTATAACCATTTGAATGAAAATCTTGATACAACAGTGGATTCAATGCAAACTAAATCCACAGGTGGACTGGGTCATTGAAAATATTCAAACCAAAAGAACATTTTGTAGTAAAATTAAAATTTAAAATATATCACTTTTAATGCTAACTCTTATTAACGGATTTTATCACAAGACCAGTTTGGAAACTTCGAGATGCAAATACTTCTCTCAACTACTAGCGGATTTAGTATAGGTTCGGGGGCTCGAGTCTCCCTCAATTTTATTGTCTTTATATAATATGTATAAACAAAACTAATTAATATTTAATATTTGTAGGCAGATTAGTGATATTTATGTTTGTCAGTCCCCTTCCAACCAAAGTTCAAGTTTTATTTGTATACTTTAACCGTCGTTTAGATTGTTTTGAGAAAATAAAGAAAATCAATTAATTACTATCCTGTTTCTTTGTATGTTTGGAGTTGAGTAGGGGAAGTAATGGCTTTTTGGGACATTTTGAATGACGGATTTAGTCTTGAAAGAAATTTAGGTGGATTTAATGATGAGTAGTGGCTCACTCTTTCTAAAAATTAGATGGTAAAATGGTTGTTTGTGGCGTTCATGTTTTAATTATAACCATTGACTACATGTTTTTAGCTTAATTGGGATTATGGGGACATGCCTCTCATAACTGTTTTAAACATGGTTTTTAAGTTTTTTTTTTGTGATTGTTAAGCACTTTTTATGCCTTTTCTTTCTTGATTTTAAGAAATCTTTCATAATATTTGTTTTTCCTATTTCAAGTTGTATGTGTAAACTCTCAAGGATTGTTTTTATTTCTTTTGGAGACTGAGATATTGCATGTTAGATAGCAGTTAAATTATTGTTTATGTTAATATAGTTTGTTAGATTAAACACTCCCACGAATGTTTGTATTTAAAGAGAGATTTCCTTAATGGACGATAAAGATGAAGTTCATTTTTCCTCTCAGTATTATCAATATGGTATTAGAGAACGAAAATTTTCCACCCTTTTTCATCTTCTCTCCCTTCACCATGAGTGCTCAAAACCCTAATCATGATCCTTCAACAATTGAATCTCGTTCAATCGTTTCCATCTTTGTCACTTGTATGGACCAACTATGGTTCTTGACCATTAGTAGGAGCAAGTAATTACACCTCGTGGAGCAAAGACATGGTAATTGTCTGATAACTTGTAGAAATACAAATTATTGTAGCCTTTTAAATAAAATAATGGAGCAAAATTGCGATATGATAAAGAATAACGCGTAACAAAACATATTAGAAATAAGATCCATAGGATATGCATGTTACAAAAGATAAAACACCCGTTTACCACGACTTTTACTATCTTAAAGTAGTTTTTCATAACAAAGAAGCAAAAAGAGAAATGAAGCTAAGGGATCATCTTAGGCAGCCATTGCTCGCATCAACCAACTAGGCGACCAACAAAAAGATACCAAGCGATTTGAATTGGTAGAAGTCAAGAAGAGTTGGTGAGATTGTTGCTTGTCTTGTTATGTGCATATGCATCTGTTCGTAGATATGTCATGTTAAGGCTCTAATTGAGCGACTTATCAGGCAACTGGAATAGGCGTATGCAATAAAAGATGTAGTTCCTATTCATTCATGGCTAAACTTTTCATGATATGTGTTAATACAAGTTTTCCTCTTTATCGTCCAAGTGTAAACGAATAGAATTTTTTTGGTAAGTCCAGGGTTGAACACAGGGAATCAATGTTTGTAATGATCTATCGCGCAGCTAAACCTATGTGGTATAATATGTACAGTATAATTATGAACAATATATTTTACTCTATTTATGTACACTAAGGTGTATTTGGTGGAGTAAGGTGATCAAGGCCATGGAGTGAGATGGGAAATGAACTCAAACTACAGGCATGGTATGAATGAGCGCTCAATTAACTAATTGCAATGCAAGTGCATTAATAGTTCAAGGTAATACAAAGCATATATTAACTTCTGTTATTGGTCCATAAACACGTTGTTCATAAGAGGAGCACTAATATTTAAGGATTAGAGGTAACATATGGGTAAAATGGTAAATTGACCCAGTTGGTGTTACGAACATTCGTGAATGACTAACTTACTGTTATTGGTCAATATCCGTGGACACAGAAATATATCTACAGTAAGAAGAGTTCAATTGTGATTCTTTAGTGTGTACACACAGTTAACGAATATTGATTAATGTGGTTAATGAGTTTAACCAATTAATCTCAAATTGTTATAGCTTTTGATTTGTAGGTCCATTAGGTTCTGTTCCTAGCTCGTAAAGGATAATGATATATTTATATTGGTTCCAATTTGAAATGTTCAAAATTACTATGGGAATTAGTTTAATGTATAGTGTACATTATAATATAAAGTTTCTCAAACTTTATTATATAAATTTAATTTTGGATACAATTCAAAATTAATTTATGAGAGATAAAATATTCGAATGAGTTCAAATATTAATTTAATGTGAATTGGATTCATGTTAAAATTATTGGTTATGAGATAAACTTATATTTGAATATGATTCAAATTTAATTTAAGTTAAATATAAGATATTTAATTTAGCTATTAATTAATTGGATAATTAATTAATAGTTTAGTTTTACTTAATTAAATTAATATAAAACTATAAGATATTGGAAAATGGAGAGATATTCATTAAATATTCATTAAATAAGATTTAAATGAAATATTAATTAAATATGATTGAATTAATTATTAACTAATCGATTAATTGTTAATTAATTAATAGATTTGAAATTTTTATTAATTTTAATATTTTTTTTAAATGAATAGAATCTCATGATTCTCTCCTATTCCCTTTCCTACTTCAACAAGAAAAGATAGTTATAAATATCTAGAAGAAAACAGCTTTCTTTAAATGCAAATGTTTTTGCTCTCTGCAAAAAGAAAATAATATCTCTTTAAACATTTTTCTCATCCCAATTAGTTCCCACAAACCAATATCATCCTAGAGGATAGGAAGGTATTTGACGAGTGGTATCCCAATTTGGTGATTTACTTTGTTGATTTAAAGACATAAACAAGTAAGTTTTTCTTTTTCTAATATATAATTAGAAAGCATGTTTAGCATTTAAGTCTGCATAAGAAAACTAGTTTCTTAATTTGGAGAATTAATTTGTAGAGTCAGAGACATCATCAAAAGTAAATTCTCTACAATTTTTAAATTAAAGCATGCTTAGCCTTTATGTCTTAGTAAGAAAACTAGTTTCTTAATTATTTTTGTCAATGTACTGGTATTTTGGGATTTCCAAATTAATTTGAGGAATGGTTCTGTAAAATATTTCGTTGTCATGGGCTTTTATCTCTTCAATATATATATTAATTCGGATTGGGTTGGGTTGAATCGAATTTTTCAACTCTTCAACTCGTGACCCAACCCAACCCGAAAAAATTTAATTTTTTCGACTCAATCTAACCCAACCATGGGTTGAGTAGTCTAGATTTTTGGGTCACTCGGGTTATTCTTACACTCCTACCAAATATTGTGTACTTTTAATAACGCACTAACTAAACATAAATGATATTGTTGGGCAAATGTTAACTCATTTTTAGTTGTCTTATTCCCAATTCATATCATGTATATATTCACTATTTTAATAGTTTCTGCAGAATATGAAAGTAGATTTCGATACGTACCCCACGACACGAAAATCACCAAAATTGGAGTTCAAACAAAGTAGAATAGGCAAATTGAACATCAGGGACAAATTGGTAAGTAATGAAAAATCATGACACGTGTCAAGTCTCACACGCGCACGCCCATCCTCAATGCTTTTATTTCCGAATTTCTCTAAAGCCAAACAACGTCGCTTATGTCTACTTCCGCGCGCGCGTCTCCCATGTCACGGCTTCGATCCATGGCTCATGCAAAATAAATCCAAATTATTTCGAAACTCATCTGTGCGCCTTCTTCAGTCAGTGTTTGCCTCTCCATTCGCGACATGTGTCGCCCCTGGAGTCGCGTGCCTCCTCCATGTTCCAAGTTCGATCCTAAGCCAACGCAAAACTATTTTTCTCATTTTTTTTCAACGACAAATTTATAATTAAATACCAACTTTCCGAAATTTTGTCATTTTTCTATCAATGAGAAGCGCACCTGATGAGTTTGAACCCACTTAACAGTTATTTGCATTATTTTCTATATAAAACTCTCATTACCCTTAATTTCATTGATTAATTCACCATTTTCTCTTAAATTTAACCACAAATTCTCAAAAACTCTCTCAATTTCAAAATTATCTCCTCCATCCTGTCATTATTTTCTCCCAAAACTCTCTCAATTTCAAAATTATCTCCTCCATCCTGTCATTCTTTCATCCTTCAATTAATTTTCAGGTTTCTGTATTGATCGAGGGCTAATTACCAAGAGGTAAGTGAACTTAGAGTTAATCAATTTTTTTTAGAATTCTCTTCTTTGATTTTCCTTGTAATTAAATATGATTAATTCTTAATTTCTTGTAAGTTTGGTTGAATCCCTAATTTTTCTTGTATCAAGAATTAATTCCATCTCTCAATTACAATCAATCTTGTCAATTTAATTCTTGATTTTGAATTTGATTCCATTTTTGTATACAAGATTAATTAGATTACATTTTTCTACACAAAAGCTCGTTTTAATTCTTGATTGCATCATAACAAATCTTGAAATTGATTAATGCTTGATGAATCTTTCTTGTTCTTGACAATTTCTTTGAATTTAATTGCATAAATTTTGTTGCACGCAATTAATTTCAATTAATTCTTTGATTGCAAATTTGTGAAGGAAACTTTAATCTTCTTCAAAGTACAAGATTAGGCTTTAGTTATTATTGCAAGAATAAAAATTAATTGTTTGTGGAGATCATCCATTTTCTTGAAATCTTGATCAAAATTCTTCCAAGATCAAGCAAGCTGATCTTGATCAAGAACCCCTTTTAATTTAGTAAAAATCATTTCATAATCTCCTTTAATTCAATGATGAAAATTGATTAGTACTATTTGCTCATTCCCCCATTTTTCGCATTGAGTTTCAATTTGTACTTACTTTTTCTTGTGAATTGACTTTGCATATTAAATCACCATTCGATTCTTAGTTCCACTTGATTTCCCAAAACTCTTTTCAATGCTTTTCTTTTTGCTACTAACATCATTTGTTTGAAGCTTTAATTCAAGAAACTTACTTAGCCACTACTTTCTTGGGTTCGACATTCGTACTTCCATCAACTACGGTAATAAGTAAGGGTAAAATACTTATTACTTTTGTCAAAACGAACTAGGTAAGTACTCTTTTGCAACAAATTTTATTTTTGAACATTCTTGAGCTTAATTGTAACGACATTGCCTTTGCATAACTTTTTACGTATTCAAATTCGCTTGTCAGATATGCTAGAATAAATGTTTGAAGTTGAAGACAGAAAATGTCAAATACTCTGTATTGTAACAAACATAGTTTGTCAACATATATCAATATGAGTTTGAACTTCAACACAAGAGCTTTCAAACAACTAGCTATTTAATATTGATTCTAGTTTACATGATACAAAGTTATATTTACTACCTATTAACAATGAATCTCAAGTATGATTTGCATGTTGAAATATTAGCATACATTATTTTAATTAATTGTTAGGACATATAGTATAGATACTATTTTATACATATGATTTCTTTTAGCTCTTTTTACATATTAATGCATTCCAATCAAATTTGTTGTCATTATGGTAACAAACAACAAGGGTTCAATTATAAGTTAAATACCTATGATTTGCAGTCATAAATACCAAATACTATGCATTTTTTAACTACATACTAACCGAAAGTAAATGATATATTAAAATAAATCTTAAATATTGTGTATTGTAGCTGATGATCCAACCGTTGTGTCTTCCATTTTCTGTTGTGGAAATATTATTAGTGTTTTTGTTTTCAAAATCATTGTATGCAGAAATTAAAAACATATACCTCTTCTTCACTAGTGAGATCTATTGAACTTTAGTTGCTTGTTTTTTTCCACCACTAATTTCAGTTGCTCCCAATCTTTCACTGACCATTGTTCTTCCTTCAATTACTTTTTTTTTTTCCATATCTCTTAATCCTTCTTTATATTTATTAGATTAAATAACCTTGCTAAAGGTCTAATATTCTGTATTCTATTGGTGACTCCTAAAAAATAGGAAAACCTATGTGTAAGATGTTATTTTACTTTTACAAACTAAATTAATAACATGTTATATATCTGGTTGCCCAACATTATTTCTCTAATCTATAACAACCAAGCATATTTTCAAGCAATATATCTCTACTATCAAATTTATAATAAAAAAACTGAGGTATTGCTTTAGAAAGGAAAATTAATAGTTTAGAAACATTACCTTCAATCTTGAACTAAACGGTGAACGAAAAAGCGAACCATGGATTGCTATTTTGTAGATGACAGACAAGCCAGCGACGAAACACAATTTTGACGAACAAACGAACGCCAAACGATAGACGACGATTGTTTATTGGACGACATACAGTTGGACGTGACAGAGTTGAACGACATACAGTTGGACGTGACAGAGTTGAACGAACAATGATAGTCGCATATCAACTGAGGTTTTTTGGACGACATACGATCGATTCAATTGACAACTTCGTCAACATATACTTCTGCAACCTGAGGTATTTTTTTCTCTTTTGGACAATGATGGACAATCGATTCCTACGGGCTTCTGCAAACTTTGTTATTTGTCTTCCATGGAGGCTTCTTTGTCTTGGTTCAAGCTTGAAAACAGAGGTTTTGGAGAAACTCAAGGGAGCGTTTGGGGAAGGGTTATCACTACGGGGTTAAGGTTATGGTAACTCAACCCTTGTTTGGGGGAATGGTTATCATAACCCTTGTTTTAGGTTTATCATAACTCCTCTTCCGTCTCTCTCTTCTTTATCAATCCATCTTCAACTTTCCATAATTCTACATTTTCAACTTCCCATAATTCTACATTTTCAACTTCCCATAATTCCACATTTTCAACTTTTCATTAGTTTTATTTTTATTATTATTTTTTAAAATTGTACTCTTTTATTTATCAAATGCCATTTGTTTTTATTAATTTAATAATCTTAAAAGAATATTAATTTTAAATTGTTTTATTTAGGAAATTAAGTATTAATTATGATTTTAATTAAGTATTAATTATGATTAGTTTAAGCATTTAGTCCTCGTATTTAACCTTTTTTAAAATTTTTATTATTTCATGTCTTTTATTTGTTTTTATTCTTTTATTCGTTTTTCACCTTTTCAAATATTTTATTTTAAAACTAATCTATTTGTATCTAAACTATTTCTGATAAATTTAAGTTAAATAAATTTTTAAGAAAATGAATTTTATTAAATTTATAAAAAAATAAAATAAAATCAGACGATTTAATATTAAATTAAATAACTTTTGAATCCTTAAATAACCTAAAAAATGTGTAATTTTTTTTTTGAAAGTATTTAAACTTTAAATGTATAAGAATTTTCTTTAAAAATAAATAAATTTAATAGCGATATTTGATTTAAAATTTATTTGAATTTAATTTTGAATTTAATTTTTTTACCAAATTATGCTCATACTTTTCCTTTTTTTTTATCTCTTTTTTCTTCATTGTTTTTATATCTTTCATTGATTCATTATAATTTTTATCATTTTTGTTGCTCCATAAAACAACAATCCTCTAATTTAAAAATAAGAAGAAAAAAAACATAATGTTTAGGTAAGAAGAAAACTAAGAATGTTTTATCATAAGGAAAAACAGTAATTTATTCAACCGTAACGATTATTAAAAAAAATGGTGAAAATTTCATGTTGTATTTAAAGAAATTAAGGAACATTGTTTTACAAAAACAAGAACAATTTGGTAAATTAAATATACAAGATTTGTGTATTGGAGTTAGAATGTGATTTTTTAAAAAAAAATTAATAATTTATTTGCACGTAACAATTACGTCAAAAAGTTAAAAATTGACGTCGTATTTAAAAAAATGACTGAAATTTGTTTTACGAAAATAGGACATTTCGAGAAATTAATTATACGAAATCTGTGTATTGGATTTAAAATATACATTTCTTTAAAAAATCAATAAATTATTCACATATAACGATTACGTAAAAAAATGTTGGAAATGGACGTCACGTTTAATCCAACACAAATATACGAAATTTGTGTTGGATTTAGAATACAAATTTTTAAAAAGTGTATAAAAAAATAAATTTCATAACAGTATTTACGTAACCCTTCCCCCAAACACATCTTATCATAACCATCCCATAACCCTTCCCCCAAACACATTTTATCATAATCATCTCATAACTCTTCCTACATAACTCTTCCCTCAAACACATACTATCATGACTCTATGTTTATCATAACACTAGTTTTATCATACACTAACCCTTTATAACCCAACTCTTCCCCCAAACACACCTCAATGATTTCACGCGTGAAGAGGTAGAGAGAGAATATTGGAGGAGTTAATTAGATTAATTTGATCTTTGACAGATCATTAATTAATTTCCTTGTTATTTAGTTTGATTATAGTGTATTTGATTTTTTTTTAAATTTTTGTGTGGTTATTCATTCAAATCATTCAATTGAAAGTTGGAGTTTTAGATCGTGGGGAATTATTTTTGGCATTCCATATTTTTCGTTTTTAATATATTTTTTTAATTTTCTATTTGTATAAGGAGATTTTTTTTTTTAAATATAGAAAACTAGTAAAATATTTACATAGTATGTAACAATTTTGAAAACGAAAAAAACTCACAGATTTACCATGAAAAATACAAAAAATGTGTAACATCCCAAAACTATTAGATTATTTTTATTATCATTTTATTTTGCTTAGTTTTGGGTGTTATTTGTGAAATTGTTTAAATTGTGGAGATTAAGTATTTTGGAAGGATAAGTGGTTAATTTATGGAAATTGGAGTTCTATTGTTAAAATTTGTTTTGGATTTATTGGTTGGTGGATTTAAATTGTAAAGTTTGAGGTATTATGAGTAAATATGGTTATGTGTATATATAAAATCATGGAGGAATAAGAATAATTATAATGTGGGTTAATATAATTATTAAGAGATGAGTACTTTGACATTTTTGGAAAAAGAGCAAATTTATGGTGATGGAAGGGGTGGTTAATGAAGAAAGAGAAATTAAATAGGAATAGGGAAAGGAAATAATAATAATATATTTATTATTAAATAAGACTCCTTGGATTGTGTGCACTTCATCTTCAACCTTCCTCCATGTTAAAACCCTAGCCGCCGCCCCTCTTCACTGTGCGTTTCCTACCGCTGCGAATCCTACAACCGAAGCAACTCCTCCGCACGACGACGACCGCCGCGAATCCTACAACCGACGAAACTCCTCCACGCGTCCAGCCGCACGCGTCTGTCTCCACCAAGCCGCGTCCGAGCCGAAGCCTCTTCTAGTCGAGCCATCTTCAAGTTTAGCCTCTTACAACCTTTTGAGCCATTTGGGGTGAGTTTGTATGGGTTTGGTACACCCAATTAAATATTTTTTTTTTATCTTAAATGAGATGGTATTTGGAATAAGTTGATCTATGGTTGCTTGAAGGTTCAAGTGAAATTGGTGGAAATAGGACTGTGAATTTTTCAGTTAAGGTGGTGTTGGATTCAACCCTAATCTTGGGGTAAGCTTGGATAAGTTTGGTTGCTTAATTAAACAGTGGGGTGATGGTTGACAAGATTATTAATGTTAATTTTGTTTATGTTTAGGATTAAGTATTGTGAGGAATTGACTGCCAACCTGTGAATTATTTAGCAGATTTCATGGTAAAAGATTTTTCCCCCTTTTGATTGAGATGCAGCACCATTGGTGCATGATGTGATTATATGTATTTATGAGATTATGTGTGTTGAGCTGAGATGTTGATTTTATGATGAGCATGTATAGCCTATAGTGTTCTGTTGGTCTGCTGGTTAGAGTCGTACCACGAGGGGTCCATCAAGGTCCTCCCCTATATATGTTTGAGTAGTTATTGAGACGTGATTCGACGGGATCACTTACAGCCCGACTCTCCTTTAGGGTGATTTCTTCGGGTTCACCGAGAGCCTAGTTCAGTCCCGGTGGGACTACTGGATAGTGTGCGTTCGGGAGCACCATAGAGCGTGGTACTTTATTTCAGGACTCTAACAAATAGACTAACAACACATAGGGAGACTAAGTATGAGTCTCTTACTGAGTATAATTTTATACTCATTCTTTTAAATGTTTAATTTTCAGGTAAGGGTAAAGGCAACGGCAAGCTGGCGAATGATAAGACGTGACCGTGGTTCGCCATAGGGAATAGTTCAGCTTTTCCGCATTTATGTTTCAGTAATTATATTTTTTTTGGATTTCACAACATTGGTAAAATTATTTTAATGTATTTCTTTTATTTTATGGGCCCAAACTAGTATTTTGTTTACCACTTTAATTATTTATTTATTTTCTTATTATTTAAATTTTTCTCAACTTATAAATTAATTTTCCTTAAAAAAAAAAAACTATACTTATTTAAATAGTAATGACCTCAACCTTCTAGTAAAGTTGGGTTTTTACAAAATGTCCAATCAATATGCGATTAATCGGTCACATGTGCATGTGTAATTCTTCTTCTAAATGACCATGATACGCAATCGTGTAGGAAATGATACATGATCGTGTAGATAGTATCAACACGATCGTGTATTTCTTTTTAACGATGAGAAAAATGCTTCAAATCTAAACAATCGTGTTGGCAATGTATTGACTATAGTAAGCAATCACTTATATTATATCCACACGATTGTGTAGTTCTTTTAAAACGATGAAAAAATGACTTTAAATTTAAATGATCCTGTTGACCACGTTAAACATGTTGACTATGGTAAGCAATCGTGTGGATCATATCCACATGACCGTGTAGTTCTTTTTAAACGATGGGAAAAGGGCTTCAAATCTAAATGATAACGTTGACCATGTTAAATGATCGTGTTGACTAAGTAAGCGATCGTTTAAATTACATCAACACGATCGTGTAGCTCTTTTTAAACAATGGAAAAAAGGCTTTAAATCTAAAAGATCGTGTTGATCATGTTAAACAATTGTGTAGTTCATGATAAACAATGTTTTTTAAAAGCCCTATGGTAAACGATCATGTAGTTCATCTTTGTCCATGACACATTGAACAAAACAATACAAGGTTGATGATTGATTGAAAATAAATATAATAATAGCAAAAGCATAATAATAAATAATAATAATAATTATAGAAGAATGATCATGATTTCAAAAAAATATAAAAAAGAAATTGCAGAAGAAGAAGAGAATGAGAACACCGTTGATGACCACCCTTGTGAAGAAGAAAAGAATGAGAACATCGTCGATGACCACCCCTATGAAGAAGATGAAAAGAAGAATGAAGAAACCGGAGCCGCACGAAATTCAAAAGCAGCAAAGATAAACCTGAGTTTTTTATTTTATTATATGAACGGTAAATATTTTAAGATTTGGTTACATTTGTCTAATTAACTATGACTAATTTTATATTTATTTTGCTATTTTTTCAAACTAAAGTTAATAATTTGCCTTTTATATTGATGCCAAAAGAGAAAACACATGTCATTGGGCCTGGGCCTTAAATTGCATTATGAGAGATTTGCTCTCATCTTCTTCCCAAGTCGGTCCGATAGTCTCGGCTGTGGCTCTCGCTTCAGTTTAGATCATCTTCAAGCTCACTAGGTAAGCTCCATCTCTTGCTCGATTATGTTTGGTCGCCTGTAAAGGAATTAGAAGAAGTAACGGAAATGGCTGCTCTCACGAATTGTTTTACTTGTTTGCTGCTGAATCGGCGTCTCTTTAGTTTTCATTAATTAGCAGCTTCTGAATAAGAAGTCGGATATTTAGCTGTATACCCTACGATGATGGCGATGTTATAAGTCGGTGAAACCAAGTAATCTATCTGATTAATGGTCTCGACGTAAAATTTTTGAAGTCCAGTAGCTTTTGTAAAAAAAGTATACGAACGCATACCCATCGTGTTGCATGGTACAGTTCGAGTTTGAACAGTATTTGTTGTGGGCTTGTTTTGTTAGTCAAGTGACATGTAGGTTCTCAAGCAGCTGTTGTCTATTTTTTTTTTTTGTATATTTGTATTTGGATCTAGTCACTTATATTATGTATTGAAGTGATGATATTATGGACCAAGTTAACATGTAGAGATCTGATGCCTGATTTTTTCGATAGTCTAACTTTAGAGGTCTGAATTGTAAATCAGTATGTCATCCATTTCACTTTTTTTTTATAGAAAAGATTAATATTTGTTTTTTTTTTGTTTATTCAGTGCAATCATTGTTCTTCTTACTTTTAACTATAGGTTGATACTTGCGTTTGAGGTAAGAAACTGATTTCCATGGGTCAACACTGTTATGAAAATGGGGAGTCCAAAGATATGCACACACTGAACAAACGAGCTTAGAAAGGGAGCTCCACTTGGCATATGTAAATAATTACAAAGACCTCTTAAATGTGGTGGTCGTCTAGCGAATTGAAAGGTTGTGGCCATTTCTTGGTTATAGGGTTGGTATTTGACTATTTGGCAAAATGGAAAGTGAAATGAGATGCGCTATCAAAATTTATTCTAAGCTTCCCAAATCTATTTGTGTTCCTCCTTCTTTGCTTTCATAGACAGTCCTATATAGTTGAAGTAGATAATTGGTCTCCTCAGACCTCGGGATTAATTGTTATTGTGCTTTTTTTTTTGGTTTCGTGGCGTTTTTCTGATTTAACTTTTTTCAGTTTCGTTTGGTGTCCCCGTAGAAGTGTCTTTTATCTTCTCTAATGGAAGTACTGTTACTAAAGATGTGACTTCTTTTTAAAGTTAAAATACCATTTTGGTCTCTTTAGTGGATGTATTTTCAACAGATAATAAATTTAGTCTCTACTGGTAATTTATTATTGATTTTATAAAATAAACTTTTGTTATTTATTAGCATTTTGGTTATAAATTTTGAAAATACGATCACTTGCTGTATTTCCTTACATGAAAATTATTGTTATTATTTCACTTTGCCGATGGAACTTCAATATCTATATCATCTTTTACATCATAAGTAGGTAGAAAATAGAGACCCCTAGATGGAAGTGCCACCAAATGAAGATTCTGAGCTCCCAGCTTCTGCCAATACTGTTCATCAAGAACAGGATGATGTGCTACCTGTCCCTGATACCATAAATGACGGGTATATAAGCACACAATTTATTTCCTGTAATATTTATTTTTTGGTCATGATGTTAGGTTTTGATCTTGTTTTCTTATAATTAGGTTGTAGCTTCTTGTCTCCCACACTCTGTAGAATACTAGAATACTTGTTACACTGTTAGTTAATTTACAACTTATACGAGGTTTCAAATTTTATGCTTTTATGTGGCCTATGTTCGTATTTGCCTGTAATGGGAACAAGCATGGGTTACTTTCAAATGGCTTTAATTCCATTTTCATTTTCTGAGGGCACGTTTAGCAACTTGTAAAAAGTGATCACTTTCTGCCTTTTGAGTTTTTGTTAGGATTACCTTTTCTAGAGAGGTTGGTTTCAGGAGGACCATAGCTTTGATGAGCATTTCATGTCAAGCTGTTCTGATTTGTTTCTCTAGTAGATTTATCTTTTGGTAAGACTAAGAGTATTTAACTTGCAATTTCCAGAGTCATGGAGCAGAAGCAAGAAATCAACGAGGAAGAAGTAAGAAGTACATTGGAAGCGATTGCATCCACAGGAAAATTCTGGTATCTTTCTTCTTCACTTAATTTCTATTGAATTAGTATGAATATGAAGATGCTACATCAAACGTTTGATCACAGCTCAGACATTGGAACTGCACGAGCTGTTCCAATTGGAACTGCTACTTAAAACGTTTGATTAAAGCACTTTGATATGTTGAATGCTTACAGCTTCCTGTTGTAATTTAAATAGGGAGGCCAAGGGGTTCTTTGGTTAAATTTTGCTAGACAAGTTTATGAAAGGTTTTGCTTAAAAGAAATAGGAAATTGTATGTTCTTGAAAAAGCTTACAAATTGGGCGAATAATTCTATTGTTACTCGTATCCCATTTCAAAGAACAGTGTAATTTCTCCTCCTGTGGTTATTTTCATTGAAGTTTCTTTTTTGGTACACTCTCTGGGACATAGGTCTACCCATGGAAATTTCATTAGTCAATGAACTTGCGCTTTTTAAAATTTTCCTTTTCTGATATATTATCTGTGGGCCTTGTCTTTATGGAATTCCTGTATCCATCATTTTCTGTTCCATAGAGGATCGCCTATATGCATGATTTAGACCTTATTTTGCAGTCGTATTTTATTTTATTGGAAGCTTTCGTTTTTTCTTCTACCCAGAAGAAGGAAAAGAAATAAAAAAATAAAAATAAAGATGGAGTCAAAGTGAGCTTAGCTTAGTGGTAGTTGGCATTGTCTTTGATCCTAGAGGTGGTAGGTTCAAATTCCCCAATCGTACTGAAAAAAATAAAATAAAAATAAAGGTGGAAATTTGGGTTTGTACCAGCCTGCTATTTTTTGTGCCAGTGACTGAGTGCCAAGTGTGTTGAGTCAATAATAATTTTGCCATGCAAAAGGAATCAGACCAACCATATATTTTCATTGTTTTTAGATTAAGAACCAAAACTTTTCATCTATAAAATTAAAAGCTCATTGAAGGATCTTAAAAGTAAGCCACCGAATAATACCAAATGGGGTACAATACATAAATATTTAGATCGACCATACCCTGAGGAAGCTGTGTGCATTAGAAATGTCTGAAAATTCTTAATAAACACCTTTTTCATTAATTGGTTCTCTGCCGTCTTAATCTATGGCCACACTGCTTTATTTGTATGTCTCCACAAAAGCTTATTCTTTCTCTTGGAAGTTATGCGTATGCACATGATATTTGTACTGAGGACACAATCAGCTACATAAAGTATGAACTGCGTGGATCAGTTTAATGTTTTCTTATTAACTTACAATATACATGTGTATGTGTATTTTTTCTCAGGTATGATTGGGAGAAATTGAAGAGTATGCTATCCTATCAACTGAAGCAGGTATGGGGAGGTACGCATGAATATACATTTCCTTTGTTTCTTAGCAGTGGATGTTTTAAGGTTTTTGCATAGTGAGCGTGCATATCATATTTGTTGTATTCAGTTTTAAATGAAAAATTTATCACTTTCTTATTTTTTTTTTGTTCCCATCTTTGAAGGTGCTATCAGAGTATCCTGAAGCAAAAGCATCCAGTGAACAACAAAGTACTTTAGGAGAAACCTTCTCAGAGCTGGTAAAGCGGTTGGATGAAGGTTTGTGAGTTTTTCCTATTGTGTTTACTGTAAATTTATGTGAAAAACCAAGTTTGGGCAGTAAATTACACTTTGAATCATTCAAGTGGTCATGCATTTTTGGAGTCACCTATCTGTGTATAAAATATACTCATTGCTCCCTTTACTGCAAAATCCAGTCAAACAGCTGTCCAGTTAAAATAATTCAATGAACTTAGTGGGGTTAGGGAATTTTAGGTTTTAAAGAAACTAGTTTTGAAAAGTTTTTACTTGTTTCAAATCTATTTATTGAAAACCATTTTTATGTGAAAACAAAGATTTAGAAAAAATCTAGACTAGTAAGAACTCGAAGTTATAAGGAGTTCCACAACCTTCAACTTGTAGATTAACCTAGGGGCACCCTGTCTGCGTAATAGATAGAGATTATTTTTAATAGAGGAAATTGCACAAACCACCCTTCACTAGGGGGTTTGTTACAATTACATCTATAAACTTTTATTTTGATCAATCACCCCTTAACTTTATGGTTTGTTACAATCACTACCCTGAACTTTTTAATTTGATTAATTATCTTCCAACAGTTTGTTTTGTTCCAACTCCTTTGGTTTGTTAATTTTTATTTTTATTTACCCTTGTTCGTGAGCTATATACATATCTTTTAACTAGTTATCTTTTATTGAAGGAACATCTGATGAAATGTAATTTTACAAATATATTGATCCCAACCCATTGGGTTTGATTGCTACAATTGACAAATTATGGAGGCTAATTGATCAAATCCAAAGTCTAAGGGTTTAATTGTAATAGACCACATATTTGATGAGTGATTGATCAAATCAAAAGTTTAGGGGTGTAATTGTAACCTCCATAGTTCAAGGGTGGTTTGTCCAATTTTGCCTTATTTTTATGTAAACAGTGGAAATGTACAATACCAAAAGACCTGAAAGCAACTAATGAGATACAAAAATCTTTTGCAAGGTATTCCTTACCAGTATTGATAATGATAACAAAAGTAAGGCATTCTAATAGCCCAAGAAGGGTAAATATCTCTGTTTGGATTATGTTGCTCGGAAAATTAAATTGTGCTTTAGTACTCCAAAGAAAGCTTCTTTCCCATGTTCTCTCACCTCACGGCCCCCTTTGTGTGGCTAATCTGAAAAATATCCCGCACCTTTTAATTGAATGTATTTTTGCTTCTAATTGTTGATTCCGCCTTCTCCAAACATTCAACATTTGTTGGGGTTTTTTATCAAGATCTTAAGAACAATGTGACCCAAATTCTTGCCGGTCCAGCTTTGAAGAAGAAAACAATTGAATTTGTGGGTAAACGCAGTAAAAGCTCTCTTAGTGGAAATCTAGTTTGTAAGAAACCAAAGAGTTTTCCATGATAAACCTTCGATTTGGATGGAACGTTATGATTCTGTTCGGTTGAGTGCATCCTCATGGTTTTCACTATCCAAATATTTTCAAGATTACTCTTCGCAGAAATTTTTATTAAATTAGGCTGCCTTTATAGCCTCTCCATTTTGAAGTTTTCGATCATTATATATTCCGAATCAGTCTTACGCATCAACCAGTTTTCTGCTCAATCAAGGATTATTCTTCTTTGTTCTTAAATGCTGCCTTTGTTTTTATGTTTTGTTTTTGGACAGCTTATGTATCTTTAGCTATGGCCGTGTATTTGTGGCTCTTTGCTTTGCTTTGTTTTGATCTTGTATTGGGAATAGGATCCTAGTTTAAAGGTTTTATTTTCGTTTCTTGGATGTGATGCGGGCGCTATGGGGGTGTCAACTTAGTTGAGATGCCCGGGTGCACTTGCTGATCCTCTCCTCTTTTTGCTTTTTGTATAACTCTCATGTATATTGAGATTTGTCTCTATCTTTCTATATATTTGTTAGAATCCTTTTCTTATTTTCTAAATATTTTCCTTGTTAGAATCCTAGAATATTTATCGAAAGAATATAGGAATATTTTTTTATTTCTTAAATCTTTTCCCTTTTTATTCCCTTGTATACTCTATTTATTCTCTCTTGTATCTATTGTATTATTCATTAGAAAATAATAACAACAAACAATCGTGGTTTTTCTCCTGGTACTCGGGTTTCCACGTAAATCGGTGTGTGTGCTTTGTCTCTCCTTTCAATATGGTATCAGAGAGGGACATTGAACACACCCTAGAAAACACAACCAGTGATGGAAATCAAACAGAGGAAACAACCACCAGTTTTAGTGCCGTCATCGATGCTCGGATCAATACTGCCATGGACGAATGGCTCCGCCGCTTTCAGAAAATGCCGAGAAACATAATTCGACAGATATTCTCATCGTCCGCGCAGCCAAAACCTACCCACGCGCCGCCGAAGCTACACGCCTTGTTCCATCTTGTTCAGACGTCGTCGGCCAACCCAACCATGCCACCCTCTTCTTCATCCACTGCCTGTAGTGTTTCCCACATGCCAATTCATGTTCTGCCACCTAATTTTGGTCAACGATCACCGCTTTTGCAGTCAAATCTGTATGCCCTGCCACTCAATGACCTTAGTTATTATCCTGATGATAAGAATCCTCAAATTCACTCAACATTTGAGGTTGATGAATTTTCGGCACATTCCAACCCTATCGTGCAAGTTTCCTCATCGTTAATAACTCATCAACAACTGGAAGGGCTTCAACAACAGATTGCAGCAATTGAGGCTACCTTAGAGACGACATCCAACACTCTTGTACCAATGTATTCTAAGAATCCGGTAACCTCGTTCCCTATTTTATCTTCTTCCTATGTGAGTGAGAATGCTAGTCCAACCACACATGGAGCTATTGTCCAGTCAGGTATACCTCAGTCCTTGAGTCTCATTAGTATTGATGGTAAGAATCCTTGAATCTTGGACTCTGGTGCCACAGATCATTTAACCGGTTCCTCTGAACACTTTGTATCCTACATTCAGTGTGCTGGGAATGAGAAGGAAATGGCAGATTTCTCTTTTTAACGAGTTCTCATTACACAATGTGTTGCATGTGCCACGGATTTCATATAAACTTCTGTCGATTAGCAAGATTACTCGTGAACTAAATTGCAAAGTAACATTCTTACCTGATTCAGTTTCTTTTCAGGACTTAGCTCAGGGAGGATGATTGGCATTGCCTGACACAATAGGGGTCTTTACTTACTTGATGATGATGCCCCCTCTAGTAGTATTTCTAGGACCAGTCTTTTATCTTCGTACTTTACCACTTCTGAGAAAGACCTTATGTTACCAGTCTTTTATCTTCCTACTTTACAACTTCTGAAAAAGACCTTATGTTGTGGCATTTTCGTTTAGGCCATCCCAACTTTAAATATATCAAATACCTATTTCCTCATCTTTTCTCCAAAGTTGATGTTTCTTCCTTATCTTGTGATGTATGCATACAAGCTAAACAACACTGAGTCTCGTTTCCTTCGCAACCCTATAAGCCAACCCGACCTTTTATTCTTGTCCATAGTGATGTTTGGGGACCATCCAAGGTCACTACCTCCTTTGGGAAACGATGGTTTGTGACCTTTATTTATGGCCATATTCGTCTTACTTGGGTTTTCTTGATCTCCGACAAATCCAAAGTTACCTCCACATTCCGAGACTTCTATCACACCATAGAAATGCAATTCAATACAAAGATTGCAATCCTGCGAAGTGATAATGGTCGTGAGTTTCAAAATCACTCTCTTAATGAGTTCTTATCCTCTAAAGAAATTGTTCACCAAAGTTCCTGTGCTTACACCCCCTGACAAAATGGGGTTGCCGAACGAAAAAATCGTCACCTTTTGGAAGTTGCTCGTTCCCTTATGTTGTTCACTTCTCTTCCTTCCTTTCTTTGGGTGATGCCATTCTTACTGCCGCTCATCTCATAAACTGCATGTCTTCTCGTGTCCTTCACTTCCAGACACCGTTAGATTGCCTTAAAGAATTCTATCCCTCCACTCGTCGCATCCCTAATGTTCCCCTTCGAGTGTTCGGCTGCATTGCCTATGTCCAATAGCCATGGTCCTAACCAAACTAAATTTACCCCTAGGGCTTAGGCTTGCGTGTTTGTTGGATATCCTCTACACCAACGAGGCTATAAATGCTTTCATCCATCTTCACGTAAGTACTTTGTTACCATGGGTGTCACCTTTATTGAAGATCGTCCTTTTCTTCCCGTTAGCCTACTTCAGGGGGAGAATGTGAGTGAAGAGTCTAATTATATACTTCTCTTAGAGTTTTCTTATCCTATTGTGGTTACCTTACTTGACGTAGCCCTCACAGTACAGTCCTACCAACAAATCAAGTTCCTTGGAAAACCTAATATAGGAGGAATTTGATAAAGGAAGTTGAGTCTCCTGTTGTTCAGACGGCTCCAGTGCAGGATTCTGAACCAATAAGAGATCAAGGTATGATTGATTCAATTAATTCACATATTAATAACAGAACATGTGAGAATTGTAATCTCGAATTCAGAGAAGTATATTTATTCTTATGTTTAGTCAAAGGAATGTTACATATTTATATAGAGAATAAACTAAACCCTAGAGACTATGTACAATTACAATAAAGGACATATGATATAAATATAAATATATATATATATATATATATCATAACACTCCCCCTCAAGCTGGAGCAAATATGTCGATCATGCCCAGCTTGTTGCACAGATAGCTTATCCTTGCTCCATTTAAAGCTTTAGTTAGAATATTTCCCAATTGTTCTTCGGTCTTCACATATCCTGTGGACACCAATCCATCTTGGATTTTCTCACGAATGAAGTGACAATCCACCTCAATATG